>CM071137.1:20027465-21227465 GCA_036417725.1 Clanis bilineata
AGACCAACCTCAAAATGGAGCATACACCTCTGACTTTTCTATGTTAAGTGTATTTTCTTTGTGAAATATTGCTTGCTATAACGGTGAAGGAAAACATCGTGGGGAAACCTGCATACCAGAGAATTTCTCCACAAGAATTTCAAAGGTATGTGAAGTCTACCAACCCGCATTAGGCCAGCGTGGTAGACTAAGGCCTAACCCCTCTCATTAGTAGAGGAGGCCCGTGGACAGCAGTGGGACAGTAATATTACAGGGCTAATATTGTATATTATTAATGCTTATTCACAACAATAACTTAGTCAAATAAATATCTCGCGAACCACTTGAAAGTATAATACGCTCTTTAAATCGTTGTTTTTTTTGAAAAACAACATTATTATACAGAAAGAGTCCTTATTTTCCTTCGAATACTTTATAGGGAGATATTCACGAGAAGAATTTAATATCCAAGGCAACGGTTCTAAGTATCAAGTATTAAGGATTGTTGAGACTTGAGGCTCTGATTACAAAAGAAAATATACGCAATATGAACTAAACAATTTTAGGTTAACTTTTTTACTTGCAAATTGTCAAGAAAATAATTACTCAAATAAGGTTCAATTGCACCACTATTAGGCTCAATTGCACCACTATTAGGCTCAATTGCACCACTATTAGGCTCAATTGCACCACTATTAGGCTCAATTGCACCACTATTATTAACCTAGAGTTAGTCCTAACCGCAAGCTAAATTGACAGAAAATGTATGAATGACATGTAACTTAACTTGCGGTTAGGACTAACTCTAGGTTAATAATAGTGGTGCAATTGAGCCTTATTAACCTAGAGTTAGTCCTAACCGCAAGTTAAATTGACAGAAAATGTATGAATGACATGTAACTTAACTTGCGGTTAGGACTAACTCTAGGTTAATAATAGTGGTGCAATTGAGCCTTATTAACCTAGAGTTAGTCCTAACCGCAAGTTAAATTGACAGAAAATGTATGAATGACATGTAACTTAACTTGCGGTTAGGACTAACTCTAGGTTAATAATAGTGGTGCAATTGAGCCTTAGTAATATAGGTTTATTCCCCCGAAAGGGGTTGACGTAAGGCAGGCAGCCGGTCGTAAAATTTGTGCCGAATTTTTCTGCATCAAGCCTGAAAAAGTCTCTAAGTTAGGTGGGATAAAGACAACATAACATAACATAAGCTCACACCTGTATCCCCGAAGGGGTAGGCAAAGGCGAACTAGAACACCCACATTTCGCCGAGCTTAGTTCCGTCCCAGATGTGATAGGGGGCGAGCCTATCGCCATATCGGGCACAAATTCCAGACTCCGAGCTAAGACAAGTGGAAAGAAAGTAAAATAGGCTTATTGGATTGTGGATGGAGCTAAATAATATGAAGTGTCAAATACACGTGGCGAATAGGAAGCGTGCGGTAAAGCAGAAGGGAGTTCCAAATATCCTCTAGGGAGGCTTCGAAGTTCTATTATTAGGAAGGCCCAATTTGCATTCCTTTCCTATTCACGGCACAGCCTAAGTGATTTGGCATCGGCTTGTTTGTTTCCCTAGCATTGGCAATGTTCGTGGGCTTATTTGCCACTGTTTTCTTTCTTCCTACCTGCCCTTATCTCACCTTAATGTAGAGTCGGCGCAACACACTTTTTCTAGCATGTTGCAGAGAGGATTTAGCTTAGTTATCACGACCCACTGCCTGCCTGACGTCAACAGTGCAGGTCCCGGGCCAATTAAATTAGAAAATTAGATTTGCACGACCTGGGAATCGAACCTGGGACCTCCCGGTCCACAGCCCATATATGCTGCCACTAGACCAACGAGGCGACTTCTGACATTCTGGGTAAATAAAAAAAACTAAGGACATTAAAAGGGCATCGCGGTACCACGAGTGATCATTAAAGTACATCTTCGACTGCCATAAGACTTGACTTCACGCATCCCCAAAACCCAGGAGTCTTGTGGACTCATTGAACTGACAAAGTCTGACAGTCATATGACATGTCAGATGCGCCATCAGCGTCCGACATACGCTTGTCATACATGTCAGCGTGACGACTCGTGAGTAGGTGGGTCGGCAGATCTCTCCGGCAATGCGATGCACATCCGGGGCGGTCGATACGGGCGTCGACTTGCGCGCTGCCGCCGCGTCCCCCGGCCTCCCCGCGCCGCGACACCACCGCCCCATCGCCCCCTCCATGTCTTGGAGCGTCGAGCCTCCAGCCCCTCTGCGACGTTTCGCATCGATTCGCACGCTTGATAATTATTAAGAGCTAGTTTCGAAAATTTATCATCTCGCCGCGATGGGTGAACAGATTCCGCGACAAAGGGCCGCGCGGCGTGGGAATTTCGCTAATATCGTATTATATGCGTGATTTATCATCGAATTTAGTAAATATTTTGCGAATTTTGTCTACACTACATATATTGAAATGGTATTTAACAGTAACGAATGCTGAAAATTTAAAAAATGAAGCCAATGCTACTTTCTCCGTATATTTGGCAAATGTATCCAAACCAAAATAACACCTTTTTTTAAATTTAATATGAATATAATATTAATATTCCGAATATGAATGTTAGGTAACACATTAGTGTTTTTTTATTTTATTGACTGCTTCGGTGGCGTGGTTAGATTTTGTCCTGAGGTCTCGGGTTCGATCCCCGGGTCGGTCAAAGTGATATTGGATTTTCCCATATCAACTCGGAGTCTGGAAATTGACGATAGGCTCGCTCCCTATCACATCTGGGACGGAACTAAGCTCGACGAAATGTGGGTGTACTAGTTGGCTAGTGCGCCTCTGCCTACCCCTTCGGGGATACAGGCGTGAGCTTATGTTATGTGTATTTTTTTTGTGTTTTTTGGCCCCCAACCCTCCACACTAAAACCTGGCTACGCTCGTAGTAAGTAAGAAACCTTGATATAATATTAAACATACGTCCCCACTGAATTTTCACAATATGTGAGCGAGCTTGTACTCATTTTAAAAGTTCCAATCAGTCGAAATAGTTGATATGATTATTAAACAACAATGTTTTGGCATTAGATGCTTCAAAATATTACAATTGTATGATCTACCAGTAGTAAAAAGTTCACACACTCGCACACACACATAAGCTCACGCCTGTATCCCCGAAGAAGTAGGCAGAGGTACATTAGCGAACTAGTACACCCACATTTCGCCGAGCTTAGTTCCGTCCCAGATGTGATAGGGGGCGAGCATAAAGTAGAAGTTATAAGATCATATAACACGATTCCTACTAGCTTTCCTTTGCTCAACTATCGAATGAATAGGAATATATTAAAAGAATAAGAAACATAGTATTACTAATAAAAATAGTTTAGGTGAGCAAATGGCTAACAATACTCTGTCACTTGTTTCCTTGTGTTACATTGTTTGAAAATGAAAGGGTCAGACTATTCTTAATCATTCTAAACTATTTTTATAATTAAGGCTCATAGTCTTTCCTTTTATACATTTTAACCCTTCTCCATTGTGGCCTACATAATCTCGCTGAAAGACACGCGTTGACTCTGTTATCGTTTAACGGCCGGTTTCAATAAACAATCTCAGTTCGAATGTGCAGATAGATTACAAAAATTAGCCAATAAGAACACAGTTTGAACATGACTCCGTTAAATGACTTGACTCGATTGGTTCATAATTGCGATCTATCTGCACTCTAAACTGAGATCGTTTATTGAAACCGGCCGTTAGTGGTTAAATACGAACTCGGACGCCGAGAATACACACGTTGTAGTGTGTCGTGTTGGAGTACACATTATGGGCCTTACTTATAACAACCGTTTAGCTAAGCAAATAGCTAAGAATAGTCCTGTCACTTGTTTCCTTGTGTTACATTGTTTGAAAATGAAAGGGACAGATTATTCTTAATGATATGATCAGCTAAACTGTTTTTATAATTAACGCCCATAGTCTTTCCTTTTATACATTTTCACTTTCGCCACTGTGGCCTATATAGTTTTCTACCGACTTCCAAAAAGGAGAAAGTGCCCAATTCGTCTGTATTTTTCTATGTATATAACGCGAAATGTGAACCGATTTTCAAAATTATTTCTGTGTTCGATAGAGCATATTTCAAGGCGGTCCCATATAAATTTGGTCACAATTGGATTTGAAGTTGGTCTGTTAAGTTTTTAAACTTGTGATTATAGTTAATCACGTGGTTAAGAATACTCTGTCACTTTTTTCATTGTGTCACATTGTTTGAAAATATACTCTATATTAATAATAAGAAAATGAAAGGGAGAGACTATTCTTAACCATATGATCAGCTAAACTGTTTTCATAAGTAAGGCCCTATGGCTGTAATATAATGCACTAGTTTTTACTCGTGGTTACACCCACGTGATTCTGCCTCATCGTATTTCCATTTTCTCTATACAAACATTAACCCCGTTGACTTTCATCGACATTGACTGACTGACTGACTGACGCATCAGCGTACAGCCGAAACTATTTAATTGGGAACGTGAAATTTTACTCACGGCTTCCTTTTATGATGTAGGCGAGCAAAGGATTTTTAAAAATTCATACCCTAAGGGAGTGTTAACGGGCATGAAAGTTTGCATAGATAAATCATCTCACGCGAGCATAGCCGCAGACAAAAGTCACCTGAACCTAAACGTATTTTTTATAGCAGAGACTGGCAAACGAGCAAGTGGGTCACCTGATGGTAAGTGATCTCCACCGCCCATAGACACCCGAGACACAAAAATAATCATGGGTACGTTGCCAACGTAAAAGGAGAGATTGGAAAGGGAGGGAAAAGGGATTGGGAAAGGGAAGGGAGAATTGGGCCACCTGAAATCTCACTCGCCGAACGAAACGAAACGCGACAGCAAGCTGCCACATTACGTCGGTTTTCTGTGAGACAGTGGTATCAAACCGGTCAAGCTGGCCCATTCGTGCTGTAGGCGTTACAGCGTGGCCCTACCACTCAAAACTACCATTCTTTTTGGCAAGCTATACCGCACGTTTGAAATCTTAGGTCAAGCAATTACAATTTATACTTCAGTTTTCAGTTTGAAAATTCACATTGAAATTGCCAGGGGTTGAAAATCCCCGGTTTAACGATAGGCTCGCCCTCCTGTTAATAGAGGATGGAAATAAGTTTAGCGACATGTGGATCTAGTGCCTCATTTCACTTCCGTCTACCCCTGGATATAAGCTTGACTACTGAAAATCAGCGTTGTGTTGTGGTTCCCACCATAGCACAACATTATGCTGAGTAGTCACCTACCTGTCGCAGCCACGGCGTGCAGCTTGCTTTATATTCTTTTCTTTTATATTACAGTACGTAAGAAAATAATGTACGTCGTGTTTTTTGTGACTAATACATGTGCTTTTCTTTCTTTCTTTTCTTTCTTCTTTCTTGAGCTTATGTAACATTGATTGATTACAAAGTCTCGTTCTTCGCTATAGCCTTAAGAAAAATCCATTACTATTATTTATTCAGGGTATGTACGGCAGGGCGGCGTCAAACATTGCAAGGGCGATACAAATTATGCATCCACTTTCAGCAAATGTTACAACAATCAATAATTTCCGAACTCCCAAACCCCTCCCCTTTCCAATGTCTTTCATCTTGGTTCATTCGCAACGTACACGTGATTCCTTTACCATTGTATCCACCTATGGACGGTGGAGATCATTTTTTTTTAAAGGCCAAAGCACGACAAAGTAACTACACTGCACCTGATGGTAAGCGTAGTGCAGTCCAAAAAACTAGCGACCACGGACAAACAATACCATTCTTCTTCTTCGTCGTGTCGATGGTTTATAAAATGATTTATATTATTTTGGCCCAGTACTCAGCCACTGCCACTCCAGCAGGAGTAGCCCCAGCAAGATCATCGACAGTGCAGGTGTGAGGGCACTGCGGACATGACAACAAGTGCAGCATAGTTTGTGGGGCCTCCCCGCAGTCACATAACAGGTCTGCCTCACTGTATCTCCACTTTACCATGTTCAATTTGCAACGTCCAATCTGAGTTCGAAGACGGTTGACAAACAATACCATAAAGTGACGTTAATAATATAAAGTGACACGTTCGTTTGCCAACTTCTGCAGTAAAAAATAATCTTATGAAATAGGTACTCGTCGGCCTCCTTGATCTAGGTACTTAGATGATAACTATGAGGTCCTGAGTGTAAATTCCGAGCAATCACAATTCATGTCTAAGCTTGTTCATTTGAAAATTACTCGAGTAGCTCGGGGTTGGGATTTGTGCCCGGTATGGCGACGGGCACACCCTCTATGATATAGAGGGGCGGGAATAAGCACAGCGAGATGTGGCTGTACTGATTTTTTTTATATACATACATATCGTATACCCGAAGGGGTTGGCAGAGGTTTCCTAGCGAACTAAAATACGCACATTTCACAGACCTTAGTTCTGTCCCAGATGTGATCGGGGCGAACCTATCACCATATCGGGCACAAATTGCAGACTACGGGCTAATACTGAAAAATTCACTATCACTGCCCGATCCGGGGAACGAACCCGAGACCTCAGGATGATAGTCGCACCGAAATACCACCACCACGCCACGGAGGCAGTCAAGACTTATAGTATTAGTATGGAAAAACGAATTTAACAATCTAAAGAATAAAATAAACCTTGCTTTATTGCACTATATTGGCACGATCATTCTTGCATGAAATAGGATAAGAATTTTTATAGAGAAATCTGTATCGAGGCAAAGATGCGTTCCATCTTGCATCTCATACACTTTCATATTGAAGTGTCCCGTGTTACCAATGTTCTATGAATAAAATACGTTCACTGAAGAGCTCAATCAATAACACAAGAATAGAATGGAATTTACTGTAGAACAAGCATTGGATCACACGAATTCATTATTGATATTAGAACAGGTCGAACTGGAAATCTTTGGGGGAGGCCTATTTTCAATAGTGGACGTCCTATGACTGATGATGATGATGATGATGATGATGATTAGAACTAAAGCTGCGATAGCTGAAATGGCAGTGGTACGGGCTGCTATGGTATGAAATGGTCGTAGGTTAGAAAAAATGTTAGACTCTAGACCCTAGAATAATTCATAAACCATTGATCAATGACCATTTTAGAAAACTTAAATGCTGACCATTTTTTAATTTAACCTCTTTGCTCTTTGCTTAGTCATTAGACTAATGGCAGGAGAATTCGTCCAGATCGGACAATATATTTTTTTTTCTTTTCTACCTGCCCTTATCCTACCTTAATATGACACCAACTCTCTCTATCTATATATCCGGAGATACAGTCCCGGACAAATTAAATTAGAAAATTCGCTTTGCTCAATCTGGGAATCGAACCCAGAACCTCCTGATCAGGCCGATACATGCCACGAAGACTGCCAGACCAAGGAGGCGAACTAATTTTTTTTCTTTTGTTTGACAAATTATACCACTTCTATACCAGATTTCAAAGGCTTACAACTTTTTATTTTTAAGTATATGTCAATATTTCGTTGTCTGATATATTTTAGATGACGCAAATTGTTTCCAAAATTATTAAAATTAAATTATTCAACTAGTAGATTCTTTATAAGAATCTCGTATGTAAATAAAGTAGCTACTTAAACAATTAAATACGAAGTAGTGTGGCCTAAGGCATCACCCCTCACTGGGACAGCAGATAATATTTCAAAGCTAATATTTCAACAAAATATACAAAGTGCTTCATAAATAATTTCAAAGTCAAAGTTATTAAAAACTGTGTAACTAAGCTTTTAATACAGAATGAAACAAAAAGTCCATTGGAATCTGTTCACCTGCAATGGCATGCCGCATGTCGGAGTTTCGCTCGACCCGACCCTCGTGGTTTAACATTGGCACAATTCGCTAAAAGTACAACTTTTCCACAAAACTTAGTTTGATTGTTTAATTTCGCGAACTTTTTTTTTATCCGGGCACGGCAATGTGACTACACCGCACCTGATGGTACAAACATACACACATACACACGCCTGTATCCCATGGGGGTAGGCAGAGACTACATATTGAGCGCCACAAGCTACGATCCTGACATGACCTGTGGAAGTGGAAGAGGCAAAAGAGGTCTTTTGCCTCTTCCACACTCATGCACCTTTTCATACCTTTCCGCCGGTTGAGGGTACTCCTCACTTGCCCTTTTCGGAGATCACTTATTTGGTCCGTATATGTTCTCCTCGGGCGCCCTCTTCCGACCCTTCCATTTACTTTCGCGCGATAAATACATTCCGTAAGTCGCCTTTCATCCATCCTCTCCACGTACCCAAACCACCTCAACATCCCTTTATAAATTCTAGTCACCACATCATCCTTCAGCTTACTGCGATCCCTTATCATGCTATTCCTCAGACGATCAGCAAGGGTGACTCCACACGTACTCCTGATGGTAAGCTCCTCACACCTGATGGTAAGCGTAGTGCAATCCAAAAAAACACTAGCGACCACTGACAAACAATGGATCAGTGGTCGACAGAATCATGCCGACCCATTTATGCTTCTTCACACCCCGAATCCGAAGAGGGAAGAAGCAAATCGAGGGGCTTGCGACAAGACAGGCGGATGACCAATGCAGGCACAGGAATAACCCCATACCCACCCCAACCACCATTAAGTCATACCGCAACAAGGTACGGAATTATATTGGATTCATAATAAACCGTGTTGACATGACGTAATTAGACATAGTTAAGATTTCAAGATTAAAATGTTTATCAAAAACCTTATTTTTATTTTAAAAGATTAGACGACAACATCGTTTGCACTCGTACAACCAAAGCAAAAAGATTTAAATTATAACATTTTTAAAGATTGTATACTACTGCTTGTAGGTTGGTCGACTTTAAGTGAGGTTACTAGGTGTTCGGCTTTAGCAGAATACGTTTGGCTTGTTAAGATAGCTAAGGGGATACAGGCGTGACCTTATATTATATTATGCTAAGATCGCGTCCGACCTATCCAGTATTTGTTAAACCTTTGGATATTAACGTAATCGTTTACGAATGTTCGACGGTAGGATCGCATGAATTACTCAGCCAAAAATAATAAATTTACTGCAACACTTACAAGACCTAACCGAATTTTTACTATAAAAATGATGTCAACCTTTGATGTTGCTTCGACTTAAAAAGCTGTATCCAAATTTTAGAGCGAAATATGGGGTACAAAACAGCACCGCCGATTGCATTTTTATTTTGTGGTCTGAGAACACTAGACCCGCATGAACTAGCATGCCAGTATAATAACCAATATAATGACATCTATTATACGAATAATATAAAATCTGTCAAAAAACTACAATAATATAAAATATACACAATGAGAACGAAGCATGCAGTAATTCAATTTAACGAGATGGAACTGACAAAGAGACGAGAGTTGCGAGACGCTCCCAACGGCGAGATAATCCCTATTCCTGTGGCCTGTGCTAACGTTGAACGCTAAGCTTAGTTTAAACTATCTTTCTGCATCCGTGAGTTCTGGATTAGTGTTTGCTCAATGACTGGTTTTAATCCAACATTCTCATCATAGTCTTGTGTCGTGATTAAAACTGTATAATATTTTGTATGAATTTCTATAATTTTTTGTGAGATGACGTCACGCCAGATAGTGCACGTCTTTGTAAAAGTATATATTTTCAACAGAAATTATGCATCATTCATTGAAGCGAGAGGCCGCGGGTTCGATTCCCGCATTGAGATAAATGTTTGTGTGGCCCACAGATATTTGTTTCAAGTCTAGGTGTTGTGAGGCCGAAAGTCTCTCATAGTTTCTGATACCCACGATACAGGTTATACCTAGTGTGGGGTCGGGACTAGGTGTGTGACTGGGTGTATTTTTTAATGTTTTCATTGTATTGATAATGTCCTTTCTCGACGCCTCCTTGATCTAGTGGCATCGTATATGTGCTGTTAACCGGGAGATCCTGGGTTCGATTCCCAAGTAAGACGAGGTGGTTTTCTAACATGATTTGCCCAGGACTGAATCCCTTAAAGAGGAATTAACATAAGGCCAACTGATCGTAAACATTAAGCCAAATCATTTCTGCGATGCTTGGAAAATTATGCTGTACCGACCCCACATTGTTGTAGGATAAGAGCAGGTAGAAAAAAAAAGTTATTCTTTCTCGTATGGGTGAAATGCACACGTACAGTAATTGTGGGAGCCCCAATATCTAGCACAAAATCCAGACTTCAGGCTGATAATAAAACGAAAAATTGATAAATCCAATATCACTTCGCATGACCCGGGGATCGAACCAGAGACTGCTGGGCACGGGCCTCTACTAGTGAGAGGGTTTAGGCGCTAGTCTACCACGCTGGCCTAATACGGGTTGGTAGACTTCACATACCTTTGAAATTCTTGTGGAGAAATTCTCGGGTATGTAGATTTCCTCACGATGTTTAACTTCACCGTTAAGCATAAGATAATTCACAACGAAAATATACTTAACATAGAAAAGTCGGAGGTGTATAAAGTCAGAGGTCTCGAATCTCCGACACTGTTAATTCTGTTAATACCACGGATTAATGTTATTGCTATTAAATGTCGTCGGATGCAGTACTCCAGCTTCTTGCATGCTTTTATGAAAACACGTCCTTTGTGTTCTTGTCAAAGAATTTTAATTACATTGTCCTTTTTCTATATTAAAAACATCTTAGGAAAGACAATTAGTTTTATAATTAACTTTATGAAATACCGTACAAGCTAAGTGGCGAGGCTTCATCATTTCATATTTCTATAGATTTAAAGCTCAGCTAATTGGATTTGAGTTCGCCAAAGATGACTACTGTATGGTAAACTAAGGACGGACGAGCCCCGGGTAGTTTGTCGGACAACTGCCTTTGTACGGGTGCGAGCTTCATAGTTCGTACTAGTTTGTTTTACAGTTTTGACTTCACCTCGAGTTCCGGATAATAAATAATGTGACTATGATTTTGAAATCAAAGTGGAATATTTCAAGAAAAATCTTTGTCCGCTAAGTATCTTACAATCCCGAATTAAATATCAAAATAAGAAATTTATTAACCATTCAAAATAATAATTTATTGGCATCATAAATTTGGAACAATTCAAACAATTATAAACTATTTTGTTGATATTAAGAGTTCATATTCCATATCCTCCCCCAAATATTTCCAGATCGACCTGTTGGAAGCGGCCTGCATCCATCTTTAGAGGAGATCGTCCTGTGGCTGATGATGGTGATGATTCCACGTAAAATAATTTTATTTTATCACTATCTCTGTGAATAAAGTTTACTCATAATACAAAGTAATTCGACAGTTCATTTTAATAAAAGCGGGACAGTCCCGTTGCCGGTGGAACGCATGGTCACCGTACTTAACTCACTGCTCGAGCGTATAACTTTTAATAAGTATGAAAGCTAATCCCCGTCCGCTCACCATGAGATTAATACGCACTGTTATTCCTGTGAAAAACATTATTATCTTTCATAAACCGCGTCTCCTGCACTCCTGTTTTTTGGAAACAAAACACTAAAATACCTACACAAAACAAGGCTTTTCATTGTCTCCTGCTCATATAACAATGGATAGACAAAAATCATAGAAATACCATGTTTTGTGTAGGTGTTTTCGATCGACTTCCAAAAGGAGAAGGTGCTCAATTCGTCTGTATTTTATTTCTATGTATGTTCGCGATATCTCCGCCAAATGTGGACCGATTTTCAAAATTGTTTTTGTGTTCGATAGAGCTTTTTTCAAGGCTGGTCCCATATAAATTTAGTCACGTTCGGATCAAGTGGGAAGTCGGTAAGTTTATGTGTAATGAAAGATTATGTGTAATGTTTTAGTTTTTAGTGCAGGAGACGGATGAGGAGAGGAGACTATACGGATAAAGAGAGTTTGAGTTCACTCTGTGATATTAGTTAAAACTTATAGTAGAGTAGAGCAGTGAGCGGGTGAACCATGACCAGTAGTTGGTGTGGCTGAACCCTCAATAATAAATAAATAAATACACCCGGTAGTCACACACCTAGTCCTGACCCCACACTGGGTATAACCTGTATCGTGGGTGTCAGAGACTATGAGAGACGCACGGTCTCACAACACCCAGACTTCAAACAAGTATCTGTGGGCCACACAAACATTTGTCTCAATGGGGAAATCGAACCCGTGGCCTCTCGCTTCACAGCCGGCTACTCGCCCGATGCGCCAGGAAGGCTGTCAATAATAAATAATATATATCTCGTAACACTAAATAGATGCATGAATTTAATTGTTGATTGATAATAAATGTTACAAACGTTATCATTTATGGTGTACCTCTGAAAATTTCCGTTTTTTTAGGTGTACCTTGAACACAAAAAGCTTGCGGAACACTGGAGTAGACCAGAACTATACTAATATGAGGATTGAGGGGTTAGGTATTTTTTTTTTTAATTATAATGATTTTTCAATTTAACATGAGGTTAGCACTAACTGTAGGTTAGTAATGGTGATGCAAGTCATCCTAATAGGAAGAATATCGAGGTAGGACATCGCTTTCAATATTTCCCCTGAGAGTGAAATTTCCGGTGGCCCATTTCCCCACTCGCTTTCCGAATCCCCTTCCCTCCCCTACCATTCTCTCCTTTTAGGTTGAAAACTCATCTATGATTCTTTTTGTGTCTTGGGTGTCTATGGGCGGTGGAGATCACTTACCATCAGGTGACCCATCTGCTCGTTTGCCAATCTCTGCTATAAAAAAAAATTAGAACAAGTGTTAATGCCGGACTGCCTCGGTGCCGTAGTTGTGTTTCGGTATGACTACCGTCCTGAGGTCTCAGGTTCGATCCTCGGGGTCAGGCAAGGTGATGTTGGATTTTTCTATATCAGCCCGGAGTCTGGAATTTGAGTCCGATATGGCGATAGGCTCGCCCCCTATCACATCTGGGACGGAACTAAGCTCGGCGAAATGTGGGTGTTCTAGTTCGCTAGTGCACCTCTGCCTACCCCTCCGGGGATACAGGCGTGAGCTTATGAGCTTAACAAGTGTTAATCTACGAATATACGAACTTAGCGATTTTTGCAAATATGTGTGAAATCGAGTTTCTTATCAACATTCATTCAAGAATGTACAATGGCGACAGGTGCAGTACGATTCCTGCCGGTACGATTACGATTCCACTTATTCTTTCTACCTGTCCTTATCCTACTTTTAGTTTACAATAAGAATGTACTTACCTAACTGCTTTTCTTCTGCAGCCACAGGATTCAGGACATCTGGAATGGTAAACAAAGCTATGAGATTTTTAAACATTATCAATAACGAACAGCGAATTTTCTAATTACATTTACCCAGATTCCCCTGAGGGGATTGACGTCAGGCGGGCAGCGTTGTAAAAACTAAGCTAAATCATATCTGCTAAACAAACTTTAAAGGTGTGTTGCGCCGACCCCACATTAAGGTGGGATAAGGTCAGGTAGAAAGAAAGATCAATAATGAACATAAATTTTTGAGTGGTAGCGCCACGCTGTAGACAGTTATGGCTACAAACGAATGCGCCGGCTCGACCGATTTGATACCACTGTCTCACAGAAAACCGACGTAAAGTGGCAACTCGTCGCGTTTCGTTCGGTGAGATTTCTGGCGGCCCAATTACCCCCCTCCTTTTCCCAATCCCAATTTCCGTCCCTTTAGGTGGGCAAGGCACACATGATTTTCTTGTCTTGGGTGTCAATGGACAATGGAGATTACTTACCATCAGGTGACCCATCTGCTCGCTTGCTATAAAAAATATGATACATTCTATGTTAGTAGTCTGATAGTCAGCAGTCCCTACGACTAGATCACGATAGCTCAGTTAAGAGTGATAAGGACTGCCGAGACAAGTGTCGGAGGTTCGTAAACCACCACAAAACTCTGACTATTAAGTGTATCATTATCATACCACCATCACCTATAGGACGTTTACTACTGAATATAGACCTCCGTAGCGCAGTGGGCGGGGTTCGATTCCCGCAACGAGACAAATTTCTGTGTGGTCCACAGATATTTGTTTCCGGTCTGGGTGTTGCGAGACCGCGCGTCTCTCGTAGTCCCTGATACCCATGACACAAGTCTCGACCTTAGTGTGGGGTCAGGACTATGTATGTACATATGTGACTGTTGGGTGTATTTATTAACACATAATTATTAGTTCCGTCCCAGGTGTGATAGGGGGCGAGTCTCGCCTCACACCTGGGACTCGTATGGCAATAGTGTCATATTGGGTACAAATTACAGACTTCAGGCTGTTAAAGAAAAATCCAATAACATTTTGCCTGACCCGAGGATCGAACTCGAGACCTCAGGACGGTAATCATACCGAAATATAACCACGCCACCGAGGCAGTTTGCAGGCGCGTGGGGAAAATGATCTCTGAAAGTGTAGTGCCGGAAACAGGTTCCAGTAGACCAACCATGAGTTTTTTTTATATTACTCGCTAGCAAATCCGTAAAATATTTGTATGACAAACACCCCAATGCCTCTAGCGGTTAAACCATTGTATCAGTATGACTTAGTCATCATCATCATCAGCCATGGGACCACCATTGCTAGACTTAGGCCTCCTCTGAAGATTTCCAGTATGACCTCTAATGCACCTATAAAATGTTTATTACACAACCACCTTAATAAAGTAGGAGTTTACATACATACATAAAATCACGCCTGTTTCCCGTTGGGGTAAGCAGAGACTAAGAAGCGCTAATTGCCTCGGTTCAAATACACCTCTTTCACTTCTTCCACAGTCATCAGTCTTTTCATGCACGCTCGTCGGTTACGAGAACTCCTTATTTGGCGCTTTTTCAGGAGATAGCCAATTTGGTCCTTAAAGGTACGTCTAGGATGTCCTCGGCCAACACTACCATTCACTTCCGCTAAATAAATTTCTTTGTCACTCTACTTTCATCCATCCTTTCAACGTGGCCAAAAAGTAGGAGTTTATATTATTTATTTCATACAACATGCTTCTAACATAATTTCCCTGGCTCTGGGGAGGGATAAAGCTTGGATAAGGGCAGGTGGAAAAAAAATTGAATAATTGATATTTGCAGATTTAAAAAGAAAGAAGCATTTACTGGCAATCATTTGGGTGGTAGTACTGAATACTGATATACATTGCATTTCTGAACAATTCTGAAGTTCTGTTTTTATATGATAGTCCCAAAAGTATTATTCACAATTATTATTAAAGTTTTTCAGAGTTACATTTCTGTGGACTGCCACTTCTAATGACCTGTACCTAGGACTGTTATGTAATAATTATTGAAGCAAAAAAAGTATTACAAAGGTACATAAAATAATAAGGCTAAGCAATAAAGGTAACTTCTTACTGACCATAATGTAGCAAATACATTATTATTTTATATTTAGTAAAGTTTAGCTGTTCACTTAAATAATTATTTTAATACTACAAATATATGCAAAGGATTAAACTATGACACAAAGCTTTAAAATAGAGACCCAACTAATATGTTTCAAGTAATATATACTTATAAAAATAGATGAAAAACATAAGCACCTAACAAACGTGACGCATTCACAAAAATATACTAATTTTAAGTTAATTATGCAAAGACCTAATAAATAATTATTTGTATCTCGAATTAACTTACCAATACACTTTAATTTATTCAGCAATTACAATGTTAATTTAAATTCGATGCAAACAGCGCCATCCTGTAGCCTTCGCCCCACACAAGTACTGAGGTATGTTCTTGTGTAGTTCGCGAACGAACTATAATCCGATTGTTATTTAAACGGAGTAAACTGACAGATCGAACAGTGCGTTCCACTAAGCGTCCACAACGACCACGCTCACGACCGCAGTTTTTCCCGTTCCACTTGCTTGTGAGCGTTACTGTCTTAAACTCAAGTGGAATGGATTATAGAGCGTTTTGAGCGTGGAGGTAAATAATACAAACGGCGAGTTAATAAAAAGAATGCAAAATATTTAACGGGTTTGGTTATAATCTCTAAGCCTTGAAAATAAACTTTATTAATTATTGTTTAAATCGATTTATATTGAAAAGAAATATAATTTATTTTTTTATATCCGCTGCAGAAACATTCACTTCTACTAAAATATATCTTTCCGCATGAAATAATGTAAGCTTATCGGGCGCCATTTTTGATGCATTGAGTTTTGAAAACGCCGCTATTTTTCTCAACGATCACAACGACTCACCTTTTTAGATGGGTCGTCGTGAGCTTCGCGTGAGCGTAAGTCATGACGTCATAAGTGACGTTTTCGCCGCGACCACAACGACCGCGGTCGTCATGTGGAACGACTAAAGGAGCATTTTGATCGTTGTGGACGCTTAGTGGAACGCACTGGAAATGTCACTTTCCAAAATAATGTTGCTTACTTTCAAAACATAGTGATTGATCTAGTTCAATTTTTATCATTCAAAGAAACAATAAATCAGCCATATCTTGCAAAATTAGAATTTTATTGCTTATTTTTAGAAATTTCAGCTTAACCCTTTGACTAAATGTCTATGTAAATAATTTTACGTAAATAATCACAACTGATACGCGAAATTATACATTTGAAAATTACAAATATTATTTTTATTATTTGAGAAATATTACGGTAGGCACATTCATTGCTTTTGTAAGTTTCGTTTATAATGAACCATTACTATAATTCCAGCAAACATGTCATAACTTAGCATGCAGTGATTTACTATGACTATAATTCAGTAGACATGCAATACTAATCACACATTAGGCAGGAATTAAGACTTTGAGTTGAACTTTAGAAAATGAAAGAATTAATTGGTTCACTGAATTGAAATGTATAAATAATCTTCATCTTTTTACCGCAGCACTATTTAAATTTCATGAAAAAGTGGCAACATTGGAAATGTCAGTTTACTCCGTTTAATTAGCAATCTTACTTATTATTTATCCACAGACGAAATGAACGACATAGTTCTCTCAATCTTTAGTTCGTTTGATAAGTTAGTAACTTAACTAAAAGTTACGATTCTAAGTTGTATCATGTATGATTGTATGTCATAATGAACGTGAGCTAGAGCGCGGCGCTATTCGATTTCATTATTTCTGCCTAGCGTTATTCCGGCCTAATGCCTAATCCACCTTCCTACTGAAACACTTCCACTTCGCCCGGTCTTGAACATCCTCCACAGTAAGACCATTGGTTCTCATATCTGTCTCAGGTTTTCGTTACGCTGGGTCTCCTGCACTAGCTTTTTCGAAACAAAACACTAAAAACACATACGCAAAACAACTATTTTAGCTGTCACCTGCTCGTAGAATAATGGACTATAGATAAAAAATACATGTTCTGTGTTTTTTGAAAGAATGAAATATTTATTCGGCACAGCATTATGCGACAGAATGGTATAAACAGAAAGGCGATAAAACACATTTAGAGGAGACAATAAACTAATAACAATAACGACATAATCTACAATAATAAATACAACTTTGCGTCTCACGATGGTGCCGAAATGAAAAAAAATAATTATTTAAAAAATAAAAAAACATTAATAAATAAAACGAACAAAATAGAAATTAAACTATACTACTACTACTACACTATACTGTGAACACCCGTAGTTTGTACTACGGGTGGTCACTGAGGGGGCGAAGGGTATAAAAATTATAACAAGCAGCCCATGCAGCGCCTCTTCAAACCCTGACGTCGAAGTCGATAGCACCAGACTCGTGCACTACAGATCCTAGGTACTTAAACTTGTCTGTTTTCACGTAAAGCTCTTCCCTAACTGTATATTATTCGGCTGCGAAAACGAACTCAGCGGGCGCGGAGCTGAGTTCGTGTCCACGTTCTAAGGGTCTGCACTACCGCAGTCCATGTACTTGGTCTTCAAGCGTCCTCTAGACGCTGTGTGGGGAACATTCATAAAAAAAAAGGTTCCGACGAATTGTGAACTTAAATAAATAAATAATAAATAACACCCAACAGTCACATACATAGTCCTGACCCCACATTAAGATCGAATCTTGTGTCGTGGGTATCAGGAACCACGAGAGACTTTCGGTCTCACAACACCTAGACCCGAAACAAATATCTGTAGGCCATACAAACATTTGTCTCGGTGCGGGGATCGAACCCGCGGCCTCTCGCTTCACAGCCGGCTACTCGCCCGCTGCGCCACGGAGGCTGTCACTTCCCCCTTTATTGAAGTCGGTTAATAATTAACCTCCTCCTTTTTTTAAGGTCGGTTAAAAATGCGTGCGAATAACCTTTTATTTTTATGCCTTTGATTCGAGACGAGAACTAAAAGAACGAAATAGTTCATTGAGGAGCCGCGAACTAAAGTGACAGCTCCTTATAGTAGGGGAGCCCAAGCGGGGATTTCGGGATTTACTAAAGCGCGACAGATTAATATACAGGGGGATACCTTGTACCCGGTTAAGTACCTCCACAAAACATGAGGCCCATATATAAGGCCGCCCGTGAAGGATACAGGATCAGATTAGTAAAAAAAAATTGACCATCAGAAATTCTCGAGCGCGTCAGATTAAGGTAGGGTGAGTTAATTACATCCTAAAAAGTGTATATTCCACTAATCTGACAATTTGAGAGTGACGTAAAAAAAGGGGAGGGCAACAAAGTTGTAAAAAAAAACGTCATCTCGACATTCTCGAGCGTAGCTAAATTTTTTTTTATTTTGAAGGAAATAATTCAAGAATAATGAAAAATATATAATCTGACGATTTCCGCAAGCCGAAATAATAAAAATTCGTCGATAAAGTTATATGCGTGCAGTTGCCTGATGCCTACATTTCTTTCTCCGCGCTTCTATTCCTCTCTCACTCTTTCTCTATCTATTACTCTCTCACTCCGTCCCCACTCTGGTTTCTGCTTCCTGAGCTTTTCAATTAATTAAGTTCATGAGACACGGCTCTTGGCAGCGGTCGCTCTCGGACGTATTGTCACTGCACCTGCAGTGATTTTACAACCGATTACCGGCCTGTTTGTCAGGTCGGATTGCAGCCCCGCGCTGCCGGCTCGGTAATCCGACCATAAAACAAAGCTCCGCTTTGTTTTGTCGGTTACCAGACAAAGGGCCCATCCGCGTCCTTTTCAGGACAGGGATTAGCCCGAATTTTCGGTATATTGTTTATTGTCCCCTTCAGGGAATTAGCTCGGTGGTAAACCTCACGGTGTCAACAAGCCGATAGCTAGCGGTGACCCGGCCCGCGCCACGCCCCCTCAGGGCTGAAGCAAGCCGGACGGGTGCGGACAAGGAATTAGTGGAGGCACACCACTCTTTCCCCCGCATATCTCCTTCCCAACCCTACCCATCCCGATTTCCATCCCGTGTATCCGGTTGAGTGTGCGGTCCCCGGACCAATACCACTTACGGTGCACGGACTGTTAGGAACCCTTTCGCACATTAAGATTGGCAAAGGGATACCAGCTTAGGGTACACCTAATTTTAAGTACACCCCCCCTCGCCTGTACCCGGCGAGGAGGGTCATTCACATACTCAGCCCCGGGCACACCCACCCGGGGACGTAAATTCACGCGTCCCACCGCGACCCGCGACCCGCGATCCGCGACCGTACAACAGTGCGAGCGCCGCCCGGTTTCTTGTGTGTTCTTTCCCGGGCGGAACGCACCCGCGTCGGAACACACTCGCGCCTTAAAATTAAAATCAATTTCCCAAGCACTCGCGATGGCCCCGCCAAAACAGAAGCTTGTCGTGGCCCTCGCGAAGGCGGCGGAAAACCCACTCGCGTGGGCTCGTATTGAATCTCTCTTTAGAGAGATTATGCCGGACCTGTTTGCCGACGAGACGGAGAGCCCGTCAACGGACGACGGACCCTCCGCCTCGCCCACCGCTCCCTCGTGGCCCATCGCTACGGCGATGGAAACCGACTCACCCGCATCCACCAAGAGGCCCGCGGCTTCTTCAACCTCCGGCGATTCTCGGTCGGAATCGTCGTCATCCGAGCAGGATGACGAAGGTTTCACGACCGTGAAGCGCGGGAGGCGAAAGAAGCCGCGATCGGCCACCGCCGTGTCGGTGTCAACTCCGGCGCCCTCTGCACCGGCCTTCGACACCGACTCGCCGGCTTCCCCCTCACCCCCGTCCTCACCAGCCGCACCCTCGAAGCCCTCCGCTCCCTCTGAGCCAAAGGGCAAAAAACCTCCCCCAATCAACATCCGCGTCCCGGATGGTAGCTCCCTACCCACCCTTCTCGCGAAAATACAGTCTCAGGGCATCACCCTGAGAAACAATAGGTGGAATAGCCTCCACAAGACAGTCACCGTCATGCCGGATACGGTGGCCGACCACCGCTCTCTTACCAAGTGGATGGCTTCCACAGAAATTAATTACTACACTTACGCCCTCCCCGAAGAGCGCACCTACCGCTTTGTTATACGCGGAATCCCCTTAGAAATGTCGACCGAGGAAGTTACATTAGGCCTTCAAGAGAAAGGCATCTCTTGCGTCCGGGTTACCCGTATGCACCGTCCCGCCCGCGCAGACGCCACTCAGCAGCCCTACGAGATGGTCCTCGTAGAATTAGAGACCCCCGCTGATGCCAAACATCTGTTTGCCATCAGCGACATTCTTGGATTCCGCGGCTTCACCGTGGAGACCCCCCACCGCAAACGGCTAATCGGGCAGTGCCACAACTGCCAACTGTATGGCCATTCATCGCTGCGTTGTCGCATGCCCGCCAGGTGCGTCAAGTGCCTCGGAAATCATGGAACTGCACAGTGCCCACGTCCCAAAGATAGGACCCAGTGCACGGAGCCGCCTTCGTGCACCAATTGCCGCCAAGTAGGCCATCCGGCTAGTTATCGTGGATGCACGCATGCCCCCAAAAAACCGACCCGAGCTCCTAAAGCTCTACCCCCCCAAGGCCCCTCAGGCTAAATTCATCCCTGCACCCATCCCGGCGCGCAACCATTGGCAGTTGCCAAGCAAGCAAGCCGAAGAGGTAGCAGCCACCACCCAGGCCCCCGGCGGAGTCACTCCCGCCACCCCGGCCACACCTCCCGCCACTCCCAGTCAACCCACCGCGGTTCCTACCACTCCTGCTCCAGCTCCCACTCCTGCGGCCTCCCGGGCTAACCCTCCCAGGGCAGCCCAGCCGCGCCCCAAAAACCCTGCACCCCCTACCGCGGCGGGTCGCACACTCTCTAAGGCTGAAGTAGATGCCATCTACGACGCCATCATAAACCCCCCGATCGACTACTACACCCTTATCTCTGATAAAATAAGGGAAATAGCAGCCAAGGGCCACCCGGACGCAAGACTGGTGTCTGACTTAGAACTTCTGTATAGGGAACAGCGATCCTACATCGCTGACTTAATTTTACCGCCTTCCGATGGCTAACAACAATAATATTTTTTCCCCCCCGTCGCGGACCAAGCCTCGCTCCCTCAGAGTGGGCTTTTTCAATACCAATGACAGAGTGCCGATGACAGAAATGGATAGTTAGGAAAACACGTCCACACTCCCCTAATCGTTGATGTCTTCAACATCACCCTCTCAGTGACCGCCCTGAGCCGAGGTTCGTAACCCGTTAGTGGGTTGCCCTCAGCGTGGTCACCTAACTTTATGGGTTGGGCGCACCTGCGTTCATCCCAACAGACCGGTGTGGCTGTTTTTTTGGAATAACTTTTAACCGGCTTTATCGATCAACTTCAAAAACTAATCCGCCTTTGAGCTTGAAAAACCACGTCGATCGCCACCAAGCTGGTCAAAAGCGGTTGATTCGTTCGAGAGATATCGTGAACGAAAGAAACCCGAAAAAGGGTTTTTTCGGGATTACTCCGAAATTTGTGGTTCGATCAATTAAAATTGCAAAATTACTTATGAGGATGATAAAACTGCGTCGAATGCCGCCAAACGCGTGAAAATCGGTTGATCCATTCAAAAGTTATTGCGGTTTGAAAATTCCAAAAATAGTGTTCTATGAAATTTCTATTTCTTTGAACTCAGCGAGCTCAAAATATCACATAAATTATATTTTGAGCTCAAAAATGTCATAAGTACAATTTTAAGAGCCCAAGAATGGAATTAGCGGGAAGTTGCAGGGATGGCCTTTAAGGTGAACCGTTTTTCTAATTTTTTTTTGTCAGATCAGGCCAATCCCTCTAGATAATCGTCAGATTATGAGACAGTACGTTTAGAACATAAAGATGAACCATATATATCTTAATCTGACGCGCTTGAGTATTTCAAAAGGGCGAATTTTTTTTGCACATTATGAAAATGGCCGCGAGTTTGCGTCCCATCGAAATCGTCAGATTAGTGAATGAGAGCTTTTTTTTGGTGCACTTAACACTCCGTTAGAAAATCTGACGGGCTCGATAATTTTTTTTTTTTTTTCATTTTCAACCCTTAAATACAACCACTCGCATCATGCAAACGATCAGATTAACATACGTACATTATTAAAAATACGTAGGGCATTGATGCTATCAATATCTGACGCGCTCGTGGATGTCCATGCAACAGTTTTTTTTTACATATTTAAAAATCTATAGCCGCTTCCCCCACCGATGTAAAGGTATATATCATATAACATTTTTTTCTTCATATCATCTAAGCTTTGCATCCCAACAGGTCTCTACGACGCTCGAGTAAATCCCCATTTAGCATCGTGGGCTCCCCTACTATTATCGCAAACTATTATGCGCAAGTCTACTGAGATGCCATACCTACCATAGTACCTTACCAGTGCGTTCCACTAAGCGTCCACAACGATCACGTTCACGACCGCAGTTTTTTCCGTTCCACTTGCTTGTGAGTGTTACTGTCGTAAACTCAAGTGGAATGGATTATAGAGCGTTTTGAGCGTGGAGGTAAATAATACAAACGGCGACTTAATAAAAAGAATGCAAAATATTTAACAGGTTTGGTTATAATCTCTAAGCCTTGAAAATAAACTTAATTAATTATTGTTTAAATCGATTTATATTGAAAAAATATATAATTTATTTTTTTATATCCACTGCAGAAACATTCACTTCTACTAAAATATATCTTTCCGCATAAAATAACGTAAGCTTAACGGTCACCATTTTTGATGCATTGAGTTTTGAAAACGCCGCTAATTTTCTCAACGATCACGACGACCCACCTTTTTAGATGGGTCGTCGTGAGCTTCGCGTGAGCGTAAGTCATGACGTCATAAGTGACGTTTTCGCCGCGACCACAACGACCGCGGTCGTCATGTGGAACGGCTAAAGGAGCATTTTGATCGTTGTGGACGCTTAGTGGAACGCACTGTACATAGTACAAATCAAATTTGACAGTTGTAGAGATGTGCACTACATTTCGAAAAGTAGCTAAAACTTAATCGTTTAAAGCTAGTGCAGGAGACGCAGCTTTAAGCTGGATTTTTGTGTAATGGTTTAGGACTGGAGACGCAGCTTAATGGACCGTAGACAAAAATTTATAGAAACACCATGTTTTGCATAATGTTTTAGTCACAGTTTTAGTGCAGGAGACGCGACTTTAAAACGCATCTCTTGCACCTGTTTTTTTTGAAACAAAAAACAAAAACGCATACGCAAAATAACAAGGACGTTTTAAGAATGGATCCGGCACGCACCTATTACTCTGAGGAAAAACATCTGTCAGTTTTTGAGGGGGAAGGGAGAACGAATAACGAATAGGGACGACAGTCTGAATATAAATGCGAGTTTAGTCTAAGAATGGCGTCTTTAGTCATAAAAACACATACGCAAAACAACAATTTTAGCTGTCACCTGCTCGTAGAAAGCCGGGTCTCCTGCACTAGCTTTTTCGAAACAAAACACTAAAAACACATACGCAAAACAACAATTTTAACTGTCACCTGCTCGTAGAACAATGGACCATAGATAAAAAATCATGTTTTGTGTAGTTGTTTAATGTAATGTTTTAGCGCAGGAGACCCGGCTGAACAAATGCATGTTTTGTGTAGGTGTTTTGTGTAATATTTTAGTGCAGGAGAACCGGCTTTACATGTTTGTAGAACAATGAACCATAGATAACAAAATACATGTTTTGTGTAGGTGTTTTGTGTAAAGTTTTAGTGCAGGAGACCCGACTTTATATTATCAAGTGTGTATTGCCAATTTCCTGCATGACATTAGGATCTTTAAAATCAAATATTTTCAAGACTGGCAACATCAGACGCGCGGCGGTCGCCCATTTCTATGAAGTCGAGTAGTATTTTGATAAAATAAATATTAAATATTTTATGGTTCTATTGCTTTACGAGAAGAGTTTTATTTTGTTCTGAATTTGTTTGATTTTGCGCCATTCAAAATGACTTGGGGTTTCGTTACTTGCGGTCCTAATGAGGCACTTGTGGTATCGGGTAAGTACTTTTTATCTGATTCGATTTTCCTCTTTTATTTCAACCAAGTTTTATTTCTATTTGAATCCTTTTTTAATATAACATACATCTAGCCAGTACTGAGATGGATCCTATAATGTTTGCTGTGCTGTTAACTTGTATTATTCTTAATATTTTTGTGGTTATTAATTGCTATTCAAGACGGAAACTCATTGTTTTTATTGAGTGCGTAATAATGAATGAAATATCGTGTTCGGTATTTCTATTTGTCATTGGAGCTGTACTGCCATCATGCTTAAATGCCTATCAGAATACTTATTGTTTTTTAATTACATTCAGTCACTTCCTAGAACATTGAATTGTGCACAAAAGGTTTGACAATACTTTTAATCACACTTTGTTACTAGTACAATATTTTATTTTCGTAGATTCCAGAAATGTAGTAATATTATGCAATCTAATATTATGTACTCATAATACAGCATACTACATAGGTTATATTCATCTTATTTATTATACATAATATAGTGTTGCCACATAATGTTGTACTTTGCCTTGGTGGCGTGGTGGTATTTCGATACGACTACGGTTCTGAGGTCTCGGGTTCGATCCCTGGGTCGGGCAAAGTGATATTGGATTTTTCCATATCAGCCCGAAGTCTGGAATTTGTGCCCGATATGGCGACAGGCTCGCCCCCTATCACATCTGGGATGGAACTAATCTCGGCGAAATGTGGGTGTTCTAGTTCGTTAGTGCGCCTCTGCCAACCCCTTCGAGGATACAGGTGTGAGCTTATGTATGTATGTAATGTAGTTTTATTTTATAACAAATTTTTAAATGTATATATAATGTAAATAGCTGCTTTTTCATTCGCTTGATGCCAACTACCACTATTTGACAAATTGTAAAGAATTAGTGCTTATGTAATACTTGAATGACCCCTTAGGCGAGATAACTCCTGCCAGAAAGAAAAAGATTGAATGCAGATAGCCCACTATGGTCACTGGTTACCGTTACTCATGAACATCAGCAATAACAGTGGTTTTGCACCATGTCTACAGTAATTGCTATTAAATTAGGTTTGAAAATGTGTAAAAAAAATATTGTTAACTAGCTGACCTGGCGAACTTCGTTCCGCCTAACAGTTGATTATTTTTTATTTTTTATTATGTCTAAAATAAACGTAGCCTAAGTTACTCCTTATTACATCTACCTGCCAATAAAAGTTCCATCAAAATCGGTCCAGCCATTTCAGAGATTAGCCGGAACAAACAGACATACAGACAGACAAAAATTGTAAAATAATGTTATTTTGGTGTATATATATTCATATACATGTAGTAAAAAATGATTATTTCAATACTACAAACAGACCTCCAATTTTATTTATATGTATAGATATAGATATATTAATACTTTTTGCCCTGTCCTATATTTGATGTCAAGTTTGTCATTGGTCTTGTGGCAGTATGGGTCGTGGACTCCTGGGTTCGAATCCCAGATCCGGTAAAATGTTAACTGCATCCACCATAGGTCGACATCAGACAAAGAGTCAACATAAAACATAAGCAGGCTTTCTGCAACATAATTGAAAAAGTTTGTTTGACTCTAGGGAGTGGAATAAGGGCAGGTGGGCAGCGACTTAGCTGTGACGTCAATCTCCGTGGGCGTCCCGCCACGGTAATATTTGCCAGCAAGTGGGCTGTAAGCTCGTCATTCTTCCTAAGCCTATTCAACTCAAAATATTTTTAAAGCGTCTAAACGGCGCAGTCTATAAACTCGATGTTATTAAAAGCTAGTCCTAATTGTTTCGACTGAGTTACTATAATTGTAATTGCCCTATGACGTAATGACCGCTGTATAAAGTTACATCTAGGGGCGTGATCCATATTTACTGGCATTGTTCCATCCCATAGAAATACTATTTAGTCACATTCCTTACATACATAAGCTCACGCCAGTATCCCCGAAGGGGTAGGCAGACGCGCACTAGCCATCTAGTACACCCACATTAGGCCGAGCTTAGTTCCGTCCCAGATGTGATAGGGGGCGAGCCTATCACCATATCGGGCACAAATTCCAGACTCCGAGCTGATATAGAAAAATCCAATATCATTTTGCCCGACCCGGGATCGAACCCGAGACATCAGGATGATAGTCATACCGAAATACAACTACGCCACCGAGGCAGTCACATTGTGATTCCATTGTGATATTTATTATTAATAGATTACGATTAGAAGCTTGTCTGTGGCCATGGCATTCTAATGTCTATGGGCGACGGTAACCATTTACGATGTGGGCCTTCCACTCATCTGCCTTCGCAATAGAAAAAAACAATCGAAGTTTCTATAAAACTGCGTAATATTCTTTACTATTGAGGTCGTATGAGTGACAACTTTATGCGACTCACGCCCGAATGGTCAAACGCTCCTCAACTTTAACGGCTTCTTACATTGATTTTCGCCATACAAAATGACAGATAAGGCGGCCTTAAAGGACATAAGGCGTCCTTAAGTGTATGAATATTCGGCGGTCAGAGACGTTTTAAATTTTGCTTTGCGAATTGTATGTTATAATGCAAGTGCTTTTGGCGAAAGTATCGCACTGTTTTTCCAAATTGCTTGATGTCGATTGTCTAGTTCCTTAGCGGTTACACAAAAAAAATCTATGTTTTATTTAAGTTTATATGCTAGCATTTTCTTTGAATCATAGGAAATATGAATATGCTTTGAAATATTATTTGTCACAGCTGGGTTTTAATGTGCTTGAAAGGGATACACGACCGCAAGTCGCAACTAATGACGTCACTGTCATTGTGGTGCATGCGAAGGAGACAGTGGATGGTTTAAAGGGCACATGATGCTAGTTTCTCGGTCGATAATCACAAGTTTCAAAAATTAACGATCGACTTTTTATCCAATCATGGCGGGTCATAGCTGTACATATTGGGCCTTACTTATAAAAAACAGTTTAGCTGATCATATGGTTAAGAATAGTCTGCCTCTTTCATTTTCAAACAATGTGACACAAGGAAAAAAGTGAAAGAAAGAAAGAAATAAACTTATTCAGCCAATGTCTCAGGCAACAATAAGTGGGACAGACTATTCTTAACCACATCATCAGCTAAACTGTTTTTATAAATAAGGCCCCATGAAATCTAATATATAAAATTCTCGTGTCACAGTTTTCGTTGCCATACTCCTCCGAAACGGCTTGACCGATTTTGATGAAATTTTTTGTGCTTATCCGGTATCTATGAGAATTGGCCAACATCTATTTTTCAGCCCCCTAAATGTTAGGGGTAGTCCACCCCTAAATTTTTTTTATTTTTTAGACAAGATTTTTTATTTCTATTTTTTTATGATACAACATACAAAAATACATACAATCCTCAATTTTCACCCTTCTACGATCAACCCTTATTTTTTAATATCCATTTTAGTAATTTAATCATTTTCCCTCTCCGGTCGAAAACTGATCAATCGTCATTTAATTAGTTATCCCCGCCAGATGTCTACAGGTAACAGATGGGTTACATACAGGGTGACTGACGGGTGACTGACGGGTGACACACGGGTGACAGACGGGGTGACAGACTGGGTGACAGACGGGGTGACAATCGAGCAGATAGATGGGGTGACCGACGGGTTGACCGACAGGGTGACTGTCGGGGTGACCGACGGGGTGATGGACGGGGTAACTGATGGGGTGATGGACGGGGTAACTGACGAGGGTACTGACTGGGTGACTGACGGGGTGACTGACGAAAACGGACCAAAGTAGATCATCTCATTACCTCCTTTAGAATTATTGGATTATAGGTGCCTACAACTCATTCTTTCAACCCTCTCTCTCCTACGCAGACGAAGTTGCGCGGGTCAGCTAGTTATATATAACACCTTCATGTTAGGTAACATGATGAATGAATACATAGGTACGTACCACAATAAAATTGATTTGATTTGATTAAATTTGATTCATGACCAAACAACCCTCGGAATAAGTCCTATAGAACACAAAAAGAATCTTGAAAATGGTCCATATTTGACGGAGACATCGCGTAACATACATAAACCTGAGCGAAATCAATCCATAATTGTTTGTACCTTTAGGTTGTGGCAGGTTACGTCACAACAGATTAAACCACCTGTGCCTATGTTTGACGCCAGGATGCTGTTACTCGAAGCCGCTACTGGTGCCTGGCGGGCGCGCGTTCGTCTGGCCCGCGATCCAAAGCGTCCAGAGGATATCCCTGAACACCATGACTCTGCAAGTGGAGTCGCCAACCGTGTACACCAGCCAGGGTGTTCCCATCTCGGTGACCGGTATTGCACAGGTATAGTGACATATAAAGTATGTTAGCACATTTATGTCCGCCGCCTTATCCAACTAGCAGTAGAGAAGAGTAAGCGTTTTTCAAAACGATTGACGGTGCTAAGATTTTGTAGTTTCTACAAAGCAATTATTTCCTTGGTTGGCGACTAATATTATATTTTAATTCCTCGTGCTGTCGTTGACGCCGAGGGCGTTCTTCGGCGGCGGAGGTTTATGAGCCCCCCCACAATTTGAGATGGGCCGCAAGCTGGCACCGCGCAGGGACGTTTCCGCCTGAAGCCTGGGCGTTTCTCGCCTAGGGAAACCCGGGGTCGTCCCTAAAGTGCCGAAGAAGGCCACCGCGGGGTTTTTAGTCGGTATTGCTGGTGTAAGGTGTACAAGTACATAGTGTTAGGGACTCGACCCAGTGTCGCCCGGATGTGTTCCATCTCTTCCGGGCTTTATGGCGCTGGGCCGTAAGATCGGTGACTCCGACATAACCGTCACGTCTCCCCCCAGGCGTGGCGGCAGTGTTAAAACACTTTTCCCCACGATAATAAAAAAAAAAGAAAAAGGCCCCGGAGCTAAGCCGATGCTTACTGTAAAAACAATAGTGCGGATCTGTAATCAGAAAGTATTTGGGTCGCTAGTAGTCTTGCTCTACGATACGCTACCACACTTCACATCAGCTTTTCAGTCAGGCAATGGTAAAAAATCGATCAAACCGGCCCATTGATGCTGTAGTTAAATCAACTTACGGCTGGTTTCAATAAACGATCTCAGTTTAGAGTGCAGATAGATCGCGATTATGAACCAACCAAATCAACTCATTTGACGGAGTCATTTTCAAACTGTGTTCTTATTGGCTAATTTTTGTAATCTATCTGTATATTCGAACTGAGATTGTCTATTGGAATCTGGCGTTACAGTCTTGTTATAACTTCACTAAACGAATGAGTCAGTGGCAGAGTGTTGATTTAGACCAGATCCGTCAAAACAAGTACCATGGAGTCTTTTGCTTAAACATTCAATCAAAGTCGTTACAATGCTCGTACAATATTTGTTGGATGCCAGCCAAACCTTGTCCAGACTCCAGACTACTCCAAAGTTAAGCGCGGTGCACACCGAGGCATAATCTCGCGGGAACGAGATGATTGTATTAGATAATTAGAGGGTTGATAAAGAATGCATGAATACTCGTTTGCAATACATTCCGGAGTTATGTTTAATACGACATTTTTAATTTTAGTATGGGTTGAGTTTATTAAATTACTTATTGCTATTAATATCTTGTTTATCAATTTTTCTACAGCCGCTGAGCTCCTTAAAATATTATCGTTGTCACTCCAAAAGAGGGGTTATTGTGTATTCTATAGTATATATATGACGATAGACTCCTATCACATCTGGGACGGAACTAAGCTAGGCGAAATGTTCTAGTTCGATAGTGCGCCTCAGCTTACCCCTTTAGGGATACAGATATGAGATTATGTTATGTTAAAACTAGTCCATACTTTGATTCCTGCGTCACGAGAATGTCCTCGGTTTGACCTAGTCCTTATTCGTCATGTTTTACGATTGTTAAGAGGGGCCACGCGCCTGACCTTCGCCTGCTATCCTAATAAGTACGTACTGCTCACTGCTTACCAATGAGATCGATATTATTTCTATATTCATCTATACTTCTGTACTGCCTCGGTGGCGTGTTTGTATTTCGGTACCACTACCATCCTGAGGTCTCGGGTCAGACAGTGTGATATTGGATTTTTCCATATCAGCTCGGAGTCTGGAATTTGTGCCCGATATGGCGATAGGCTCGCCCCCTGTCACATCTGGGACGGAACTAAGCTCGGCGAAATGTGGGTGTACTAGTTGGCTAGTGCGCCTCTGCCTACCCCTTCGGGGATACAGGCGTGAGATTATGTTATGTCATCTATACTTATATATGAAAGGCAATACTGAATGACTGACTGATGATCATCGTACAACCAAAACTATTGGAGGGGGGAACGTGAAATTTTGACTGTCGGGGTGACCGACAACGGGGTGACTGACGGAGTAAAGGCGCGTCTCTTGACCTGTTTTTCTCGAAACAAAACACATACGCAAAACAATGATTTTCGATGTCTCTTGCTCATAGAACAATGGACCATACATAAAAATGTGTAGCACAACCATGTTTTCCATGGTTGTTTTGTGTAATGTTTTGGTGCAGGAGAGATTGAAAGGTCGCTGGAAGTCGCTGGATGCAGGCCGCTTCCAACAGATCGATCTGGAAATCTTTGGGGGAGGCCTATGTTCAGCAGTGGACGTCCTATGGCTGATGATGATAATGAGATTGAGATTACTACACAAATAGATTTTTAATTATTTCCCATTTCATCAATGACTATACTACCCGTGTGCTCATAGGGTTACTTAGTTCATGTCAGCCAAGATGGCTGCATAAGAGAGGGGTTAAATCATTATACAGTCCTCACGCGGTAAATGAATCAGAGGGTTACCACCACCTCTTATAGCAGTATTATTATAGTCTTACTACGTTTTTTAGTACGAGAATCGGTACAAGTAAGATTATAATAATATTGCTATAAGAGGTGGTGGTAACCCCTCTGCAGCCGGAGGGATGACCGCCGATTTCATAAGTGGCTTCAACCGGCGCTTATGTTTAAGCACGTTCAAGAGCTAAGACTGGCTACAGCATAACACGATAAATATTAGGCATCGGCTATCTTCGTATCCGTATAAGCAGCGATAGCTCAGTTGGGAATAGTATGGACTGCCGAGACAAGTGTCGGAGGCTCGAAACCAGCCCGAAAATGGAGCATACACCTCTGACTTTTCTATGTTAAGTGTGTTTTCATTGTGAAATATCGCTTGCTATAACGGTGAACGAAAACATCGTGAGGAAACCTGCATACCCGAGAATTTCTCCACAAGAAATTCGAAGGTATGCGAAGTCTACCAACCCGCATTAGGCCAGCGTGGTAGACTAAGGCCTAACCCCTCTCATTAGTAGAGGAGGCCCGTGCCCAGCAGTGGGACAGTAATATTACAGGGCTAATATTATTATTATTTTTTATCTTCGTATCCGAACATGACCGACTATCAACACTTAACATTGACATTTATTCGTTTGTGATAATTCTTGAGTGTTTTACCCTTAGACAAAAGAAGATAGATGACAGGGCATAAATAACTACGAAAAAATGAAGCATTTATCATTAATGGAACGAAACCAAAATGGCGACTTTGCGAAAGAAAGATCCTATAATTATAACATTTAGGAATCTTCCTCATATTCCCAAATTAGTATTGTGTTATTTAATTTTTATGACACGGTGACAACTTACATGTAAATAGATCGCGAAACTAAAATGGCGGAACCAGCTTCATAGTAAACACCTATTTTTCGTAATTATGCCGGGTCCTCTAATTTCTTCTTTAGTCATTGGTTGTTAGATAACCTCATTGGTCCAGTCCGTGAGTCAGTGAGTCTTATTACCAGTACTCATAGATAAAAAAGTGCGCAGAAAATTATTGCAGATACTGTCCGTTATTTACAATTTATTTGCGTACAAAAAAATGACGTAAATCTCACTATTATCTTGTTTGTCGATGATATGAGTTGTTTACTTCTGTGTTCTGATAACATATGAATACATACATTTTTGATGAGCATTATGTTCTGATGTTACGAGACATGGTGACCCAAGTCCCCTCTTCTTTCTGATCCCTATCCCTGTAATGGCGCGTACACACCAACCGAACGAATGCGAAAGTATGTTCGCGAAGGGGTCGGTGTGGACGCAACACCGAAGCTGAACGAACGAACGAAAGCGTTCTGTCCCGTTCGGTCATGCGCAGGATAACTGTTGTGTGAACGCAACAGCGAATAATCGCAAATGTTCAACTCGCAAATTCGCAAATGAAACGTTCGATCCCCATCGCCGATGGTCTTTTGCGAACATTCTTTCGCCTTTGTTCGATTGATGTGTAATCGGGATAAGATTGGCAATGATTCGATAGGTGTCGTAAGTATCTATTGACAGCACCTATCTCTGAGAAGCGTCATGTGTGCTAGGCGGCCGTCGTCAAAAAATAAACCAAATTCTTTCCGCAACTTATTTCAAAAAATGCTTTCAGTTGTGGTTGTACCGAACCAATAAATAAATAACACCCAACAGTCACATAGTCCTGACCCCACACTAAGATACTAGTCTCGTGTTGTGGGTATCAGGAACTACGAGACTTTCGGTCTCACAACACCCAGACCCGAATCAAATATCCACACAAGCATTTGTCTCGGTGCGGGAATCGAACCCGCGGCCTCTCGTTTCACAGCCGGCCATTCGCCCACTGCGCCACGGAGGCTGTCAAAAACCAATTTAAAGTACTAAAAGGGCTGGAGGAGAGATTTGGCGGTGGAGACGCCTCGGTAATGTGACCCACTTGAATATTTGTCTGTCTGCTATATAAAATCATCAATTCCAGGTGAAGATCCAAGGTCAGAACGCGGAGATGCTGCTGTCTGCATGCGAACAGTTCCTGGGCAAGTCTGAGCAGGAGATCCAGCACATCGCGCTCGTCACCCTGGAGGGCCACCAGCGCGCCATCATGGGCTCCATGACCGTCGAGGAGATATACAAGGATCGGAAGATATTCTCCAAAAAGGTTGGTCCAACATATTGATGAATACGACCGAGGGATAAACACCTCGAAACGACGACAGCACTGTTTTTTAACCGACTCCAAAAGTAGCAGGTTTTCAATTCATCTGTATTTTTATGTATTCTGTAAGTTTTATGATATCTCCGGCAAATGTCGATTTCCAAGATTTGCTGATTTAGATAGAGCTTATTTCAAGGGTAGTCCCATTTGGTATAATATAACGGTGTAAAATATTTAACGTAGTGTATTATAGACGTCGAGATTGGGGTATTTAGGGCTACTATTACTAATCTAAATCTATTACTAATCGAGATAAGTTGTAAAACTTATCTCGATTTATCCTACAGCTCACTGCTAAACTTTAAACCAAGATTTGGGACGGAACTAAGCTCGATGAAATGTGAGTGTTCTAGTTCGCTAGTGTGCCTCTGCCTACCCCTTCGTGGATACAGGCGTGTATATGTTGGAATAAATAGAGATTTATTGCGGTGCTGCACGTGGCTTTTTTTTCGTGGTAATTCACATTATGTTTATTTATGAAGAGACAGCAATATATTTATATCGATTTTTTTGTGGAATAATAGCTTTTCTCGGTCACTTGTGTATTAGAATGTGACAAGTCATCAATAAAGTACCTATAATTTTCGATAAAAGCGCGCATCCCATTGTAATAAAACCAAGGTTGGTCTGAACTGTCCATTATCTAATTAAACAAGAATTGTAGGCATACCGAGCCCGTGGCTACAAAGTAAATTAACAAACCAACTCATAATAAAATGGCCCCATTTGACCCACACGCACGAGAATAATAGAATTTGGGTCTTACATCATGACCATATGAATGTGTTAGGCGGTCACGTCTACTAATGCAATTGTGTATTTGACTATCATGGATTTTATACACATAATTAAATGTAATAGCAAATAAAACAAAAAAAGGAAACCTTCTGTAAAAACTGCATCGAAATTGGTTGAAAAATGAGGCAGTAATTCATATTTTAAATAATGGAGTGCGGGCATAGTGGAGATCTTGCTATCCCTTTCCGACGCACGTATCGTTATGGCGTAACGTGATTATAGTGATACTTCTCTATCCCGCTGTTTGAAGGTTACATCAAACTTCAAAGGCTTATAACTTTTTTATTCTTGAGAATATTTCAATATTTCTGTTCTATATTTTAAATAACGTAATTTACATATAAATTATTTTTAAAAAATTGTCAAGTACCCAATTCAGATGTTCACAAAATCTATACGGAACCACCCTTGGAGAAAGCACTATGAGACAAAAGAATCTGGAAAATCGGAGGAAAGCTCCTCCTTTTGGTTCTTACAAATTGGTTGAAATAATCACGAGTTTAAAAACTTAACGGACCGCCTTCGAATCAGATGGTAACCAAATTTATATGAGACCACCCTTGAAAGAAGCTCTATCGAACAGAAAAAAAACGGTCCACCTTTGGCTGAAATATCGCGTAAAATACATAAAAAAAATAAAGACCAATTGAGGAACTTCTCCTTTTTGGAAGTAGGTCGAAAATACAGCCGAATTCAGATCCTCCTCCTTTTGAATTCGTTGGAAATAACCTTTATTAACAGTTGGACAAAGTCATTGGTCACGCGAGTGGAGTCGCAAGAAAACGTTACACATTCACTCATGCAATGTTATCAACAAATAACCCAATAAAACTGTAAAACTGATTTCAACATATACCTCGTGTGTACATAAGTTTTGAGACGCAATAAAAGTTGCATAACTTTTTTAATAATTAACTTATATTTTTAAAATTTTCGGTAAGCATTAAGTAGATAATAATCAACAATAAAATATAATTATTATTCAAAATGACCACCCTTGTTTTTAGTACAGGCCCTTAGACTATTGGCCATTCATCAATGGCGGCACGAACCTTTTCCAGCGGAATCCGCTTTGGTTCTCGGACGAGGGCTCACTTCAGTGACTCCAAGTTTGGGTGGGACTTTCGGCAGGCCCTGAGCTCTAATTCAGACCACAATGAATAATCCAGCGGGTTGAGGTCGGGGCTGGAGGAGGGCCATTCGTCCGCGCGATGAAAGCCGGTACATTTACCCTCAGCCAAGCTTGGGTGGTTTTTGCCTTATGGGATGGCGCGGAGTCTTGCTGGAAAACCCAGTCCTTGTTGTGAAATAAAGTACGTGTCAGGGGTTTCACAACAGGCTCTAAATGTCATTTTGGTAATTTTTAGCTTTAACCTTGACGCCATGTTGGCAGAAAAGGAGCGGAGTCACACCTTCATATAAAACGCCCCACCATACCATAACACTAGCCAGATGATACGCGAGACATTCCGTGTTGAAGCTGGGACGTCCTTGCTGCTTTTGGCATACACTTTGTTATTTTGTTCGGTTAAACTTTTCTTCGACAGTAAATATTGTTTCGTCGGTGAAGAGAATCATCCTCGCATCGTGTCTCTTGAGCAGTACTGGACAACGTTCGCGTTGTTCGTATTAAAAACAAGGGTGGTCATATTGAATAATATTTATATTTCATTGTTGATTATTGTCTACTTAATGCTTATTGGAAATTTTAAAAATATAAGTTAAATATTAAAAAAGTTATGCAACTTTTCTTTCGTCTCAAAACTTATGTATACACGAGGTATAGATTTCTTTACGACATTTCAATAGCAAGATAAGAATATTGTAAATTGTTATCTAAGTAGTGTGCACTGGTAGCATGGTGCATCGGTGGTCGCCTCTTTAGTCTAGTCTGTAGCGCGAATATACTGTGTCTCAATACTGAAATAATAGCTTGCTGTTGCGTTTCGAACGTTGAATACGTATTTCGAAGGCCCATGTAAAAAAAACTGACAAAACTAACTTGTACTAGGGACCTCTCTCTCTCTCTCCCGCCTCGCTCCCTCTCCCCTCACTCCCTCCCTCTCCCTCTCTCTCTACCGCTCTCTCTCTCTTTCTCCTCTCTGTATGGATCGCAAGTATTGACATGCCATCTGCTCGTCTGCCCTCGTTAACATGAAATGTTTGCATAAAAGATAGCATTTCCGCATTTATAAAATAACTAAAATAATATTGTTAACAAAAATCTAGAGAATAAGAAATGGTATATTAAAGCGTCAGAAATGGCTGTAGCTTTCTAATAATTACCTATATTTTCATAATCGATCCACTAGTTTTAATGAACATTATGACTGATGAAACAAATTGACTTTCCAGCTTTACAATATTAGAATCATCAATATAATATACCCTAGACGCAGATGCACAGTTCTTTGCAAATATCGTCCTAAAAAGTGGTCTCAGAAATAAAACAAAGAAAAAGATCACAAGTTCTAATTAAAGCAAACACAAATATAACCCTGTGCACGCGTTATAAAGTAGCTTTTTAAACGAAATGATCAAGCGTTCTTAAATTTGAATTTTGAAATTTAGAATTCTATCGGCGTCCAACTGTAGGGAAAACGACTGCTTAAGCACTTCTTTGCTGTCCCATTTTCCGAGCATCAACTGTGCATCTAGGTATATAATATATCGTTGATTAGAATTGATAATGACAGGCGAAATTGTATGTTATTTCTATTTGTTTTGTTTTTAGGTATTCGAAGTGGCGTCAAGCGATCTGATCAACATGGGCATCACAGTCGTCTCCTACACACTCAAGGACATAAGGGATGAGGAGGTAAGTTCGATTCCTGCTCAATCAAATTAATCTTAACAAAATGAATAGTTTGCAATGTAAAATAATTTATACACTACAGTATTTTAACTTGATGTCCATTGTGTGGACTAACAAATTATGTCCTTTATTAATTTGGATAACTTCCTTCTGCCTGGAGTATGCCAGCATCCTCCTCAGTGAGACTGTTTGGTTGATGAGTTAGATATCTATTCGCGATAGCATTTGCCCGCGGCTACGCCCGCATGAGAGTCTATGCCATCGTATTTCATTTTCTCCATACAAACTTTCATCCTCCACTACACACCCACAGGTGATGTATTTCCAAAAATCCTTTCTTAGTGCTCGCCTATGTCGTAAAAGGAAGCCGTGTGGAAAATTTCACGTTTCTAGTTCCAACAGTTTCGGGTGTACGCTGATACGACTGTCAGTCATTAATTTATGTATTTTTCCTTTTATATATACAGATATTGTTCCACTACTTGCATTTATGGTAGGAACGTCTGCAGTTGCACAGACGGGTAATCAGCTCACATTTTTGGAAGTTTTTCATCTATGCTGATTGTTAAAAGATAACTGCATTATAACACAAGAATTACTATAAAAAGTAATATGAATCATCATCATCAGTCATAAGACGTCCACTGCTAAACTTAGGCCTCCTCCAAAGATTTCCAGATCGACCTGTTGGAAGCGGTCTGCATCCAGCGACTTCTTGCGACCTTTATCAGGTCGTCTGTCCACCTTTCTCTAAGTGATCAAATCAGGAATGAGGAGATCCGTAGAAGTGCGAAAGTCACAAACATAGCCCAGAGGATTAGCAAGTTAAAGTTGCAGTGGGCAGGGCCCATAGCACGTAATATGAATGCGTAATGTTAATTATTTACGAAACTACTCATTTTGTTACTTCACTGATAGTACTACGATTTTAATTATACGCTTTGGAATTCTTAGTTTTTTCGAACTTATTGAATGTACAGGAAAAAATATTTCTGTGGTTAAAGACAAAGAAAAATGGGGATGTATCAGGCTGAGCATTCATTAGGGAAAGTTGTGGATAATTACGCCATGGCGGCTATTTGACTTCGCCGCAAATTAGACACAGAATAAACTGTTCGCCTATTTAGTCCGCAGCATTATGGGGGGTACTCACCAGCTGAACGTAGGCGAACGAATCTATACCTGTTGCGTTCACACAAACAAACTTTCGCTGTTGTGGGAATGAACAGGCATGATTCGTTCGCCTTTATTCGTCTCGGTGTACGGGCCATTAGATCAGCATTGTGGATACAGCATGTACATTAAATATAGATCAAGATTACTGAAGTGTATAACTGTAATCAAAGTATTGTATAGTTATGTGATATATCATTGTTAAATTATTCAAATTTACATTTTCTTCATACATCTAACTTTTAAATACTGTAATATTATCATAGTTATCCAGATAAAGCTTCGTTCACATTATAAGAAGCACTACATACTTCATTTCTAAATCTTGCACAACTAATATGAAATATGTAAAAACACACATATTTTTTTCTGAAATGACCACAGGGAGCTAAGGTACCTTTTTCAAAATTGTTCGTTTGTTTTTTGTCATTATAAGTGGCGCCATTGATGGAATTTTTTGCACGTCACGTCATTTTGCCTTTCTGTACATTGACATGCAAAGTGCTGTTCATTTTTAACCGATGTAAAAAATAGCTTTTCAATTCGACTGTATGATACAAATGCGCGACTCAATTCCTTTATGTATGATAATGCGCTAGTATTATTTATCAATTTCGGTGTTGATAATACACAGCCACGGGTGGTATGATGACCACTTACCATGAACAGTTATTGTTCTTATTCGTCTGTGAGACACTTATTCGTTTTATGATGTACTGTTTTAAACAATTGGCTTTCTCCTTTGGCAGTTTAAGTTTTATTTAACAGCAGTTTGACTTTTTCAAGCTTTGTTATCACTTGAATCGATTTTGCGGTCATGCTTCTTATTTAAGCACAACGATTGATATGTGTGCGTGGCGTTTGCTTTACATGTGTTTGAATCAGTAAGCTAAGCCTTATTAAAAAAATAAGCTGTGCTTAACTGAAACGGTGTTTCGTCGCTTTTTATCTCAAGCTATTCCACGTAAGAGGGAGAGAAAAAACAATTTTAAAGTAATGGGCATATTGTTTATGTGTGTGTGTAAATAATTGTCGAACTACTACACTATCATTACACTAGTCTACACAATCAACGGCTGAGCACATTGTGGATGTGTCCTAAGTTCATATCCCATGTCGGGGAATTTATCAGCATACTATGGACTTTCTTTGGTTCCAAAGTTTTGGTAATAAAAGCAATCTTTTCTTTCTACCTGCCCTTATCCCACCTTAATGTGGGGTCACTTTTTCAAGCCTGGTATAAAAGGGATTTGGCTTGGTTTTTACGACCGCTTGCTTGCCTGACGTCAATCCCTTTTGAGGGATTCAGTCCCAGGCAAATTAAGTTAGAAAATTCGCCTTGCCCTACCTGGGAATCGAACCCAGGCCTCCCGGTCTACAGCTTATATATGCTGCCAAGTATTGCACAGTGTGAACGAGTATTCGCATTATTTGCGAGCCACTAGTTACTGCTATAGCATTACGTAAAGTACACGACCAGACCCCAGAGACCCCTGGCATGATTAACTATCGAAGCAGCGATAGCTCAGTTGGGAATGGTATGGACTGCCGAGACAAGTGTCGGAGGTTCGAAACCAACCCCAAAATGGAGCATACACCTCTGACTTTTCTATGTTAAGTGTATTTTCATTGTGAAATATCGCTTGCTATAACGGTGAAGGAAAACATCGTGAGGAAATCTGCATACCCGAGAATTTCTTCACAGGAATTTCGAAGGTATGTGAAGTCTGCCAACCCGCATTAGGCCAGCGTGGTAGACTAAGGCCTAACCCCTCTCATTAGTAGAGGAGGTCCGTGCCCAGCAGTGGGACAGTAATATTACAGGGCTAATATTATTATTATTATTATAACTATCGATACGAACGGAGCTCGCTCGCACTCATGTTTGGTCTGCCTATTAGGTGACATTGCTAATGTCCAAGAATGCCTATTTAATAACCAACATTATTTTGCACAAATCATTGACTGTACCCACTGGTGTTAATTGAAAGCTTGCACAAAATAACTATAAAGTATGCTTTCATATTTCTTAAAGATATTTTCGGAGAGTGTGAGAAAAAATACTATATATTGTTATTAAATATTTTTGGGGACATGGCTTTGTCGTTTGGGATAATTATGTCATGTACTATATTTATTATGGTCGCCTCCTTGGTCTAGTGGCAGCATGTATGGGCTGTGGACCGGGAGGTCGTGGGCTCGATTCCCAGGTCGGGCAAAGCGAATTTTCTAGTTTAATTTGCCCGGGACTGGACCTCCCAGAGGGGGTTGGCGTCAGGCAGGCAGCCGGTCGTAAAAACTTAGCCAAATAATTTCTGCAACATGCTTGAAAAAGTGTGTTGCGCCGACCCCACATTAAAGTGGGATAAGGGCAAGTAGAAAAAAAAACTATATGTATTTTGTGTCTTGATATTTGACAAAGCAGTTGGTATTTATTATTTGTATATCTGCAACATAACTCGCGAAATGCCACCATCATAATTTGGGACATTCACCCTTGTAACTATGATTATACCTCTAGAGGTGTATACATATATATAAATACATACGGTGTCTCGTCTAGTTAACTTAATGAAATGCAAAATTATTATGGCATTAATCTCTAAATTCATATTTCATTTACACCATAAGGTGTGTTACACATTAGTTTTGAATAGTAGACAGATAATCTGACCCCAGGTTAGGGATACATTCATAGATTTAATGTGATCTTGTATTAAACGGGAATATCGTTGGAGATAGACCGTTGACCACCTAAAACCTTTCTTTCTTCACGTGCCTGGAAGTTTCCAAAGCAGTTGCTTTCTGACAATTAAAAAAGCCTAACTTTGGTAAAGTAAAAGACTAACATTTTGTGATACACTCCCAGGGTTACTTGAAAGCCCTCGGCATGGCTCGCACGGCTGAGGTGAAACGTGACGCGCGTATAGGCGAGGCAGAGGCCCAAGCAGAGGCCAAGATCAAGGAGGCGATGGCGGAGGAGCAGCGCATGGCGGCCAGGTTCCTCAACGACACCGAGATCGCCAAGTCACAACGAGACTTCGAACTGAAGAAGGCTGCTTATGATGTCGAAGTGCACACCAAAAAGGTACGAAATTGTACGTTTCTAATTAAAGGGTTGAGGTCTTAAGTGATATTGGATTTTTCCATATCAGCCCGGAGTCTGGAATTTGTGCCCAATATGGCGATAGGCTCGCCCCCTATCATATCTGGGACGGAACTAAGCTCGGAGAAATGTGGGTGTTCTAGTTCGCTAGTGCGCCTCTACCTACTCCTTTGGGGATACAGGCGTGAGCTTATGTTTTTTATGCTCTATGAGGTCTGATTTTTTTAATAGCTGGATAAATTATCGGGTGCTTTTGTTTCATACATTACTGTTTTCGAGATAACAAATATCTGGTAGCACAATTGGCTCTAAAGAATGGCTTTGGGTTTCAATAAAATTTAGAGAACACTTTTGAGCCAATTGGGTACTTGACTATGTTTGATTTTATACATATTTATGTGTAATAGCAAATAAAACAAAAAAGAAACCATTTTGTAAAATTGCATCGGAATTGGTTGAAAAATGAGACAGTAATTCATATTTTCAATTCTGGAGTGCGGGCATAGTGGAGATATCTTGCTTATAACTTTTGTTTTTGAGAACATTACAATATTTCTTTCTGTTTTATATTTAAGACTACGTAAATTTCATATAAAATTAATTTAAAAAAATATTCAAGTACCCAATTGTTAAATTTATCTAACATCTATATAGTCCGATAAATTAAAAAACCGTAATTTCATGTGGAAATATTTTATACGATATACACGACCTTGGAGTTACCTGCACCTTTTATAGCAGTATTGTTATAGTGTTGTTCCGATTCCCGTACAAAAAAAAAACGAAGTAAGATAATAATAATACACCATTATACAAGGGAAGCGATACTAAAGCATACATTATATCGATATTTACACAGGCTGAAGCAGAAATGGCGTACGAGTTGCAAGCGGCGAAGACGAAGCAACGAATCAAGGAGGAACAGATGCAGATAGCTGTGGTGGAACGCACCCAGGAGATCGCTGTTCAGAAGTGGGAGGTGCAGAGGAGAGAGAAGGAACTGGAGGCTACAGTGCGAAGGTATGGATCACATCACATAAGTCCATGTGTAGGATATGGCCGCCGCGAATTGAACAATAAAAATAGAAAACGGTGATGAGATTGAATTACTTTAATATAAAATAACATAAGCTCACGCCTGTATCCCCGAAGGGGTAGGCAGATGTGCACTAGCGAACTAGAACACCCACATTTCGTCGAGCTTAGTTCCGTCCCAGATGTAATAGGGGGCGAGCCTATCATCATATCGGGCACAAATTCCAGACTCCGGGCTGATATGGAAAAATCCAATATCACTTTGCCCGACTCAGGGATCGAATCCGAGATCTCAAGACGGTAGTCATACCGAAATACAACTACGCCACCGAGACAATCAGTTAGTCAGAGGAGAAAAAAGGAGAAAGTCCTCAATTCATCTATATTTTGTTCATGTAAAGCCGTGTGTTTTGCACTAGTTTCTTCGAAACATTACATAAAACATACACAAAACAACAATTTTAGCGCTGACACCTGCTCGTAGACCAATGGACCATAGATAAAAAATACATGTTTTGTGTAATGTTTTAGTGCAGGAAACGCGGCTTTATTTGCGCGATATCTCCGACAAATATGGACCGATTTTCAGGATTGCATATTCCAAGAGTGGTCTCATGTACATTTGGTAACGATCAGGTTTGAAGTTGGTTAAGTTTTTACTCATGTAGGAATGATGAAATTGTATCTTGCCTTATTGCCTTAGTGGCAGCGTATGATGGTGCGTACATACTAACCGAACGAAGGCCAAAGAATGTTCGCGAAGGTGTCGGTGTGGACGCAACACCGAAGCCGAACGAACGAAAGCGTTCTGTCCCGTTTGGTGGTGCGCAGGATAACTGTTGTGTGAACGCAGCGAAGATGCGCGAATCTTCGGAAACGTTCGATCCCCATCGCCGATGCCCTTCGCGAATATTCATTCGCCTTCGTTCAGTTGATGCGTAACCGGCATTAAAGCTTACGGCCTGACGGTTTTGAGTTTTAGAACTCAAATTCAAAGGCAGGCAGGCACATAATTAAATCAAATATTGGTCGATTTTTCTCGTGCATCTGATGCTTTATCTACTCAAAGATAAAATAAACAGCGATTTTAAAATAAGCACGCGCTCGTGTGGTCTAAACACCTTTTGTTTCTTTCTCAGGCCAGCAGAAGCAGAGAAATTCAAGCTTGAGAAATTGGCGGAGGCACAAAAACTGAAGACTGTTCTCGAAGCAGAAGCTGAGGCAGAGGCGGTGAAAGTGCGCGGTGAAGTGAGTAATATACAGGATGTTTCATAAAGTTGGTACCAACAACAATTCCACATACAGGGAAAATGATTTAAAACACAATGGTGAAGCTAAAAAATAAAAATGATTTTTTGTCAATTATTAAGTAAAGGGATTTTAAAATCGGAATGCGACCTCAGGGGTCAGGGGTCAGATAAATCACAAAGTCAGACTTTTGTACATTGGTCAGCGAAAGTAAGTTTTTTCGAAAATGGTCAGTTTTGTCAGATTTTTGTAGTTGATTGATTAGGAACGTAGATAAAAATATATATGATGGTCTATTGCAGGAGTTCCCAAGTTTATTGTTGTCACCTAGCATGCCTGATGACTTTTTTGCGATTTTTTCCATTTGATGTGAACAACCTTTACCATACTGCTCGGGTTTCGTTCCGTAATGGTCAGATAAAATCAAATTTTTGATAATCTGAGTTGGCAAAATCAGACGTTTTGGTCTATAAAATTGGCAACATGCTTGAAAAAGTGTGTTGCGCCGACCCCACATTAAGGTGGGATAAGAGCGGGTAGGAAGAAAGTCTGACAAGCAGCTGGTCGTAAACCTTCTTGTAACATGCTTAAATGACTGTGTGCAGATCCTACATTGAAGTAGCATAAGGGCAGGGGAAAATGTTATATTCTCCAGACAAGACACGATGAAAGAAAGACATAAAATAATTTATGTTGCTTAGAAAATGATAATTTGTAATAAAATGTTTATGAGAACATTTAGCAGCACATTTTAGCATTGTTATTTAATGGTAGAGCCACGCTGTAGACAGTTATGTCTACAGCACGAACGGGCTGACTCAGCCGGTTTGATACCACGATCTCACAGAAAACCGACGTTAAGTGGCAACTGTCTTAGTTGTGGGTTCTTTTCTCCCCATTTAGTTTGAAAAAAAGAACATTGTGCATTTAGATCGTCGTGTTTCTTTAGGTGAGTGAGATTTCCGGTGACCCATTTCCCCCTACCTTCCCCAATCCCTATTTCCCTCCATTAGGTTGGCAACGCACCCATGATTCTCTTCGTGTCTTTTGTGTCTATGGGCGGTGGAGATCCCTTACCATCAGGTGACCCATTTGCTCGTTTGCCAGTTTCTGCTATAAAAACAAATGAGTGTTTTGTGTAGGCTGAAGCGTACGCGATCAAGGCGAAGGCTGCCGCTGATGCAGAACAAATGGCGAAGAAGGCGGAGGCGTGGAAGGAATATGGCTCCGCAGCCATGGTCGACATGATGCTCGAGACACTGCCCAAGGTACACAAACGTTTTTATTTATTTTGTATAATTTTAAAATAATATAAGGGGGCTGCCTCGGTGGCGTGGTGGTATTTCGGTACGACTACGGTTCTGAGGTCTCGGGTTCGATCCCCAGGTCGGGCAAAGTGATATTGGATTTTTCCATATCAGTCTGGAGTCTGGAATTTGCGCCCGATATGGCGATAGGCTCGCCCCCTATCACATCTGGAACGGAACTAGGCTTGGCGAAATGTGGGTGTTCTATTTCGCTAGTACGCCTCTGCCTACCCCTTCGAGGATACAGGCGTGAGCTTATGTTATGTTATAAGAGGGGGTTTCCCATTACTCGCCATGCTTGCCAGGCGTTGCAGGCCGCTTCCAACAGGTCGATCTGGAAATCTTTGGGGGAGGCCTATGTTCAACAGTGGACGTCCTATGGCCGATGATGATGATGATTGGGGTTTGATGTGTGATTGTTGAGTATTTAATGTGTATTTATCCATAGGTGGCAGCGGAAGTGGCGGCGCCACTGTCTCAGGCCCGCAAGGTGACGATGGTGTCATGCGGAGGGGGGGAGGTGGGCGCCGCCAAGCTTACCGGCGAGGTGCTCAACATCGTGCAGTGTATCCCGGAACTGGTCAAGGGCGTCACGGGAGTCGACATCTCTAAGGTACATCACTATTTTTCTTAGGATAGATCGTAATAAATACGTCCCCTTCTTCATTTTTTCCGAAACACCTACACAAAGTAATGTTTTGCTGCACACCTCTATGGTACGTCGTTCCATGAGACAACTTGTGTCTAAACAAAAACACTGTTTTGGGAGGGTGTTTTGTTTCGATAAAAACATATGCAAGAGACTCGCCATCTAAAACCTGGAATCTTAGTACAGGTTTACAGTTTGACAATATAATATTTTTCGATTTCTCCATTCATTTCCAACTGCCGGAAATGTATGAAACGATGCATGAGTATGTGGGAGGCAAAAGAGGTCTGTCAAATAGATTATGGCGCTCAATAGCCTCTGCCAACCCCAATGGGTTGCAGGCGTGTATACCGGGTGTTTCATAAAGTGGGTACCAGTAACAATGCCACATACAAAGAGAACGAATTAAAGCGCAATAGTAAAAAAAAAAACATATTTTTAATAAATTATTAAACATGGGGATATTAAAATCGGAATGCGATATGTAAAAAGTCGTAGTTAACATAGGAATGGTTTTGTGTGTGCTAAAAATAATTAATTACCCCATAGGTTTGCAAATGTACTGCAGATGAATATTACTAATTATAGAGGGCTATCAAGCAAGTTTTTATACAAAAAAAAATATCTCAAACTTCAGTACCGCCATCAACTACTTATTACAATGCGAGGGCGATTATTACAATTTACACCCTAGAATGGTTTATGAATGGTTAAGATGATTCTTAACATAAGATTCGTTTATTCTCTCAATATTATTTCGCTGGCCGACCTAACGCGCGTATATTTCAAATAAACTGTGCGACTTATGACCACAAGGTCATAAATTTTGGATCGCAAGTTTTGTGCTGTTATCCCCTCTACATTTTGAATGTCTTTGACTACGATAATTCGGTGATACAGGGGTTAGCTTATGCTTATTCCTATAATTTGCATGTGTCTGGCATACGACATCAGTGTACCTCTGCACTTTGCTTATAAAAAATTCAAGCGGTGCCACGCCTCACAGATTATATACATGTAACAAGTTCCGAATGTCCAAAATCAACACATATACAAGTTCAACAAATAAGTGGACAGTCAATACGCACCGCATTCTTTTGGCGATAGACAATACCTTGTGATTATGGCCGTTGTATGGCTAAACACGATGCCTTGTGTTGTGGGAATCGGGCACAGAGAGTGGCCATGCTGTACTTAGGTATTCATGGTGCTGCTTAATCTTAAAACGAGCCTTTCCTTATAGTTAAGTCGTATAAAAAGAGACAAAACGCTTGAAGTTATCCCTTTTATAAATAAGTCCAAATATAAATAAATAATACACCCAACAGTCACACACCTAGTCCTGCCCCACACTAGGTGTAACCTGTATCGTGGGTATCAGAAACTATGAGAGACTTTCGGTCTCACAATACCCAGCCTTGAAAAAAATATCTGTGGGCCACACAAACATGCGGGAATCGAATCCGCGGCCTCTCGCTTCACAGCCGGCTACTCGCCCACTGGGCCACGGAGGTATATGTAGTTTCCATTTTTTTATATTTATGTCTCATCGATACTTCGTCTGCATCACTCGAAAAGGATGTCATTAAATTTTTTTGTGAATGTTAAAAAACACCGATTAACCCTGTGTTTGTCGGTGGTCGCTGGTCTTTTGGACTGCACTTCGCTTATCATCATATGTATACATAATTATACCACTTTACCATGCTTCGATAAAAAAAAAACATGTTTTTAATGTGAATTGTATATTAGTTTTTATTTGCATGTCTGCAAAGTTCGTTTAGCAACGGTGTGTTGTAATGCAAATATTAAATAATGTATTATTCATGAGTTATATAACAGTTTCATGACGATAATATCGTCAGATTCTATTTTAATATTATTGATACTTGAGATTAAAAAAAGTAAAATAATGAATCGACATAGTATACCATGGATTTTTTATACTATTACTTTCGTGAATCGTGTAACAAAAAATGTAATAGTTTACAAAAACGCAGCCTTAGCAATATAGTTGAAAAGTCTTAACGGTCCAAGTTCAAATCCCAGGTCAATTAATCGTAATCTGGAATAGAGGTTCAATAATAGAAAATCAGATATTAGGGAACGTACCCATATTACGTGACCCATTTTTTAAAAATTTTGTGCCCCCTCCCCCCTCGGTGACCAACCGTAGTACATGCCAAGACCACCCCTACCCCTCTAGTTGTTACGTAGTAATTTGTAAATATGGTTTTAAATCATTATTGTCAAAGAAAAGTTTAAAATCAAAATATTATGATGTGTTGCCACCTGTGACTTTAAAAAGTGCTAAACTCTGCGCGCCATATTTGAATATAGGTCGAAAAAGCACGAGATATCCCTAGAAGATGTTGACTACGTGACGAAACTAACACACCCCCCTCCCGACCCTGTGACCAAGCGTGGTATTTTGAAGACCCTTCTCCCCCCCTGAACGCGTCACGTAATATGGGTACGTTCCCTTAATATACAGGCCTTAACCCGTTGGAGGCGGCATTATATAAGTTAAATAAGCGTCTAGGCCACCGGTGGCCGAGCCGCCCGTTACTATTGTGCTCACGAATAATTTTGATATTTAAATTGGAATGAAATTGAATGCGCGTACATATTTTTATAAAATTGTAAATATCTTCATTGCGTACTGACTAGTAGACTCGATTCGAATATGATCGTTAAAATTATTCGTGCTTAGGGCCTCCGATGCCCGTCCCTATACCATGTATCATCATTTGGGTACTTGACTATGTTTGATTTTATACACATATTTATATGTAATGGCAAATAAAACGAAAAATAAACCCTTCTGCAAAAACTGCATCGAAATTGATTGAAAAATGAGGCAGTAATTCGTATTTAAAATTATGGAGTGGGGGCTTATTGGAGATATCTTGCTATCCCTTTCCAAAGCGCGTACCGTTATGGCGGTGACGTGATTATACTGATACTTCTCTTTCCCGCAATCTGAAAGTTACACTAAACTTCAAAGGCTAATAACTTTTTTATTTTTGAGAATATCTCGATATTTATTTCTGTTGTATATTTTAGACGACGTAAATTTCATTTAAAAACCTTAAAAAAAGTCAAGTACCCATTTGCACGTGGCATTTTCCATTCCTATATGTTACTTGTTCATCTGTTCTAATGCATAACATATCTATGTGCTTCTATATGAAATCATTGTTTTTTCTTACCTGCCGAAACCCGAGCGTGGATAACTTTCGACTGTCGAGCTCGCTCCACGAACATGACATTTGTGTGTCAATCAAATGTCACGAGTATGTAGCGAGCTGGATTCGAATACAGGGTCGTTTTCATGCTCCGGCAACGGGTCACTGAACATTCAATTAGTAATTATCATATCGATTTGTTTGCAAAAATATAGTATTTTTAATAAATTGACTACACAACCGTTTTATAACAGGTAAGAAAAAACGAATGAATGTGAAATTTCTAAAGGTGTAAACTGATTTAGATAATTTAAAATAACTACCATAAACAGTGATAATTATGGTAGATGCTGCAAATTTTCTTCTCATATGTATTTCTTGTGTGGGGAGTTTCAAATATGATAAAATAAATAAATATCATAAATTGTCATTATAAAGTCTCGTATAATGGTTGCCTGGAAGAGATTGCTTTTAGCAATAAGGCCGCCACTTGCGACACATTTCTTTTTGTGGTTGTTTAATGTTACCTGTTTTCTGTGTGTCGACAATAAGGAGTTACTATCTATCTATCTATAACCTTCAATATAACAATAATAGTACCAGTAGTAAACTAAATGCCAACGACAGTTAAATTTTATCTTTAACCTCAATAAATAAGTACCTAATTCTTGAAACGTTTTCTATTGAATTGACAAGATATATTTTTGTGACTTCGACATACTATCGAGCTTGAGACATTCATACGCCTATATTACACTAGATATACAATAGCTTTCTAATAGCATACGTCACGTGACATCAGGCAGGCGGCCGGTCGTAAAAACTTAACCATATCGTATCTGCAACATGCTTGAAAAAGTGTGTTGCGCCGACCGCACATTAAGAAGAAATATGTTATGCTTTCTAATAGCATACGTTACATCTCATATATGCCACTGAACAGTACATGTTGTACCTGCTTGTTTGTCCCCTGTGCCCTACCACCTGTACAAACAAAGATCTAATATAGGCTACAGACGCAGCTCTAGGAGTAGCGGGCTTCTGGGCAGGAAAAAAATGTCCCAATTCAGTAATATTTATAAGATCCATTGACACGATAGAAGACGAAGAATCTCATATAAGAAACTGTGTAATTCAAAACGAGCGAAAATAATATCGAAAAGCTTGTTTTATGTCTCTTTCCGAGGAAGTTTGGTAGAAAAGACATGTACTTTTAATCGTAGAAGACCCGCGTGATGAAGCTAGTTTGGATTCTTGGCATGATCCATATTGTGTTAAAAATTGTATTCATAATCCAAGCCACACCTAGATTGTCCCCAGTGACGTGCACAGACATTCCGATCAGGATAGACAAAAACTTGTATAATTATTTTTTTCAACTCTTACATCACCATTACTGTCAAAATTACTATAATTACTGTTAAAATATTACCAGGACACTGTTTGTTACTTTAACAATTTGATTTTTTTTCGTTACGTTTTATGAAAATACAAAATAGCAAATTGTCAGGGTAGACAGTATCTCTTTGTCTGTATTGAATGCACGCCACTAAATGTCCCCGCTTAATTGCAATTTCTCACCCCAAACCCGTTTAAATAGTGCGCACTACGTAGTAGTTACGTATCCAAAATAATCCATACATCGATATAAAGTGTCGATATTTAATGTCTATACACTATCACATTTTTGTCTTTATGGATTTTTACACATTGGCTATTTATGCCAAGAAAGCAAATTATCCACTGTTCGGGCTGGACTGATTTTGAAGGTCTTTTTACTGGCAAATAACTGATGTTAAAAGGGAAGCCAAAGCAACTTCCTTCTTTAGAAAATTTAAAAAAACAATAAATGTATAAAAACATTAATTTATTAAGACATGTTTATTACTCCTTTATTTTGCCAAAAGAAGCTAGCAGGTATCGTATTGTTAGGCTATTTTATTTTAGTAAAATATTAAATTCCACTCGGACGACGTTGCGTGTTTGCAGCCAGTGATTATCTAAATCAGTTAAATCCTTGTTCCCATTAACCCATCGCTTACTAACATGGTGTGGGTCGCGGGCAGGCCGTGGTGGAACCGCCATCGTTGCCGACTCCCACCGCCCGCGGCGACTCCGCGAGAAAGGCGCGATAACTCGACAACACTTCTAGACAACGACAAGATGCTCATTGAGGTAAATGTACACTAGATGCAGAGCTTCAGGGCTAGGGCTGGACTGCAAAAGGAGGATGGGGAAATGAGTCACAGGACAAATAATAACGATACATTGAATTGGTTGGAAAAGTGTTTTTTCCAAATCAAAATATGAATCCCATAAAATTATTGTACATTATATAGATTGGGTAAAATTATACAGACATTGCAAAACGCTGTTTTGTCAGAGGACAACGTCATCGCAATCATCAACGAAACATTGTTCTATTAGAGCCAGTTTAAAATTTTACGTAACTAATTACTATTTTATTGATTCCTTGCAATAATTTTATGGAGCTTCGTGCCTTTATTAATGATACGTGTTGTTCTAATCGGCGTAAAGACCATTTTGCCTATTCTCTTTTCCTTATGTTTACCTTGCATGATATTAAGTTAATTCACGTAGACCCAAATTTACCCATTCTCCTAACATGACCCTTAACATACAAACAACAAATCGAAATTGCAGTGGTTCAGGCCTCTTTTAGCAAAGCTATTTTGAAAACGCCATGCTCATTTTGTGTTGTGCCTTGTGTTATCATTTATTAACGTGGTATTATTTGTTTGTAATATTATGTTTTGTATAATATTATAGTTAGGGATTGCAATCCGGTGCCATTTTCAATCCGGTCGGATGCGGCCGGATTGGTGAAACCGTTAAAAAAAGTTTGTTTTATTCTAAAATCAACTAAGTACCAAGTTTTTTTTGTTCAAGTACGGTAAAATTACTACAATACATCTGACGGTAAGCGCTGTGCAGTCCAAATGTACACAGAAAATGAGTGTATCAGAAATCATCAGAAGCGTGGCGGCGTGCATAGATGCTTCTTCACTCACCAAAGATAGAAGGTTGAGACAGGCACGGGGTTACGTCTCTGTGCCTCCATCGTTCATAACTCATACGCCTATCAGATCGCAATCGTTATCGCGATCGCTATTCAGAGTGTAAAGAAGCATATTAGGCCGGCATAATTCTGATCATCACCGTCTGTTTTTTTTTCAACCACACTGACTGCCCTTACAATCAGATGTAGTATAGTCACGCTGCCGTGCTTTGTTAAAAAAAATTACGCAAGCTACTCAGGAGAACCGATTTCTCAGAAATAAAATAGATAGTCTGTGTACATTGCTGTGACATCAAAACACCTACATTATCCAGTTCTGTTATGTTTCTGCAGTGGTCAATTCTGCCATAAATTATTTATATTTCTGTTAAATGTATTTTCACTATTATAATTACTAGCTTGCGGCTCTATAAATTTTGTAACAAAATATTGTAAGGAACTTTAATTAAACTTAACATTTTTTGCTCCGGGAATAACCGACTCTTTATAAATTCCTGTCTGCCCCTGTCCAAGAGATAGAGCGACGGTTACGCGGTATGCCGGACTAGTCGGCATTTCACCTCAGTTCATATCCGAGAGTATACTAGAATGAGATCCTAGTTTAAGCTGATTTAAACTATGCTGATAATACAGATTATCTATGCACTGTTGTGACTGGTGGACTTTTCTAGAGCAAGAGAGGTATAACAGGTGGATCCTAAGTGTACTAAGATCACATTTTTAGATAATTTGGGAACTGATAATAATAGTTTAAGCCGATATTTTCTTTTAATTTAGGCACCGGATCCGGATTCCGGATCCAGTGAATTAGTACCGGATCCGGTAGGCCTGAAATGACGCCGGATTACCGGATCCGGAAAACCGGTTTGCAATCCCTAATTATGGTGCAGGAGACGCGGCTTTTCTCAATCACCCCAGAATGGATGAACGGATCTGGGTGAAATTTGGCTCAGAGATAGACTGTAGTCTGGAATAGAATATAGGCTTCTTTTCATCCAGACCAAATGTGGGATAGATTTGTTAATAAATATTCACGCGAACGAAATGGCGAGCACCAGCTAGTACCTCACAATACATACCGAGAATATGAAATGTAAACACATGATTAATTTGTTATCGCTATTACAAATTCAAAAGCAATTAATTGCTTTGCGAAGGCATATCAAATGAGAAGTTACACTTATTACGAACAAGTACGTGAATGTAACACACATTATTAACATTACGAACATAAATGTAACTTCAACTTTGTAACCAACATACACGTGTACGAGATTATCTTTACGCGTGACTGTAGTGGTCAGAGTATTGTTATTTTTCAATTTTTATCATAATTTATATTAAACATTAACATTAACATAAGCTCACGCCTGTATCCCCGAAGGGGTAGGCAGAGGCGCACTAGCGAACTAGAACACCCACATTTCAACGAGCTTAGTTCCGTCCCAGATATGATAGGGGGAGAGCCTATCGCCATATCAGGCACAAATTCCAGACTCCGGGCTGATATGGAAAAATTCAATATCACTGACCGACCCGGGGATCGAACCCGAGACACAAGAACCGTAGTCGTACCGTAATAACACCACGCCACCGAGGTAGTCAGTAATTTATATTAATGATGCCTATTGCCCGCGGCTTCGTCCGCGTAGAAATATCCACGTGAACCGTGCATTTTTTGGGACAAAAAATTGCCTATGTGACAGATCACATAATCACATTTAATAGATAATAAAATAGATAATAAAGTGATTCAAGAGGAAGGTTTATATGTATAATACATGCATAAATAAATCCATTGAAATAAAACTATTCTTACGGATTCTATCACGATTAGGTTTTAATAAATATTCCCGACGTGTCATTAATGACACCTCAGTCTGACCCGTGACAACGAAGACTGCAAAGCCTTCGAAACGTCGGGAATAATTATTAAAACCTAATCGTGATAGAATCCGTAAGAATAGTTTTATTTCAATGTATAATATTCACGTAAACTTAAGAAATCAGTATATAAATAAATCCCCTAAACGAATATAATGGGGGACGAATGTTTGTCAAGATTCTCACGCGGGCGTAGCCGTGCGCAATAATTTATATAACTAACGTTTCATCAAAATCCATTTAGTAGTTTTTGTGTGAAAGAGTAACAAAAATACATACTTACAAACTTTCGCCTCTATAATTTTAGTGACATTATAAATGCAGAAGTAAGTATGTGTGAACACTTTCTCAAAGGACCGATTTTCATGAAAAGTTCATACCTTTCATAAACACATAGATTAATTTTCATAAACCCATAAGTTTTCATGACCCCTATGGAAGGAGTCGTATGTCTCATAAAACCTGTTGGGGGAAAATAGGATTGATACTTCTTCATGAACGCTTAACAATTTCTTGTGCGCAATTACGCAAATTCGCGGATTAAACTGAGATGGATCCTATAAAAATCCTCCACGCGGGAGGAGTCACGACCGCGAGCAAAAAACCAAAAGCAATTATATAAAATTAAACATGTTTTTACTGTCTAGAGCAATGGCGTGCATTTCATATAGACAAAGATACATTATCTAGCCTGACAATTTGCTTAAATTACATAGTTAAATATAAAAATGATCACCAAAAAGAGTTTTTCAAATAGCGCTGCTGTATTACAAATCGACGTGAGAATGATTATGTTTGTTAAAGTAAAGTAATAATAAGTTGAAGAAAGTAGTTATGCAAGATTTTTGTCAACCCTAATGTAAATGCCTGTGCACGTCACTGGTCTAGAGATGAAGTGTTAGAAGTATGTAGATTTATATTTGCTGCTATGCTGTATCGTATTTAAAAAATAAATATAGTATTATAAAACAAAACGAATATAGTTACTATCAATGTAGTAGCATTTACTATTGAAAACGTAATTACTTATATCTTAGTAAAATTATTATTGTATTAGTCTGAGGTACAAAAATATTATTTACTTTGGTTAGTTATTGAAATATTGATCTGAATATTTGACTGGGCATAGTTTATTTTATTTCAGTAGAATGATGAATCTCTTGTTTAACATTTTGTATTTTTTCAGGCTGTTCGCGCACTATAAAAGCTGTATTCTGCATAAAACAGGATATTAAATCTTCAAAACGTTTAACAAAAATTGTCTACAATTATTTTTATTTAATGTTTGTAACAAACTATATTGTTAAGGTATAACATTACAATTTTTTATTCAAGTGCCACTTTTGGAACTTTGTTCGCGTTGTGTTCACATGAAATTCCTCTAGCTAAAATTGCTTAAATTGTATTCATGCTGTTGACAATACGAATGCTTAGATCAAGGGTTTCTCAACCAGTGGGCGCGCCGTCTTGGAGGGCGTGGGGAAATTGGTATTATGCACAATGTATCCAGCCCGGTAGCCGATGGAGTACAGCGGAACGCCAATTTTCATATATCAAAATATAGTATGCATGCTGCGACCGAGACGTGTGACGTAACAGGTAATAAGTCTTTTTATAATCCAGTTCTTTCAATTTGTCCAGACCGTCATTTTTTTCTTATAAATTTTATTTATTTCATTAAATAAAAGTACATTACAATTCTATTATATATAATGAATAATAACATGTTTTATTTTAATCGTAATTCAAAATTTATCAATAGGGCGTGCATTATCAGTTATGACGGTTTTGCGACTTCATAAATGTTGAGAAACCCTGCCTCAGATGATTTTCATTTGAACGTAACACGGCGATAATTTGTTATTTTTCTTTTACATCACATGGTGCCATATGTTACCTTATTTCTATAATTTATTGTTATTTTTCTTCTTTCCATTTTTTATATTACCTTATCATTTGCATAATACCTGACCTGTACTGTACTACTGTACCTAATTGTTCACGCCGTGAGAACCAACGTGGCCTAGTTATTTTTAATTATTTCTAAGTTGTTACCGAGTATTAGACATTTATTATTTCAAACGCAGAAGTCCGTAACGCTGCCATGTTTTAAACATAAATTTAATAATGTAAACTTATAGTTTTAAATACTTACTGCATTTAAGTCATAACAAAACTGTTCTAGTGATGGGTAGGCCACTCAAATTCTCACTGTGTTCATTTAGAATTAGTCCTAAGTATATATTCATATGAATTCTGCTGTTATAAAGAAAAAGTCGTATCTGATACTTCGCCATTATAAAGTAAAAAATATGTATCTGTTTTTTTTTTGGAAACGGCCCTTTATGCTGTAAAACGATACTAATTATCGAAAATTTGTTTTGAAAATAATTTACTACAAACAACATAAATATAATATACCCTAGATGCACAGTTCTTTGCAAATATCATCCTAAAAAGTGGTCTCAGGAATAAAACAACAAAAAAGATCACAAGTTCTAATTAAATCAACACAATTATAACCCTATGCACGTGTAATAAAGTAGCTTTTTAAACGAAATCAGCAAGCGTTCTTAAATTTGAATTTTGAAATTTAGAATTCCATCGGCGTCGGACTGTAGGCAAAACGAGTGCTTAAAGCACTCCTTTGCTGTCCCATTTTCCGACCGTCAACTGTGCATCTAGGCAAATAATATATCGATGACAAACAAGGGTAAACGATTGTATAAAAAGGGAAATGTGGTATTGTGACGCGCCATATTTCACTTATGACACATTATAATGGCAAATACTTTTCCGATATGATTGTTCATGTTGGCTTGTTGTGTCGACTGAATTCTATTTATCTTTCCGATATTCGTAGTATCCCTTCGTTTTATAGTATATGACCAGCTGGTTTAGCCAAGTGGATTATGCGCTAGTCGAATAGAATAAATACATACATTTACTATTCTATTCGACCAGTGGCGTGCATAGGCATTAGGGTCAGGGTAGGCAAAAAACTTACAAAATGATTTTCTTCAACTGTTACATTTCCATCATCACCATCGTCCCCCTTTTGATTTTAAATACAAGCCGGGCGATGCCGTTTTGAAAAATGGTTTTTGGTCATGATTTATATCCCTTATTTGGGTAAATAACAAATTGTCCGGGTAGACAGTGTCTTTTTGCCTATAAGGACCGCACGCCACTGTATTCGACTAGCGCATAAGCCACTTGACTAAGTCGGCAGATGTCTTTTTTCCATTTATGACGGAATGTTAGATACGTCATTTTTCCTTATGACGCGACGGCAGATATCGTAACTACAGCAACCCGACGTACATACAATATCGGCCATGCAATAACCGGCGGAACCAATCAATCACGGATCAGTACGTATGCGATCAAATCCAATCTTCACCGTCAAGTTATTTTCAACAAAAAATTCACAAACATGGCCCCTTAGGCGGCATCCATAAATTACGTGAGGTGTTTAAGGGGGGGAGGGGGTCGAGTCAAATCTCATCTAATCTTACGTTGCAGAGAGGGGGGGTCTCGGCAAATATCACGCAATTTTTTTTCTGATTGAAACAAAAAAATATATACTACTTTGGTCCATTTAATCCAGATTGTACATGCGTTTACGTAAGAAACTCACATTTTGAAAACTCTCACGTGAGATTGGGGGATGGGGGAGGGGGTTGAATAAAATCCCACGACATCTCACCAGGGGGGGAGGGAGGGGCAGAAAATTTAAAAAAACACCTTACGTAATTTATGGACGCCCCCTTACTTATAAAAATATTTAAGCGCTGCTTATCTTTAACCATAGGTTGTCCCTTTCATTTTTAAACAATGTAACTCGAGGAAAAACAGGCTATAAGATAAGCAAAAATGTTTCTAAAAGTAAGGCCCATGATATTATCAACTAGTTTTATTTGATTAGTAATAAAACGAACTAAAGTGGAAACGAATGGGCGTTTTATCACGGTTAGTGTGTTAACTGTTTTAAAGTAATGTGTGTGGTGAATTCTTTGAATGTTGTTCATTCACTTTTCATAATGAAAAGCTGAAATTGAACTAAAACATTAGTTAGACATGACCATTTTTAAACTTAGCTATCCTGACAGCCCTCGTCCGGCTCAAATTTCATTAACGGCCGGTTTTAATAAACGATCTCAGTTTAGAGCTGCATTCTAATCGCGATTATGTACCAATCAAATCACGTTATTTCACGGAGTCATGTTCAAACTGTGTTCTTATTGGCTATTTTTTGTAATCTATCTGCACATTCGAACTGAGGTTGTTTATTGAAACCGGCTGTAAAACGATGTGGTATTGTAGTTTTGATAGATTTTTCCGACTTCATTTTTGAATTTATCGGCCATTTTTTCTAATTTAGTTTACCTTATTAGAACATAAAGATCTATTAAAAATAACCCCATTGCCCAGCTGTTCTCAAGTAATGCCCTTACCATAGAATAATTAATTTAATTATTATAATTTTCGGGTAGTCAGAAGTTCGCCGAACCAATATCGGTGCTTAAAACATACATTCAATTGATACCATCACGCGTCATGATGAAACTGATTACTTCGACATCGGACAAAATCGGTTAGAAATTTTAGGCGACATATACTTTTGTTATCCCTGTAGTGCAAATGCGACGTAAATTTAATGTTGTCTAGAATACGTTACAAGCACGAACGTAAAAAAAAGTTGGACGGAGCGCTAGGAACATTGAGGCTAAGATCTATAGAGCGAACTTCGACTAAGTCTAAGTCAAAGTCACGAACTCAGAGGGGATTTACAAGAAAAACAGACTGACAGACAGACTAAGCAAAGATTTTCTTGTAAAAAATGACTCGGACTTAGTAAAAATCCTCACTGAGTTCGTGACTGACTTGGACTTAGTCGAAATTCGCTCTATAGATCTCAGCCTGAAAGTGAAGCAGGATTTTCGGCTCATTCGATCAGTCGCCGCTATTACGTGTTTATAAATCAAATGAGCCGAAATCCCTGCTTCACTATCAATGTTCCCAGTGCTCCGTCCATCTTTTTTTACGTCCGTGGTTACAAGTAAACAATGTGACCAATCGCCTACGTTACTCCCAAGGTAGAAAAATTACAAAGGACTGTTATACAAAAGAATAAATATATACCTATATTTTTTTATTTAGCTAAACTGTCGTTAGGGTAAATGAAAATATTTGGTGTTCAAAAAGTGCAGTTTAGGAATTCTAGAAAAAAAATTAATTAAATTGTAAATTAACGCATTGGTTGGTACACTTTTCTAAAAAGTTTTATTAAGGTGCCATTAACCGCCGAATGTTCACACACTTAAGGTCGCCTTACGTCGTTTGAGGCCGCCTTATCTGTCAAAACTGTACGGCGAAAATCAGTGTAAGAAGCCGTTAAAGTTGAGTAGCGTTTGACCATTCGGTAGTTAGAGTTTTTTACGTGTAGGTACATGTACCTGTTTTGTTGTGAAAAGTTGTTTTGCAATTTCGGTCCAAATTGATTTAAATTAATTTCACGCTATGTACATACGTAACACGGTTACCTGTTTTAGTTTTAGCACCGGCTTTTAAACATAACACAAACTGTGTCAAAGAACAAAATAAATTTATTTTAATTCACGAAATTGTTTAATATAACTGTCACGCTGTACAATAACTATCGCCGTGCGAGTCAATTGGACCGTGTTATGCAGAAATGATCCAACCCACGAAAAACATACATACATAAGCTCACGCCTGTGTCCCCCAAGAGGTAGGCAGAGGTAAACTAGCGAACTAGAATACCCACATTTCGCCGAGCTTAGTTCCGTCCCAGATGTGATAGGGGGCGAGTCTATCGCCATATCGGGCACAAATTCCAGACTCCGGGCTGATATGGAAAAATCCAATATCACTTTGCCCGACCCGGGGATCGAACCCGAGACCTCAGGACGGTAGTTGTATCGAAATACAACTTCGCCACCGAGACAGTCTATGGTATGTCTATCCACAAAAAAATACAAAAAAAAAATGTTGACACCAATATAGTCTATTAATGGTTTATAACACGTTGGCACCAATAAAAAAAAATGTGGTTTGGATCATTTCTGCGTAACACGGTCCAATTATATTGAACAATTTCTACGCGTACAATGTTTTTTAATTTATTATCGCGAATCTCTTATGTAGCTCGACATTTGTGTATGTTTGTGGCAAGTTATGGCAATACATTAGGAGCTCTGTGAAATGCTCTGATTGGAGATAAACGTGGTGCGCCTTTCTTATGCCTTTTATGTAACGAGAACAACAGCCGGTTACTGAAGCTGCTTCTCCTGCACTAGTTTTTCGAAACAAAGCACTAGAACACCTACACAAAACAAGGGTTTTCGTTGTCTATAGCAATGGACCATAGACAAAAACATTTTAGAAATACCATGTTTTGTGTAATTTTTTAGTGTAGGAGACGCGGCTTAAAACGAACACCTTTGTCTCCATTGTGTCTTATCGACAAGTGGTTATATTTTTTATTTTGTATTCACCATATTTACCTCATTTATCGTAAATTGGCTTTAGGTGCCATTAGATCTTTCTCTTCTGTTTTTATTATTTCAATTAGCCATTGCATTAGATGTAGACCTAATTTAACAGAGCTAGGATGCTTAATATTATTTTTGTAAGGAATCTATTTTATTAATCCTGTAGGTGGCTCGTCGAGTGTGACTTTTCTATGGTGTTTTACTAATTCTGTGTTTGTTTAATGTAACTGCCAGGGTCCTTATTCACTATGACCGTATAAACCCATAACGTATTCGCGTCACGTTAACTTGAATTAAAATCTTAAGTTTTCTTTACTTTATTCTCTTCACTTATAGGTGTTGTTAAAAGACGGTAGAGAATTTACTTGTAAAAATTCAAAATCCAGTACACTCCATAGCAGTGCATGTCCTATGGCATAATGACACTCCATAATTTACTAGTAAATTAAACTGGATAGAAAAAGAAGTTTTGGCATTTTTATAACAGCTATAGGATGTTAACGGAATACGCATGCAGTAATTCAGTATCTTTAACTATGTTTTACGCATATACAGATTTAACAATTTACAGATTGTATACTATTATATAATCTGCATATTACGTTCATTGATGGATGATTTTTTTGTCCTATTTTTGTCTTTTCGCAACACCTCGGTATATTTCATTAACGCGATAAGGTGCGTTACACACGCGTTTTGAAGTTCGGCATAGAGAATCAGGCCCCAGGTGCTACGCCACCGTCCGCGTCGAGTTGGCACGTTTGCTACGAAATATGTATGGAGTTTATCAGCTTATGGCTCGTGCGTTTAATCGCCACTATCGCAGTATATCGCGACCTTTCTAAATATAATATGTACTCGAGATATTAAGCTGTGGCCCAATTTTATGTGGCGCGATATAATTTTCTCATCGTCTTTATATTGTTGCGATGAGAGTGGCACAAGTGTTTGAGGTTTCGTTTTTGTGTGGCTCGCAATTTTTCAACAATGTATGTGTATGAAGTGATTTTTATTAATGTATATTCATTAAAAATGTCAAACGAAATGTTGTTTTATTTTGCGGCTTGTTAGATCAATGATAAAACATTTGTTTGGGTTTATGCATAATAGATGTGGAAGCGTATCTGCGAACATTACAACATTTAAAACGATTATAATTTATTTTTAGCATTGTTCACTGGCACCATATTTAACGCATGATTATGCCATGAAAAAAGTAATATTAGCCATGTAATATTACTGTCCCACTACTGGGCACAGGCTCATGAGAGGGGCTAGGCCTTATTCTACCACGCTGACCTAATGCGGGTTAAAAAAACTAAACTTCACATTCCTTCGAAATTCATGTGAAGAAATTCTGAGGTATGCAGGTTTCCTCACGATGTTTTCCTTCACCGTTATAGCAAGCGATATTTCACAATGAAAATACACTTAACATAGAAAATTCAGCGGTGTATGCTCCATTTTGGGGTTGGTCTCGAACCTCCGACACTTGTCTCGGAAGTCCATGCCATTCCCAACTGAGCTATCGCTGATTATGTCATAACATCTTAATTTGCATGAACGCGATGAGGTGCGTAGAGCGTTACACGCTTGTTTTGAACTGTCATATCGAATCAAGCCTTGTGTTGATTAAAAAAATAAAACGCAAAGTACAGTCAGAATAAACATTTATTCGTTACTTCATGACACGTTAGAATGAAACAATGACGTTATACGTTTGCATTGAATGAGATCTGAAATAAATCTACTTATTGATAATTAGAATATAATTATTATATTATTGCCTGCTTATACACACCTTCGCTGAACTTTAGGGGATTACTGTACTTTTTATGGCTCGATCGACGTTCTATAAATTTGCCGCCAACTGCTTGAATCTGTCAGAGAGTGATTGACATCAATGCATTAAAAGCGAAAGACTTATCGTTTCGATTCGTACGACGAATTTGATTCGAGTTACTTTTTTATGTCATTATTATTCTTTCCTTCTTTGTACTTGCCGTTATCCCACCTTAATGTGGAGTCGGCGCAACACATGTTGCAGATATGATTTGGCTAAGTTTTTACGACCGGCTGCCTGCCAGACGTCAACCCCCTATGAGGAATCCAGTCCCGGGCAAATTAAATTAGAAAATTCGTTTTACCCGACCTGGGAATCGAACCCACGACCTCCCGGTCCACAGCCCATATATGCTGTCGCTAGACCAAGGAGGCGACGATTTTATGTCCTTATTACATTGATGAATAATACTTTCTATCCCGATCAAGCAGATCCACAAATGCGGTCGCTCCTTATAACAAATCAAAATAGTATGACAATAAAAAATATCGACATAGCAGTGATTGTGGCAATGATGATTAGCGGTCATCTTAATGGCGGGTACACACCAAACGAACGAAGGCGAAAGAACGTTCGCGAAGGGACATCGCCGATGGAGACCGAATGTTCCCGAACATTCGCGAATCTTCGCTGTTGCGTTCACACAACGGCGAAGATTTGTACCCGCCATAATGCCTAAAGTTAAGCGAAAGTTGTTAAAACGGGCAAGTGATGTAACATGAACATATATTATCTGTTATAAAAACAAGCTTAGTATACGATACAGCTCTCACCGCCTAACTTTGTCGCGTGTACGTCGACTAAAACTAGTAGATTAAAAAAAATTAGCTATGGACAAAATTACACGGCGAGTTCTGTAATTTAGCCTTAGATTCTTGTTCTGCCATCTCTGTCATCCGAACTTAGCCCATGTACCTGAAATTAAAGAGAGTATTAAAATAACAGGCGGGAGTACAACACAGGGTATAACAAGGGAGGGACACCCAAAAACGGAAAGCAAGGTTTCGACACCTGCAAGGGGAAAGTATTGACCCATTTTCGCGGACTTCCAAAAAGGAGAAGGTCCTCGAAGGAATTCGTCAGTATTTTTTTATGAATGATACGCGATATCTCCGCCAAATGTGGACGGATTTTTAAGATATTTTTGGGTTCGATAGAGTGAGAGAGTTCAAGGGTGGTCCCATATAAATTTGGTCACGATCGGGTAAGTTTTGAAGTCGGTCCGTTATGTTTTTAAACTTATTCGTAACTTTAGAGGAGAAGATGTCAAAGACTCAAAAACTTCTAAGAATTAAATTTTCTTAAGATCACTCAGTATATTCGTATTTTTTAATTCATCAACGCGCTCTCCTTTTAAAAAAAAAAAAATATAATATAGAAAATAATAGTAGTATTTTCCCCTTGCAGGTGTGTTTAAAGCCTGGTCTCCTGCACTAAAACATTACACAAAACACCTACACAAAACATGTATTTTCTATCTATGGTCCATTGTTCTACGAGCAGGTGGCAGCTAAAATCGTTGCGGATATGTTTATAGTGTTTTGTTTCGAAAAAGCTAGCGCAGGAGACCCGGCCTAAGAATGTAAGTACACATGGTGCAAAACCTGCCAAAGTTGAGTTACATAGTGACATTCAATTATATAATTACACCAATGCGGGGTCGAGAGATTCAATTCAATAGGAATAAATCAACCTGCATTTTAATTCGATAGCGACCAACTAGGTAATAGAAGATCGGCTGAAGCCGCAGGTACTCTAAACTTGGCTTATTCAGGTCGATTAGTGACCGAATTTATCGACACAATCTGTTAAGCCAATCAGAAGCAAGTCTATGTTCGGATGACGAAATAATTACGTGTTTATTTCATTAACATAAAGCTCTTTTTGAGTGGTCATATTCGGATACTGATATAAGCATAAGTAAAATATTTGTATGACAAACATCCCAACGCCTCTAGCGGTTATTTTTTTTTTATTTATTTATATATCAAGTAACAAGTGACTCATAGTTGTTAGTATAGGTACATAGATTCCAATTATAATATATGTTATGTTAGTGGAAATACAATTTTGAGCTACTACTTTGTTTTTTAATTTAAAACCTACCTAGTCATGATTCACTGCATTCCCATTCCGTGTGATACAGTATTGTTATTTGGAGAACTGACGTTTTTCATACAAATTATTTTACGAAGTCGCTAGCGTGAATTGTCAAAAAAATTGGTCGAACTACTGGTCAAAAATAATGCCCCTTACTTATAAAAATATTTAAGCGCTGCTTATCTTTATACCATAGGTTGTCCCTTTCATTTTTTAAACTATGTAACGCAAGGAAAAAAGTGACTGGTTATTCTTAACCATTTGCTCAGCTAAAAATGCTGTTTTAAGTAAGGCCCAACATCTCTGCCGTCTACGAGCTAAAATGCCGTTAAGTGAATAAAGCTAATTTTGAGATGTCGCCAAAAACGTGGAAAATATGGTCCTTAGAGACTTATGGCTATTTTTAATGTTAAAGTAAACAAGTTATTAAGTTTATGAAATATACCGCCGAATGTTTATACACTTAAGGTCGCCTTATGTCGTTTAGGGCCGCCTTATCTGTCAAAATTGTATGGCGAAAATCAATATAAGAAGCCGTTAAAGTTGAGTAGCGTCTGACCATTCGGGCGATAAAGCCACAATCTAATAAACCTCTAAGCATAATATTTTCCACGTTTTTTGGAGACATCTCAAAATTAATCGCTTTACGACATTTTAGCTTGAGAACGGCAAATATAATGTATGTTTCTGGCCTTATTTTAGGAGCGCATCATGTGTACTTGAAAGTTGAAGAAGTTTGAATATTTTTTTGAAAGCAACTGATACCGCGCAAGTTACCCCAGTTTATTTTCCAAGCAATATGTTCAGCAGTGGACGTCCTATGGCTGATGATGATGATGATGTAAGTAAGCAAGAGGAAAGACAGGACTATATTATAATTGTAAGTTAATTATTCAAGATTCAAAAACCAAACAGACTTAATAGGGTAATATGTTAAGCGATTTACAAATGATGCACGAGTACTATGACGTCACCATTATAATGCCAGCATGCGAGAAGATAAGGCATCGGTGCAACAAAGTCACATTTCTTTTTTTAGCATTTTATTGTTACTTTAAAATAAGCATTTTAAGTGAAACAGTAAAAAAAACTATAAACAAGTATTTAAAGTTTTGATACCTACTACCGTTAGTAATCTTATATCTGTAGATAGATGTATATAAAAGGAGAAATTTAATGACCGACTGACTGACTGCCTTATCAACGTACACCTGAAACTCTTGGAGCTATGAACATGAAATATTACACACGGCTTTTATGACGTAAGGGCACTAGGTAAGGATTTTTGGAAATTCACCTGAAGGAGTGTAATGGGGGATGAAAGTTTATATAAATATATAAAAACAATTAAATACGACGGGACAGGCTACCATGGCGGCGTAGCTACGGGCAAAAGCTAATGTATAAATGCAAAAAAAAAAATCTTGAAGTCCTCTACAGTAAAATTCAGAATGAGTCGTGATTTGGTTGTATCGAAGTGCGATTATCGTTTCCAGTTTCCACCTCACGCCGATTTACTTTCCCATAAAGAAAATAAAAGATTATATAAGTCCTTATAAAAACCTGCTGTCGTTTCTAGGAAAGGTATTTTTATACTCAATGCCTTATCAATACAATAATGTACAAAGTTAAAAATAGGATAAGATCCCATTGCAATGGTGCTCTTGTGTTTGTGCATGAAAATATGGATGTTGGTGCGAGGGAAATTCCTTGAAACTTTTGGAGAGGAAACGAACATTGAAAAATAATTTTCCTGTTGGCAATGTCACGAGGTAAACAGATTATTTAGGTATATGTGCATGTCCTAGAGCGAATTGCAGCTCTTAAATAAATCTCGATTTAAATATAGAACTAGGATAGAGTTTAGGTTAACTATATCAGCAATGGCGCTGCAAGTCGCCATTAAACGTATACGGCTGCTACACATAGATTATATCCGGATTATATTTTGGGAGACAATGGGGGAATGTCTAGTAACTTATTCATTGGATTTGACTTCGTTTTTACGACCGGCTGCCTGCCTGACTTCAACCCCTTCTGGGGATCCAGTCCCGGGCAAATTAAATTGGAAAATTCGTTTTACCTGACCTGGGAATCAAACCTAAGACTTCCCGGTCCACAACCCATATACGTTTCCACTTGACCAAGGAGGCAACTAACCATCCTCTGCAATAAAAAAAACATGAATCCTTTGTATTTATGGTAAAATTTAACTTACAAACACCGTAACGTGCATTACAAAACCGTAAAATTACGTATTAAACTCGTAAAGCAAGCGTTGTTATTAGTTATGTATTAATAACATCGGTGACGTGTCACGTGAGACACAAGTAGCGATTGTTAAGCCGCGTATTCACTTACATAATTGGGTATTTGACTATGTTTGTTTTCATACATATTTTTATATGAAAAATCAAATAAAAGAAACCCTTCTGTAAAAACTGCATCGAAATTGGTTGAAAAATGAGGCAGTGATTCATATTTTAAATTCTGCAATGAGTAAGAGTGGGGATGTAGTGGGGATATCTTGCTATCCCTTTCCAAACGCGCCGTTATGGCCGTGAAGTGATTATACTGATACTTCTCTTTCCCGCAGATTGAAGGTTACAAACTACAAAGGCTTATAAAATTTTTTTTGAGAATATTCCAATATTACTTTTTGTTCTATATTTTAGACGACGTAAATGTCATATAGAATTAATAGAAAAAAAAATAGGTACCCAATTATAAACAATGTTTCAGACGCGCGTAAGTTCGTTACTATCCACATTGAGGTGCGTTATAAACTACAGCTAAGTCTTTCTTTCTTTCCTTTCTACCTGCCCTTATCCCACCTTAATGTGGGGTCGGCGTAACACACTTTTTCAAGCATGTTGCAGAGAGGATTTGGCTTAGTTTTTACGACCGGCCGCCTGCCTGACGTCAACCCCCTATGAGAGTTACCCGTAGCCGAGAGACCCGTAGCTACAGTTAACAGGTACCGTTTTGGCGGCAAACTAAATTATACATATTAATTTTTGCTTTTTTTAACTAAATATATTAAAATAACTTACGAAATATTTTTACATGTTTAAGATAAACTAATAAATAGTCCTTTATACTTTTAAAAAAATAGTCACGCTGCCTGCTGTGTAAAAAACATACTGCGAAGATTTAGGCCGGAGAACCGGCTTACCGAAAACAAAATTATCTACGGCTCTAAACTGGATTTTTAGTGGACCAAAAATACACATAAATATCAAAGACTTCTATGTGGTACATATGTATATTATTAGATAAGTTGTTTAGAAGCAAATTATGTCACATTATGGTGAGTGTTTGACGTTTGACGGCCAAGAAAAAGAGCAGATTTCTATAGTGAATTACCGGCAATTGATCGAATCTTAGTGAGCAATTTTTATGTACCGATCAGCCTGTTTAGTAGTATAGAGGTACATAGAGTTAGAAGTCTTTGGTAATCTATACTATCTCTACTATTGTAGAGGTACTTTTTTAATTTTAGTTTTATTGTAAGTACCTACTAAGAAGTCCCTTGAACTACTGAACGGATTTTGAAAATTCTTTTACCAGTAGAAAGCTATATTATTCCTAAATCTTTATTGACATCTGCTTTTTATTCCGGAAAAATGTACTGGTGCGTGGACTCACGCGAATGAAGAGTGAACGAAGTCGCGAGGAACAGCTAGTATCTAATGAGGAACTTGCATAAAAATTATAACGAGATATTGTGTTAAATAAACCAATAAACAAAACCGTGAAACGTGCTATCATGAAATTTGTAGTATAAAATAATTGATATGTCACAAAATATCCTACTTATAAATTACGTGTAATGGAACGTAATTGCAAAACCCGAGTGACGTCACTGCATAGAACAGTGTTTCGAAGTTGGGGTATTTTCACAATTTTGCCGAAAATTGTTGTAGTGATTTAGATTTCGGATGTTCTATTTTCCTTATTCCTTATTTTTACTTTGTTATTTAGAGAAATAGCTTTAACATTTCTACGCGGTGACGTCACGTTTTTAGCGCGAGGATTTGTAAGTCATATTTTCACTTGCAATAAGTAAATGATTTGTGCATATTTTTATGTTTTTGTTTCTGGTGTGCTTATTTAAGACCCATAGAAATATCATACATATACGTAATTACTCTAAGTTAAGACCTAATTCTTTACAATGAACTAAAAAAAAATTCATGCAAGTTCCCTTATAAATAATGGTGAACACATGGCTTTATAGTATCAACATTGCAGCTGTAGTTACGAAACACGCCTTTGTCCTTGTGCAAAAACCCAGTGCAAATTATGCGAATGACTTAATGCACGTAGCCTACATGACTACTTACAGGGGCCTGATTCTCTATGACTTCAAAACGAGTGTGTAACGCAATGAGGTCATCCCATTTATGAAAAGATAATGATATAAGGCGTTACTTATAAAAATACAGTCGCTTAACTTTTCGCTCAGAATAGCCTGCCACTTTTTTCCTTACGTTACATTGTCTCAAAATGAAAGGGACAGCCTATGGTTAAAGATAAGCAGTGCTTAAATATTTTTATAAGTTACCGCCGAATGTTCATACACTTAAGGTCGCCTTATGTCGTTTAAGGCCGCCTTATCTGTCATAATTGTATGGCGAAAATCAATATAAGAAGCCGTTAAAGTTGAGCAGCGTTTGACCATTCGGGCGTAAGGGGCATAAAGTGTACTTTTCCTTAAAATAATGTTAACATGACAAGTGCGTTACGTCATACGTGTTCATAATTTATGATGTCACTTTTTCCTTGCATTACATTAAAAATAAATGGGATAAACTAGTTTTGGAGTTAAGAAGCGCGTAAATATTTTAGGACCAAGTAAGGACCATAATAATATTATGGTATATGAGGTTACTCGCATGTGGGATGTGGATTCAACAATCATTGTTCCGATAGTCATTTCTGCCCATGGTTTGATACCAATGAGCCTCGACAAACACCTGAAAAGACTCTCTGTTGGTGTTTGGGTCAAGAGCCAAATGCAGAAGGCAGTGTTACTGGAAACGGCACGAATTGTGAGGAGGTTCCTCACTCTGATCCCTAACCGCAGGTGGCTTGGGTCCCGAGCATCGCCATCGGAGGGGAATATTTTTATATTTTTAAATGTATTTTTATTTTTATATGATATATTTAAAAATGTAAAAAAAACTAAAAATAATGAGCACCGAACATTATGGTAAAAAAATTAACGAGCTTAAAAACAAAAACTTACGCGCTTCTTAGTTCTAAAACTAGTTTGTCCCCCTCATTTTCAATGTAACGCAAGGAAAAAGTGACAAACTACATAGTTTTAAAGATTAGAAATACATAAATGACTAATAATGACTGCCTCGGAGGCCGAGTTGTATTGCGGTACTACTATCGTTTTAAGGTCTCGGGTTTGATCCCTGGGTAGAGCAATTGGGTACTTAAGTATTTTTTTTAAATTAATTTTATATGACATTTACGTCGTCTAAAATATAGAACAAAAAGAAATATTGAAATATACTCAAAAATAAATAAAAAAATGGGTGCGTGTACTTATGTACGCGCGTGAGAAGTTATACTTCTTTGTCATTAATTTATATCAATAAATAATACATACGGATAGTTAACCTCAATTATATTGGAGCACTTGAAAAAGTATATAAGCACAATTTTTTCACTAATATTCACAAATACTAAGTAATATCAATCAAAATATTCAATTTAAATCACTACTGAATATAATTTATTAGCACATATATAATTCGCACTTGTATGAAACTAAAACACGTGTTGTGAATGTATAAACTAGAAACATGTTGATAAATATTATAAATATGAAAACAGTGATCAGAGTACCAACATGCGCGACTAATATCGAGGTTCAATTTCTATTTTGTTGGTAGCTTTTTTTTCGAGACTTAATGAGCGGTTAAGCAGACAACTTCATACTGTAGACAACTTCATACTGTTAATTTTGTGTCACAGATGCGCGCGCATCTGAAAATTTCACTCTCATCATTTTTTCATAACGCGCCTAAAGAAGTATAACTTCAAAAAGTTATGTCATTGAAGCTTGGTGTAACCTTCAAAATGCAGGAAAGAGAAGTATCAGTGTAATCACGTCACGCCATAACGGTACGAGCGTTGGAAAGGGATAGTAAGATAGCTCCAATAATATCTCCACTCCAGAATTTGAAATATGAATTACTGCCTCATTTTTCATCCAATTTCGATTCTATTTTTACAGAAGGGTTTCTTTTTTGTTTCATTTGCTATTACATATAAATATGTGTATAAGTTCAAAGTTAGTCAAGTACCCAATTGAGTTTATAATATTCAGTATAAGCACGGAGTTTGGAATTTGTGTTCCAAATGGTGTGACTCGCATATCATATCTGGGACGAAAATCAGCGCTGGAAAATATGGGTATTCTAGTTCGCTCTGTCTGCCCCATCGAGAATATAGACGTGGGTTTATTGTTTTTACAAGGGCATGGTCATAGAGAATAAGGTTCCAGCACTGCTGTTGACTGACACAGTCGGCCGGATGGATTGATTCGCACTACAAGTACGGACCATTAGAACCAAGCTGTTAACCATCTGGCTAACTACACCGATTTTACAATTGTATTAAACGGCCTGCCACAGCACTAGGTACTTACAGACACACTTTTGTGATTCATTAGTACCTACTAATAAAAACCGAACAAATGCGTGGCTGACCACGTACAATAAGGGCTTCCGGAGTAGGGTTAATTGTTAACACCGATAAGTTTTATAACTTGTCCTTGATGTTCTGAAATATAATTTAACATGTCATCATCATAATCATCAGCCATAGGACGTCCACTGCTGAACATAGGCTTCCCCCAAAGATTTCCAGATCGACCTGTTGGGGGCAGCCTGCATCCAGCGATTTCCTGTGATCTTTATCAAATTTTATTTCACCACTTGGCAAATACTTGATTCATAATTAATGTGTCTTCACTTGAATCATGATAGGACGTTCATTGCTGAACATAGGGCTCCCAAAGATTTCCAGGACGACCTGTTGGAAACGGTCTGCATCCGTTATGTACCCATACCTCATACCCATACCAAATTACAGCTTTTTAGTACTTTTTAGTCCCTGAGCAAAAGCGTAGTCAAACAGACAGACGGACATACTCTAAAACAATTGTAAATATCTATAAAGAGTAGGTATGAATACAATTATTACATTATACGTCAGTTGAAGCATCGCCCTTAGCATAGATGTCCATCTGAAGCATGATAGTGTATCAGATTGATACCATCTAGCAGGTAGATCACTTGATAAAAGCAAACGATACGGTCAGTAGTAAAATATCCTATTATACCTCATTATGATTGTTAGATCTGATAATGATACCATGTGTAGTTATCTGTTAGTGGAAACAAAACACGCATGCGAACAAGATCGCTATCGTAAAGAGAATGATGTATTGCATTAATATAATCTGACAGTTGCATGTTACGAATTATAGAAAATATAATGATAACGCGACGAAGATAAAATCACATAGCTGCATCAGATTACAAACAATGCACCGCCGTAACCACAATATGTGTAAATACTCGTATAGAATTACTAAGTTCATAATGGACGGGTACATCGCGTCTACTTTACAACATATTTCTTTAAAGAGCGATCCTTTTATATAACATCAAACCACCACCAAATGATCAATAAACGTAACTAACCTTAACCAAATACCGGCCGAGTCCCACCCACATGCCGTGAAATGCTCTGTCCAAAATAAAATTACATTACTTTACAAGGGCTATTTACAAATTTAATTAAAACAACATGTTAAAAAACATATACTTTCTATATATTTCATTTCATCCACACGAATTATAAATATCAGTAGTAAACTTTCTATCAATAATACACCTAAAGTATATTGTACTTATGCACGTATTTAAAAGAGTTTTGAACCAAATGTCATATTTAAGGAAGTAACTAATTCGGCTATGATAGATGATGATGTTACCGAGTACGCATACGGTGCAAAACTTTATTAAATACGTAAATAAACTGTCTTTTCAAGAGAACAATTGTGTGACATTTAGCGGAAATACAATAGATGAATGTTTTCTATGGAAATAATATAACTTGGCGTGCGAGGCCTACATCGACACCCCAGCTGATATGTAACTTGCAATCTTATACATATTAGGAATGATTCAGCGCGTATTTCCGATAACATATATTAGTATTGACACAATGTAACATATTTGTGCTGTTGACATGATGAATTAATTAAAAATAGCATATTTTGAGACACTTAATTGTATATTCATACAGGTCGCCTACGCGTCTAATGGAAGATACGCTTAACGTTAATCACGTAAATATCACTGAATGTTATAATCTATTGTTTAGTGAACATTACACTGGTATATTATTATCTAACGGAAGCATTAGTATAATTATAGTAAATAACTCTCAATTGGTAGCTCATTCACACAATAATCCTATTGTGTCACTATTATATACCTGTACTGAATAACGTGTAAAAAATTCAATTACACCTACTTATACATAATCGCCATTGAATTGGTCGGTTTATATATCGCTTAGCTGTTGGTTGGAGTTTATTTAATCAGTATAACGCATTAGTGAAACACAATGTTATAACAGATAAGATTTCCTGTTAGTACAGGATGGCCGGGGGATTCTGGACCGATAACTTAATTAACTGTTCCGTATCATTCATGTAGTCAGTTCTGGACAGTGGGGTAAGGAAACCACTGTAACTCCTAAGTTTTTGACAGTTTGACACCACTCAGTAAAGCTTAGCGAGTCTGACATGCGAAGACGTATGAAGTTGATCGAATAGAAAGACGAAAGGAGAGTCGGAAATAAAAGCTTTGATGGGAAGAGTGTTTACTCCTATACAAAAAAACCTTTGTGCTTCCTTCAAAAATATTCTGGAAGGCCTGCATAACCAATACACGGTCAACAACGACATCCGTTATAATGGCTTCTTTGTGATTAGATCGCTTTGGATATTCTGAAATAAATAACTAATGAAATCACTGGAAATTGCATTGGGCTTTAAAAAAAGACGAATGTTATATGATCCTAAATAGCAAAGCTGCAAGCATATCCTGAGGAGTTTTGTCATTTTGTTCCTAACCATGATATTGCTGTCTGATAATGTTAGAAAATGTGTTTCCTAAACTCCACACATATGTGTCAAAGGTATGCAGTTGTCGATATTGAGCTCCATGTTTGTAAAAATAGCATTAAAACTATTGATTTGTTGACACAATCGCCTACTATACTAAGATGTAAAGGCACTTCTAAAAAAGTGAGAAACCCATATATATTTAGATAATCGAATTAACTATTAAACACTAACGACACAATTATGCTGTCCTATAACTCTTTATGAGATATCCGCTTTAGATGTCATTTACTAATTAGTTTTCTGTATTATTATGTTTATTTAAATACGCCTTGATGGATATATTATTACAATTTACAAATAGTGTAACTTTACTGCAGGAAATATTAGTCTAGAATGTTTGAACAGGAGTTATCACACTGCTAGTACTGCTGCTCCACCAACTATATGATTAGTCATCAATTCTATATTCTGCTGACTAAAGACGTCCTCATTTAACGAATGGAGGGCTGAAACGATTTATAGCTCACTTGTACTAACCATTTCACCCTTAATCCCATTCGTTCCTATGCTTTGTAGACGACTAAGCTACACGGCAACCTCCAAGAGGTACCTCACCGTTGGGCTTTGGCTGCCGCTCAGAATATTTGTCTTTAACTTTATCTACCTCTATATCTTGATAAATATCATAAAATATATTTATATCGATAATAATCATCATTTTTTTTCTACCTGCCCACCAATGTGGGGTCGGCGCAACACACCTTTTCAAGCATGTTGCAGAGAGGATTTGGATCGTTTTGACGACCTGCCTGTCGTCGACCCTCTATGAGGTATCCAGTTCCGGGCAAATCAAACTAGAAAATTTGCTTCGCCCGACCTGAGATTCGAACCCAAAACTTCCCGGACCACAGCCCATACATGCTGCCACGAGATCAAGGAGGCGATTCATATCATAATAGTAATCATCAATATTAACGTGATATTTTATATTCATGTTAATATCCGAAGTTAGAATTGAACAATACACAAGTTTTTCATTTTAACGGAAATCATAATAATATTAAATGGCAAAGAGATAACATTCCTTAAAAACTTTTTATCACATGAAGACTATCAGTAAAGTAGAATAAAAGTGGAAATTCCGTTTAATATTTACATCGGCAGTAATGCCTGCTACATCGCAGCATTATTCTAGATTAATCTTATCGAAGAGGTCAAGTAAGGCTGAGCAGATATTACGCGAATAATATCAAACTTCGCGGTAAACAATACTAGAATGATAATACCCGCGGGTTTTTGCTAAATAAATGCCATTTACTGTCTCTGTTTTGGGCCTTTTTATTAATGAAGCGTAGCTAAAAACTAAACCAAATCTCATTTACAATATGCTTGAAAAGTGTGGCGCAGACGTCTACATTAAGATGGGATAAGGGGATGGTGGAAAGCAGTGGCGAATTTACACATTTGCCGACAGTAGGCTATTTAACTTTTGCCGCCTCTACTGAGATCTGAAATTCCAAACTTAATCCACAATTATATTAATTACATTTTTCTATCAATATAACTGCAACTTTATGATTCGTGTTCTATAATCCTTATTACATCAACTTTTCTCGTGATTAGTATCATTGAGAACTAGGGTACCGTTATGTCAGTTCTAAGAACTTCCAACTACCTTTGGAAGGTGTCTGAAGAAGTCTTCAGACGCCTTCTATTTTTATTTTTATAAATCAAAACAAAAAAAATTGGCTAAATTTGCCGCCCCTTAAAATCTGCCGCCCTAGGCTTCAGCCTACTCAGCCTATTGGCAAATCTGCCACTGGTGGAAAGGTAGAAGAATGTGGGCTAGGCTTCACGTTTGTTATCCTGACAGATCTGCTAGGCGGTTGATAAGCATATAAAGAAAAAGTTATAATCATTAATTGAAGTTTGGAATCCTTCAAACTACAGAAGAGAGAAGCGTCAGTATATTTACGACGACCATAACTGTACGAGTGTTAGAAAGGGATAGAAAGATTTCCCCACTACGCCCCCTCGCTGATTGCAAAATTTTATAAAATATGAATTACTATCTCATTTTTCAACCAATTTTGTTGCAACTTTCACATAAGTTTGACATATGTGTTTCTTTTTGTTTGGTTTACATATAAAATGTGTATAAAATCAAACATTGTTTTATCATCCCAAGGCATAAGATACTGGATTTTTTTACATAGTTGCTATATACATAGTTATCAAAATTGACATTGAATATATCTATTTCTACCTCTAATATGTAGATAGAACCACTATCGTAGGTACTGGTTATTGTTCTGCTTAGTTATTCAATAATTCCTTAACAGATAGGACGATTCAGTTACTTTTTTTTTAAATAACACCCAACAGTCACATACATAGTCCTCACCCCACACTAAGATCGAATCTTTTGTCGTGGGAATCAGGAACTATGAGAGACTTGCGGTCTCACAACACCCAAACCCGAAACAAATATCTGTAGGCCATACAAACATTTGTCTTGTGTGGGGATCAAACCCGCGGCCTCTCACTTCACAGCCGGCTACTCGCGCGCTGCGCCACGGAGGCTGTCATTCAATATTTTCAACCTACCAAAGGGTGCCTGAAATAATATTATATAGAGCCATCGCCACTGATTGTATTGTTACACTTGTGTTTTGAATTGTGGGCACAGAAGGCCCCTGAGGCAGTGTTATGAATAATTACGTCACACTAGTGAAAGTGTATCCAGAAGTAACTGGTTCATATTAACATTTAAATATCGTTATTTTTATTATAAAACGGAAGCTCATCGATCTGTAACAATTTGTAATGAGATGTTTGTATTTGTTAACTACCCTACACGAGTCCCAACCACGGTACTATACATAAAAAGCCAATAAAATGTTAATATTTGGCAAATAACTGGTTTTATAGTGTCTCATATCACTGATAATTTTAAAATATTAAATAGGGATTTAAAAAATGATTTGCAGCTATGTCATTTTAGCTTCAATTATTTATGACATTTTTAAGACTACATAATTCACTTTTGGCCGTTATTTAGTGAATATAAAGCCTAATATAAATGCACTTACAAAAGGAATGTCTAACACACATCTGTATAAATAATTGTAAGAAACAGGAACTACCATTTCCTATTCTAGAGGATAAAAGCTACCACAATTCTGGTAATATTTTCACTATAAAATAAGCAACAGATTATCATATCTTATGTACAAATAAAATTATAAATACAAGTATTATAAACTACCTATAAGATAAATAGCATGACTCTGAAATGTATAAAATTATTTAAAAAGAACACAAACTAATTTGTCTATAAAGATTTTTCTGACTATTATGATATGTATAATGTATATAGAGGTATATGAAACTGTCTCGCAAATGCATGCTAAATAAGGAATGTATAAATAAAATGATGTGTTATCATAAAAATATAGATTAGCATGCTGATACATAATAATTAGCATGACACAAAGATACGAGCTGAGATGCGTTAGTAAAAATATGTTTCTTTTACAATTGGGTTCTTGACTATTTTTTTAAATAAATTTTATATGAAATTTATGTCGTCTTAAATATAGAACAGAAAGAAATATTGAAATATTCTCAAAAATAAAAAAGTTTAAAGCCTTTGAAGTTTGGTGTAACCTTCAAACTGCGGGAAAGAGAAGTATCAGTATAATCACATCACGCCATAACGGTACGTTGGAAAGGGATAGCAAGATATCTCCACTATGCCCCCACTCCAGAATTTAAAATATGAATTACTGCCTCATTTTTAACCAATTTCGATGCAGCTTTTACAGAAGGGTTTCTTTTTGTTTTATTTGCTAATAAATAATAAATATACATATAAAATCAAACAGTCAAGTACCCAATTACAGAATAAATGTTATTTATTATATAACATAATTAATATGTTATTTAAAATAAGTAGGCAACATTACACACTTGTTAAACATAAGAAAACACTGAGATTCATCATATTATTGTACAATGACCTGTTATAAACTCTGTTCTTATCCAATTCCATATCAATATTATACATTGTGAAAGTAAATCTGTCTGATCAATAGCTAAGAGCGACTTACATTCCCAGTTCCCAAAACAGATCCGAAACAATTAATATTTGTGTATCACACAAACATTTATCTTGGAATAAAATTTATGTTCTTTAGGAATAGAATCCAACATTTTCCAACACCTTTCATTTCACAAGTACTCATCCGCTACACAGAGGTTTTCGAAAATAAAGTAAAAATTAATTAAATAAACTAGGTGTGGGACTGATGGGTGTACCATCAGTCCCACACCTAGTCCTGAGCCCACACTAGGTATAACCTGTATCGTGGGTATCAAAAACTATGAGAGATTTTCTGTCTCACAACACCCAGACTTGAAACAAATATCTGTGGCCACACAAACATTTGTCTCAATGCGGGAATCGAACCCGCGGCCTCTCGCTTCACAGCCGGCTACTCGCCCACTGCGCCACGGAGGCTGTCAAATTCTGTTACATATTCCCTTGTTTTCCTTTTCAATATGGAGACCTAAACATCTTGGTTCTCCCGTCGGAGTAGCACATATAGATGTTACATAAGCGTATGGGCCACCGGAGTCCGAGCCGCCCGTGACAATTTAATACTTAGAAGAATATATTTAGAATATTATGTAAACAATCAAGTAGTTTGACTGGCTACTACAAAGAAAAACTCAAAAAAGATGACGAAGGTGACTAACAATAGATTGGTAATATGTGGAAACATATAAAGATCATATTACAAGATCAAGATAGAATTGGGTGTAAGGCTGAGCAGATTACCAACAAGAATGGTGGAAAAGGCCTACGTCCAGCAGTGGACGGATAGATATAAAGTAAGCTTTATAAAATACCATGCAAGTGTTCAGTGTAAAGATATATATCCCGAATTAGCATAAATAGTAAACCATTTTAAAATCGGTGCAAAATCATCAAAGCAAACACGAAATCATAAACCATATACAGCCATAAACGTTCAATTCCAGGCATATAGTAAGGAGATATGTATGTATGCAGTTTTTATGAAATTTGCCTAATTTCATAGAGCACTTTAGAAATCGCTTTGAACTGTTCGCAAGCTACACATTTTAGTAAATAAATTAAGTGCTGTTTACAAACATAATATAAATAATAATTTAAAATTTTCAGCTAGGAAAGCCTAATTATAAATAGTTTATAACAAGGCCTTGTACGAATATAGCAGCAATGCCATTTTTTTTTCTATAAAATCTAAATGTACCCACCAATGGGGCTCTGTATTACTTTTTCCACTGGTACATAAATGGGTCTACATAAAACTAACAATGGAATATTACATCTACCAACTACGGTAACAATATTTTAACAATATAAACTACATCCAGTTAAAATGAAGTAATGCAATTAGTCATACATATAGCATGCATGTAACATCATGTACGTGTGGGTAACTTAACACACACTCATGATTTCAAAATACATAGCAAATAAAAAAAATGATATTGAAAGATGATGAATAAATATGAATAGCTGGAGGGAAGTCTAAAGAAATAACCAAAAGTTATTACTACATCTATGTTATACTTTACCCCGTCCATGCTTGTAATGTTTCTTTCTGTAAAAACGTTTAGTATAAAAATATCTGACAACTAAAATAAGAATGACAAAAGAAAATATGTACAGCAGACTTAGCATTCCGATGTCCAGATTGGAGAATGGGCTGGGCGATATGGCAGCGTTGCGTGCCCAGCGCATGTCGCGGATGTTGTCGGAGCTGTACACAGTCTGCAGGTACTGGTACACGGCGGGCAGGTTCCACGCGCCGCGCGGTTGCCGGCACTCAGGACACCGACTGGCGCTGGGGAACTGAACCTTGGGGTGGTCAGGATCCTCTGTCACATCACCAGCCAATCTCAGGTTCACTTCATTGTGCGATATCCACAGCCACAGCACTGCTTTGTCATTCTCTTTAACATCAAATATTCTGTTTCGGGCTGCCATGGCTTGAAAATGTTCTGAACATTCGGTGCATCCAAAGAAATGTTTGACGTACCCATGCATGGCTTTTAGCACTCTAGGTCCTTCTAAACCTGGCTTTTGAGCAGCATTTACTGTTAACGTGTGGAATAAAGTCCACAAACCACACGTGTAGCCACGATACTTCGGCTGACTGCCTTTACAACTGACATACTCCATACTAGTTGTGTAAACAGGTGCATGGAATGATTCTAAATTTTTCACTGCATCGTAAACTTCTCCTCCACTCCAACTATTCTTGCGTCCTAGTGTTGCACGTAAGTCTACAATGAACCCTCTCAAATTTCCTCTAAATGGAAATGAAGATATGATGACATCCAAGTATTCCAATAAAGCTTGCAACGGCTCACCACTTAATGTTTTGTATCTTGTAATTTCGGTATGTAGGCTATTCTTAAGGGTTTTCTCCAAATCACTGTAGTAAACAACATCAGCATTCATCATTCGACTATTGTTCCCTTGCTCGTTTGAATTTGTTTGTTGACTAGGTGAATATTCCACAGGGAAAACGTAATTTTTAGTTCTCAGGTATGCATTTATTTCATTCAATAGATGTTGTTTGTTGCTCTGTTTTGGAGTAAGTGTTGTGGCATGTAGATCTTTGTCAACAACTGCCAGGCCTGAGAACTGTCGCACTCCAGCGAGGTGCGCCAGCTCACTTGTGTCGTACACTCTCTTCACCCTCACATTCTCATAGTCGCTCACGTCCAGTGCAAGCTCCGGCCCCACAGTTGAATTAGCTGTCTCAAACACCAAGAAAGTGTACCGTGTGTTTTTCGGCACATCACTGACGGCTTGAGCGTAGCTGGCGTAGGAAGCTATGCCGAACGAAGGCGCTACTCTTAACCGTCCCTTTGTCTGCTCATCTTGCATCTTGCTAATTAAATTGCTTTTTACTTTCTCTGGGCTGTCGCCTATATCTATCTTCTCGCCGACATTGGCGTTTCCTTTTATATAATTCTCGTGTATGTACCGGAGCGAAGGGTACGCCATCACTTCGAACTGTCGGCAGATTTCACTATTTTCCTCGACTGAACAATCCATCACGGCCGGCCGTATGATATTTCTCCAATGCACCATCTCCGCTGTCATGATTTTGAATTTGGGCATGAACGCTCGACAGTGGCCGCAAAAGCTGTTATAAAACTGCACTAACCACGCATGGTTTTGTCCGTAAAGTTTTCTTTCGAAGTTGAGATTAGTTAAGATGTCGACTAGATCTGATTTTTTATACAGTCCTTGCTCTTCGACTTCGTAATCCACCGGCACGACGGCACATTTCACAAATAAAATTGAAACGGCGAATTCACACAATAAAAATGTATACAACAAGTTCATGTTGGATTAGTCTCACCACAGTCCACACTTTCACAGCCGGCAGCACAAGCCTCGTCTCACAATAATTATGGTGACAATTGACACGTAAATACACTAAAGTCCGGAGTCGCTAACGGCCCCACCGTTCGAAGCCCGAGCTAGAACTGTGATAAAAAGTCGACACTTCGGCTTCAAATTAAGCTGCGTCTCCTGCACGTGTTTTTCTCGAAACAAAACAGAAAAACACCTACACAAAACAATGTTTTTCGCTGTCTCCTGTTCATAGGGCAATGAACCATAAACGAAACCATGTATGAATAGATGTTTTGTGTAATGTTTTGGTGCAGGGTGCAGGAGACGCGCCTTTATCAAAGAGCATGTAACTTTAAGAAGTCGTCAAGTTGAAGAACTTTGAGAAAGAGAGAGGAGATATGTTACATCTCCGTGACCTTGGCAATCTGGCAGCTAAAGATGGCGGAAAGTGTAGTGCGTAAATAATATAGTCGATGATTTTGTCGATAAACACTTTTGTATTGTTTTTACCAAGCAGTACGTTTATACGTTTAAAAGTATATATTTTCGTACGTTCATTCTTCTTCTTTTAAAAATAATGGCTTCCACGCATTTGCGATCATTTAGCCAATGTCAAGGTAAATAGAACAATTCTGTTTTCACATGACCATGAGGCCCAGATGTGGGACTGGGATTATGGCGGTAATTTCTTCCAGTGCGATGCCCTTCAGATGACCTTCACTCGGCGTATCGACCGAACAAAACCAGCCAACGCACCAAGCAAAACTCATCAAAGATCACCGGTTAAAAAGTTTACACATTATACTGTTCATCTTCACTGCAGTTTGATGCATTAAACCATATCACTTAAAACAACAAACACAGTTCTAGATGATGATATGAAATAATTTTAATAAGCGACGCCCACCCTGTCAGACTTTCCGACAAAATCCCCTATGTTCATTATTTTTACTTGCTTTTATTTGATTTATTTAAGATTTTCAACGTTATCTTCAGGATTAATTAAAAGATTACAGTATTATTGGCAGGGCCGTCTTAAGGCGTGTAAGACAGGGGATAGTTGTCTGACGCCTCCCTTGTAAATAAATGTATAATGTGGGGCCCACGTTCCCCCTCAATGTATGCAAACCTCAAACCAAGTAGCTTGCCTGGTGACAGCGACCTTTTTTGTAGCGAACTTAGTTCATTATATTCGCTCAAACCTACTACCTTGTCTAGCGACGGTAATCTTTTTTTTAAAAGATAAAGATATACATCTCATCTACACGCCCGTGCCCCCCTTCGTGCACCTTACAATTTGGGAACCCGTGGTCTAAGAGAATGTAACTACTTATTATTACTTAATATAACTGTTATGTGTGTTATTAGCCTTAGGGGTACCCCTAGGGTCGGGAGGCCCTGGGCACGGGGCTCATGTGCCCTTATGGTAAAGACGGTACTGATGATTGGCACGATTAGTTTTAATAATTATCATCAACCACAGAATGACCACTTCTAAACATTAGCTCAATTACAACATCAATCATGTGAACAACTCAAACAATCGTTTGTTAAACTTTGCTATAAAACTACTCAACTCCCTACCCTTATGGGATACAAGTATGAAAAAAATTGCTTCGCACCTGGCAGAGGGGAAAATGGAAATGCTATGATGTAATGTTATAAAAAAAAATATTGTATTTACGATATATAATAAGAAAATAAAATATTTTATCGATTACGTATATTATACGCAATGAATTAGACCTCGTCGGTAGATCGCCATTTATGCTGCCGTATTATTATTACTTTGGCCAGGAGGCGTGGCTTATTGACGGATGCTGGTCTATAGGAATAAATATTTGAATATTGATCCTTCTTTATCTGAGTCGACATGTTAGTTAGTAAAAAAGAGATAGCATTATTTTTTGGTGATTCTATCAAATTTTATACTCGATAGGTTATAATAGACAATAGGGGCCCACATGTTGTTCAAGTTACTCTATGGTGTCTACTGTCAACAACTGTGAATTGTCAAATAAGCTCGATGATATTACACCAGCCAACCTGCCAGCTGTATGTGGTACTTGTATTTCCTAAAGCTATAGTCGGCTATAGTATTAGGTGATAAGTTCAATGAAATGTCACTGAATAAAAAAGAACATCTATCAAAGAGACATCTATCTTCATTTATCCAACTTTTTTTTTTTTTTTGTTTTTTTTCTTTTTCTTTCTCCGTAGATATTTATTCATATCCTTTAAACTACCTCAAACCTATAATACAGATTTCTTTTGTCATACTTCCTACATCATATTCTTCTAATTATTTGTACACCTTTTTTCTTTTTTTTTTGTATTTGATAGTATATATATATTATTCAGTCTAAGATATATACACATTTTTTTTTTTTATTTCTTTAATATCCAATTCTTTCTTATAGTATTGTCTATTCCTTAGATAAGTATATGGGCAATTCATATTCCTACGCTCAATAAATTATCCTATTTATTTTGCCTTGCTTAAAAGCTCATCTTAATTTCGCCCCCTATTTTTTTAGGTCAAATTCAGTAGAGAACTTCAGACCGGGACTTAAATACTGGATACTGGCAAATCACCGAACATTCCGGTGGAGCCATCTTATAAAAGAAGAAGAAGACAAATAAGCTCGATTTTTTGGCGATTTGTGAATTGTGTGACGTGTGGTTCTGTTATTTACCTTCACAGGTAACTTCCAGGTAAGAAAGGAATCAATTATAAAATATTACCTAACAAAATAGTTCTTCAAAAAAAGATTCGTCGACGTTTGACATCTTTACATGTACATAATCTCTACATCCTTTAGTTTCTAGGATTCTGTGAAATGGAAACCACACATTACGATTTCGATGGACTGACCCATTAAAAAGATTTGTTATGAACAGAACCTTATAATTACACTTGGCTCTATCTATCTGCTACGTTATCGCCCGAATAGTCAAACGCTACTCAACTTTAACGTCTTCTTACTTGATTATCGCCATACGATTTAGACGGATAAGGCGGCCTTAAACGACATAAGGCGACCTTAACTGTATGAACATTCGGCGGTATATCTATCGTAAACACACATTACTAGTTATTACATGCGGCTTCTCTCACGTTCCTAGTATGTTCCAGGATACTAAGGCCTATCTCAATCAGGGATAGTGTAGTTTAAACTACTGAAAGACTAAAATTGGTTCATCAGTTCTAGAGATTATATTACACTTAACGAATACCTTTTCATGATATTATTAAAGTTTTCTTAGTCGCCTCTTTGGTCTAGTGGCAGCATATATAGCCCAGGAGAACCTGGGTTCGATTCCCAGGTTGAACAAAGGGAATTTTCTAATTTAATTTGTCTGGGTCGGGAGTAGGGGTAGAGTAGGGACGGAATCCTTGCAATATGTTTGAAAAAGTGTGTTGCGCCACTCTGCATTAAAGTGGGATAAGGACAGCTAGAAAAAAAGGAAAGGTGTCTATATTTCCACATCCCCATATTCCACATTTTATCTGGGTATGGCAAGGTGACTTCGCTATACCTGATAAACATTGTGCAGTCTAAAAAAACAGAAACTCCCAAACTAAGGGTTTATTGGTGGTCACAAGAATGATGCCAGCCCATTTATGCTTCTTCACACTCTGAAGAGGAAAGAAGGAAATCGAGGAGCCTGTGACTAGAAAGGTGGATGACTGGTGCAAACACAGGGATTTATCCAATAACCAACAACCATCCAGGTAACAACCAACCATCATGTTGTTGTGAATCCCTAAAGAGAACTGGAAATACACCAGCTGAACCTGGAATGTGAACCACACAAGAACTTTAATGTGGGGTCTGCCAACACGTTCCAGCATGTTGCAGAAAGATTCCACTTAGTTTTTCTGAATGGATTCCGTTCTGATATCCACCGAGGGGGTTTACTACCACCTCTTATAGCAGCATTATTATAATCTTCATTTCTTTTTATTTAATTAAAATAAGGTTTATATATGGACAGTCCATCCTATTACCTATCATCCTTAAGACACTGTTAGCACTGCCGTGAACTCTTCTAACAATTAATGCTATTTATGAAGACTGTGACTGAAAGCAGCAATAGCTTAGTTGGGAATGGTACAGACTGCCGAGATGAGGTTCGAGACCAACCCCAAAAAAGAGCATACACCTCTGACTTTTCCTTGTTATGTGTATTTTCACTGTGAATTATCGCTTGCTTTAACGGTGAAGGAAAACATAAGCTCACGCCTGTATCCCCGAAAGGGTAGGCAGAGGCGCACTAGCGAACTAGAACACCCAAATTTCGCCGAGCTTAGTTCCGTCACAGATGTGATAGGGGGCGAGCCTATCGCCATATCGGGCGCAAATTCCAAACTCCGGGCTGATAGGGAAAAATCCAATATCACTTTGCCCGACCCGGGGATCGAACCCGAGACTTCAGAACCGTAGACGTACCGAAATACCACCACGCCACCGAGGCAGTCGAAAACATCGTGAGGAAACCTGCATACCTGATAAAAAATTTTACAAGAATTTCTCAGGTATGTGAAATCTACCAACCCGCATTAGGCCAGTGTGGTAGACTAAGGCCTAACCCCTGTCATTGGTAGAGGAGGCCCGTGCCCAGCAGTCGGACAGTATTATTATAGAAGACTATTACAATCATAGAGCATATAGCTTGTAGAACTGATGGGGCAGAAAAGTTCTCGAGTGGAGACCATGCATCGGCAAGCGCAGCGTAGGACATCCACCTACAAGGTGGACCGACGACCTGATAAAGGTCGCAGGAAGTCGCTGGATGCAGGTCCAACAGGTCAATCTGGAAATCTTTGGGGGACGTCTATGTCCAGCAGTGAACGTCCTATGGCTGATGGTGATGATGATGATGATGATGATTATAATCATATTATGGGCCATTGACAGTTATGCTATGGTCATGAACACAATACAACAATACCAGATTTTTGATCATTTATTTATATACATAGAAGATGGGGCAAACGAACAAGTGGGTCACCTGATGATGATGCTAGCTAAAGTTCAGAATTTGTATTCAAAGCAATGAAAATATAACATAATATCCTAATAAGGCTACAAAGATAACAGTTATATACATTTTTAATATAATATTTAGTAGAGAATATGCATTTTATCTGGTCATCATCCATATACTAGATTTATGTCTGCACCGCTGATGTTATATCCATATCAATTGGTCTGCACGTAATATATCACAAGCCCAGTTAAAATCAATACCGTGTCGGAACTCGGAACTGTCCCGGGGGGCGCTACGCATGCGTGGTATGCACTTTGGAAAAACTCCATTTGCATAGTTCAACCCTCATACGAGGTGCATTATTTGGTCAATAAAATAAAGAAGTTTATGGTGACTAGATAGAGATGATAATAAATCTTCGTGTACCTCCGCGATATCCAGCACATAATTTTTATCGTAGATTGAGGTATGTGTATACGCATCTATGTTTTTTTTGGTATCGGGGTCTAAAGATTGTGGTGACCCCCTATTACATAACTTTTTTTTTTACTAGTAACTGTGTTGTAGTTAGTTACTAGGAACATGTAGTTGACAGCCTTCGTGGCGCAGCTAGCCGGCTGTGAAGCGAGAGGCCGCGGGTTCGATCCCGCACCGAGACAAATGTTTGTATGGCCTACAGATATTTGTTTCGGGTCTGGGTGTTGTGAGACCGTGCGTCTCTCGTAGTTCCTGATACTTACAACACAAGACTAGATCTTAGTCTGGGGTCAGGACTATGTATGTGACTGTTGGGTATTATTTATAATAAGTTATAAAATATTGAGCCCGCTTTTTCGGACGTCAAAAGTAACTTGTAATTTGTTATTCAGGGCTCCTCGCATAATGTCTAACCGCGCCATGCGTCGCTTGCTGCTACTCTACGGGTCTCAGGGGCCCCGGCCGCCGCCACTCGAGAGTGACTCCGATTCTGAAGAAGAGTTAGCAAAAATAAACTCTTATCAGATGGTACGTATTTACATCATTTTATGTTGTTGGGCAAACATAAACCAATCACAAGTTCGAGAGAGTACAGTAATTAATGCTTTGATTTGTAATATTTAAACTTGGAAATCAAATTATTTTTACTGTTCGAACAAGATCTGTTGTGACTTTGTATATTTCTGCGACTCATGACAAATAAGGGCGACTTGCACCACTATTACTAACCTACAGTTAGTCCTAACCTCAAGTTAAATAGAAAAATATTCTTATATTTCTTTTTCAATTTAACTTGAGGTTAGGACTAACTGTAGGTTAGTAACAGTGGTGCAAGTCGCCCTAAGTAATACCTTGGGTAAGCTGAGTAATAAACTTCCTCCGATTTGTTATTTCTACTTATAGTAAATATTTATTCGTTGAATAAGGTTATTCGGCTGTGCGAAGATCTGCGATGTTTGTAATTTTATAATATGTAGGAATTATTGTGCAGTATGTATGTATATTTATTAGATGTAAGAATTTGGCTTTGATACTGTTGTCTTTTACATGCAAAGCGAATACTTTTTACATGCAAAGCGAATACTTTTGTGAATACATAATGCGCGAATGATGGTTTTCTTAAGAGTTGTATGCTTGCGGCTATGGCCATTGCAATGGTAATATGTGCCAAAGTGCATGAATCGAAATGTCATAGTTCGCCCCTGCCTATTCCGTCATGGATACAGGCGTGAGCTTATGTAAGGGCCTTTTAATTAAATTCAAAATGCGCAGGCGTCCAATGGCGCCATCTCGATAATTGTAGACTCGGTATTGATTTTAGGTATCCTGTTAGTATCCTACGGTCTACGATGCAATTATATCTTCCGTTTATATACCGAGTTGCGCCAACGTTACGATATTAACCGCCGAATGCTCATACACTTAAGGTCTTATGTCCTTTAATGCCGCCTTATTTGTCAAAATTGTATGTTGAAAATCAAAATAAGGCTGCTATCTTTAGAGCGAACTTCGACTAAGTCTAAGTCAAAGAAAACAATTCAGTGAGGATTTGGAATATTTAAATCGAACTTTGATTTAGTCCGAGACATTTTTACAAGAAAATCTTTGCTTAGTATGTCTATTTGTCTAATTTTGTAATAAACAAATGGCCCGGACTAAGTCGTAGTTCGAATTGAATAATTCCAAATCCTCACTAAGTTCGTTTTTGTGACTCAGACTTAGTCGCAGTTCGCTCTAAAGATAGCAGCCTTATTTTGATTTCCGCCATACAATTTTGACAAATCTCAATAATCTCAACCTAAGAAGCTGTTAAAGTTAAGTAGCGTTTTATATTCGGGCGTAAATCATCCCAGACATTCCTTACCATGTTGCAAGGCCTTGTACCAAGCCAGTAAAATAGGTGGAATATCAATTATAGCAAATAAATCCTTTGTTAATTAAATTCTATAAAATAAAATATTTTTTAGGAAACAAGCACTCGTATTTATGCTATTAGTTTAGCGTTTAAAGGCAACACGTTATGAAATCGTCTAGGTTTTCTATTTAAGGTTTTTTGCCTTTGGGGGAGGCCTATGTCTGCCTAGTGGACGTCTTGTGGCCGAAGATAATCTTACTTATAAAAACAATATTTGAGCAAATGGTTAAGAAAAGTCTGCCCCTTTTATTTTCAAAGAATGCCCCTTAATTATAAAAATATTTAAGCGCTGCTTATCTTTATACCATAGGTTGTCCCTTTCATTTTTAAACAATGTAACGCAAGGAAAAAAGTGACAAGCTATTCTTAACCATTTGCTCAGCTAAAAATGCTGCTTTAAGTAAGGCCCAATGTGAGTTGTGACTTGTGACATAAGAAAAAAGTGACAAACTATTCTTAACCATTTGCTCAACTATTTTTTTTTATAAGTAAGGCCCAATGATGCTAAGTACATAAAAGTCCCGCACACTGCACATGCGCCGAGCCGTCGCGTCGGATGCCATCCCGATGCGTCCAATTTCTGTATTGATTTTATCTAGGCGTCCCACGCTAAAAGTCCTTATCAATATTAGGTTTGAATACGGTACGTGTGATAGAAAATTCTTTTTTTTTATTTACAAAGATATTCATCGGTGTTTCAGTTCAGATTCAGTTGTAAAGCCAAATGCCAAAAATGGAACTCTAAATAAATAAATAATAAATAAATACACCCAACAGTCACACACATAGTCCTGACCCCACACTAAGATCAAGTCTTGTGGGTATCAGGAACTACGAAAGACATTCGGTCTCACAACACCCAGACATGAAACAAATATCTTTGAGCCGCACAGACATTTGTCTTGATGCGGGAATCGAACCCGCGACCTCACGTTTCACAGCCGGCTACTCGCCCGCTGCGCCACGGAGGCTATCATGACTCATGTGTGTATAGTTTTGTCATGTCTATCTCTCTGACCCGCGGTCAGACCATCAGTACTGGAAAGCTGTAATTTGGCGTGTGTATACATAACAAACGCATTAAAAATGCTAAAATAAATTCCTCCCCTACACGTAAGGTGAGGGATGAAAACTTTTGTCTTGATTATCCCATTGCGTGAGATATCAAATCATTACAAAATCAAATCATTTATTGAATCCATAAAATGTTCAAACATTATTTAGATTCCGTCATATTTTAACTCTACCGCCTGACTGACTCTAACTATATCATCGTTGGATAGGTCGTTCAAAAATATAGCGGGTTTGTTGAAACCAGAGAGATTTAATATTAATAACTATAGAGGGGCTATTAAGTAAGTTTCCATGCAAAAAAATTGATCTCAAACTTCATTACCGCAATCAACAACTTACAATTAACAACGATTATTACAATTTACACCCTAGAATGTTTTCTGAATAGTTAAGAATCACGTAAGATAAGTTTATTCTCTCAATATTATTTCGCTGGCCGACCAGGCGAGCGTATATTTCAAATAAACTTAGCGACTTATGACCACTAGGTCATAACTTTTGGATCACAAGTTTTGTGCTGTTGTCCCGTCTATATACTGTTGAATGTCTTTGGTTTAAACTATATTTCGATCGAAGATATCTAAAAAAGAGATAAAAATAGAAATATTGAGTTTTAAAGCGTTAATTTTTGTTAGAGTCAAGTGTCCACAGTCCCCTGACCAGCTAAACGGTTGGTTCTGGATGTGTGAAAAAAATCATGGTAGTCACATATAGATCAAATTTGAAAATATAAATATCACGGTTATGCTAGCTTCACAAGTTAACAAGTACCAGTCGACCAAAGTAAAAAGCAAAGTTTCACACAAATTATATACTTCATAGATGAAGTTGTTACATACGTAAAACAGATAGTATTAATATGTAATTGACTACTGTCCTGAGGTCTCGGGTTCGATCTCCGGGTCGGGCAAAGTGACATTGGATTTTTACATATCAGTCCGGAGTCTCGAATTTGTGCCCGATAAGGCGATAGGATCGCCCCCTATCACATCTGAGACGGAACTAAGCTCGGTGAAATGTGGGTGTTCTAGTTTGCTAGTGTGCCTCTGCCTATTCCTTCGGGGATACAGGCCTGAGCTTATGTTATATTTTTGCAAAATTTGGAAACGCAGGTCGAAATTAATGTTGTTGAAGAAGAAGAGTAACGTCTGAGTTTCTTGCCCGTTCTTCTCTGGCAAAACAGCCTTCCGAACAGGCGGTAGAGTTAAGATTTGACGGAATCTAAATAATGTTTGAACATTTTATGGATTCAATAAATATTTTGATTTTGATTGACAGTCTCCCTTAAAGGTTTTCTTGTAGTTCCAGCTATTCATTATACAAGTAAAAGCGTACAAGCCCTTGCAATCCCACACCTAGAATCCATACTGTATAACTTAGAGCGACTTGTAATACATTACATGTACATTACATGTAATTAATTAAATGTCCTTCATATATTTCTATTTCAATTTAACTTGAGGTTAGGACTAACTATGGGTTAGTAATAGTGGTGCAAGTCGCCCTTATTGTATTAAATAAAGGTCAATTTAAGAGGCGAGGCCAGGATTGTAGTTCGTGGCCCTCAATAGTCTCTGGCTACCATGGGATGCAGGCGTGAATGTGTATGTATGAAACATTAGTTTAGATTAATTTGCTTTGCGAATACGTGCATATTATTTTAAGTATTATACCTTTTTCAAAACTTCTTTCCGATTAATATTTGTAGTCGTGGGGAAATTTGTTAAATTGAAAATGTGTTTTTACAATTAATATTTTTAACTTAAATTCCGAATAACAATATAAGTACATTTCGGCAGCTGGCCGAGTTTCGGGACCATGACACGGATCACGAAGTCGACGACCTTGAGTCCGAACCAGAGCAAGAACATGAGATCCAGCCCGAATCCGAACCGCAGCGCGAACCAGAGCTCGATTCTCAGCGCGAAATGGAGCCAGAAATTGGGATAGATCTGAAAACTGAACATAAACCTAACGACGACCCGGACATGGATCGTATGGCCGTACCAGAGCGTGATCTTGCGGACGAACATGACCTTGATTCAAAGGACGACACTGACCCCGATGCTGAGGCTGTGCTAATAGAAGAACTTAATAGCGAGCCGGAATATGAACCTTTCCACAAACCTGCGCGCAGGAGTAGGCGTCGAGCCAATCGGCGCACGCGCAAGCCTTTCGACGCTGACGAGCCCGGCCCGTCTTCTTCAATGGTGTCCGATGAGGTAATGTATAACAACTGGAACTTCGTAAAAGATTCGTTTTAGTAGACTTTGAAATATGTTTTGGTTCTCCATATAGCTTTATTTATTTTTTTATTTCTATATATATTTTCATATGTATTTAGTGAATAGCTGTTAATTTCAAATTACTAACAGACACTAAAATTGTATTCATTTGTATGGATTTATTTTTTATTTTTGGTATATTGTGCCCTCATAGGGGGTTGACGTCAGGCAGGTAGCCGGTCGTAAAAACTATGCCACATCTTTTCTGAAACATGCTTGAAAAAGTGTGTTGCGCCGACCCCACATTAAGGTGGGATATGGGCAGATAGAAAGAAAGAAAAAGGTATATTGTGCCCTGTGTAACATAGATTTTCTTTGTTGAGGGATTACAATGACGGGACTGACACAAGTTGCACTACTGTCAGCCCTTTAGGGATACCGGCGGGAGTTATATATTTACTATTGAACATTAGACCTCCAGATTACACCATGTTCGGAAGACCTTATAAGGCGACTGTATGTAAATAGTAGATTTATTTTTGATAGCTTACGTGGTGCAGCGGTCGAATAGTCGGCTGTGAAGCGAGAGGCCGCGGGTTCGACCCCTGCTCCGAGACTATATATTATGTTTGTGAGGCCCACATATATTTGTTTCGGGTCTGGGTGTTGTGAGACCGAAAGTCTCTCGTAGTTCCGGACACCCACGACACAAGACTCGATCTTAGGCTGAGATTAATAAAATGAACTTCGACTAAATCTGAGTCAAAGAAACGAACTCAGTGAACTTCGACTTAGTCCGAGACATTTTTTACAAGAAAAACAGACTGACAAACCGACTAAGCAAAGGTTTTCTTGTAAAAATGTCTCGGACTAAGTTAAAGTTCGTTTTAAAAATTCCAAAACTTCACTGAGTTTGTTTCTTGGACTGAGACTAACGCCCGGCTCCAATAAACAATCTCAGTTCGAATGTGCAGATAGATTACAAAAAATAGTCAATAAGAACACAGTTTAAACATGACTCCGTCAAATGACGTGATTTGATTGGTTCATAATCGCGATCTATCTGCACTCTAAATTGAGATCGTTTATTGAAACCGGCCGTTAGTCGAAGTTTTTTTTATTATGGCACTTGAAATACATTATGCCAATGTCAAGTTAGGGAAATTGTTTTCCTACATCTAAGTTCTCGCAAGTGCAATGAAGTCGGATGTGTTCGATTTCAAGGCCCTGCTGGAGTTTTGGCGTCAATTCCTTCCAGTTTCATGTTTTTTAGACGATTTTCTCGCAGCCAAGGAATCGAACATGGTCGACCCATCCACCCGACAAAATGCATCCAATATCACTTATTTCAAAGCTTCTACATACTGTCCATCCTCGTTGATGTTTATAGCTTAGATACACATCACATTTAAATCACAAACACAACTTTAGACTAAAATATGAAATCATTAAAACAAGCGACCACCCGTACCTTCAGAATTCCCGCCAAAACTCCTAGTCGGAGTTAGCTCTGTAGATCTCAGCCTTAGTCTTTTGTCAGGACATTGTGTTGTGTTGGGTGTTAGTTATTTGTTATTTTTAGCCGTCCGAAGATGACTCTACACTGAGCTCATCATTGATCTTCACGTTCGAAACAAAATCGCCGGATCCGTACAGCGAAATCCTTGGCGATACCCCAAAAGGGGTGCCAGAAGTGGAATACCCCACCAGCCTCGACGAAAGCGACTCGGAAGGACTACTGAGGGATGACAGAAGGTCTGCGGTGGGTAAGATCGGATCCGCTGAAATCGTACAGTACGATTCCGAAGTTTCCGAAACTTCTACTGGTCTCACGTCATCGACCGTTTCGGTGGAAGAGGATGGAGTCATGGTTGATGAGGCAATGGTGGAAGCTTTGCTGACGGTGAAGCCTCATGTGCTGCGCGTCACTGCGGAAATAAGACGTCTTTTTGGCGCCGATGATACTGTTTTTAAAAGGTATTTTCACGTTCCTGTAATACATATGTAACTGCTTCGTAGGCGCGTCTCCTGCACATTTTACGAAACAAAACATTAAAACACCTACACAAAACAAGGTGTTTCGTTGTCATGTAGCAATGGGCCATAGACAAAAAAATTTAGAAATACCGAAGTTTTTTGAGTGGTAGAGCCACGCTGTACACCAGCGGCAACCTTTTGGCAGCCAGTGGCCACAAGATGGCAATATATTTTGCCATAAAGGCGGGCCACACCTCATATTTTTTATCTAGAATCTATAACATTTTATAAAAAAAAGTTGTTTTATGTAGTTGTTGTTGTGTTTTAGTGCAGGAGACGGGGCTTTACTCTTGTAAGGAATTTGTTGATATGTTTTATGCTTGCCTTGGCGTAATTGTATTTCCTGAGGTCCCGGGATCGATCCCGGTGCGGCCAGTGATCATCAATATCAGTCCAAAATCTGGAATTTGTGCCCGATGTGGCGAAAGGTTCGCTCTCTATCATATCTGGGACGGAACTAAGCTCGGCGAAATGTTAGTGGATTAGTTTGCTAGTGCGCCTCTGCCTACCCCTTCGAGGATGCAGGCGTGAACCTATGTTATTTCTTGTATGTTACGCCATGTCTCTGATTCATGGGGACCGATTTTTAAGAATCTCTTTTCCTCTTTTCTCTATAGATTGCTTGATGGTATGTTGTTACTATAGCCTGTCGACAACTATCGAAAGGAATGGGGGTTAGTAGGGGGAAAAATGTGGAACTCTGGAAACTTCCTACAATAAAGTGGCAACAACACGGTGGAGCTGGTGCATTGTTACTGTCATATTGTTCTACAGCGGGGCTCTACCGCTTGTAGTGGCGAAGAGTCCATACAACCCGATTTCTCCCGGCTTCCCTTTACCAGATTTTAGGCTAATAATTATTTTTGACGTATTATTTAGAAGAGAAAGTAGCATTGGATTTCCTTTTGAAAACTATCACCCATCGCTACTGACCTTCTTAAAACAGATAGGAAGGAACTAACAGTTGATGTCTTTAGCCGCAAGCCATCAGTTCGGGAGCGACTCCTGCGCAGGGCCATCATCGTGGATTTCCCCGAGGAACAGATGTATCCTCGCACGCATGGTAAGTTGAAAAAAAAAGTGTGGGTCTCGGGACGCTCGACAGAAGTCATAACTTAAACTAAACTAAGTTGAACTATTTAATATTGAAATTTACTATTTAAAAGAGAAAGGGAAGCCAGAGTGACGCCGTAACGCGTTACGTTACGAAGCGGTTTACCCTCCCAAAAGAGTTATCATTTCAAAAATCAGATGTTTTTTAGCAAAGCCTGGTAAACCGACGTAAAGTGGCGGCTTGCTGTTGCGTTTGATCCGGTAAGTACATTTCCGGTTGTACAATTCTTCCCGGCCTTGCCCAATCCCTATTTTCCTCTTTTTAGGTTGGCAATGCACCCATGATTTTTGTGTCTTGGGTGTCTATGGTCAGTGGAGATCACTTACGCTCAGGTAACCCATTTGTTCGTTTGCCAGTATCTTCAATAAAAACACTTAGCTGTGCTTGGATTATAAAAAAATTGCTACAAAAGCCTCGACCTAATATTATACCATAGATGCACAGTTCTTTGCAAATATCGTCAAAAAAAGTTGTCGATATATTAAAAGGTGGTCGCGGTTGTCATAATAAGTAAAACAAAGAAAAAGATCATAATTTATAATATAAATTAACACAAATATAACCCTATGAACATTTTTTTTATAGCAGAGATTGGCAAACGAGCAGATGGGTCACCTGATGCTAAGTGATCTCCACCGCCCATAAACACCCAAGACATAAAAAGAATCATGGGTGCGTTGCCCACCTAAAAGGAGGGAATGGAAGGGGAGGGAAAAGGGATTGGGAAAGGGAGGGCGGAAATGGGCCACCGGAAATCTCACCCACCGAACGAAACGCGACAGCAAGCTGCCACTTTACGTCGGTTTTCTGTGGCCCATTCGTGCTGGAGACGTTACTGTCTACAGCGTGGCTCTACCACTCTAGAAAAATAATAATGTTATAAGCTTTTAAATGAAATGAGCAAGCGTTTTTAAATTTGAATTTTGAAATTTAGAATTCTGTGGGCGACCAACTATAGGGAAAAGATGTGCTTAAGCACTTCTTTGCTGTCCCATTTTCTGAGCGACAACTGTGCATCTATAATAGTCCGATTGCTAATTAAACGGAGTAAACTGACAGATCCAAATGTCACTTTCCAAAATAATGTTGCTTACTTCCAAAACATAGTTCAATTTTTATCATTCAAAGAAACAATAACTCAGCACCAGCTTACAAAATTAGAATTTTATTGCGTATTTTTAGAAATTTCAGCTTAACCCTTCGACTAAATGTCTGTGTAAATAATTTTGCGTAAATAATCACAACAAATACGCGAAATGATAACAACGAAAATTACAAATTTACTTTTATTATTTGAGAAAATTTGCGTTCTGCATATTCATAGCTTTTGTAAGTTTTGTTTATAGTGAACCATGACTATAATCGCAGCAGGCATGCCATAACTGAACATGCAGTAATTTTATATGACTAAAATTTAGTAGAGATGCAGTACTAATCACACATTAGGCAAGAATTACAACTTTGAGTTGGACAGAAAATGAAATGGTTCACTGAATTGAAATGTATAAAATAATCAATCTTTTTACCGCAACACTATTTAAATTTCACAAATTATAATCATAAGTTTAGAAACTTAACTGACCGACTTGCAAGTTATCCATCATGACCAAATTTATATGGGACCACTCTAGAAATAAGCTCTATAGAACACAAAAATAATTTTGAAAATTGGTCCACATTTGGCGGAGATATCGAGTAACACACATAAAAAAAAATACAGACGAATTGAGACCTCCTTTTTGGAAGTCGGTCTAAAAGTGGCAACATTAGAAATGTCAGTTTACTCCGTTTATTTAGCAATAACAATAATAATAATAATTTGAACTTTTTGGAAGTCGGTCGAAAAATACAATGCTACTGTCCGACCCGGGGATAGAACCCGTCACCTCAAGACGGCAATCGTATCACGCAAGCATACACCTACGCCACTATAACAATAATAATCATCGATATACTATAGGTGTATAGTATATCGATGTACACAAATCCTTAAACGCAGATGAATTGACAAACATTTGAGTTTAACGCAAGGTGTTTTTCATGTCTAGAGGTGAACATGGCGGTGCATCGCGACTCCCAAGGCATCCAGATCTTCACTTTTGAACATTCGACTGAGCATCAGCTCATGCACCGCAAATTCATACATTCGCTGAACAATCCACGTCGCAACGAAATCTTTAATATGGAAAATGCTCTACGTCGGTGTCATGTCGAGGGATTGCTTGAGGTCAGTAACTGACTCCTTGGGGGTTACCACCACCTCTTATAGCAGTATTATTATAATCTTACGTGTACCGATTCCCATACAAAACAAACGAAGAACGATTATAATAATGCTATAAGAGGTGGTGGTAACCCTGCTGACGCTCTAATCGAACTTGAATTCGATTCGGTTTCATTTATTGACTTTAAATTCCACGGAAATAGAGTTAAAAAGTGCAAATAGTGATGGGCGGCTCGGCCTCCGGTGGCCCATACGCTTATTTTATTTACCAAATGAAAAGTTCTCGAATATAATGCAACATTAGCGCACTTTTTAAGTCGATTTCGGTGGAATTTTTAATCAATAAATGAAACCAAATCGAAACCACAATCGAATCGAGTGTCACCAGTAAGAGGGCAGTGTTTGATTATTTTTGTTCACCCGCCGATTTTTATTCACCCTGTTTTATGGTACATTGCCTGTATCCCCGAAGGGGTGCGCAGAGGCCGAACTAGAGTACTAGAACTGGGTGTTCTATTCATTTCGCCGAACTTATTTCTGTCCCAGATGTGGTAAGGGTCGAGCCTATCGCCTTACGGACACAAATTCCAGATTCCGGGCTGTAACTGACTGAATAAAAATAATCACAAGTTTAAAAACTTAACAGACCGATTTCAAATCCGATCGAGATCAAATTATATGGGACCACCCTTGACATAAGGTCTATCGAATACAAAAAGAAATTTTGAAAATCGGTCCACATTTGGCGAAGATATCGCGTAACATACATAAAAAAAAATACAGACGAACTGAGGATCTCCGATCTCTGGGTTCCTGATACCCACGACACAAGACTCGATCTTAGTGTGGGGTCAGGACTATGTGTGTGACTGGTCAGGACTGTGGTGTTATTTTTTTATTTAAATATATTGTTTCAGATCTTCGACGACATGTGTCGTGAAGATAATATCACGGGCGCTCATAACTTGATCCAACACATCGTTGCTCTGCTGCAGTATAGTGCAATGCCTTCGTTCAACCTGGCTGAAGTGAGTCTTGTATACTATCGATATTTTCTATCGATAAGAATAGTGAAGACATAACTAGGTTCATCATCATCATCATCAGCCATAGGGCGTCCACTGCTGTTCCTTTTTTTGTTTACGCGGGAAAACGATTTATTATTATTTACTACCAATCCTCTCTGGAGGAAAGTGGAATGGTTATGTAGACACGCCGGTCCACCACCTCTGACGTTAAATGTTTTTGACATGGCGGGTACATCTCAACCGAATGAACAAAAGAACGTTCGCGAAGGGCCATCGGCGATTGGGATCGAACGTTTCCGATAATTCGCGAATCTTCGCTTTTGCGTTTATACAACAGCAGGTTTGTTTGTTCGAAGAAGTTGAATGTTCGCTCCTTTTAGACTGCACTACGCTTACGATCAGTAGGCCAACCATGAGAGTTTTTGACGTTAATCGCTAGCGACTCCGTAAAATATTTGTAAAACACATCCGAACGCCTCTAGCGGTTACGCGGGGAACTGACATTTTCCATACAAATATTTTACGCGCTCACTCGCGTAAATACGTGCAACAAACTCATGGTTAAGTTACAGGTGTAGTGTAGTCACTTTACCGTGGCATAAAAAAACTTCAGCTTATGTTATATTTCAATAGCGAACAACACGCTTACCGTACATGTACGTCGAGAATCGACCGTACTTCATAGCATTGTTGAAGTACGCGTACCTGCTGTCGAACAAGGCTTGCCACCGCAACGCCTTGGAGATCTGCAAGTTGCTGATCAACCTGGACCGCAGCGATCCCCTGGCGCTGCTGTTCGTGGTGGACACCTTCGCCATCAGGTCCAGGGAGTTCCGCTGGCTGGTGGACGTGCTCGATTACTGGTCCCAGGATCGAGGCGCGAACTTCATGTTCAACATTATTTATTCTCACGCCTTGGCCTTCTTCCACTGCGTAAAGAAGTTCAATGATGATGGTGAGTACTGGTTTATACCGTCAGCCTAGATAGATAATTCACTATTTTATGACATGACCGCATCCAACTTTATGAATGCTGATATAGGACACCGTAATAAAAAATAGGTACAGTCACACGCACACACACACGTACACACTCATGCACACACACATACACACACTCGACTTATCTACATATACAAGTGTACATACAGACATCATTGAACACGAGCTAAGTGAGTAACAACTAACATCTTATTGAATATTAATATCTACCACTGTTTTGCGATATTGTTGACCCCCTCCTTCCGCATCAATGAGTAATTTTAATATACACCACTGTTATGTGAGATTTTTACCGCTCCCCCTCCCGCTCGATAACTAAGTAAATATTTTGTTGCAGACGACCTCCTTTTAGCCAACGAGCTTATTCAGAACGCCATCGTCCGGTTCCCGTACGTGGTGACCGCCATCACTAGTCACATGAACACGCCCGCCATCCGAGAACTGAGGGAGAATTACTTGTTCGACAGCTTCGCGCATGCCAAGTTAGTATTTCCTGACGAATTGTTATATTATCTCCTTTTAAAAATAATGGCTTCCACGCAATTGCGATGATTTAGCCAATGTGAAGGTCCTCAGCCTCCGGCCGCCGAGTGGCTTATGTAAAATGCATTATTATTAATAATAAGACCGCCTCCGAGAGAAAGAAAGAAATAAAAGAGAGGTTAAACCACATCACTTAAAAACAAAAAAAAACACAGCTCTAGAGAATAATATGAAATCATTTTAACAAGCGACGCCCACCCTATTAGACTTCCCGTCAAAATCCCAACAAAGTATTTATATATAATAATATTAGCCCTGTAATATTACTGTCCCACTGCTGGGCACGGGCCTCCTCTACCTAATGAGAGGGGTTAGGCCTTAGTCTACCACGCTGGCCTAATGCGGGTTGGTAGACTTCACATACCTTTGAAATTTCTGTGAAGAAATTCTCGGGTATGCAGGTTTTCTCACGATGTTTTCCTTCACCGTTATAGCAAGCGATATTTCACAATGAAAATACACTGTGGACCCATAGGTCGCGGGTTGGATTCCTAGATCGGGCAAAGCGAATTCTAATTTAATTTGCCTCGGACTGGATCCCTCTGAATGAGTTGACGTCAGGCACGCAGCCGGTCATAAAAACTTAGCTAAATCCATTGCGCAGCATGCTTGAAAAAACTTGCGACCCCACTTAAGGTGGGATAAGGGCAGGTAGAAAGAAATAAAGAAAGACCGTTAGTGTTTTTTCGTAGCACCAACACGTGCCTGAGGCAGCTGATGAATGTGTACGGGGAGCTGACATGGTCGCGGTGGAACGAGCCCGGCGTCCTCACGTGGCTCATCGACAATGCATTACTTGTGGCGCAGCGATTCATCACCGACGAAATGATAAGGGTAACCCAAAATATATCTTTATAAATTACTAGCTGACTGATATATGTGTCTGCCTCCGTGGCGTGGTGGTATTTCGGTATGACTACGGTTCTGATATCTCGGGTTCGAGGGCAAAATGATATTGGATTTTTCCATATCAGCCCGGAGTTTGGAATTTGTGCCCGACATGGTGATAGGCTCGCCCCCTATCACATCTGGGACGGAACTAAGCTCGGTGAAATGTGGGTGTTCTAGTTGGCTAGTGCGCCTCTGCCTACCCCTTCGGGGATACAGGCGTGAGCTTATGTTATGTTATGTGTTATGTGATATATGTGTGGGCTGAAGTTGAATGATAGAGTGAGGAATAGCAGTATAAGAGAGAAATGTGGCTTGAAGGAAGATGTAGTGACGAGAATTGAGAAAGGAATGCTTCGGTTTGTCCACGTTGAAAGGATGGATGAAAGTAGAGTGACGAAAGAAATTTATGTAGCGGAAATGGATGGTAGTATTGGCCGAGGACGTCCTAGACGTACCTTTAAGGACCAAATTGGCGATATCCTGAAAAAGGGCCAAATAAGGAGTTCTTGTAACCGACGAGCGTGCATGAAAAGACTGATGACTGTGGAAGAAGCGAAAGAGGTGTGTTTGAACCGAAGCCATTGGCGCTCCTTAGTCTCTGCCTACCCCAACGGGAATCAGGCGTGAGTTTATGTATGTATGAGTTTATGTAGCTGACCCGGCGAACTTCGTACCGCCTAATTACCTACCGTTACCATCGTATAAATATTGACAAATATTTACATTAATATTTATACGATATTAACGTCACTTAATTGTTTTGCCTTCCCGGAAACCCTCCACTAACACAATAGTCAAGAGCGGCTCGGCCTCCGGTGGCCCATACGCGTATGTAACATATATGGGCCTTACTTATAAAAACATTTTCGATTAACTTTTCGCTAAGAATAACCTGTCAGTTTTTTCTTGCGTTACATTGTTTAAAAATGAAAGAGACAACCTATGCTTAAAGATAAGCAGCGCTTAAATATTTTTATAAGTAAGGGGCTATATGTCCCCCTCCGACGGTCGATGTACCACGGTCTCCGCTACCAACGGTAATTTTACTTAGTAATAATATTAGCCCTGTAATATTACTGTCCCACTGCTGGGCACGGGCCTCCTCTACTAATGAGAGGGGTTAGGCCTTAGTCTACCACGCTGGCCTAACGCGGGTTGGTAGACTTCACATACCTTCGAAATTCCTATGAAGAAATTCTCGGGTATGCAGGTTTCCTCACGATGTTTTCCTTCACCGTTATAGCAAGCGATATTTCACAATGAAAATACACTTAACATAGAAAAGTCAGAGGTGTATGCTCCATATTTGGGGTTGGTCTCGAACCTCCGACACGTCTCGGCAGTCCGTACCATTACCAACTGAGCTATCGCTGCTTTTAATCTTCATGATATGACATTGATGGTGTTTGGAATTTGTTACCCATGGTTATCTTTTCACAGGGGTTGATATATGACTTCGCCGACTACCACAAAAATCTGTTCGTCCGGCTGCCGGTCCAAGTACTCCGGCACATGTGCGTCCTCAAGCCGATGGCCAACTTGATCCTTGATGGGGTAAGTCATAAAAACTACTCAAACCTAGTAAGAAAAAAGAAAGAAAGAAAGAAAGAAAGAAAGAAAGGAAGAAAGCAAGAAAGAAAGAATGAAACTTTATTCAGCTAATGACTCAGGCAACAATAAGTGGGAGAACACAAAAAAAAGACAAAATATGTAACACTAAAAGGTAATAAATTTGTTAGTTATACGTGGTAAATATTATAAAAAATAATAATAAAAAAAAATTAAAAAAAATTATTGCTTCAAAAATAATACACAACTATCAGATACAGGTATGCTTATAAATAACAATTATCTAAATGTGGGTAAAACTCCACAACGTGCAGAACTATTTATTATTTATTATATATTTTATTATTATATATTTATTCGTAAAGTAAAAAAAAGAGCACACAAAAAAAACATCATGAACGTGCTCATATCTTAAACCATCCGTGCCCGAGACATGACTAAAAAGGCCACAGGCTCAGTATTCGCCAAGTAGAAGTAGGTATCTACCTGACACTGGTATTCTGCCAGGGACAAAAGAATGCCTCACGGATCCCGACAAAGACAATTATTATCAAACATTAAATAAATACATAACCACATTAAATAAATACACAGTCATATATGCTTAAGTCTCCTGACTTTATGTCTTAAAAGAGGCCATAACCCTTGAGTTTGTTTCGGCATTTCTTCTCAGGGATAGCCACGTAATGCCGACGCCATTATTACTCTATCAATATCCTAAAAATCAATATATACTCGTAATTGACATGTGAAAGTGGTATAAAATATCCTATTTGCAGAATAAATTATTTGAATTTGAATTTTAACTTAAGTCGTAATGGTCGGCTTGAAGAGAGGTTTGGTGTCATCCACAAAAAATTGCAAAGAACAGTTATTAAGCATAATTAGGTACTTGACTATTTTTTTTTTAATTAATTTTGTGTAAAATTTACGTCGTCTTAAATAGAGATCAAAAACAAAATATTGAAATATTCTCAAAAATAAAAAAAGTTGTAAGCCTCTGAAGTTTGGTGTAAGTTGTAACCTTCAAACTGCGGGAAAGACAAGTACCAGTAAAATCACGTCACGCCATAATGGTACGGGCGTTGGAAAGGGATAGCAAGATATTTCCACTATGCTCCTAGTCCAGAATTTAAAATATGAATTACTGCCTCATTTTTCAACCAATTTCGATGCAGTTTTAAAGAAGAGGTTCTTTTTGTTTTATTTGCTATTACATATAAATTTGAGCATAAAATCAAACATAGTCAAGTACCCAATTATAGCCTCGATCGAATGCCAAGTTTGAGACTCTCCGGTCCCCATTCTCGATATTAACCGCCGAATGTTCATATACTTAAGGTCGCGTTATGTCGCTTAAGGCCGCATTATGTGTCAAAATTGTATGGCGAAAATCAATGTAAGATGCCATTAAAGTTGAGTAGCGTTTGACCATTCGAGCGTTAGACTCCTATAAGGACCAATACTCTCCAGTGCATGCATTTAGGGACATCGAGCAGTGGAGCTCGGCCGGTCCCAGGAAATGTACTATCTTTATCCTACGGAAATATACAGGGAGTGGAAATGTAAGATTTCGTCGAAATGTTGTATATAAAAATATAAAGCCTGGGTGCGTGGGGAGATTTGAAACATCGAAACTATAACGCCTATAACTCCCCCCTAATACCCTCATCTCCCTCCCACCACGATTTGTCACCACCATCACGCACGATGAGAGAGTGGGATCACTAAGCAGAGTGGTAAGAGCAAGGACAAAATAAAAATAAGGACTTTGCATAACTATGCAAAAAAAGAGTTTACTTTGAAGCCGGGTCCGCCATTTTAGTTTCTCACTTCTCTCAACATATATTGATTTTAATGTGAATATGGTGTTTTAATCACAATAATATTATTATCGGAATTTGAAGAATTTTTCTTTCGCCAAGTCGCCATTTTGGTTTTTGTCCATACATAAGGCATACCACATTTTTCGTAGACATGTCAAGTCCTTATTCTTCTATGTCATTGCGGAAGAGAGTTGCAGAGCTACGAGTGCATCGCCACGCCAACAGTAACTGTAGGTTCCACATCAAAAACTTTTTCAGATGGAAGTTCCTGCGGTTAGCTCGTACTACGCGTTCGATCCGCTCCCGCCCATCGACACCATCGACCGTTATGGATACTCTCGAGGGGGACAACCCCCAGCACCGTTGGGAGCCAATTGGTACGCATTCTTTACATCTATATTGCCGTTTCGGGACCCCGGCGCGTAGTCCCAGGTCAGTCCTGTTGCAGGTACACTCGGCTCATGGTGATCGTCGACGGCTTCAACGGTTGGTTTGGTTTTGTACAGGATGGTTTCAAATCATGGTACAAAAGGCTGATTGGTAGGGTTGCCATCCGTCCCAATTTTGTCGGATTTGTTTGGCGAAAGTTCACTGTGATAATTTATTAATATTTATAATTCTCGAGGATAAAATACTGAATCTAATTAGCCCTTGGGTTCGGCTTTTCTATTATGGCTGTGAATATACGTTTGCACTTAATAATCAAACCATGTAATCGGTGGTTGCATTTACATAGCACGCAAAAGATTCGCAAGGGAATTAATCCTTGTATCACTCACAAAGTTTGCACGATCTGTATATAAGTGACTTTATAATGGGTATATAGGTATTCTAGTATGAATACAGCACAACGCTTGATCCCTAGAGGGGGTATAACGTCAGGCAGGCAGCCGGGCAATTGATAAATGTGTCACGCCGACCCCACATTAAGGTGTTATAAGGTCAGGTAGAAAAAATTATAGCACAACACTCTCCTGAGGAGAACATCCCCCTTCGATAGAGGAACACTGGCATTCGTTCCTTTACAGATTCTTAAGTTGTACAATACGTATTAACTTATATAACTATAACTACTGGGACTATTGTTCTTCGATACCGGGTTAGTCTAAAAGTACATTAACTATGAAATATATTTCTTCTATTCATAATTCAACCACTGATGTATTTTAATAAACTAGCTGATCCCGTTGAAATTTATTAACAAATTTAGCCCACGGGAACCGGAAATCCGGAATAAAAGTAGGTTATGTGCTATTCCAGACTATAATCTATCTCTGTGCCAAATTTCGATCCAGATCCGTTCTGCCGTTCTAGCCCATCCATTCATTGAAACTTTCGCATTTATTATAATAGTAATAAATAAGAAGTAAACATATTTTTGTTTATATATTCATATCTAGTATCGGATTAATCCTGCGTCTACTTAAATGATGGCAAACCTACCAATTGTCGAAGGAAATTTAAAAAAGGCTGACGATAAAGTTAACCAATGGAATTGGCATTAACTATTACAATTTAATTGAAACAACCCATAGTGTGATCACGGACGTAAAAAAAAACGATGGACGGAATGTTAGGAACATTAAAAATTAAGTAGGGTTTTTGGCTCATTCGATATAGATCTATGCGTAGGGCACTTATGTACAGGCGCATTTTTGTGCGTGGCTCCACTATGGCGTCCGTTTAACTATAGGCGAGATGGTGTCCTTCTTTTTCTTTACGCCCGTGAGTGTTTTATTAATAATGTTCATGATTTTATGAATGAATGAAAAATATGTATTTTTTAATGACTTTTACATGAAAGACGTGTGTATGGAGGATGTATGTGATACTCAAATATGACTCGCGAGTCGCGCAATTTGATACCTCAGTGTTGGCAAACTGGCGAAATAGTGGCAAAGAGGATTCGATGTTATATGAAATTAAACTTTATGGGACATACTTATAAAAACATTTTCGCTTATCTTTTCGCTAAGGATAGTCTGTCACTTTTTTCCTTGCGTTACATTGTTTAAAAATGAAAGGGATAACCTATGGTTAAAGATAAGCAGCGCTTAAATATTTTTATAAGTAAGGGGCTATATCTTTCCTAGCTGACCCGCGCAACTTCGTCTGCGCCACATTTGCATAACAGCGCACGCAACGGAAGCTCTCAAAATATTATGCATGTATTGTACATATCAGGTGGAAGTCCTACGCTGCGCTTGCCGGTACGTGGTCTCCACTCGAGAACTTTTCTGCCCCATCGGCTATCAGTTCTACGAGCTATGTGCCCTGCCCACTGCCATTTCAACTTGCTAATCCTCTGGGCTATGTCGGTGACTTTTGTTCTTCTACGGATCTCCTCATTCCTGATTTGATCACGTAGAGAAACACCGAGCATAGCCCTCTCCATAGCTCGCTGAGTGACTGTGAGCTTTCTAATGCGGCCCATAGTTAGAGGCTTGATAAAGGTCGCAGGAAGTCGCTGGATGCAGGCCGCTTCCAACAGGTCGATCTGGAAATCTTTGGGGGAGGCCTATGTTCAGCAGTGGACGTCCTATGGTTGATGATGATGATGATGATGATGATGATTGTACCTATAAACCTTCCTCAAGAATCACTCTATCTATTAAAAAAACACATCAAAAGTAGTCGAAATCGAAACGAGTGTCAAAAGTTACCCTACTGTATCGAATATTGAACGGTATTATTATAAGAGTAAAATTCGGTGGTTACGATTGGTCAATATCGGCCGTGACTACCAAACTATAAAGTTCAATTTTAATTGTTATCGAATTCTATTTTCCGCTATTTCCATAAGTGCTGACCTTAAAACAATTATTTAAAAATAATAATATTAAGTCTATTTATATTTTTTTTCTGTTGTTATTTATAATATGTACTTATGTACATTAATTTTAAGTGTGTAGTTAATGGACAAGCCATGACACCTATATGTAAGGGCTTGTTTACACAGTGCAATTAAAAATAAAAATCTACTGGTCATTTAGGCTTTTAAGAAGTATTTGTACCAGTTCAAAATAAGCATAATCTATACCTAGATAATAATTATTTTATACAGCCTATAGTGTTCAATCTGGAAATTATTAGGGGAGGCCTATGCCCAGCAGTGGACGTTCTGTGGCTGATGATGATGATGACAATGTTCGGATTTTGACAATTATGTCTCACGTTTAAAATTATAATGATCGTAGGCATATTCGTAAAAGTCACTCACTGTATGATGCAAGTCGAGTTACTGGCATGAAGTTAATGACGACAGTAGCTGTCCACCGCCAGCTAAGCAACTTGTGTTGTGTAAACAAGCCTGTAGAAAAGTAGTTGAAGTCGAATTGTTGTCTTTTACGAATAATAAAATACACCAGCATGTGACAACGCACTTCGGCTGTGAAATTGGCGAGAGCCTAGGTTCGATTCCCAGGTTCTTTGAGATTGCCTACAAGTTAGTATAGTTTTAAGAAACCTCTATTCCTGAAAGACATTGATGTTACCCAAAGCTCTGTCAAGTAATTATGTGTCTAGTTCCCTCCAACGCTTATAAAACGGTTGAAATTGATTGTGATAAATATTTTATAACGATGTTAATTTTTTACTGATATTGTAATCGATTTCGACTGTAATAAAGATATGATCGTGTTGATAGCTTGTTGTGTCATGGCTTTCGGAGCATGCTTACATGATCCACGTGCTATTCACCAATCTGTGCCTAACTTTAGGAGACCCCTAACGTCAACGATCATCTTGTGATGATTTAGGTTCGATATGAAGCGAGAGTGTGTGAGGTTCAATTCCCGCACAGAGACAAATATTTGTGTGACCCACAAATATTTGTCTCGGGTCTCGGTGTTGTGGGACCATAAGTCTCTTGCATTTTCTGATACCCAGGATTAACCTAGGTTGGGTTCAGGATTATGTGTGTGACTGCTGGGTGTATTTATTTATTTATATCCGTCTAACTTTGTATCGCCCATTAGAGGCTTCCTAAATAGTCCCATTTAGATGGTGCAATTTTATCGCGAGTTCGTTGTTAGAAACAAACACAAAAACTGTTATTGACAAGGTCGCGTTCTTATTTTTGAATAGGGTAAGGCATCTCATAAATGTCAATTATTTCATTACTCGCTTCGAACGTACAGGTCTACTCGCTCGATGTAAACGGGACTTTAAGGTTTGGTTGGTGATATCGGCGTGGGACATAACTTGGTTATAATGAATTGGCCATAATTAGCAGATGTACACTATAGGGCCTTATTTATAAAAACAGTTTAGCTGAGCAAATGGCTAAGAATAGCCTGTCTCTTTTTTCCTTGTGTCACATTGTTTGAAAATGAAAGGGACAGGCTATTCTTTACCATTTACACGGTTAAACTGTTTTATAAGTAAGGTCCTATATTATTTTGTTTTAAACGTGTACACTGCAAGAACGAAATTTTTATATATAACCATTGTTAATGAAAATAAATGTTATTATGAAAATTATGTTATTTTTAATATATGTATTTTTAAATAAATATTTGATGCATGTTTATTATTTTGTTTTTATTTTCTGAACACTGATTTTTAATTATTCTTGTCATGAAGTATAGTACTCACGCCGTTGTCAAAACAGATAAAAACATAATAGTCAAAATTATAAATATACTAACATAAAGTAATGATATTCAATATCAGACATTTAAAAAAATGTCCAATTAATATAACGGTTTCTTATTTTAAGTATTCATGGTCATCAGATTGAGTACGCATATTAAAACAAAGAATAATTAAAATCACTTATATTAAATCTGTCATTAAGTTAGCTATTTAGTTAGATGTGCATGATGGGTGTTTTAATTTATTAGAGATTTCTTTTTATGACGAAAATAATATATCTAAATATTTTGTCCAATTTTAAGGATAGGACACGATTGTGTAATTCACGCAGTTGTTTTATTTTACACGTTAAGTCTACTGACGGGATGGGTACCGATGCCCGACTTGTAGGGCCTCAAATCTTTAAAGTTTGTTCTTGATGAAAAAAATATTCTCAGCGCCATATTTTGAATAGAATACTTAGAATTGGGTACTTGAGTATGTTTAATTGTATACATATTGTAATATGAAATGGCAAATAAATAAGATTAAGAAAAACTTCTGTAAAAACTGCATCAAAATTGGTTGAAAAATGAGGCAGTAATAATTCTTTTAAAATCTGCAATGAGCAAGAGTGGGGGTGTAGTGGGGATATCTTGCTATCCCTTTCTAACGAACCCATTTCTTTCTGGACTATGTTTTAGATGACGTAAATTTAATATAAAATCAATAAAAAAACATTAAGCAAGTACCTAATTATTAGGGACAAACCAAAAATGAAGCAAAAGAGGCTTTTCTAAGTATACTTCTGACTTCTATCTCATGTAGTCGATAAGCATTGATGAGGTGTAAGCCAATTTTATTCTGCGTCGTCGCATTATGGTTGTTAAATATTCAACCATAGGGTAGTACTCAATACCTATGCTCTGTTCCCTCCAGGAAATTACCATGCTTTTTTATTGCATCAAAATATAGTTAAGCCTTTGATTATAGTTTTTCTATAAGACTCGCCTTATAATTGGACAAAATACGCCTATTACACGTGTTTCTCTTTATGAAAATAATTGAAAAAACATACAATGCACTCGAAATTATTGAACTTTAGGTGTATTACATATACAGTTCTTTGTTATAAAGTCTAAAATTTAAGAAAATTAAGAAATGGCTGATATTTCGTATCAACGGTAACTATTAGCTGTTCAAACTCCGGGTTCGATCCTCGGGTATGGCAATACATTTCGTGGGATTTATTTTCAAAATGGCGACGGGCTATTACATCAAGACATCAATATCATATACCCTAGATGCATAGTTCTTTGCAAATATCTTCCGAAGAAGTGGTCTCAGGAATAAAACAAAGAAAAATATCACAAGTTCTAATTAAATCAACACAAATATAACCCTATGCACGTGTCATAAAGTAGCTTTTTAAACGAAATGAGCAAGCGTTCTTAAATTTGAATCTTGAAATTTAGAATTCCATCGGCGTCGGACTGTATGCAAAACGACTGCTTAAGCACACCTTTGCTATCCCATTTTCTGAGCGTCAACTGTGCATCTAGGTAATTAATATATCGATGCATCAAGGTAATAATTATAATTTCCGTGCCGAAATGTTAATACAATTCTGCTGTCTACTTAGATACAAAGAAGACGGTATGCATGTATGTCATAATAGTATCAAATATTTAAAACTTTATTAATTTCTTATTGCGCTTATAGCATTATAATTGCTTTTCTATAATTAATCAATAATATAATAGTTCTAACATAGCGTTAATAATAATTAATAAAATATAAAAACAATTGAAATGGAAAAATCGAGCGGATAATGCCGGTAAGTTTTTTTTACATTATACTTTAAGGCAAATTATTAATCTTAAATTTTTATGTCGACAGAAAATGCATTAAAACAGGATTTTTTCCGTGAGTAATCCCGTTAATAAGTAAGTACGTAATGTAAATGAAAACTATTTTTTTTTTATTTTTTACACCAACAAATGTTTCCAAAAATATTTTATTTTTAATTAGTTTCATAGAACATTAATATGAAGACAATATTCATATAAAATAATAATTTATGATTTTTTGGTATATCTAATATTTTGTAGCAATTTTAACAAAGAACTGTATTGATAATTTTGGCATGGAGAAACACCGGCATGCTGAATTTGGCTTAATATTTGTTCGTATTTTAGAAGCCACTAAATATTTAAGGCGCTTAATTAAAGGAGATCACTTCTCAACATTTAAGGAAATATTTTATAACCCGTCGGAGGCGGCACATATATATATACATAAGCGTATGGGCCACCGGAGACCAAGCCGCCCGTGACTATCTACATATATGTAATTGAAAGCTAAGTGGCCTGAAAATTAGGGTTCCGCTTAAGTTATAGACAAACATAACTATATAAAGTGTGTTCTTTTTATGATAAATGGCTTCCACGCATTTGCGATGATCCTGCCAATGTCAAAGTTGGATCGCACCACGGTTATAATTACAGAAAATGATCGACTAAAAAGAGAGATAGTAAATGTAATTAAATTACAATTTATAATTAAACGGTTTAAACCCGTTTCCTGTATTAGATCTTTTTTGAAGTCGGTAATAGCATACCGGCCATAAGCCCGCTTACGTGCGAGGTCAGGAATGATACGTTTTGAAAATAATTAATTAAAGGGGATAGATATTTGTTTACATTTCTGGCATAGGGATGAGAACACACTTTAGGTGTTTTATGTAACATAAAGCTATGTTGAAGCTATGTTGAAGCAGCGATGGCTCAGTTGGGAAGGGTACGGACTGCCGCGACAAGTGTCGGAGGTAATATTATTATTATTATAAAGCTATGTGTCGTAACACTTCAGGATTTTAGTAAGTATTATTATTCTTGCTTCTACAAAAATGCATTTAAAAGTGACCCTAAAATTGACAAAAAGAAAAACCATCTTATCCCGCACAGTAAGTACCTACGACTCGTCAATATAATAATAAGTACAACGCAATGACCATTTGATTGCCTCTAGAGATCATTCTACTCATACGACTCAAGATAAGTGGCATATTCTTACATTTTTTAGACATTTTGACCCTTATAAAAATATTTACGCACTTGTTGTCTTTAAGAAAAGTTTGTTCCTTTCATTTTTAATGTGACGTAAGGAAAAAATGTCAAAATATCAGTGGCGTAACTACAAGGTGGCATGTCGGCAAAATGCCACGGGGCCCTCGACCACAGGGGGCCCCGCGCCGGCGGGAAGGAGCGTGTATCGAAATACCAATGAACCTAACAGGCTTCCACGCCGCGCCGACCAAAAAGAAGTCGCAGAGCCCCCGCGGCAAAAAACGGTCTTATCAGATGAATTTGCCAAGGGCCCTTACTGTGTAGTTACGCCACTGCAAACTATTCTTAAAGATAGATAATCGGAAATGGTTTTATAAGTAAAGTCCTTTGTAAATAGGAATGATAGATAGGCTAATAAACCTACTAGACGCCACATAATTTTTTTTGCAAGTTTATTTTTGTTGGTAACTTCATACAAAACGCTTTTAATCGCTGAATAATTTATCAATGCATGTTTACAATCATTAATTTCACTGGTCAATTAGCACCCTGTGATCCTGAAAATTTGCCAATTGAAAATTTGACAAATGTAACTATCTTTGTGTTCAATCGTAATTATGTGGCGTCTTAATTTATTTATGGTGTTTTTAACATCAATATATTGAGAATTATGTCCATAATTAAAGTATTGTACAGCAAGTGTTGCCAATGGAAATGTAAAGCATGGCAGGAGTCGGGATTAATACTGCCTATTATTACATTGGTTTGAAATTCAACCTGGCATGAGTTGTTGTACGATATTATATTATGTTGACTGAATGTATTTAAAATAGGTGCCAGTTCATCGTTTCCTACTACTTTTCACTATACACGCATGCGTCGCAGAATACGCCGCTCTATATAGTGTTTATAAACGCCGCGCAATGCTTCGTCGCTTGCGCGTCATCATTCAGCACACGCTTGTCATATAAAGGGTGTATTGCCTTGCGACGCATTGCAAAAGTGCCTGTAGCGTCAAAATAGTAGTAAAATGAGCTATAAATTACATAAGTGCCTACAATAAAGTGTATATTCCTAGGTGGGATTGGCTTGAAGACGGGGAGGTGCTGAACATCGATTTTGAAACGGGGCCATGGGTCTATGTCAGATTAGAGTACGTGGAGGGGTCACCGAGACGCAGCCCTCGCAGGCGCCGTGGCACCGCCAACCGGGGCCCTTTCCCTTCAGGCTCCAGCACCGACGAGAGCCCCAGGGACCGGCCTCCCCGCCCGAGTCCCGGCGGCTCGTTTCCAAAACGTGGCCGTCACCTGTACCGCTTTTTCCATCGTTAAGCAAACGCCTGTCAGTGTGGATTAGAGGGCTATTAAACAAACGGTTATTGTATACGGTACTTATAATCCCACTGCTATTAGGGAACGTACCCATACTACGTGACCCATTTTTTATAATTTTTATACCCTCCGGTGACCACCTGTAGTATTTGCCAAGACTTCCCTTTAGTTTTCACTTAGTAGTTTATAAATATGGTTTTAAATATTTTGTGTCAAATAAAAGTTAAACAAAAAAAAAAATATGTGTTGCCGCCTGTAAGCTTCAAAAGTTCTAAACGCTGCGCGCCATATTTGTATACAGCTCGAAAAATCACGAGAGTTTCCTAAAGGATATTGACTACGTGACGAAAACTTAAGATGCCCGGCCCTGTGCCCAAACGTGGTATTTTCATGACCCTCCTCCCCCCTAGAACGGGTCACGTAGTATGGGTACGTGCCCTTAGATAAACTGTAGCTCGGCTTTTCACTACTGACGAGAGGGATTGGGTATATCATCCTGCACGCTAACCTAATGCAGGTTCGTAGATTGTACATCCTAATCTTCGAAATTCTTATAGATATGCTGGTACCTTGCTTACTTTAGAAGTGTGTTCCTGATATTTTGCATAACATTATTATAATAATTGAATTACAACCAGCAGATTACAGATTACCAATAATCTCTTTTTAATAAAATAATCTAAGGTATGAAATTTGTCCTTGCTAGAAGGGTCTATGTGGTCGAATAATGCTCAATCCCTCTTATATATGAGTCACATGACAAGATCCGTGCCTAGCAGTGGATCAATATTATTATATTTATATTCTTTATATATTGCGCAGTTATTATGTTAATGTTCACTTTGGTACCTTTTGTCAAAGACTTCTATGTATTCTATACTTTCTAGACAAGCTGTTTAGAAGTAAAATTGTGGCAGATGACAGCGAATGTTTGACGTTTGACGGCTAAGGAAAAGAGTAGTTTTTATAGTGAGTTGCAGTAAATTGACTGAAACTTAGTGCGCACTTTTTTTGTACTGAACAGCTGGTCTAGTAGTATACATAGAAGTCTTTGCCTTTTGTTCGTGATTTATTTGATGATTATGATTTGCATTATGCGTTACGTCTAATTGAGTTTGAATTATTACAAATCAGTTTTTTTTATTCAATTTGATTTATTATATAAATCAGAAATATATTTTTTTATTCAATTAGATATATTATAAATCAGTGATATTTTTTTATTTAATTTTATTTATTACAAATCAGTAATATATTTTTTAATTGAATTAGATATATTATAAATCAGTGATATTTTTTAAAATTCAATTTGATTTATTAAAAATTAGTGATATTTTTTATAACAATATTATGATTGTATTTACATAAAGTAAAACTTTATTTAATATCTTGAAACTAAGTTTGTAATTTTAACCAATATCGTATTATACATTTTCTTTTCAGTTCCTCTAGAAATTTTGTACCTGAAATATTTTCCTATAACATTATTTTACTATTCTTGTACACTATTATTTAAGTAATGGTATTTTTGTGTAACAAAAATATTGTGTTATATCTTAAGATAAACAAGTAAAAAAAGATTAATTTTATGACAAAATATTACGCTACTTTGAACTATTTGAAAGTTTACTTACGATTATGTGTACAACAGTAGATCAAGCATGAGTTTTATCGCATTTCTCGCTACACTTCTAGACCACGTACAATAATTTGTATGACAAACATTTATAATTAAATAACACCCAACAGTCACATACATAGTCCTGACCCCAGACTAAGATCTAGTCTTGTGTTGTGAGTATCAGGAACTACGAGAGACGCACGGTCTCACAACACCCAGACCCGAAACAAATATCTGTAGGCCATACAAACATTTGTCTCGGTGCGGGGATCGAACCCGCGGCCTCTCGCTTCACAGCCGGCTACTCGCCCGCTGCGCCACGGAGGTTGTTATTGCCATGTAACTGCTAGAGGTTTTCGAGTGTCATATTAAATTAGGTGGTTCCAACGTCACTGATTAAATATTTTAAGTAGTTTTTTTATAGCAGAGACTGGCAAACGAGCAGATGGGTCACCTGATGGCAAGTGATCAAGACCAAGACAAAAAGAATCATGGGTGCGTTGCCAATGTGAAAGGAGGGAATGGAAGGGGAGTGAAAAGGGATTGGGAAAGAGCGGGAGGAGGGGGGGGGGTTAATTGGGCCACTGGAAATGGTATTATAAGCGAGCTGCCACTTTATGTTGGTTTCCTGTGAGATAGTGGTATCAAACCGGTCGAGCCGCTGTTGCAAATTGCTGGCGAGAAATGTCAAAAAGTCTCACGGTTGAGCTACTGTTTAGTTTTTATACTTTTAATAGTCAAATATTTTTGTAGATTTTTTATTTTAATAATATTTCGATTTTCGATTGTTTAATTAAGAAGTGTTTATTGATAGATTTTTATGTTAGCTTTGTATAAATTCATTACAATTATGGTTTTTCAATGTAAATTGTGGCCAGTTAGCTTTTAGATTTTTATTTGCAGCTTATGTAACACGTATTTTATATGATAACATTGTAGTGGATTCAGTAGCCCGAGCACGAAAAACTAATGTAAATGTATTCGAGTTCGCTGCGCACTGATGACGTTTGGTTAATATTTCATACAAATTTCATAGACGCGCATCGAGCTGAAATACATTTACGGTTGTCAGAAATTTTCCTGCTCAGGCCGCAGTATTATATATATTTTTATAATTAAGAGTAGGAATTCTTCAAACCCCTCCTTTGTATGACTCGCAATGTGATCTAAAAACTTCAAAAGTTTAGGCCGTAATACCGAAAGAATTTATTTTACGTAGTTGTTTCCCATTTGTTTTGAACCGACTTCAAAAACGTGGATGTTGTGAATGCGCTTGTAAATGATTGTCATACTTTCTGATTTCTTAAGTTTACGCGAATGTTATACATTGAAATAAAACTATTTTTACGGATTCTATCACGATTAGGTTTTAATTTTTATTCCCGACGTTTCGAAGGCTTTGCAGTCTTCGTTGTCACGGGTGATTAATCGTGATAGAATCCGTAAAAATAGTTTTATTTCAATTCTTAGTCATACTTTTGTCAATTTTCCGGCCTGACTGAAGTACATAAGGTCACGCCTACTACCCCGAAGGGGTAGGTAGAGGCGCACTAGCAAACTAGTACACCCACATTTCGCCGAGCTTAGTTCCGTCCCAGATGTGATGTGACTGAAGTAATAAATAAATAAATAAGTAAATACACCCAACAGTCACACACCTAGTCCTGACCCCATACTAGGTATAACCTGTATCGTGGGTGTCAGAGATTATGACAGACTTGCGGTCTCACAACACCCAGACTTGAAACAAATATCTGTGGGCCATACAAACATTTGTTTCAATGCGGGAATCGAATCCGCGGCCTCTCGCTTCATAGCCGGCTACTCGCCCGACAGGCCACGGAGGCTGTCGTGAATGGAACGCTATTTAAAGATCGTGTTGTTAATTTTCTGCAGTTTACCTTAGTTTTTTACGTTTCTCGCTAGCGAGTACGTAAAATATTTGTATGACTCCGTATGTATGACACACGCCCGAACGCTTCTAACAGTTAGGTGATGAATTAATGATTGTAAGCATAAGCATTGTAAGTTAAGCAAAACATGGTTTCTCTACACATTTTTATCTATGGTCCAATGTACTTTTAGGAAAAGACAGCGAAATTAATTAATTTTAGTGTGTTTTTCTCTAAAAAAAATACAAAAACACATACGTAAAACAATTGTTTTACGTATGTGTTTTTGTATTTTTTTTAGAGAAAAACACACTTTTTCGAGCATGTTGTAGTAAGGATTTGGCTTAGTTTTTACGACCGGCTGTCTGCCTAACAACCCTTTCTGAGGGATTATTAACCAAAAATAAACTCGTTAGTTGTTTAGCTGTACTGACGCTTTTGAATGTTTATTACCAAAGAAAAATGAAAAAATGTTACTATGAAGTACATTTCAAATAAATGATGGGTACGTTTTTCCAACTTGGTATCCCTGTGTCTTATATTCTGTCCCTTACGAGATACGCGCATGGCAACTCTATTCATTCTTTCTCTAAGGCAATGACTAACTTTAGTCGAAAGATGGTGCATTTGTACCTAAACTATTTTCATTTATAGTTTAGTTTCTCGAAAGTGGTCCTTTGTAAAATTTGGTGATAAAGTGCGAGAGAAATGGTTTTGAAGTCGGTTTTTGGTACTATTACTTATTAGGTGGAAAAATTTACATTTCCAACCCCTGTTTAATTTTAAGTTTGGTTTATTTACTTTACGAATACATTTAGCTTCACATTCCCAGAGACTCGCCGACTGACGCCGACAACTATTTCGACCTATGAAAAGAATAAAGTTACATAATTGGGTACTTGACTATGTTTAATTTTATACATAATTATATATGAAATGGCAAATAAAACAAAAAAGAAACCCTTGTGTAAAAACTGCATCGAAATTGATTTAAAAATGAGTATTTCATATTTTAAATTTGCAATAAGCAAGAGTGGGGGTGTAGTGGGGATATCTTGCTATCCCTTTCCAACGCACGCACTGCCTTATAGCCTTGACGTGATTATACTGATACTTCTTTTTCCCGCAGTTTGAAGGTTGCACCAACGTTCAAAGGCTTATAACTTTTTTATTTTTGAGAATATTTCAATTTTTCTTTCTGTGCTATATTTTAGATGAAGTAAATTTAATATAAAATTAATTTTTAAAAAATTGTCAACTTCCCAATTATGATAATGAATCGAAATTGCTTTTTTAATTGTTACGAGCTTAAATTAACCTTTATATTTAACTAGTATTTTTTATGTTATGACATAATAACAAGTTAAATTATGACAACTTAAAAAAAAATTTACTAGTTAAATATATAGATCAATTTAAGCTCAGAAAAATAAAAAACCAATTTCGATTGATATGACAGTAACTTCATTCTTTTCATAGATCGATTTGTTCTTTAGCCATTGTCGAACGTCAACCCCTATAGAAAATATAGTGGTGGGCGTCGGGACGGCCAGTCTCTAGTACTCTCGTAGTTTATAAATCTCATAAATGGGTGTTCTATGTCAATTTAAAGTAAGGTGGGTTTACCAAACTAGCGAATGATAAATCTATGTTCGCTCTATAAAACTATAGTTGTGTACATACAGCATTTTTCCTTCAAGCTGTTGTTTACGTGGTTTTCCTTGGTCTAGTAGCAGCGTAGGGAGGGACAGGATGCCCTGGGTTCCTATCCAAGGCGAGGAAAATGGGTTTTCCAAGATGATTGCCTGGTAGTCGATTCTCCAGGGGGGCTGGCGTCAGGGAGGCAATCGGTCGTAAAACTAAAGCGGAATCTTTTCAACATGCTTGAGAAAGTGTGTGGCACCTACTCGTTGGAAAAGGACTGCGAGAAAGGAAGTCTCTGACGAAGGAAAAAAATGTCTAGCTTTGGCTCTTTGTTACAAAGAGATTTAATATTACTTACTATACGGTTAAAGAATCTTTATTTCTCAAGAAGAATTTACATTCACTTATAGAGAAATTGAAACATTATAATGAGTAATAATAAGAAGAAGAGGTACTATAGAGGGGCTCTCAACCAAGTTTCCATACAAAATTGATGTCTATTATATAGGTATTAGGTATTACAATGCGAGGGCGCTTATTACAATTTACACCCCAGTTCAGTAACATAACATAAGCTCACGCCTGTATCCCCGAAGGGGTAGGCAGAGGCGCACTAGCGAACTAGTACACCCACATTTCGCCGAGCTTAGTTCCGTCCCAGATGTGATAGGGGGCGAGCCTATCGCCATATCGGGCACAAATTCCAGACTCCGGGCTGATATGGAAAAATCCAATATCACTTTGCCCGACCCGGGGATCGAACCCGAGACCTCAGAACCGTAGTCGTACCGAAATACCACCACGCCACCGAGGCAGTCAGTTTCATTCAGTTCAGTGAATTTCAAAAATCACGTAAGACAATTTTATTGTATAAACATTATTACGCTGGCACGACCTTGCGCGCGTATGTTTCAAATACGACTGAGTGAATTATGACCACGAGGTTGCAACTTTTGTATCACAAGTTTCGCGCTTTGTCCCTTCTGTGTATTATTAAATGTCTTTGGTTTGGTATAAACCCACCTTTAGATATAAATAAGTAGTTTGCAAATTATTTGCATTAAAGAATCATGTATCGGCAAAGAGTTCTATGTATTTACTAGACAAGCTATTTCGAAGTAAAATTGTGGCACATGACGGCGAGTGTTTGACGTTTCACGGCTAAGGAAAAGAGCAGATTTCTATAGTGAGTTGAGGTATGAGTGGTAGAGCCACGCTGTAGACAGTAACGTCTACAGCACGAATGGGCCGGCTCGACCGGTTGGATACCACTGTCTCACAGGAAACCGACGTAAAGTGGCAGCTTGCTGTCGCGTTTCGTTCGGTGAGTGAGATTAACGGTGGCCCATTCCCCCCCCCCCCTCTTTCCCAATCCCCATTCCCTTCCATGTCCTCCTTTTAGGTTGGCAACGCACCCATGATTCTTGTTGTGTCTTGGGTGTCTATGGGCGGTGGAGATCACTTACCTTCAGGTGACCCGTCTGTTCGTTTGCCAGTCTCTGCTATAAAAAAAGGTCGATTAACAGATACTTAGTGCGCACATTATATGTACCGAACAGCCAGTCTAGTAGTATACATAGAAGTCTTTGTGTATCGGTGTATAATATGCTCTGCGTTTGTAAGGTAGCTTGGAAGACATAAGGTTGTGATGATACGGAGATGTGATTATTAGATTTTCAAATTGGACATCTAAAGGCATCGATATATTATTTACCTAGATGCACAGTTGACGCTCGGAAAATGGGACAGCAAAGGAGTGCTTAAGCAGTCGTTTTGCATACAGTCCGACGCCGATGGAATTCTAAATTTCAAAATTCAAATTTAAGAACGCTTGCTCATTTCGTTTAAAAAGCTACTTTATTGCACGTGCATAGGGTTATATTTGTGTTGATTTAATTAGAACTTGTGATCTTTTTCTTTGTTTTATTCCTGAGACCACTTTTTAGGAGGATATTTGCAAAGAACTGTGCATCTAGGGTATATTATATTGATGTCTAAAGGTGTCAAGTATTATGTCTGAAATGGCTGCCTTTCATTGGGGCATTACGGTGTGCTGGTTGGATATCAACAAAACGAATTTCAACGGCCTGTTATATCGGGTTCTTATCATAATAAAGTATTATAACCAATAGTGTTTTATTCTAATCAGTCGTCTTTGGTCTAGTGGCAGCATATATGGGCTGGGATCGGAAGGTCATGGGTTCGATTCCCAGGTCGGGCGAGGCGAATTTTCTAATTTAATTTGTCCGGGATTGTATCCCTCAGAGGGTGTTGACGTCAGGCAAGCAGCCGGTCATAAAAACTAAGGCAAATCCTTTCTATTGTTGCTTAAGGCAACATGCTTGAAAGAGTGTGTTGCGCCGACCCCATATTAAGATAAGAATAGAGGCAGGTAGAAAGAAAAAGAGTGTTTTATTTGTAGTCTTCCCGAAGTAATTTCGCGCTTTATAACTTGGCTGGTCTCTACGTTTCCGAGTAATGACGCCACATATGACGCCTATTGTTTTCGGAAGCGACAAATCGGAGGCTCAACCATGAGATTTTTTACTTTTTTACTACTACTACATTACTGTCCCACTGGGTGCGGGCCTCTAATAATGAGGGTCCAGACCTTGAAATACCACGCTGACCTAATGCGAGTTAGTAGACTTCATATACCTACCTCCGAAATTCTCAGGTATGCAGGTTTCCTCACGTTGTTTTCCTTCACCGTTGTATTAAGCGATAATTCTCAATGAATACATAAATATAAAATTCATAGGTATGCTCTTTTTGAGTTGGTTTCGAACCTTGTCTCGGCAGTCCCACCACTTGCAACTGTGTTATCGCTGCTTTAGGTAAGCACATATTCATGGATATTATTCTAATTATGTTATCTATATAACTAGAGGTATGTTAACACATTTTTTCTTTCCACCTGTCCACCTTTCAAAGAGATATTGGATTTTTTTATATCAGCCCTGAGTCTGGAATTTGTGTCCGATATGGCGATAGGCTCGCCCCCTATCACATATGGGACGGAACTAAGCTCGGCGAAATGTGGGTGTTCTAGTTCGATATTGCGCTTCTGCCTACCCCTCTGGGGATACAGGCGTGAGCTTAGCTTATGTTAATGTTAATACTTAATCTTAACAACTATCCACACTATTACAATGTTAGCACGCTCCAAATGTAACGCTGAATACCAGGTAGCCACATCTCTCCATATGTGAGGCTCCTAACTTAACTCCACAGTATCTAGACCAGAGCATTCGATATAACTAACTACCATACTGTTTAATGTCTTTGATCGAGACACAAAACCACCCCTCACATTACATTAAGGTGCGTACATGAGAGTGCAGGTAATATCGATTTGTCATTCCAAATGCATTGGAATCTGACAGCCTCCGTGGCGCAGCGGGCGAGTCGCCGACTGTGAAACAAGAGGCCGTGGGTTCGATTCCCGCGTAGAGACAAATGTTTGTGTGGCCCACATATATTTGTTTCAAGTCTGGGTGTTATGTAACCGAAAGTCTCTTATAGTTTCTGAGATCTACGATACAGGTTATACCTAGTGTGGGGTCGGGACTAGGTGTGTGACTGTGGGTGTATTCATTTATAAAAAAAATCTGATGAAAGGTAGTCTCATTGGTTTAGCTTTCAGTATTCATTAGAAATTGATTCTGAACAACTTTAAATAGTGGTTCCGTATTGATGCGCTGTGCTGCGCCACCGTGACGAAGTGAAGTTATATGCGTTGCATAGATTACCCGATATAATGCGCTGAGTGCTCGGTTGTTATTATTTTAACTGATTGGTACAACGACGATGCATAATAAGTAGTACCTAGATTGGTAAGTTATACTTTCAAGTTTTCCAAAACGTATTTTATTCATAAATAAATGACGGTTGTGTCCAGATATTAGGATTGTGGGATAAGCCTACGAGAGTGGTGTTATTTTGATTTGAATGTCGTAATTAGATATAACAGATAGATAACTTGAATAGCTTTTGGTATATAGGAGTGTAGCTCAGACGGAAGAGCGCCTGTTTAATGTGACAGATGGTCCTAGGTTCGAATCCTAGCACTCCTGACTCCTCCCACCATAGGAGATTTTTGAAGCTATTTATAATTTTGTTATAGGTAATGGAGTTTGAAGTGACATTTTATGAGATTTTTTTATTCTGGGCGTTCTCTTTGTTCTATGCTGAGTGGAGTGGAGCGCAGTACAGTGCAGTGAAGTGGGTTGTTGTGCATTGCAGTTAAATGCAATGGAATGCTGTAGCATGCAGTGGAGTGGTGTGAAATGATTATCACGTAGGCTACTAAATACCTCTATCACTACTTAATACAAGAAAAATATAATATAAAATTAAGATACAGATCAACTTTTGTATAAATATGTTTACGGATTGCATAATATCTTCAAAACTTTAGATACTGCAAAACAGTTTAAATCAGTCGTATTCAGTATCGACATAAGCGTTGTAAGTGTTTGCGTTGTCGTTTATTAGACTCTGTTTATTAAAACTAAGTACATAACATGTGTCGCGATTGAAAGACGGGTTGACCAAGACTGTCTTTTAATATAAATCAAAATAGAAGATAGAATACAAGAAACCAATAACAGGAAAAAGACTACGACACCATGCAAATGCAATTTTTTGCGTCAGCATTTGTGTCTCCACACTATTACACTATTACTACACGTTTACACATGCATTCTCGAGAGGTAGGCAGAGTTGCAAATTGCATCTTACAGTAGTGGGTTACCGAGCATTTTATTTTGCAAAGCTGAACGGATCCACATAATTTTATGTTCGGAGATAATTTATGAGATAAAGGACGATGTAGGCGCGGATGTAAAAACAAAGACGGAGCGCTAAGAATATTGAAAGTGAAGCAAAATCTTCGGTTCGATCTACCGACACGTAATGGCGGCGACTGATCGAATGAGCCGAAAATCCTGCTTCACTTTCAATGTTCCTGGCGCTCCGATCATCTTTTTTCTTTACGTCCGTGAGTGTAGGTTACTCGGAGGAAATAACGCTCAAACTTATCACGGATGGAGCTGCGTATAAAGCTGGTATACGCCATCTATTAGATCAGGAGGTCCAACTTGTTAGCATTCATTCTGTTAGGTTCTGAAGTTATAAAAGGTTCTAAACAATGTCAAATTGCGGTTCCATATAGACTGGGATCACACCAAGGGTAGTTTGAGTGGTTTAGTTAATAGGTAAGGTTTTGTGATTATAAAACGGTTAAACTATGTGCCGCGCCATCTCAAAACGAAGTAACATGAGTTGCATAGATAACGCGATAGAATGCGTTGAGAGCTCGGTTATTGTTATTTCGTCTAATTGGTAAGTTCTTTACGTTCTAGATTGCAGTTTGAATGTATGTATATTTCATCCATAAATAGAGGACGGTTGTGTCCAGACATTGAAATTGTATTAAATACCTACCAGAGTGGTGTTATTTTGATTTGAATGTCGTAATCGGTTATAACAGATAGTTAACTTGAACAGCAATTGGTATATAGGAGGGTAGCTTAGTTGGAAAAGCACCTGCTGTAAATGGCAGGCGGTCCTGGGTTCGAATCCCAGCTCTCCTGTCTCCCCCCACCATAGGAGGTTTTTTGATTTTTATTTATTTTTGCTTGGCGTTATCCTGTCCTTATTCCAGGGTCTGCCGGCCTACTTAAATACTTTCACTTCACGCGGACTTGAGCTTCCTCCATAATAGTAGTTTTTTGAACGATGTAGATAAATTCTACGGTAAGTTAATATTTCTCTGAGAAATGTTTAGCTGCAGTATAAACAGTTTTGAAGGATAAACACGATTTGCTTTATAATCCTTATTTCATCGAACTATACGATATCGCTTGGAATAGAGCGGGGTTATCAAGTTGATGTGATATATACGGTCTACAGGAACTGTGTTGACTGTACGACTGTCGTGATTGAAAGACGCGTTGATCAAGACGGTCTTTATGCTAGAAAGCTGAACGGATCGACATGATTTTATGTTCGGAGTTAATTTATGCGATAAAAGACGATCTAGGCACGGATGTAAATCCACGATTGACGGAGCGCTAAGAACACTGAAAGTGAAGCAGGGTCTTCGGCTCGATCTATCGACACGTAATGCCGGCGACTGATCGAATGAGCCGAAAACCCTGCTTCACTTTCAATGTTCCTGGCGCTCCGTTCATGTTTTTTCTTTACGTCCGTGGATGTAGGTTACTCGGAGAAAATAATGTTCAAACTTATCACGCGTCGAGCTGCGCATAAAGCTGGTATACGCCATCTATTAGATCAGGAGGTCCAACTTGTTAGCATTCATTCTGTTCGGTTCTAAAGTTATAAAAGGTTCTAAACAATGTCAAATTGCAGTTCCATATAGACCGGGATCTCACCAAGGGTAGTTTAATTGGTTTAGTGGGTAAGGTTTTGTGATTATAAAACGGTTAAACCATGTACCGCGCGGTGTCAAAATGAAGTAACATGAGTTGCATAGAAACCGCGATAGAATGCGTTGAGAGCTCGGTTGTTGTTATTTCGACTAATTGGTAAGTCTTTTAGGTTCTAGTTTGCTGTTCTAATGTATATTCCATCCATAAATAGAGGATGGTTGTGTCCAGATATTGAAATTGTATTAAATACCTACCAGAGTGGTGTTATTTTGATTTGAGTGTCGTATTCAGTTATAACAGATAGTTAACTTGAATATGAATTGGTATATAGGAGGGTAGCTTAGTTGGAAAAGCATCTGCTGTAAATGGCAGGAGGTCCTGGGTTCGAATCCCAGCTCTCCTGTCTCCCCCCACCAGAGAAGGTTTTTTGATTTTTCTTTCTTTTTGCTTGGCGCGATCCTGTCCTTATTTGTGATATATATAGATATAAGGATTTTTGTTAGTATGGGTTTTTGCATCCTACAATGCCATTTCACCTTTTAATCATTCTTTTGGTAATTACACCTCCAGTGGTATTGAGGATGCGTGAATCCATATAAATATGATTATCAATTGTATTGACAATTTGTAAATCAAATTTTTTAAAAAAGGAAAATAGACAATAGAAAATAAAAAAGAAATGGTGACAATTGATGATGAAAAAAATAAGCCCGGAGTTTCTTTCCGCCTTTCTTCTTCGGGTCGTCATCCGTAGGTAGCTAGAGAAAGGCTGGTAGGTTAGCTAGGATAGGGCCTCACGCACCAATCCCAACTGCTTCCAGTATTTCCAGTCAATCCCCTGCCACCATTCCTGCCATATGCCATTCCCATACAATCCATTCCCTTACACTCTATTCCTATTTCCCCTTATCACCCTATCTCAGCCATCCCATCGTTATTATGTCCATACTTGCCTGCCTGTTGTCTAATTCAAATATATAATGTAAATTATATTAATCCTAATTTAAAAATTTACTTGTGTTGACTTGTCATAAGTGCTTTTTTACATGCCTACGTGATCAATAAAGATTTTTATTTTATTTTATTTTATTTTATTTTATTTTATTCCAGGGTCTGCCGGCCTACTTAAATACTTTCACTTCACGCGGACTTGAGCATCCTCCATAGTAGTAGTTTTTTGAACGATTTAGATAAATTCTACGGTAAGTTAATATTTCTCTGAGAAATGTTTAGCTGCAGTATAAACAGTTTTGAAGAATAAAAGCGATTTGCTTTATAATCCTTATTTCATCGAACTATACGATATCGCTTGGAATAGAGCGGGGTTATCAAGTTGATGTGATATATATGGTCTACAGGAACTGTGTTGACTGTACTTCTCATCGTCTGCTTATTCAGAAATCGTATACGACTGTCGTGATTGAAAGACGCGTTGATCAAGACTGTCTTTTATTATCAATCTAATTAGAAAATAGAACACAAGAAACAAATAAGAGGAAACATACTACGACAGCATGCAAATGCAATTTGTAGCATCAGCATGTGTGCCTCCACACTATAACAAGCTTACGCATGTATTCTCGAGAGGTAAGCAGAGATGCAAGTTGCATCTTACAGTCGTGGGTTACCGAGCATTTTACTTTGCAAAGCTCAACGGATCGACATGATTTTATGTTCGAAGATAATTTATGAGATAAAGGACGATGTAGATTACTTGGAGGAAATAACGCTCAAACTTATCACGGTTGGAGCTTCGTATAAAGCTAGTACACGCCATCTATTAGATCAGGAGTTCCAACTTGTTAGCATTCATTCTGTTGGGTTCTGAAGTTATAAAAGGTTCTTAACAATGTCAAATTGCGATTCCATATAGTCTAGAATCTGACCAAGCGTGGTTTAATTGGTTTAGTTAGTGAGTAAGGTTTTGTGATAATAAAACGGTTCTGAATGGTCCAACCATGTGCCGCGCGGTGTCAAAATGAAGTTATATGAGTTGCATAGATAACGCGATAGAATGCGTTGAGAGCTCGGTTGTTGTTATTTCGACTAATTGGTAAGTCCTTTAGGTTCTAGTTTGTTGCTCGAATGTATATTCCATCCATAAATAGAGGACGGTTGTGTCCAGATATTGAAATTGTATTAAATACCTACCAGAGTGGTGTTATTTTGATTTGAATGTCGTAATCGGTTATAACAGATAGTTAACTTGAACAATAATTGGTATATAGGAGGGTAGCTTAGTTGGAAAAGCACCTGCTGTAAAAGGCAGGCGGTCCTGGGTTCGAATCCCAGCTCTCCTGTCTCCCCCCACCAGAGAAGGTTTTTTGATTTTTATTTCTTTTTGCTTGGCGCGATCCTGTCCTTATTCCAGGGTCTGCCAGCCTACCTAAATGCTTTCAATTCACAGGGCTTGAGCATCCTCCACAATAGTAGTTTTTTGAACGATTTCGATAAGATGGTAAGTTAATATTGCTCAAAGAAATGTTTAGCTGCAGTATACACATTACTAACGAATAAAAGCGTTTTACTTTAAAATCCATATGAAGCAAAATTATTTTATCATAATAGAAAGGCGAAAGAGGTGAGGAAGGATCCTAGCAAGTAAAAATCCGTTGTCTCTGCCTACCTCTATGAGAAAAAGGCGTGAGTCTATGTATGTATATTATATTCCTTGGAATAGAGCAGGGTTATCAAGTTGATGTCAGTGTGTTGACTGTACTTCTCAACGTCTGCTAATTCAGAAATTAGTATTTACAGGTATCCACGGTGATTTATTTCACTTCTTCTCTTCTTACATCAATAACCGTACGCAAGCTGTAGTTCCCCGTGATGAAGATGATGGTGATGACACAAGAAACGAATAAAAGGAAAAGAATAGGATGGAATACGACCGCATGCAAATATTAGATTATGCATATGCAATTTTGTAACGTCAGCACTTGGGTCTCCACAAAATAATTAATATATCTCTCCACATAATAATTATAACAAGCTTACGCATGTATTCTCGTGAGGTAGGCAGAGGTGCAAGTTGCATCTTACAGTAGTGGGTTATAGAGCATGTTATTTTGCAAAGCTGAACGGATCGACATGGTTTTATGTAAGTACGACGTAGAAAAAAACGAAAGAAAGACGACGTAGGCACGGATGTAAAAACAAAGACGGAGTGTTATGAACATTGTAAATGAAGCAGGTCTTCGGCTAGATCTATCGACACGTAATGGCGGCGACTGATCGAATAAGCTGAAAACCCTGCTTCATTTTCAATGTTCCTGGCGCTCCGTTCATGTTTTTTCTTTACGTCCGTGGATGTAGGTTACTCGGAGGAAATAACGCTTTAACTTATCACGGTTGGAGCTGCGTATAAAGCTGGTGTACGCCATCTATTAGATCAGGAGTTCCAACTTGTTAGCATTCATTCTGTTGGGTTCTGAAGTTATAAAAGTTTCTTAACAATGTCAAATTGCGATTCCATATAGTCTAGAATCTGACCAAGGGTAATTTAATTGGTTTAGTTAGTGAGTAAGGTTTTGTGATTATAAAACGGTTCTACTTCTAAATGCTCCAACCATGTGCCGCGCGGTGTCAAAATGAAGTTACATGAGTTGCATAGATAACGCGATAGAATGCGTTGAGAGCTCGGTTGTTGTTATTTCGACTAATTGGTAAGTCCTTTAGGTTCTAGTTTGTTGTTCGAATGTATATTCCATCCATAAATAGAGGACGGTTGTGTCCAGATATTGAAAGTGTATTAAATACCTATTAGAGTGGTGTTATTTTGATTTAGAATGTCTTAATTAGTTATAACAGATAGTTAAGTTGAATAACAATTGGTACATAGGAGGGTAGCTTAGTTGGAAAAGCACCTGCTGTAAAAGGCAGGCGGTCCTGGGTTCGAATCCCAGCTCTCCTGTCCCCCCCCACCATAGGAGGTTTTTTGATTTTTATTTCTTTTTGCTTGGCGTTATCCTGTCCTTATTCCAGGGTCTGCCGGCCTACTTAAATACTTTCACTTCACGCGGACTTGAGCTTCCTCCATAATAGTAGTTTTTTGAACGATTTAGATAAATTCTACGGTAAGTTAATATTTCTCTGAGAAATGTTTAGCTGCAGTATAAACAGTTTTGAAGAATAAAAACGATTTGCTTTATAATCCTTATTTCATTGAACTATACGATATCGCTTGGAATAGAGCGGGGTTATCAAGTTGATGTGATATATACGGTCTACAGGAACTGTGTTGACTGTACGACTGTCGTGATTGAAAGACGCGTTGATCAAGACGGTCTTTATGCTAGAAAGCTGAACGGATCGACATGATTTTATGTTGGAAGATAATTTATGAGATAAAGGACGATGTAGGTTACTCGGAGGAAATAAGTAATAACGCTCAAACTTATCACGCTTGGAGCTGCGTATAAAGCTGGTATACGCCATCTATTAGATCAGGAGGTCCAACTTGTTAGCATTTATTCTGTTAGGTTCTGAAGTTATAAAAGGTTCGTAACAATGTCAAATTGCGGTTCCATATAGACTAGAATCTGACCAAGGGTAGTTTGATTGGTTTAGTTAGTGAGTAAGGTTTTGTGATAATGAAACGGTTCTGAATGGTGCAACCATGTGCCGCGCGGTGTCAAAATGAAGTTACATGAGTTGCATAGATAACGCGATAGAATGCGTTGAGAGCTCGGTTGTTGTTATTTCGACTAATTGGTAAGTCCTTTAGGTTCTAGTTTGTTGTTCGAATGTATATTCCATCCATAAATAGAGGACGGTTGTGTCCAGATATTGAAATTGTATTAAATACCTATCTGAGTGGTGTTATTTTGATTTTGAATGTCGTAATCGGTTTTAACAGATAGTTAACATGAACAACAATTGGTATATAGGAGGGTAGCTTAGTTGGAAAAGCACCTGCTGTAAATGGCAGGCGGTCCTGGGTTCGAATCCCAGCTCTCCTGTCTCCCCCCACCATAGGAGGTTTTTGATTTTTATTTATTTTTGCTTGGCGTTATCCTGTCCTTATTCCAGGGTCTGCCGGCCTACTTAAATACTTTCACTTCACGCGGACTTGAGCTTCCTCCATAATAGTAGTTTTTTGAACGATTTAGATAAATTCTACGGTAAGTTAATATTTCTCTGAGAAATGTTTAGCTGCAGTATAAACAGTTTTGAAGAATAAAAACGATTTGCTTTATAATCCTTATTTCATTGAACTATACGATATCACTTGGAATAGAGCGGGGTTATCAAGTTGATGTGATATATACGGTCTACAGGAACTGTGTTGACTGTACTTCTCATCGTCTGCTAATTAAGAAATCGTATACGATTGTCGTGATTGAGAGACGCGTTGATCAAGACTGTCTTTTATTATCAATCTAATTAGAAAATAGAACACAAGAAACAAATAAGAGGAAACTGGGCGTCTACTACCAAAAACGAAATCCGTAGTTTCAGATGACGGATCGCACGTTTTGGTACTACGAAGTGTTGCGGATCCGCTGACGGATTCGACGACGGATCCGATGTTTAGATTTTGACATTATTGACATTATTACTTTCGTCCGTCCTACTTGACTCTACTATGAAAACAAATGTGACATGAAATACATCGTTTCTTCGTTCGGATCATAACCTCGATTGTACGAAAGCTCTAAGCCTATCGTTTGCTTTTCGTTTTGGTTTCGAAGTCTTCGAAATGACTAGATTCCTTCTGTATGAAGAATTGTAACTTATTATAAGCTTACGCCTGTATCCCCGAAGGAGTAGGCAGAGGCCCACTAGCGAACTAGGACACCCATATTTCGCCAAACTTAGTTCCATCCTAGATGTGATAGAGGGCAAGCCTATCTCCATATCGGGCACAAACAGACTCCGGGATGATACTGAGTAGAAAAACCCAATATCACTTTGCCTGACTCGGGGATCGAACTCGAGACCATACATACTGCTTCCTCCAAAATAAAAGTTTTCTTGGTTCAGAAGAGAATGATTACAAGACTGCCAACTTGTTAAAGCAGCCGTGGCCAACAATATTCCCAAGTATAAGATACTCAAATACTTGTATACATACTCTCATGTCTGTTATCCCCAAAGAGGTAGGCAGAGGCGCAACTAGAGCACCTACTTTACGCTAAGGCTTTTTCGGTCTCATGATGTGATACTAAGCAGAAAATTTTGCCCGACTCGGGGATCGAAACCGAGAGCTCAATTCAATAATCTTACTGCTTACACAATACAACTACGCCACTTAAGCACTCAAATTATGTATTTAGGAAAATAAAGCAACTTTTTAGCAATTTTTTTTAATACAATTTTATTAAGGTCTCTCAACTCCCACTGAATGCCCTCCAGCAACTCCTTGTTTTTAGCTTCAAAGCGAAGGGCGCGATTACGGAGGTTTGCCTGCATCGCTGGTCGCACTCACTCGTCGTAATCTCCTTGGAACTGTTAGGGGAAATAATAAGTTAAATGTTAATTGTTTCAGACTAAATATCGTTATTATTACTCAAAAGAACAATTGCCTACATCAAAGCAGGTTAATGTGTGTAGTTATATAGTTTATGCACACACATTCAAAGCACATGCTATGGTAATGGGTAACAATAGGTGTTCATGCATTGATTGTAAAGTGCATCATAATATTATTCTAGTAAGGATATTATCTTCTTCCACTGCTGCACAGTTTTCATTGCGCCCTCCATGCTATTAAGGTGGGACGTCAAGGTCTCCCACAACAGTTTTGATTTAGCCCGCTCCTCCAGGCTATGCACAAACCCACGACCGAGACAGGGTTTTCCGTCATAAATTATGATAACGCCTCCATCTGCACGCTCGCTACAGTCATCTTGAACTGAAATGTTTTGAAAAATAGTCAAAAACATTATACGTTAATGTTATGTAAGTAATGATCATTTTTAATCGTTCAAAACACAGAAGTTGCATTTTGTTACACAGTAACTGCATTTAATGCAATGGATCATTCGTTAAAAGGGAATAAATAACACTTTTATAATTAATTTACCAACACATACTTGACCAACACAATGAATTCTTCTAGTCAACTTGTCAGTGTCAATCAAAAATTAAAAAATGTCAATATTCCACAGATTAATCATAATGCAATAGACTAGGGCAGATTGCAAAATTAGCAGAAATATTAAATATTTTATATTCAATAATTATTTCGAAATATGAAATGATATACTTATTGCATAAAACCTAATTAGAGATCTATTTTATATGCATTTTTCACAAAAATGTCACAATTGGTAAACATTTACGGTTTTTGAAGATATACCTCCTTAATCCGACACAATATGTTCATTCGAACGATTGTTTATAGCTCCGAAGCCAACGGTGACGGATCCGAAGTAATTTGGTAGTAAGGTTAAATAGGAAGTTCGTCGTTTCTTCGTTTTCGGCCGACGTTTCGGCGATCGTTTTTGGTAGTAGACGCCCAGACTACGACAGTATGCAAATGCAATTTGTAGCATCAGCATGTGTGCCTCCACACTATAACAAGCTTACGCATGTATTCTCGAGAGGTAAGCAGAGATGCAAGTTGCATCTTACAGTCGTGGGTTACCGAGCATTTTATTTTGCAAAGCTCAACAGATCGACATGATTTTATGTTCGAAGATAATTTATGAGATAAAGGACGATGTAGATTACTCGGAGGAAATAACGCTCAAACTTATCACGGTTGGAGCTTCGTATAAAGCTAGTACACGCCATCTATTAGATCAGGAGTTCCAACTTGTTAGCATTCATTCTGTTGGGTTCTGAAGTTATAAAAGGTTCTTAACAATGTCAAATTGCGATTCCATATAGTCTAGAATCTGACCAAGCGTGGTTTAATTGGTTTAGTTAGTGAGTAAGGTTTTGTGATAATAAAACGGTTCTGAATGGTCCAACCATGTGCCGCGCGGTGTCAAAATGAAGTTATATGAGTTGCATAGATAACGCGATAGAATGCGTTGAGAGCTCGGTTGTTGTTATTTCGACTAATTGGTAAGTCCTTTAGGTTCTAGTTTGTTGCTCGAATGTATATTCCATCCATAAATAGAGGACGGTTGTGTCCAGATATTGAAATTGTATTAAATACCTACCAGAGTGGTGTTATTTTGATTTGAATGTCGTAATCGGTTATAACAGATAGTTAACTTGAACAATAATTGGTATATAGGAGGGTAGCTTAGTTGGAAAAGCACCTGCTGTAAAAGGCAGGCGGTCCTGGGTTCGAATCCCAGCTCTCCTGTCTCCCCCCACCAGAGAAGGTTTTTTGATTTTTATTTCTTTTTGCTTGGCGCGATCCTGTCCTTATTCCAGGGTCTGCCAGCCTACCTAAATGCTTTCAATTCACAGGGCTTGAGCATCCTCCACAATAGTAGTTTTTTGAACGATTTCGATAAGATGGTAAGTTAATATTGCTCAAAGAAATGTTTAGCTGCAGTATACACATTACTAACGAATAAAAGCGTTTTACTTTAAAATCCATATGAAGCAAAATTATTTTATCATAATAGAAAGGCGAAAGAGGTGAGGAAGGATCCTAGCAAGTAAAAATCCGTTGTCTCTGCCTACCTCTATGAGAAAAAGGCGTGAGTCTATGTATGTATATTATATTCCTTGGAATAGAGCAGGGTTATCAAGTTGATGTCAGTGTGTTGACTGTACTTCTCAACGTCTGCTAATTCAGAAATTAGTATTTGCAGGTATCCACGGTGATTTATTTCACTTCTTCTCTTCTTACATCAATAACCGTACGCAAGCTGTAGTTCCCCGTGATGAAGATGATGGTGATGACACAAGAAACGAATAAAAGGAAAAGAATAGGATGGAATACGACCGCATGCAAATATTAGATTATGCATATGCAATTTTGTAGCGTCAGCACTTGGGTCTCCACAAAATAATTAATATATCTCTCCACATAATAATTATAACAAGCTTACGCATGTATTCTCGTGAGGTAGGCAGAGGTGCAAGTTGCATCTTACAGTAGTGGGTTATAGAGCATGTTATTTTGCAAAGCTGAACGGATCGACATGGTTTTATGTAAGTACGACGTAGAAAAAAACGAAAGAAAGACGACGTAGGCACGGATGTAAAAACAAAGACGGAGTGTTATGAACATTGTAAGTGAAGCAGGTCTTCGGCTAGATCTATCGACACGTAATGGCGGCGACTGATCGAATAAGCTGAAAACCCTGCTTCATTTTCAATGTTCCTGGCGCTCCGTTCATGTTTTTTCTTTACGTCCGTGGATGTAGGTTACTCGGAGGAAATAACGCTTTAACTTATCACGGTTGGAGCTGCGTATAAAGCTGGTGTACGCCATCTATTAGATCAGGAGTTCCAACTTGTTAGCATTCATTCTGTTGGGTTCTGAAGTTATAAAAGTTTCTTAACAATGTCAAATTGCGATTCCATATAGTCTAGAATCTGACCAAGGGTAATTTAATTGGTTTAGTTAGTGAGTAAGGTTTTGTGATTATAAAACGGTTCTACTTCTAAATGCTCCAACCATGTGCCGCGCGGTGTCAAAATGAAGTTACATGAGTTGCATAGATAACGCGATAGAATGCGTTGAGAGCTCGGTTGTTGTTATTTCGACTAATTGGTAAGTCCTTTAGGTTCTAGTTTGTTGTTCGAATGTATATTCCATCCATAAATAGAGGACGGTTGTGTCCAGATATTGAAAGTGTATTAAATACCTATTAGAGTGGTGTTATTTTGATTTTGAATGTCTTAATTAGTTATAACAGATAGTTAAGTTGAATAACAATTGGTACATAGGAGGGTAGCTTAGTTGGAAAAGCACCTGCTGTAAAAGGCAGGCGGTCCTGGGTTCGAATCCCAGCTCTCCTGTCCCCCCCCACCATAGGAGGTTTTTTGTTTTTTCTTTCTTTTTGCTTGGCGTTATCCTGTCCTTATTCCAGGGTCTGTCGGCCTACTTAAATACTTTCACTTCACGCGGACTTGAGCAACCTCCATATTAGTAGTTTTTTGAACGATTTAGATAAATTCTATGGTAAGTTAATATTTCTCTGAGAAATGTTTAGCTGCAGTATAAACAGTTTTGAAGGATAACAGCGTTTTGCTTTATAATCCCTATTTCATCGAACTATACGATATTCCTTGGAATAGAGCAGGGTTATGAAGTTGATGTGATATATACGGTCTACAGGAACTGTGTTGACTGTACTTCTCATCGTCTGCTAATTCTGTTATTTGTAATTACTGTTATCCATTGTCTTAATTTTTATTTATTTTAATCGTCCACCAACGGCAATGTTACATTTTTAGTAAAATGTGGATAATGACGTAGGCTGTACATGTATTAACTTATGTTTAAGTAACACGTAGCGTAAATTGTGTTTAATGGACGGTTGTTTGTTATCTCAAATAAATAAATAAATAAATTCAGAAATTGTATACGACTGTCGTGATTGAAAGACGGGTTGATTAAGACTGTCTTTTATTATCGATCAAATTAGAAAATAGTACACAAGAAACGTCCATGTCCAGCAGTGGACGTACTATGGCTGATGATGATGATGATGATGGTGATGACACAAGAAACGAATAAAAGGAAAAGAATAGGATAGCATACGACAGCATGCAAATATTAGATTATGCGAATACAATTTTGTAGCGTCAGCATTTGGGTCTCCACACAATAATTAATATATCTCTCCACATAATAATTATAACAAGCTTACGCATGTATTCTCGAGAGGTAGGCAGAGGTTCAAGTTGCATGTTATAGTAGTGGGTTACCCAGCATTTTATTTTGCAAAGCTCAACGGACCCATATGGTTTTATGTTCGGTGATAATTTATGAGATAAAGGACGATGTAGGTTACTCGGAGGAAATAACACTCAAACTTATCACGGGTGGAGCTGCGTATAAAGCTGGTGTACGCCATCTATTAGATCAGGAGGTCCAACAAGTTTGAGCATTCATTCTGTTAGGTTCTGAAGTTATAAAAGGTTCTAAACAATGTCAAATTGCGGTTCCGTATAGACTAGGATTTGGCCAAGGGTAGTTTATTAGGGAACTTGCATATATTTTTTTTAGTTTATTGTAAAGAACTTGGTGTCAAATAAACACACCAGAAACAAAAAAAATAAAATATGCACAAATTATTTAATTCTTGCAAGTTAAAATATGATTTAGGAAATCTCCGCCAAAAAAGGACGTGACGTCACCGCGTAGAAATATTTAAGCTATTTCTTTAAATGACGAATTAAAATGAGGAAGAACGAAGAAAAGGACCTCCGAAATCTATTTCTATTATCACCTTACCAAACACAACAACAATTTTCGGCAAAATTGGGAAAATTACCCCAACGTGAAAACACTGCCCTATGATTCTTTATGCAATAACGTCACTTGGATTTTGCAATTACGTTCCGTTATACGTAATTTATAGGATATTTAGTAAAATATCAATTATTTTATACTAAAAATTTCATGATAGCATATTTCATGATTCTGTTTATTGATTTATGAACACAATATCTCGTTAAAATTTTTGCGCAAGTTCCCCACTGGTTTAGTTAGTCGTAAGGTTTATTGATTATAAAACGGTTCTGAACGGTTTAAATCATGTCCCGCCGGCGCCGTCGCAAAATGAAGTTACATGAGTTGCATTGATAACGCGATAGAATGCGTTGAGAGCTCGGTTGTTGTTATTTCGACTAATTGGTAAGTCCTTTAGGTTCTAGTTTGTTGTTCGAATGTATATTCCATCCATAAATAGAGGACGGTTGTGTCCAGATATTGAAATTGTATTAAATACCTATCTGAGTGGTGTTATTTTGATTTTGAGTGTCGTAATCGGTTATAACAGATAGTTAACTTGAATAACATTTGGTACATAGGAGGGTAGCTTAGTTGGAAAAGCACCTGCTGTAAAAGGCAGGCGGTCCTGGGTTCGAATCCCAGCTCTCCTGTCCCCCCCCACCATAGGAGGTTTTTTGTTTTTTCTTTCTTTTTGCTTGGCGTTATCCTGTCCTTATTCCAGGGTCTGCCGGCCTACTGAAATACTTTCACTTCACGCGGACTTGAGCATCCTCCATAATAGTAGATTTTTGAACGATTTACATAAATTCTACGGTAAGTTAATATTTCTCTGAGAAATGTTTAGCTGCAGTATAAACAGTTTTGAAGGATAAAAGCGATTTGCTTTATAATCCTTATTTCATCGAACTATACGATATCACTTGGAATAGAGCAGGGTTATCAAGTTGATGTGATATATACGGTCTACAGGAACTGTGTTGTCTGTACTTCTCATCGTCTGCTAATTCAGAAATTGTATACGACTGTCGTGATTGAAAGACGGGTTGATCAAGACTGACTTTTATTATCGATCAAATTAGAAAATAGTAAACAAGAAATGTCTATGTCCAGCAGTGGATGTCCTATGGCTGATGATGATGATGATGATGATGATGGTGATGACACAAGAAACGAATAAAAGGAAAATAATAGGATAGAATACGATCGCATGCAAATACTAGATTATGCAAATGCAATTTTGTAGCGTCAGCATTTGGGTCTCCGCACAATAATTAATATATCTCTCCACATAATAATTATAACAAGCTTACACATGTATTCTCGAGAGGTAGGCAGAGGTGCAAGTTGCATCTTACAGTAGTGAGTTACAGAGCATTTTATTTTGCAAAGCTCAAAGGATCTACATGGTTTTATGTTCGGAGATAATTTATGAGATAAAGGACGATGTAGGTTACTCGGAGGAAATAACGCTCAAACTTATCACGGTTGAAGCTGCGTATAAAGTTGGTGTACGCCATCTATTAGATCAGGAAGTCCAACTTGTTAACATTCATTGTGTTAGGTTTTGAAGTTATAAAAGGTTCTAAACAATGTCAAATTGCGGTTCCATATAGATTAGAATCTGACCAAGGGTAGTTTGATTAGTTTAGTGAGTAAGGTTTTCTGATAATAAAACGGTTCTGAACGGATAAACTATGTGTCGCGCTGTGTCAAAATGGAATTACATGAGTTGCATAGATATCGCGTAATTATTACTTGTCTTCTCTATCTAAAGTGTAGTACTTTGTATTCTTGTTTATTATGTACTAGCTTTTGCCCGCGGCTCCGCACGCGTATTTTGTAGGGCCAACGGAAAAAACTTTTGATTTGTCGATCCGCCCTGTCGTTTTAGTCTAAATATGGGCGACTCAGCTATCGATTTTGAAGTTAATCGGCCCAAAAACAAAGCAAAACAAAATGGCGGCCACTTTTGACAGATTTAACAGCGGTTCTGTCGTTCGGAACCACGGGGCGACTCAGATATCGATTTTGAGGTCAATCGGCCCAAAAACAAAGAAAATCAAAATGGCGGCCACTTTTGACAGGTTGACAGCGGTTCTGTAGTTTGGAACCACGGGGCGACCCAGATATCGATTTTGAAGTCAATCGGCCCAAAAACAAAGAAAATCAAAATGGCGGCCACTTTTGACAGGTCTGACAGCGGTTCTGTCGTTTGGAACCACGGGGCGAATCAGATATCGATTTTGAAGTCAATCAGCCCAAAATCAAAGAAAAACAAAATGGCGGCCACTTTTGACAGGTTTGACTGCGGTTCTGTCATTCGGAACCACGGGGTGACTCAGATATCGATTTTGAAGTCAATCGGCCCAAAAACAAAGAAAAACAAAATGGCGGCTACTTTTGACAGTTCTGACAGCGGTTCTGTCGTTTGGAACCATGAGGCGACTCAGATATCGATTTTGAAGTCAATCGGCCCAAAAACAAAGAAAAACAAAATGGCGGCCACTTTTGACAGGTCTAACAGCGGTTCTGTCATTCGGAACCACGGGGTGACCCAGATATCGATTTTGAAGTCAATCGGCCCAAAAACAAAGTAAATCAAAATGGCGGCTACTTTTGACAGGTCTGACAGCGGTTCTGTCGTTCGGAACCACGGGGCGACCCAGATATCGATTTTGAAGTCAATCGGCCCAAAAACAAAGAAAATCAAAATGGCGGCCACTTTTGACAGGTCTGACAGCGGTTCTGTCATTGGGAACCACGGGGCGACTCAGATATCGATTTTGAAGTAAATCGGCCCAAAAACAAAATGGCGGCCACTTTTGACAGGTCTGACAGCGGTTCTGTCATTCGGAACCACGGGGTGACTCAGATATCGATTTTGAAGTCAATCGGTCCAGAAACAAAGAAACAAATTTTCAACCCCTATTTCATCCCTTTGTAGGATAAAAATATAGCACCCCATTTCTGTCCTTAGGGCTAAAACTATTCGCATACCAACTTTCTTAAAAATCCGTTCAGCGGTTTCTGGATTCCCATAGAAACTTTCAGCCCCTATTTCATCTCATTAGGGGTTGATTTAAAAAAGTAGCCCATTTGTTTCCTTAAACTCAAAGGTATCCACTGTCCCATACCAAATTTCATAAAAATCCATTAATTGGACCTAAAATCCCCATACAAACTTTTAACCCTTATTTCATCCCTATAGGGGTTGATGAAAAAAAATGAAGTACCCTATTTTAATCCCTAGGGTCAAACGTATCCTCATATCAAATTTCATCAAAATCCATTAAGCGGTTCCAAAATTCCCATACAAACTTTCATCCCCTATTTCATCCCTTTAGGGGTTGATTTAAAAAAAATAAAGTACCCTATGTCCGTCCTTGGGGTTAAAAGTACCCATATACCAAATTTCATCAAAATCGGTTCAGCGGTATAGACGTGAAAACGCCACAGACAGACAGACAGACAGACAGACAGAGTTACTTTCGCTTTTATTATCTACTAGTAAGGATAGTATTTATTATATATTGAGTTAATTATATTATATTGTATCTATTATATATAGAGGTATAATATTTAAATATTATTGTACTGTTTTGTACTTAGCGTAATTTTCTTTTTATTTCTTGTTTTATTTTATTTTTAATTTTTAAATACACCCCGATCACTATTATTTTGTTAAATCTTCTCCATCTGAAGCTGGTGGGCCTGCCGCGCTTCTGTAGCGCATCTGGGATGTTTGCCGACGCCCACATAGATTGTTTTTACGCAACTATGCGAAAACGTTGTGCATCCCTGATGCGTAGAGTGCGGGTCAGCTCCAACAGCATTCTAAACATGATAGCCGCCAGGTTGGATTGTGCATATGTGAGTCGTTGTTGTGCTATCTCTCATGGGATGGAGCAGACGTGACACACATTGTGTACATTATAATATAGTACTTAGATAAGCAAGTGGAGAATACACTAACACTAGTCTATAAGTTTACTAACCCATGTATGAGTCTAAGTTGCTCAATAAAGAAATTTTCTATTCTATTCTAAAGGTTGTCTGGTAGAAAGCGATAATACCGCCTATTGTTTACACTTGGTATTACTTAGTCCTTTTTGTAATTTGTTTTTTTTATCTTGGTGTGCAATAAAGAGTTATCTATCTATCTATTTCTTTTTTTGACTAATTGGTAAGTCCTTTACGTTCTAGTTTGTTGTTCGAATATATATTCCATCCATAAATAGAGGACGGTTGTGTCCAGATATTAAAATATTATTAAATACCTACCAGAGTGGTGTTGTTTTGGTTTTGAATGTCTTAATTGGTTGTAACATACAGTTAACTTGAATAACTTTTGGTATATAGGAGGGTAGCTTAGTTGGAAAAGCACCTGCTGTAAAAGGCAGGCGGTCCTGGGTTCGAATCCCAGCTCTCCTGTCTCCCCCCACCAGAGAAGGTTTTTTGTATTTCTTTCTTTTTGCTTGGCGTTATCCTGTCCTTATTCCAGGGTCTGCCGGCCTACCTAAATACTTTCACTTCACGTGGAATTGAGCATCCTCCATAATAGTAGTTTTTTGAACGATTTACATAAATTCTATGATAAGTTAATAATTCTCTGAGAAATGTTTAGCTGCAGTATAAACAGTTTTGAAGGATAAAAGCGATTTGCTTTATAGTCCTTTTTTCATCGAACTATACGATATCGCTTGGAACAGAGCAGGGTTATCAAGTTGATGTGATATATACGGTCTACAGGAACTGTGTTGACTGTACTTCTCATCGTCTGCTAATTCAGAAATTGTGTACGACTGTCGTGATTGAAAGACGGGTTGATCAAGACTGTCTTTTATTATCGATCAAATTAGATAATAGTACACAAGAGACGTCCATGTCTAGCAGTGGACGTCCTATGGCTGATGATGATGATGATGATGATGATGATGACGATGATGATGATGATGATGATGATGATGATGATGATGATGATGATGATGATGATGGTGACGACACAAGAAACGTATAAAAGGTAAAGAATAGGATAGAATACGACAGCATGCAAATGCAATTTTGTAGCGTCAGCATTTGGGTCTCCGCACAATAATTAATATATCTCTCCACATAATAATTATAACAAGCTTACACATGTATTCTCGAGAGGTAGGCAGAGGCGCAAGTTGCATCTTACAGTAGTGGGTTACCGAGCATTTTATTTTGCAAGGCTCAACGGATCCACATGGTTTTATGTTCGGAGATAATTTATGAGATAAAGGACGATGTAGGTTACTCGGAGGAAATAACGCTCAAACTTATCACGGTTGGAGCTGCGTATAAAGTTGGTGTACGCCATCTATTAGATCAGGAGGTCCAACTTGTTAACATTCATTGTGTTAGGTTTTGAAGTTATAAAAGGTTCTAAACAATGTCAAATTGCGGTTACGTATAGACTAGGATTTGGCCAAAGGTAGTTTATTAGGGAACTTGCATATAATTTTTTTTTAGTTTACTGTAATGAACTAGGTCTCAAATAAACACACCAGAAACAAAAACATTAAAATATGCACAAATCATTTAATAATCGCAAGTCAAAAAATGACTTACGAAACCCCACGCTAAAAAAGGACGTGACGCCACCGCGTAGAAATGTTAAAGCTATTTAATTAAATAACGAATTAAAATGAGGAAGAACGTCGGAAAGGACTTCCGAAGTTTATTTATCTTATCACCGTACTAAACACAACAAAATTTTCGGCAAAATTGGGAAAATTACCCCAACTTGAAAACACTACCCTATGATACTTTATGCAATAACGTCACTTGGATTTTGCAATTACATCCCATTATATGTAAATTATAATTGGGATATTTTGTAGAATATCAATTATTTTATACTAAAAATTTCATGATAGCATATTTCATGATTCTGTTTATTGATTTATGAACACAATATCTCGTTATAATTTTTGCGCAAATTCCCCACTGGTTTTAGTTAGTCGTAAGGTTTATTGATTATAAAACGGTTCTGAACGGTTTAAATCATGTCCCGCCGGCGCCGTCGCAAAATGAAGTTACATGAGTTGCATTGATAACGCGATAGAATGCGTTGAGAGCTCGGTTGTTGTTATTTCGACTAATTGGTAAATCCTTTAGGTTCTAGTTTGTTGTTCGAATGTATATTCCATCCATAAATAGAGGACGGTTGTGTCCAGATATTGAAATTGTATTAAATACCTATCTGAGTGGTGTTATTTTGATTTTGAGTGTCGTAATCGGTTATAACAGATAGTTAACTTGAATAACATTTGGTACATAGGAGGGTAGCTTAGTTGGAAAAGCACCTGCTGTAAAAGGCAGGCGGTCCTGGGTTCGAATCCCAGCTCTCCTGTCCCCCCCCACCATAGGAGGTTTTTTGTTTTTTCTTTCTTTTTGCTTGGCGTTATCCTGTCCTTATTCCAGGGTCTGCCGGCCTACTGAAATACTTTCACTTCACGCGGACTTGAGCATCCTCCATAATAGTAGATTTTTGAACGATTTACATAAATTCTACGGTAAGTTAATATTTCTCTGAGAAATGTTTAGCTGCAGTATAAACAGTTTTGAAGGATAAAAGCGATTTGCTTTATAATCCTTATTTCATCGAACTATACGATATCACTTGGAATAGAGCAGGGTTATCAAGTTGATGTGATATATACGGTCTACAGGAACTGTGTTGTCTGTACTTCTCATCGTCTGCTAATTCAGAAATTGTATACGACTGTCGTGATTGAAAGACGGGTTGATCAAGACTGACTTTTATTATCGATCAAATTAGAAAATAGTAAACAAGAAATGTCTATGTCCAGCAGTGGATGTCCTATGGCTGATGATGATGATGATGATGATGATGGTGATGACACAAGAAACGAATAAAAGGAAAATAATAGGATAGAATACGATCGCATGCAAATACTAGATTATGCAAATGCAATTTTGTAGCGTCAGCATTTGGGTCTCCGCACAATAATTAATATATCTCTCCACATAATAATTATAACAAGCTTACACATGTATTCTCGAGAGGTAGGCAGAGGTGCAAGTTGCATCTTACAGTAGTGAGTTACAGAGCATTTTATTTTGCAAAGCTCAAAGGATCTACATGGTTTTATGTTCGGAGATAATTTATGAGATAAAGGACGATGTAGGTTACTCGGAGGAAATAACGCTCAAACTTATCACGGTTGAAGCTGCGTATAAAGTTGGTGTACGCCATCTATTAGATCAGGAAGTCCAACTTGTTAACATTCATTGTGTTAGGTTTTGAAGTTATAAAAGGTTCTAAACAATGTCAAATTGCGGTTCCATATAGATTAGAATCTGACCAAGGGTAGTTTGATTAGTTTAGTGAGTAAGGTTTTCTGATAATAAAACGGTTCTGAACGGATAAACTATGTGTCGCGCTGTGTCAAAATGGAATTACATGAGTTGCATAGATATCGCGTAATTATTACTTGTCTTCTCTATCTAAAGTGTAGTACTTTGTATTCTTGTTTATTATGTACTAGCTTTTGCCCGCGGCTCCGCACGCGTATTTTGTAGGGCCAACGGAAAAAACTTTTGATTTGTCGATCCGCCCTGTCGTTTTAGTCTAAATATGGGCGACTCAGCTATCGATTTTGAAGTTAATCGGCCCAAAAACAAAGCAAAACAAAATGGCGGCCACTTTTGACAGATTTAACAGCGGTTCTGTCGTTCGGAACCACGGGGCGACTCAGATATCGATTTTGAGGTCAATCGGCCCAAAAACAAAGAAAATCAAAATGGCGGCCACTTTTGACAGGTTGACAGCGGTTCTGTAGTTTGGAACCACGGGGCGACCCAGATATCGATTTTGAAGTCAATCGGCCCAAAAACAAAGAAAATCAAAATGGCGGCCACTTTTGACAGGTCTGACAGCGGTTCTGTCGTTTGGAACCACGGGGCGAATCAGATATCGATTTTGAAGTCAATCAGCCCAAAATCAAAGAAAAACAAAATGGCGGCCACTTTTGACAGGTTTGACTGCGGTTCTGTCATTCGGAACCACGGGGTGACTCAGATATCGATTTTGAAGTCAATCGGCCCAAAAACAAAGAAAAACAAAATGGCGGCTACTTTTGACAGTTCTGACAGCGGTTCTGTCGTTTGGAACCATGAGGCGACTCAGATATCGATTTTGAAGTCAATCGGCCCAAAAACAAAGAAAAACAAAATGGCGGCCACTTTTGACAGGTCTAACAGCGGTTCTGTCATTCGGAACCACGGGGTGACCCAGATATCGATTTTGAAGTCAATCGGCCCAAAAACAAAGTAAATCAAAATGGCGGCTACTTTTGACAGGTCTGACAGCGGTTCTGTCGTTCGGAACCACGGGGCGACCCAGATATCGATTTTGAAGTCAATCGGCCCAAAAACAAAGAAAATCAAAATGGCGGCCACTTTTGACAGGTCTGACAGCGGTTCTGTCATTGGGAACCACGGGGCGACTCAGATATCGATTTTGAAGTAAATCGGCCCAAAAACAAAATGGCGGCCACTTTTGACAGGTCTGACAGCGGTTCTGTCATTCGGAACCACGGGGTGACTCAGATATCGATTTTGAAGTCAATCGGTCCAGAAACAAAGAAACAAATTTTCAACCCCTATTTCATCCCTTTGTAGGATAAAAATATAGCACCCCATTTCTGTCCTTAGGGCTAAAACTATTCGCATACCAACTTTCTTAAAAATCCGTTCAGCGGTTTCTGGATTCCCATAGAAACTTTCAGCCCCTATTTCATCTCATTAGGGGTTGATTTAAAAAAGTAGCCCATTTGTTTCCTTAAACTCAAAGGTATCCACTGTCCCATACCAAATTTCATAAAAATCCATTAATTGGACCTAAAATCCCCATACAAACTTTTAACCCTTATTTCATCCCTATAGGGGTTGATGAAAAAAAATGAAGTACCCTATTTTAATCCCTAGGGTCAAACGTATCCTCATATCAAATTTCATCAAAATCCATTAAGCGGTTCCAAAATTCCCATACAAACTTTCATCCCCTATTTCATCCCTTTAGGGGTTGATTTAAAAAAAATAAAGTACCCTATGTCCGTCCTTGGGGTTAAAAGTACCCATATACCAAATTTCATCAAAATCGGTTCAGCGGTATAGACGTGAAAACGCCACAGACAGACAGACAGACAGAGTTACTTTCGCTTTTATTATCTACTAGTAAGGATAGTATTTATTATATATTGAGTTAATTATATTATATTGTATCTATTATATATAGAGGTATAATATTTAAATATTATTGTACTGTTTTGTACTTAGCGTAATTTTCTTTTTATTTCTTGTTTTATTTTATTTTTAATTTTTAAATACACCCCGATCACTGTTATTTTGTTAAATCTTCTCCATCTGAAGCTGGTGGGCCTGCCGCGCTTCTGTAGCGCATCTGGGATGTTTGCCGACGCCCACATAGATTGTTTTTACGCAACTATGCGAAAACGTTGTGCATCCCTGATGCGTAGAGTGCGGGTCAGCTCCAACAGCATTCTAAACATGATAGCCGCCAGGTTGGATTGTGCATATGTGAGTCGTTGTTGTGCTATCTCTCATGGGATGGAGCAGACGTGACACACATTGTGTACATTATAATATAGTACTTAGATAAGCAAGTGGAGAATACACTAACACTAGTCTATAAGTTTACTAACCCATGTATGAGTCTAAGTTGCTCAATAAAGAAATTTTCTATTCTATTCTAAAGGTTGTCTGGTAGAAAGCGATAATACCGCCTATTGTTTACACTTGGTATTACTTAGTCCTTTTTGTAATTTGTTTTTTTTATCTTGGTGTGCAATAAAGAGTTATCTATCTATCTATTTCTTTTTTTGACTAATTGGTAAGTCCTTTACGTTCTAGTTTGTTGTTCGAATATATATTCCATCCATAAATAGAGGACGGTTGTGTCCAGATATTAAAATATTATTAAATACCTACCAGAGTGGTGTTGTTTTGGTTTTGAATGTCTTAATTGGTTGTAACATACAGTTAACTTGAATAACTTTTGGTATATAGGAGGGTAGCTTAGTTGGAAAAGCACCTGCTGTAAAAGGCAGGCGGTCCTGGGTTCGAATCCCAGCTCTCCTGTCTCCCCCCACCAGAGAAGGTTTTTTGTATTTCTTTCTTTTTGCTTGGCGTTATCCTGTCCTTATTCCAGGGTCTGCCGGCCTACCTAAATACTTTCACTTCACGTGGAATTGAGCATCCTCCATAATAGTAGTTTTTTGAACGATTTACATAAATTCTATGATAAGTTAATAATTCTCTGAGAAATGTTTAGCTGCAGTATAAACAGTTTTGAAGGATAAAAGCGATTTGCTTTATAGTCCTTTTTTCATCGAACTATACGATATCGCTTGGAACAGAGCAGGGTTATCAAGTTGATGTGATATATACGGTCTACAGGAACTGTGTTGACTGTACTTCTCATCGTCTGCTAATTCAGAAATTGTGTACGACTGTCGTGATTGAAAGACGGGTTGATCAAGACTGTCTTTTATTATCGATCAAATTAGATAATAGTACACAAGAGACGTCCATGTCTAGCAGTGGACGTCCTATGGCTGATGATGATGATGATGATGATGATGATGACGATGATGATGATGATGATGATGATGATGATGATGATGATGATGATGATGATGATGATGATGATGATGGTGACGACACAAGAAACGTATAAAAGGTAAAGAATAGGATAGAATACGACAGCATGCAAATGCAATTTTGTAGCGTCAGCATTTGGGTCTCCGCACAATAATTAATATATCTCTCCACATAATAATTATAACAAGCTTACACATGTATTCTCGAGAGGTAGGCAGAGGCGCAAGTTGCATCTTACAGTAGTGGGTTACCGAGCATTTTATTTTGCAAGGCTCAACGGATCCACATGGTTTTATGTTCGGAGATAATTTATGAGATAAAGGACGATGTAGGTTACTCGGAGGAAATAACGCTCAAACTTATCACGGTTGGAGCTGCGTATAAAGTTGGTGTACGCCATCTATTAGATCAGGAGGTCCAACTTGTTAACATTCATTGTGTTAGGTTTTGAAGTTATAAAAGGTTCTAAACAATGTCAAATTGCGGTTACGTATAGACTAGGATTTGGCCAAAGGTAGTTTATTAGGGAACTTGCATATAATTTTTTTTTAGTTTATTGTAATGAACTAGGTCTCAAATAAACACACCAGAAACAAAAACATTAAAATATGCACAAATCATTTAATAATCGCAAGTCAAAAAATGACTTACGAAACCCCACGCTAAAAAAGGACGTGACGCCACCGCGTAGAAATGTTAAAGCTATTTAATTAAATAACGAATTAAAATGAGGAAGAACGTCGGAAAGGACTTCCGAAGTTTATTTATCTTATCACCGTACTAAACACAACAAAATTTTCGGCAAAATTGGGAAAATTACCCCAACTTGAAAACACTACCCTATGATACTTTATGCAATAACGTCACTTGGATTTTGCAATTACATCCCATTATATGTAAATTATAATTGGGATATTTTGTAGAATATCAATTATTTTATACTAAAAATTTCATGATAGCATATTTCATGATTCTGTTTATTGATTTATGAACACAATATCTCGTTATAATTTTTGCGCAAATTCCCCACTGGTTTTAGTTAGTCGTAAGGTTTATTGATTATAAAACGGTTCTGAACGGTTTAAATCATGTCCCGCCGGCGCCGTCGCAAAATGAAGTTACATGAGTTGCATTGATAACGCGATAGAATGCGTTGAGAGCTCGGTTGTTGTTATTTCGACTAATTGGTAAATCCTTTAGGTTCTAGTTTGTTGTTCGAATGTATATTCCATCCATAAATAGAGGACGGTTGTGTCCAGATATTGAAATTGTATTAAATACCTATCTGAGTGGTGTTATTTTGATTTTGAGTGTCGTAATCGGTTATAACAGATAGTTAACTTGAATAACATTTGGTACATAGGAGGGTAGCTTAGTTGGAAAAGCACCTGCTGTAAAAGGCAGGCGGTCCTGGGTTCGAATCCCAGCTCTCCTGTCCCCCCCCACCATAGGAGGTTTTTTGTTTTTTCTTTCTTTTTGCTTGGCGTTATCCTGTCCTTATTCCAGGGTCTGCCGGCCTACTGAAATACTTTCACTTCACGCGGACTTGAGCATCCTCCATAATAGTAGATTTTTGAACGATTTACATAAATTCTACGGTAAGTTAATATTTCTCTGAGAAATGTTTAGCTGCAGTATAAACAGTTTTGAAGGATAAAAGCGATTTGCTTTATAATCCTTATTTCATCGAACTATACGATATCACTTGGAATAGAGCAGGGTTATCAAGTTGATGTGATATATACGGTCTACAGGAACTGTGTTGTCTGTACTTCTCATCGTCTGCTAATTCAGAAATTGTATACGACTGTCGTGATTGAAAGACGGGTTGATCAAGACTGACTTTTATTATCGATCAAATTAGAAAATAGTAAACAAGAAATGTCTATGTCCAGCAGTGGATGTCCTATGGCTGATGATGATGATGATGATGATGATGGTGATGACACAAGAAACGAATAAAAGGAAAATAATAGGATAGAATACGATCGCATGCAAATACTAGATTATGCAAATGCAATTTTGTAGCGTCAGCATTTGGGTCTCCGCACAATAATTAATATATCTCTCCACATAATAATTATAACAAGCTTACACATGTATTCTCGAGAGGTAGGCAGAGGTGCAAGTTGCATCTTACAGTAGTGAGTTACAGAGCATTTTATTTTGCAAAGCTCAAAGGATCTACATGGTTTTATGTTCGGAGATAATTTATGAGATAAAGGACGATGTAGGTTACTCGGAGGAAATAACGCTCAAACTTATCACGGTTGAAGCTGCGTATAAAGTTGGTGTACGCCATCTATTAGATCAGGAAGTCCAACTTGTTAACATTCATTGTGTTAGGTTTTGAAGTTATAAAAGGTTCTAAACAATGTCAAATTGCGGTTCCATATAGATTAGAATCTGACCAAGGGTAGTTTGATTAGTTTAGTGAGTAAGGTTTTCTGATAATAAAACGGTTCTGAACGGATAAACTATGTGTCGCGCTGTGTCAAAATGGAATTACATGAGTTGCATAGATATCGCGTAATTATTACTTGTCTTCTCTATCTAAAGTGTAGTACTTTGTATTCTTGTTTATTATGTACTAGCTTTTGCCCGCGGCTCCGCACGCGTATTTTGTAGGGCCAACGGAAAAAACTTTTGATTTGTCGATCCGCCCTGTCGTTTTAGTCTAAATATGGGCGACTCAGCTATCGATTTTGAAGTTAATCGGCCCAAAAATAAAGCAAAACAAAATGGCGGCCACTTTTGACAGATTTAACAGCGGTTCTGTCGTTCGGAACCACGGGGCGACTCAGATATCGATTTTGAGGTCAATCGGCCCAAAAACAAAGAAAATCAAAATGGCGGCCACTTTTGACAGGTTGACAGCGGTTCTGTAGTTTGGAACCACGGGGCGACCCAGATATCGATTTTGAAGTCAATCGGCCCAAAAACAAAGAAAATCAAAATGGCGGCCACTTTTGACAGGTCTGACAGCGGTTCTGTCGTTTGGAACCACGGGGCGAATCAGATATCGATTTTGAAGTCAATCAGCCCAAAATCAAAGAAAAACAAAATGGCGGCCACTTTTGACAGGTTTGACTGCGGTTCTGTCATTCGGAACCACGGGGTGACTCAGATATCGATTTTGAAGTCAATCGGCCCAAAAACAAAGAAAAACAAAATGGCGGCTACTTTTGACAGTTCTGACAGCGGTTCTGTCGTTTGGAACCATGAGGCGACTCAGATATCGATTTTGAAGTCAATCGGCCCAAAAACAAAGAAAAACAAAATGGCGGCCACTTTTGACAGGTCTAACAGCGGTTCTGTCATTCGGAACCACGGGGTGACCCAGATATCGATTTTGAAGTCAATCGGCCCAAAAACAAAGTAAATCAAAATGGCGGCTACTTTTGACAGGTCTGACAGCGGTTCTGTCGTTCGGAACCACGGGGCGACCCAGATATCGATTTTGAAGTCAATCGGCCCAAAAACAAAGAAAATCAAAATGGCGGCCACTTTTGACAGGTCTGACAGCGGTTCTGTCATTGGGAACCACGGGGCGACTCAGATATCGATTTTGAAGTAAATCGGCCCAAAAACAAAATGGCGGCCACTTTTGACAGGTCTGACAGCGGTTCTGTCATTCGGAACCACGGGGTGACTCAGATATCGATTTTGAAGTCAATCGGTCCAGAAACAAAGAAACAAATTTTCAACCCCTATTTCATCCCTTTGTAGGATAAAAATATAGCACCCCATTTCTGTCCTTAGGGCTAAAACTATTCGCATACCAACTTTCTTAAAAATCCGTTCAGCGGTTTCTGGATTCCCATAGAAACTTTCAGCCCCTATTTCATCTCATTAGGGGTTGATTTAAAAAAGTAGCCCATTTGTTTCCTTAAACTCAAAGGTATCCACTGTCCCATACCAAATTTCATAAAAATCCATTAATTGGACCTAAAATCCCCATACAAACTTTTAACCCTTATTTCATCCCTATAGGGGTTGATGAAAAAAAATGAAGTACCCTATTTTAATCCCTAGGGTCAAACGTATCCTCATATCAAATTTCATCAAAATCCATTAAGCGGTTCCAAAATTCCCATACAAACTTTCATCCCCTATTTCATCCCTTTAGGGGTTGATTTAAAAAAAATAAAGTACCCTATGTCCGTCCTTGGGGTTAAAAGTACCCATATACCAAATTTCATCAAAATCGGTTCAGCGGTATAGACGTGAAAACGCCACAGACAGACAGACAGACAGAGTTACTTTCGCTTTTATTATCTACTAGTAAGGATAGTATTTATTATATATTGAGTTAATTATATTATATTGTATCTATTATATATAGAGGTATAATATTTAAATATTATTGTACTGTTTTGTACTTAGCGTAATTTTCTTTTTATTTCTTGTTTTATTTTATTTTTAATTTTTAAATACACCCCGATCACTGTTATTTTGTTAAATCTTCTCCATCTGAAGCTGGTGGGCCTGCCGCGCTTCTGTAGCGCATCTGGGATGTTTGCCGACGCCCACATAGATTGTTTTTACGCAACTATGCGAAAACGTTGTGCATCCCTGATGCGTAGAGTGCGGGTCAGCTCCAACAGCATTCTAAACATGATAGCCGCCAGGTTGGATTGTGCATATGTGAGTCGTTGTTGTGCTATCTCTCATGGGATGGAGCAGACGTGACACACATTGTGTACATTATAATATAGTACTTAGATAAGCAAGTGGAGAATACACTAACACTAGTCTATAAGTTTACTAACCCATGTATGAGTCTAAGTTGCTCAATAAAGAAATTTTCTATTCTATTCTAAAGGTTGTCTGGTAGAAAGCGATAATACCGCCTATTGTTTACACTTGGTATTACTTAGTCCTTTTTGTAATTTGTTTTTTTTATCTTGGTGTGCAATAAAGAGTTATCTATCTATCTATTTCTTTTTTTGACTAATTGGTAAGTCCTTTACGTTCTAGTTTGTTGTTCGAATATATATTCCATCCATAAATAGAGGACGGTTGTGTCCAGATATTAAAATATTATTAAATACCTACCAGAGTGGTGTTGTTTTGGTTTTGAATGTCTTAATTGGTTGTAACATACAGTTAACTTGAATAACTTTTGGTATATAGGAGGGTAGCTTAGTTGGAAAAGCACCTGCTGTAAAAGGCAGGCGGTCCTGGGTTCGAATCCCAGCTCTCCTGTCTCCCCCCACCAGAGAAGGTTTTTTGTATTTCTTTCTTTTTGCTTGGCGTTATCCTGTCCTTATTCCAGGGTCTGCCGGCCTACCTAAATACTTTCACTTCACGTGGAATTGAGCATCCTCCATAATAGTAGTTTTTTGAACGATTTACATAAATTCTATGATAAGTTAATAATTCTCTGAGAAATGTTTAGCTGCAGTATAAACAGTTTTGAAGGATAAAAGCGATTTGCTTTATAGTCCTTTTTTCATCGAACTATACGATATCGCTTGGAACAGAGCAGGGTTATCAAGTTGATGTGATATATACGGTCTACAGGAACTGTGTTGACTGTACTTCTCATCGTCTGCTAATTCAGAAATTGTGTACGACTGTCGTGATTGAAAGACGGGTTGATCAAGACTGTCTTTTATTATCGATCAAATTAGATAATAGTACACAAGAGACGTCCATGTCTAGCAGTGGACGTCCTATGGCTGATGATGATGATGATGATGATGATGACGATGATGATGATGATGATGATGATGATGATGATGATGATGATGATGATGATGATGATGATGATGATGGTGACGACACAAGAAACGTATAAAAGGTAAAGAATAGGATAGAATACGACAGCATGCAAATGCAATTTTGTAGCGTCAGCATTTGGGTCTCCGCACAATAATTAATATATCTCTCCACATAATAATTATAACAAGCTTACACATGTATTCTCGAGAGGTAGGCAGAGGCGCAAGTTGCATCTTACAGTAGTGGGTTACCGAGCATTTTATTTTGCAAGGCTCAACGGATCCACATGGTTTTATGTTCGGAGATAATTTATGAGATAAAGGACGATGTAGGTTACTCGGAGGAAATAACGCTCAAACTTATCACGGTTGGAGCTGCGTATAAAGTTGGTGTACGCCATCTATTAGATCAGGAGGTCCAACTTGTTAACATTCATTGTGTTAGGTTTTGAAGTTATAAAAGGTTCTAAACAATGTCAAATTGCGGTTACGTATAGACTAGGATTTGGCCAAAGGTAGTTTATTAGGGAACTTGCATATAATTTTTTTTTAGTTTACTGTAATGAACTAGGTCTCAAATAAACACACCAGAAACAAAAACATTAAAATATGCACAAATCATTTAATAATCGCAAGTCAAAAAATGACTTACGAAACCCCACGCTAAAAAAGGACGTGACGCCACCGCGTAGAAATGTTAAAGCTATTTAATTAAATAACGAATTAAAATGAGGAAGAACGTCGGAAAGGACTTCCGAAGTTTATTTATCTTATCACCGTACTAAACACAACAAAATTTTCGGCAAAATTGGGAAAATTACCCCAACCTGAAAACACTACCCTATGATACTTTATGCAATAACGTCACTTGGATTTTGCAATTACATCCCATTATATGTAAATTATAATTGGGATATTTTGTAGAATATCAATTATTTTATACTAAAAATTTCATGATAGCATATTTCATGATTCTGTTTATTGATTTATGAACACAATATCTCGTTATAATTTTTGCGCAAATTCCCCACTGGTTTTAGTTAGTCGTAAGGTTTATTGATTATAAAACGGTTCTGAACGGGTGAACCATGTGCCGCGTAGTGTTAAAATGAAGTTACATGAGTTGCATAGATAACGCGATAGAATGCGTTGAGAGCTCGGTTGTTGTTATTTCGACTAATTGGTAAGTCCTTTAGGTTCTAGTTTGTTGTTCGAATGTATATTCCATCCATAAATAGAGGACGGTTGTGTCCAGATATTGAAAGTGTATTAAATACCTATTAGAGTGGTGTTATTTTGATTTTGAATGTCTTAATTAGTTATAACAGATAGTTAAGTTGAATAACAATTGGTATATAGGAGGGTAGCTTAGTTGGAAAAGCACCTGCTGTAAAAGGCAGGCGGTCCTGGGTTCGAATCCCAGCTCTCCTGTCCCCCCCCACCATAGGAGGTTTTTTGTTTTTTTCTTTCTTTTTGCTTGGCGTTATCCTGTCCTTATTCCAGGGTCTGTCGGCCTACTGAAATACTTTCACTTCACGCGGACTTGAGCATCCTCCATATTAGTAGTTTTTTGAACGATTTAGATAAATTCTATGGTAAGTTAATATTTCTCTGAGGAATGTTTAGCTGCAGTATAAACAGTTTTGAAGGATAACAGCGTTTTGCTTTATAATCCTTATTTCATCGAACTATACGATATCGCTTGGAATAGAGCAGGGTTATGAAGTTGATGTGATATATACGCTCTACAGGAACTGTGTTGACTGTACTTCTCATCGTCTGCTAATTCAGAAATTGTGTACGACTGTCGTGATTGAAAGACGCGTTGATCAAGACTGTCTTTTATTATCGACCAAATTAGAAAATAGTACACAAGAAACGTCCATGTCCAGCAGTGGATGTCCTATGTCTGATGATGATGATGATGGTGATGACACAAGAAACGAATAAAAGGAATAGAATAGGTTAGAATACGACCGCATGCAAATATTAGAATATGCAAATGCAATTTTGTAGCGTCAGCATTTGGGTCTCCACACAATAATTAATATATCTCTCCACATAATAATTATAACAAGCTTACGCATGTATTCTCGAGAGGTAGGCAGAGGTGCAAGTTGCATCTTACAGTAGTGGGTTACCGAGCATTTTATTTTGCAAAGCTCAACGGATCCACGTGATTTTATGTTCGGAGATAATTTATGAGATAAAGGACGATGTAGGTTACTCGGAGGAAATAACGCTCAAACTTATCACGGTTGGAGCTTTGTATAAAGCTGGTATACGCCATCTATTAGATCAGGAGGTCCAACTTGTTAGCATTCATTCTGTTAAGTACTGAAGTTATAGAAGGTTCTAAACAATGTCAAATTGCGGTTCCATATCGACTAGGATTTGGCCAAAGGTAGTTTATTAGGGAACTTGCATATATTTTTTTTGGTTTATTGTAAAGAACTAAGCCTCAAATAAACACACCAGAAACATAAATATTAAAATATCACAAATCATTTAATAATCGCAAGTCAAAAAATGACTTACGAAACCCCACGCTAAAAAAGGACGTGACGCCACCGCGTAGAAATGTTAAAGCTATTTAATTAAATGACGAATTAAAATGAGGAAGAACGTCGGAAAGGACTTCCGAAGTTTATTTATCTTATCACCGTACTAAACACAACAAAATTTTCGGCAAAATTGGGAAAATTACCCCAACTTGAAAACACTACCCTATGATACTTTATGCAATAACGTCACTTGGATTTTGCAATTACATCCCATTATATGTAAATTATAATTGGGATATTTTGTAGAATATCAATTATTTTATACTAAAAATTTCATGATAGCATATTTCATGATTCTGTTTATTGATTTATGAACACAATATCTCGTTATAATTTTTGCGCAAATTCCCCACTGGTTTTAGTTAGTCGTAAGGTTTATTGATTATAAAACGGTTCTGAACGGGTGAACCATGTGCCGCGTAGTGTTAAAATGAAGTTACATGAGTTGCATAGATAACGCGATAGAATGCGTTGAGAGCTCGGTTGTTGTTATTTCGACTAATTGGTAAGTCCTTTAGGTTCTAGTTTGTTGTTCGAATGTATATTCCATCCATAAATAGAGGACGGTTGTGTCCAGATATTGAAAGTGTATTAAATACCTATTAGAGTGGTGTTATTTTGATTTTGAATGTCTTAATTAGTTATAACAGATAGTTAAGTTGAATAACAATTGGTATATAGGAGGGTAGCTTAGTTGGAAAAGCACCTGCTGTAAAAGGCAGGCGGTCCTGGGTTCGAATCCCAGTTCTCCTGTCCCCCCCCACCATAGGAGGTTTTTTGTTTTTTCTTTCTTTTTGCTTGGCGTTATCCTGTCCTTATTCCAGGGTCTGTCGGCCTACTTAAATACTTTCACTTCACGCGGACTTGAGCATCCTCCATATTAGTAGTTTTTTGAACGATTTAGATAAATTCTATGGTAAGTTAATATTTCTCTGAGAAATGTTTAGCTGCAGTATAAACAGTTTTGTAGGATAACAGCGTTTTGCTTTATAATCCTTATTTCATCGAACTATACGATATCGCTTGGAATAGAGCGGGGTTATGAAGTTGATGTGATATATACGCTCTACAGGAACTGTGTTGACTGTACTTCTCATCGTCTGCTAATTCAGAAATTGTGTACGACTGTCGTGATTGAAAGACGCGTTGATCAAGACTGTCTTTTATTATCGACCAAATTAGAAAATAGTACACAAGAAATGTCCATGTCCAGCAGTGGATGTCCTATGTCTGATGATGATGATGATGGTGATGACACAAGAAACGAATAAAAGGAAAAGAATAGGATAGAATACGACCGCATTCAAATATTAGATTATGCAAATGCAATTTTGTAGCGTTAGCATTTGGGTCTCCACACAATAATTAATATATCTCTCCACATAATAATTATAACAAGCTTACACATGTTTTCTCGAGAGGTAGGCAGAGGTGCAAGTTGCATCTTACAGTAGTGAGTTACAGAGCATTTTATTTTGCAAAGATCAACGGACCCACATGGTTTTATGTTCGGAGATAATTTATGAGATAAAGGACGATGTAGGTCACTCGGAGGAAATAACGCTCAAACTTATCACAGATGGAGCTGCGTATAAAGCTGGTGTACGCCGTCTATTAGATCAGGAGGTCCAACTTGTTAGCATTCATTCTGTTAGGTTTTGAAGTTATAAAAGGTTCTAAACAATGTCAAATTGCGGTTACGTATAGACTAGGATTTGACTAAGGGTAGTTTATTAGGGAACTTGCATATACATTTTTTTAGTTTATTGTAAAGAACTAGGTCTCAAATAAACACACCAGAAACAAAAACATTAAAACATTAACAAACATTAAAATATGCACAAATTATTTAATAATTGCAAGTTAAAATATGACTTAGGAAACCCCACGCCAAAAAAGGACGTGACGTCATCGCGTAGGAATGTTAGACATTTTTTTTATAGCAGAGATTGGCAAACGAGCAGATGGGTCACCTGATGGTAAGTGATCTCCACCACCCATAGACACCCATAACACAAAAAGAATCATGGGTGCGTTGCCAACCTAAATGGAGGGAATGGAAGGGGGTTGGGAAAGGGAGTGGGGAAATGGGCCACCGGAAATCTCACTCACCGAACGGAACGCGACAGCAAGCTGCCACTTTACGTCGGTTTTCTGTGAGACAGTGGTATCAAACAGGTCGAGCCAGCTCATTCGTGCTATAGACGTTACTGTCTACAGCGTGGCTCTACCACTTTAAAATCTATTTATTTAAATAACGACTGCCTCGGTGGCGTGGTTGTGTTTCGGTACGATTACGATTATCGAATGTATATTCCATCCATAAATAGAGGACGGTTGTGTCCAGATATTGAAAGTGTATTAAATACCTATTACAATGATGTTATTTTGATTTTGAATGTCTTAATTAGTTATAACAGATAGTTAAGTTGAATAACATTTGGTATATAGGAGTGTAGCTCAGACAGAAGAGCGCCTGTTTAATGTGACAGATGGTCCTAGGTTCGAATCCTAGCACTCCTGATTCCTCCCACCATAGGAGATTTTTGAAGCCATTTATAATTTTATTAAAGGTAATGGAGTTTGAAGTGACATTTTATGAGATTTTTTATTTTGGGCCTCCTCTTTATGCAATGCTGAGTGGAGTGGAGCGCAGTACAGTGCAGTGAAGTGGGTTGTTGTGAAATGCATTATCACGTAGGCTACTAAATACCTCTTATGACTACTTAATACAACAAAAATATAATACAAAATGAAGATGCAGATCAACTTATGTATAAATATGTTTACGGATTGCATAATATCTTCAAAACTTTAGATACTGCAAATCAGTTTAAATCAGTCGTATTCAGTATCGACATAAACGTTATAAGTGTTTGCGTTGTCGTACATAGCATGTGTCCTGATTGAAAGATAGATTAACTAAGACTGTCTTTAATTAACAATCAAAAAAGAACACAAGAAACAAATAGTAGCAAAAAGAATACGACAGAATACGACTATCGTGATTGAAAGACGGGTTAACCAAGATTATCTTTTATTGTCAATCAAAATAGAACACAAGAAACAAATATAAGGAAAAAGAATACGACGACTGCCTCGGTGGCGTGGTGGTATTTCGGTACGACTACGGTTCTGAGGTCTCGGGTTCGATCCCCGGGTCGTGCAAAGTGATATTGGATTTTTCCATATCAGCCCGGAGTCTGGAATTTGTGCCCGATATGGCGATAGGCTCGCCCCCTATCACATCTGGGACGGAACTAAGCTCGGCGAAATGTGGGTGTTCTAGTTCGCTAGTCCGCCTCTGCCTACCCCTTCGGGGATACAGGTGTGAGCTTATGTTATGTTATGTAGAATACGACGAATACGACTGTCGTGATCGAAAGATAGATTGACCAAGACTGTCTTTTATTATCAATAAAAATAGTAAATAGAACACAAGAAACGAATAAATAATAGGACAGAATACGATAGCATGCAAATCTTAGATTACGCAAATGCAATTTTGTAGCGATAGCACATGTGTCTCTACACTTGTAACAAGCTTACGCATGTATTCTCGAGAGGTAGGCAGAAGTGGAAGTTGCATCTTATAGTAGTGTTTTACCGAACATTTTATTTTGCAAAGCTGCAAAATCGACTTGATTTTATGTTCAGAGATCATTTATGAGATAAAAGACGATGTAGGTTACTCGAAAGAAATAACGGTCAAGCTTTGCATAGGTGGAGCTGCGTATAAAGCTGGTGTACGCCATCTATTAGATCAGGAGGTCCAACTTGTTAGCATTCATTCTATTAGGTTGTAAAGTTATAAAAGGTTCTAAACAATGTTAAATTGCGGTTCCATATAGACTGGGTTCTAACCAAGGGTAGTTTAATTGGTTTAGTTAGTGAGTAAGGTTTGTGATTATAAAACGGTTCTGAATGGTGCAACCATGTGCCGCGCGGTGTCAAAATGAAGTTACATGAGTTGCATAGATAACGCGATAGAATGCGTTGAGAGCTCAGTTGTTGTTATTTCGACTAATTGGTAAGTCCTTTAGGTTCTAGTTTGTTGTTCGAATGTATAATCCATCCATAAATAGAGGACGGTTGTGTCCAGATATTGAAATTGTATTAAATACCTATCTGAGTGGTGTTATTTTGATTTTGAATATCGTAATCGGTTATAACAGATAGTTAACTTGAACAACAATTGGTATATAGGAGGGTAGCTTAGTTGGAAAAGCACCTGCTGTAAATAGCAGGCGGTCCTGGGTTCGAATCCCAGCTCTCCTGTCTCCCCCCACCATAGGAGGTTTTTTGATTTTTCTTTCTTTTTGCTTGGCCTTATCCTGTCCTTATTCCAGGGTCTGCCGGCCTACTTAAATACTATCACTTCACGCGGACTTGAGCATCCTCCATAATAGTAGTTTTTTGAACGATTTAGATAAATTCTATGGTAATGTTACGTGTTACGTACTAGAATAATCTCTAACCGAACGCGCCGCGCCGCCGATTCATGAATGTGCCGATTGTTCTAGTGCGTTCGAGCCGCGACCAGTCGGGCCGCGTGACGTCACGCGGCGATAAGAGATTGACGAATATAAAAGGCGTGTGTGTGTGTTGGCGGGACACAGTGTTTCTTCGGAAGCGATCGAGTGCGAACAACGAGCGACAAGCGAATATTCGGAGCGATTATTTCGACGCGTATTGTGTGCAGTACTGTGTTTAATTTTAAATAAAGTGCTGAGTCAGTTTCGAAAACAGTCGGCGTTTAATTGTTTGTCCTGAACCCCGTTAGCCCGTAACATTTGGTGTCAGAAGTAAGGACAAATGCCAGTGTTCCCGAAAGACGACGAAGGTATCCGTACCCGAAGCCAGCGCCAGCAAGAGATGGACCGAGGGCGTTTCGAAGATAGTCCGGCACAAGAGCCGGTTTTGCAACCAATGACGCAGACGACTGCAGGCCCATCTGTAGTGTCGCCGACGTGGGCACCTAGTGAATTATCGGCCATTATGTCGATGCTGCAAGAGCAAGCTCGACGTCAAGAGGAGCAGGCTCGTGAGTTGAAGGAGCAGCTCCAACGTGACAAAGAGGAGCAAGCTCGACGTCAAGAGGAGCAGGCTCGTGAGTTGAAGGAGCAGCTCCAACGTGACAAAGAGGAGCAAGCTCGACGTCAAGAGGAGCAAGCTCGACGTCAAGAGGAGCAGGCGCGTAAATTGGAGGAGCATCTGCAGCGTGGGCAAGAAGAGCAGGTCGTACTTATGAAGAATTTGCAAGCTACGGTCGGAAAGGAATTAAAAATCATGAAAGACCAAGTGGACCAGCATGAGCAGCGTATTGCAAAGGCCGAAGCCCAGATCGCCGACGTCAAACAACTTGTGGAAACACGTGTGTGTAGTGCCGCAAGTTCTGTGGTGGCTGCACCGTCAGGACGTGGTTTTAAAGTACCACCATTTGATGGCACATCATCTTGGTCGGCCTACAAAATTCAATTTGAGGCCGTGATGCAGGCAAACGGGTGGACCAAGGATCAAGCCAAGACTGCTCTAACCTTAGGTTTACGTGAGCAGGCCTTAACCGTCCTGGAGGCTCTTGGCAGAGATGTTACATATGATCAGCTGGTCGAGGCCTTGGAGTCGAGGTATGGTGATGCCCACCTGGAACACGTCTTTCGTGCTCAGCTTAAGGATCGAGCTCAACGTAATACCGAAAACCTACAGCAGTGGGCCCTGGAAGTTGAGAAGCTGGTTCGTAAAGCTTACCAGTCCACACCTGCACTGATTGATGGAATTCTAGTGCAGGCTTTCGTCGACGGAATCCGCGACTTAGAGGTGCGGGCTGCTGTGAGGCTTGGGCATCACGAGACCCTGAAAGATGCGTTGGCTCACGCGCTGGAAGTGGAGGCTGTACGACAAGACCATCGAGCTCACCGCATTAGAGAGGTTGTGGCATCACCTCCACCACGCAATCGTACTCAGGGGTACAGTCCGCGCTGCTTTAACTGCGGTGAAAGAGGTCACCTCCGCTTGAATTGTAGAAAACGGCGGGATGAAGGAGAAAATAGACCTGAGGAGAGGGTGGTTAACACCGCCGAACAGCAGCAGGGAAACGAGTAAAGGCCAGGACTATGGGGCGGGTGCTGGCCGGGGTCCAAGAAGCCCCAAGGGTGTTGATCTCACAAGCACATGATGGGAATAGCTTAACTATTAGAGGCGAAGTCAACGGAACACCTTGTAAGCTGACGTTAGACACTGGAGCTTCCCGCACGGTTGTTAGTATCAGGCTGGCGAATCGGTTCCTTGGGGACTATAAAGGTAACCGTGGACATATAGAACTTCTAACAGCCACCGGTCAGCACATATCCGTCCAGGGTGAGAAGAGTGTACGGCTAAAACTAGGTGAAGTAATCTATCTGCATGATGTCATCGTGGCTGATATTGTTGACGATTGCATTCTGGGCCTGGACTTCATGCGAAAACATGGATGTGAAATCGACGTCAAACAGGGCGTGCTGAAATGCGGCTCAGAAGAGCTTTTTATGGAAGGAGCACCAACAGGAAAAGCATACTGCTTGAAGAAGACTGTGGTTCCACCTAGATCAGAAGTCATTGTACCAGTTAGTTTGCCACGGAATTCTTGTCCAAAAGAAAGGTGTGTCCTCATTGAGAAGATTGACAATGATCATCCATGGAAAATTGCGAGAACCCTGGTAAGGTCTGCAAATAAGTCGGCTGTACGCGTACTCAACCCCAGTACCGAGCCACAAATAATAAAAAAGGGGGTGGTAATGGGTTCTTGCGAGGAAGTGGATTGGATGCGCAAATGCCAAGATTTACCCACGGTGACGAGCATGGCACCTGCGAAATTCGACGTGTCATCACTTTTGAAAGACTGTGGTGAGTTGTCTTTAGAAGAGATTAACAAGGCCAAGAAAATGTTAACACAGTACGCCGACATCTTTTCTTCTAGTGATGCTGACATAGGAAGAACTAATTTGGTCCAGCACAAGATTAACACAGGCAATGAGTTACCAATTCGTCAGCGACCACGAAGACTGCCAGTTGCCAGAGAGAAAGAAGTGGATACCATGATTGACGGGATGCTGAGGGATGGTGTCATAGAGCCTTCATCTAGTCCATGGTGCTCCCCAGTGGTCTTAGTAAAAAAGAAGGACGGCAATATGCGGTTTTGTGTAGACTACCGTCGATTAAATGACATAACAAAGAAGGACAGCTATCCTTTACCGAGGATTGATGACACTCTAGACACGCTTACCGGAATGAAGTGGTTTAGCACGCTAGACTTGAAGAGCGGTTACTGGCAAGTGGAAATTGACTCAAGAGACAAGGAGAAAACTGCTTTTTCTACTGGCAAAGGTCTATGGCAATTTAAGGTTATGCCATTTGGATTGTGCAACGCTCCTGCGACTTTTGAGAGACTGATGGAACTTGTACTTACCGGACTGATTGGGGACGCTTGTCTTGTCTACTTAGATGACATCATCATAGTGGGCCGCACATTCGAAGACCATCTTCGCAATCTTGAACGTGTCTTATCGAAGATCCGGGGGGCTAATCTTAAACTGAGTCCCAAGAAATGTTCACTTTTCAAGAAGCAGGTTAACTTCTTAGGACACATTATTTCAGCAGCTGGCGTACAAACAGACCCCGATAAAGTTGTGGCAGTCAAGGAATGGCCAGTTCCGAGAGACAAGACACAAGTACGTGCGTTCTTAGGCTTGTGCTCCTATTACCGGCGATTTGTGAAGAATTTTGCAGACATAGCCAAGCCTCTACATAAGCTTACAGAAGAGAAGAGACAGTTTTGCTGGGATGAGAATTGCGACACCGCATTCCAAACGTTAAAAGACCGTCTGTGTAATACACCTATATTGGGTTATCCTGACACTGCAAACGAGTTTATAGTGGACACAGACGCAAGTAATACGGGTATTGGCGGTGTGTTGTCACAACGAAAAGGAGAAAAAGAGGTTGTGATAGCTTACTTCAGCAAATCCTTATCTAAGCCTGAACGGAATTACTGCGTCACAAGAAGAGAACTGCTAGCCGTAGTCAAATCACTGCAACATTTTAGTAAATATTTGCTCGGGCGGAAATTCCACCTACGAACAGACCATGCTGCCTTGAAGTGGCTACTGTAGTTCAGAAATCCAGAGGGTCAAGTAGCAAGATGGATTGAGTTGCTACAAGAGTTTGACTATGTGATAGAACATCGCAGTGGGAAATATCACGGTAATGCAGACGCTCTATCAAGAAGACCTTGCGCAGAGAACTGCAAGCACTGCGTCAAACAAGAGGTTAAGGAAGAAGTGCCTGTGCGAATAATAAGGACAGACCTCAGCAACGAGTGGCGAGACACGCTACTGGAAGCGCAGGATAGTGACGCAGATCTTAAACCAATCTTTGAGCGGTTAAAAGCTGGTACCGCGAAACCTAAATGGCATGAAGTTGCAGCGTTAAGTTCTACTACGAAGAGCTACTGGGCCCAGTGGGACAGCTTGGTTATACATGATGGAGTACTGTGCCGTAAATGGGAAAACGCAAAAGGCGATCGATGTCATTTGCAAATGGTAGTCCCTAGAGCTAAGATCCCAGAAGTTCTGCAGCTCTACCATAATGGATTATCAGGAGCTCACATGGGGGTCAAAAGAACTCTGCTGAAGATCCGCGAAAGATTTTATTGGATCCACTGCCGAGACGATGTTGAGGAATGGTGTCGTAAATGCACAACTTGCGCGGCTGTGAAGGGTCCTCAAACACGAAGTAGAGGAGCATTAAAAATTTACAATGTGGGAGCTCCATGGGAGCGGATTGCTCTGGACGTAGCAGGACCTTTCCCTGTAAGTGACAGCGGGAACAAGTACTTCATGGTGGTCATGGATTACTTCACGAAGTGGCCGGAAGTATTTGCCATTCCCAACCAGGAAGCTTCAACAGTCGCAGATAAATTGGTCCATGAAGTATTCTGCCGGTTTGGAGTACCTTTAGAAATTCACAGCGATCAAGGACGTAATTTTGAATCCCAAATATTTCAAGAAACATGTCGAGTATTGGGCATTCACAAAACCAGAACGACCTCCTACCACCCGCAATCTGATGGCATGGTGGAACGATTTATTCAAACGTTAGAGAGATACCTGGCAAAAGTTGTAGAAAGCAGGCAAAAAGACTGGGACAAGCACATTCAGCCGTTTCTAATGTCATATCGTAGTGCGGTTCACGAGAATACGACGGTAACACCAGCTTTCGCTAACTTTGGAAGAGAATTACGACTGCCTGCTGATCTGATAACTGGTATCCCTCCTGACACCCCGCGTAGTGTAACAGACTACGCGGACGATCTGCGCAAGAGATTGAATGACGTATATGAACACGTCCGAGTGTCAGGTCAGCAAATGTCCGAGAGGATGAAGACCCGCTATGACCGAAAAATGAACAACAGCGGTTTCGACGAAGGTTCACTAGTATGGTTGCACAACCCAGTTCGATGCAAAGGCAAGTCTCCCAAATTACAAGCGAAATGGGACGGACCCTATAGAGTTGTCACCAAAATTAATGATGTCACCTACCGAATCCAGAAAGGCCAGCGATCTGCACCTAAGATAGTTCACGTCGACCGTTTAGCGCGTTATTATGGCTGTAACAATGCTCGGGACGAGCATGTCTTAGGAGGGGGCAGTGTTACGTGTTACGTACTAGAATAATCTCTAACCGAACGCGCCGCGCCGCCGATTCATGAATGTGCCGATTGTTCTAGTGCGTTCGAGCCGCGACCAGTCGGGCCGCGTGACGTCACGCGGCGATAAGAGATTGACGAATATAAAAGGCGTGTGTGTGTGTTGGCGGGACACAGTGTTTCTTCGGAAGCGATCGAGTGCGAACAACGAGCGACAAGCGAATATTCGGAGCGATTATTTCGACGCGTATTGTGTGCAGTACTGTGTTTAATTTTAAATAAAGTGCTGAGTCAGTTTCGAAAACAGTCGGCGTTTAATTGTTTGTCCTGAACCCCGTTAGCCCGTAACAGTAAGTTAATATTCCTCTGAAAAATGTTTAGCTGCAGTATAAACAGTTTTGAAGGAAAAAAGCGATTTGCTTTATAATCCTTATTTCATTTAATTGTATGATATCGCTTGGAATAGAGCAGGGTTATCAAGTTGATGTGATATATGTATACGGTCTACAGGAACTGTGTTGACTGTACTTCTCATCGTCTGCTAATTCAGAAATTGTATACGACTGTCGTGATTGAAAGACGGGTTGATCAAGACTGACTTTTATTATCAATTAAATTAGAAAATAATACACAAGTAACGTCCATGTCCAGCAGTGAACGTCCTATGGCTGATGATGATGATGATGACACAAGAAACGAATAAAAGGAAAAGAATAGGATAGAATACGACATTATGCAAATATTAGGTTATGCAAATGCAATTTTGTAGCGTCAGCATTTGGGTCCCCACACAATAATTAATATATCTCTCTACATAATAATTATAACAAGCTTACGCATGTATTCTCGAGAGGCAGGCAGAGGTGCAAATTGCATCTTACAGTAATGTGTTACCGAGCATTTTATTTTGCAAAGCAGAACGGATCGACATGATTTTATGTTCGGAGATAATTTATGAGATAAAAGACGATGTAGGCACGGATGTAAAAACAAAGACGGAGTGTTATGAACATTGAAAGTGAAGCAGGGTCTTCAGCTCGATCTATCGACACGTAATGGCGGCGACTGATCGAATGAGCCGAAAACCCTGCTTCATTTTCAATGTTCTTGGCGCTCCGTTCATCTTTTTTTTTTATGTCCATGGATGTAGGTTACTTAGAGGAAATAATGCACAAACTTATCACGGTTGGAGCTGCGTATAAAGCTGGTGTACGCCATCTATTAGATCTGGTCCAACTTGTTAGCATTCATTCTGTTAGGTTCTAAATTTATAAAAGGTTCTAAACAATGTCAAAATGCGGTTCCATATAGACTAGAATCTAACCAAGGGTAGTTTAATTGGTTTACTTAGTGGGTAAGGTTTTGTGATTATAAAACGGTTAAACTATGTGCCGCGCCATCTCAAAACGAAGTAACATGAGTTGCATAGATAACGCGATAGAATGCGTTGAGAGCTCGGTTGTTGTTATTTCGACGAATTGGTAAGTCCTTTAGGTTCTAGTTTGTTGTTCGAATGTATATTCCATCCATAAATAGAAGACGGTTGTGTCCAGATATTGAAATTGTATTAAATACCTATCTGAGTGGTGTTATTTTGATTTTGAATATCGTAATCGGTTATAACAGATAGTTAACTTGAACAACAATTGGTATATAGGAGGGTAGCTTAGTTGGAAAAGCACCTGCTGTAAATAGCAGGCGGTCCTGGGTTCGAATCCCAGCTCTCCTGTCTCCCCCCACCATAGGAGGTTTTTTGATTTTTCTTTCTTTTTGCTTGGCCTTATCCTGTCCTTATTCAAGGGTCTGCCGGCCTACTTAAATACTATCACTTCACGCGGACTTGAGCACCCTCCACAATAGTAGTTTTTTGAACGATTTAGATAAGATCTAGTAAGTTAATATTTCTCAGAGAAATATTTAGCTGTAGTATTAACATTACTAACGAATAAAAGCGTTTTACTTTAAAATCCATATAAAGCAAAATTATTTTATCATATTAGAAAGGCGAAAGGGGTGTTTAAGGATCGTAGCAAGTGAAAATCCGTTGTCTCTGCCTACCTCTATGGGAAAAAGGCGTGAGTCTATGTATGTGTATTATATCGCTTGGAATAGAGCAGGGTTATCAAGTTTAGTAGCAGGCGTCCCTCGCAAATTAGGCGTCCCTCCCAAATTAGGCGAACGCGATGCCGGAAGACGATCACCGGCCTCCATAAATTGACCTACATGCGACGGCTGCCTAGACCAGCCCACCGTCCTGCTATATAAGGTCTGATGTGGAGGCGTGATGTACGCCTTTTATTTTGTACTCCGTCTGAGGAGGGCACTAGTCCTCAGACCACGAGAGGCCTTGAAGAAGGGCCGACTCTCCGGGGGCTGCGGCTGAATGCAATTGCGTACCCCCTGGCCTTCGCAATAGGGAGAGAGAGGAACAGCGCGGGGTTTAGTCGGTAGGACGGTATACGCCGGTGAGTCCGACATACCTCCGAGTTTTGACTTGGAGATGTCTGTAAACAGATTCCCCGTGTTAAAAAAAGGTTATCAAGTTGATGTGATATATACGGTCTACAAGAAGTGTTTTAACGAAATAAATTACTATTTGCAGGTTTCCACGGCGATTTATACGCAAGCTGTAGTTCTCCGTGGTCACATGTCTGAGGGGAGTAGTATACCTTCGGAATTACCACAGGGCTCACTTTGACCCCTGTCCCCTACTTTTTACCCCATTTTTTGCAGATGTATTAAATATTTTTGTTGCAGATGTTACAACTTGCTTTCATGACTCCACATTCTGCCTTATGCAGATGACATAAAAATTATGATGTCCGTGCGGCCATTGTCTGATGTATATACCTCTAGTAAATAACAATATCATGTAAACATACCTACTTATATGATGGAAGGTTTCTATGTCCTTAGTTTAATGTACTTATATGGGGAAGCTTTTAATTAACAACTTTAATTTTCTATATTTTACGAAACAAATCTTTATAAAAATGTAATAATCAACAGTTGTTTAAACACAAAAACTAAAATTATAGTATGTGACATGTCGACATGTAGTATGAACTAAGGTGCTGGGGAGGCGGCGCCCCGCATACTCGAATATCCCCCGGGCCATGTTAGGTCTAAGCGCTGCGCGAGTCCGCATCGACCGCGTCTATCGATATATCGACTCGTTGATTTATAAAATTGAATATTATATAATACTGTTGGAGATATTGACCTTTTTGTTAATATTGTTGAGGGTACCGCAGAAAATAATGTCGGTACCAACAGTAAAATTATTAATCTACGTGGGTAGATAAACCAGTTGTAATATTGGTGGGGAGACGGGCGCTATATAATGATTCGGCATTCGACATTCGACATTCAGCATTCAGCATTTAGTGTTCTGCATTTGGCAGTGAACAGTCATTAGCAATAGCGGTTATTATGTTGGCTGGTTATTAGTTACTAGCCAACATCCCGTACCTTTTGTATTAGTGATCTTAGATAGTGAAGTCCTGACAAATGGTCGTTGTTGAAGCGTTGGAATTGTTTAAATCACAAATAAACAACGAGTTTTAGATATTGCGTCATTGATTGATTATTTTTTTAAATGTCCACCGAAGAGGTGTCCAAATATACATTAAAGCACATGGCCATGACATTATAAGACTACCTCCATATATATGCGATTTAAATCCTATTGAATTGGCTTGGGCCGCCATTAAACGCTTCGTAAGTACGCTTCGTAACACAACATAAAGGGCGATTTGTTTTTAAACAAACTGAAAGAGGTAATAACGAATGTAATTTCGACAGTAGAAAACTGGTCAAATTTCGAAAAACATGTTCAGAAATTGAAGCATGATTATTGGAAAAGGATATACGAATGGAAAATGTAATGGAAGATTTTATCATAGAAGTTGGAGGTTCTTCGAAGAGTCACTAAGTGCTTGTAGCAATGATAGTGTGATATTGATTGTGATTTGTGATGAATAAAATATTATTACAAAATTTGTTTTTATTTTACTTATAATAGATCTTATTTAATCAATATTACTTTTATTTTGTTGCGTTGTCTGTATCAATATCTCTGTGGTCCACAGATATTTGTTTCAAGTCTGGGTGTTGTGAGACCGAAAGTCTCTCACAGTCGTTTGACACTCACGATACAGGTTATACCTAGTGTGGGGCAGGACTATGTGTGTGACTATTGGGTGTATTCATTTATTATTGATATCGATATAAACTACGTGGATTGTGATGCCACATCACTAGAAATTACCATGTCGACTTGTCGCGTACAGTGAGTACATAGCATGTGTCGCGATTGAAAGACGGGTTGACCAATATGTCTTGTCTTTTAATATCAATAAAAAAATAGAACTCAAAAAATAAATAAAAGGAAAAAGAATACGACTGTCGTGATTGAAAGACGGGTTGACCAAGACTGTCTTTGATTATTAATCAAATTAGAAAATAGTACACAAGAAACAGAAAAAAGGAAAAGAATAGGATAGAATACGATAGCATGCAAATATTAGATTATGTAAATAAAAGTTTGTAGGGTTTTATTTATTTATTTATTTAACACAAAACAGGATACAATCAAGTTAGCTTCAAACACTATATATAATACAATTTACCGGACAATAATTGTAACCCAAAACATGTGTTCCAGAAAGTAATTAATAGGTAGCAAAGTTAAATACATAAGTGGTTGGGTAAATAAGGTAACAAGTAACAATATTACGAAATTAAGTATGCAATATTATGCAAGGTTTATGAGATGTGACTCTTTGAGGATATGATGAATTTGTCGTTTGTAAGAATTTAAATTATTGGTAAATAAATCTAAATTAGGATAGACCTTGCTTAATTCGTTGAATTGTCTACAAATAGGTACGTATAATGGGATTAAAAAAAGAAGTATTATTGCGATAAACTTTAAGGGAGAAAGTATTGGGCTTGCGACAACTTAGATTAATATTAATATTTAAATTATATAGTAAAGAGGCAGAATCAATTTTTGAATGCATTATTTTAAATAGATAAATGAAATCGCTTATTTTACGTCTCAATTCTAATGATAACATATTGAAATTATTAAATCTAACTTCGTAAGATTTTAATTTACGATGAAGATTGTAATGAAAGGTAATTTTAGGCAGTTTCGTTGGACACACTCAACTCGGTCAATATGTAATTGATAAAAAGGAGACCAAATCATTTGGGTCTCCACACTTATAACAAGCTTAAACATGTATTCTCGAGAGGTAGGCAAAGGTGCAAGTTGCATCTTACAGTAGTGAGTTACAGAGAATTTTATTTTGCAAATCTGAACGGATCGACATGATTTTTGTTCAGAGATAATTTATGAGATAAAGGACGATGTAAGTTACTCGGAACAAATAATGGTCAAGCTTTTCACGGATGGAGCTGCGTTTAAAGCTGGTATACGCCGTCTATTAGATCAGGAGGTCCAACTTGTTAGCATTCATTCTGATAGGTTCTGAAGTTATAAAAGGTTCTAAACAATGTCATAATACGGTTCCATATAGACTGGGATCTAACCAAGGGTAGTTTAGTTGGTTTAGTTAGTGGGTAAGATTTTGTCATTATATAAAAACGGTTCTGAATGGTCCAACCATGTGCCGCGCCGTGTCAAAAAGTTACATGAGTTGCATAGATAACGCGATAGAATGCGCTGAGAGCTCGGTTGTTGTTATTTCGACTAATTGGTAAGTCCTTTAGGTTCTAGTTTGTTGTTCGAATGTATATTCCATCCATAAATAGAGGACGGTTGTGTCCAGATATTAAAATTGTATTAAATACCTACCAGAGTGGCGTTATTTTGATATTGAATATCGTAATCGGTTATAACAGATAGTTAACTTGAATAACTTTTGGTATATAGGAGGGTAGCTTAGTCGGAAAAGCACCTGCTGTAAAAGGCAGGCGGTCCTGGGTTCGAATCCCAGCTCTCCTGTCTCCCCCCACCATACAAGGTTTTTTGATTTTTCTTTATTTGTGCTTGGCGTTATCCTGTCCTTATTCCAGGGTCTGCCTGTCTACTTAAATACTTTCTCTTCACGCGGACTTGAGCATCCTCCATAATAGTAGATTTTTGAACGATTTAGATAAATTCTATGGTAAGTTAATATTTTTCTGAGAAATGTTTAGCTGCAGTATAAACAGTTTTCAGAATAAAAGCGATTTGCTCTATAATCCTTATTTCATCGAACTATACGATATCGCTTGGAATAGAGCAGGGTTATGAAGTTGATGTGATATACAGGGTGTTTCATAAAATTGGTATCCATAATAACTTCACTTAAAGGGACGATGGCTACCAATCTAGCGGTAAACTTTAAAATTTCGTAAGGCTCATAGTTTTGGAATAATGGAAACTTGAATTTGTGATGAAAAAGTTTTTGCTGGCTCACTAGGTCAGCTGCAGTACAATTACAAACTACCTATGGGATAATTAATTACTTTTAGCATATATAAAGCCATTATTTTGCTATTTGCGACGATTTACAGGTCACATTCCGATTTTAGAATTCCCATGGTTAATATTGATTAAAAAAATTTAATTAAATTTTATTTTTTTTACTTTGCCATTGCACTTTAAATCGTTCTCCCTGTATGTGGAATTGTTATAGGTACCAACTTTATGAAACACCCGGTATACGCTCTACAGGAACTGTGTTGACTGTACTTCTCATCGTCTGCTAATTCAGAAATTGTGTACGACTGTCGTGATTGAAAGACGGGTTGATCAAGACTGTCTTTTATTATCGATCAAATTAAAAAATAGTAAACAAGAAATGTCCATGTCCAGCAGTGGACGTCCTATGGCTGATGATGATGATGATGATGATGATGATGATGATGATGATGACACAAGAAACGAATAAAAGGAAAAGAATAGGATATAATACGACAGCATGCAGATATTAGAGGTAGATTATGCAAATGCAATTTTTTTGCGTCAGCATTTGGGTCTCCACACAATAATTAATATATCTCTTCACATAATAATTATAACAAGCTTACACATGTGTTCTCGAGAGGTAGGCAGTGGTGCAAGTTGCATCTTACAGTTGTGAGTCACAGAGCATTTTATTTTGCAAAGCTCAACGGACCCACATGGTTTTATGTTCGGAGATAATTTATGAGATAAAGGACGATGTAGGTCACTCGGAGGAAATAATACTCAAACTTATCACGGGTGGAGGTGCGTATAAAGCTGGTGTACGCCATCTCTTAGATCAGGAGGTCCAACTTGTTAACATTCATTGTGTTAGGTTTTGAAGTTATAAAAGGTTCTAAACAATGTCAAATTGCGGTTACGTATCGACTAGGATTTGGCCAAGGATAGTTTATTAGGGAACTTGCATAGATTTTTTTTAGTTTATTGTAAAGAACTAGGTCTCAAATAAACACAAGAAACGAAAACATTAAAATATGCACAAATCATTTAATTATCGCAAGTCAAAATATGACTTACAAAACCCCGCGCTAAAAAAGGACGTGACGTCACTGCGTAGAAATGTTAAAGCTATTTCATTAAATAACGAATTAAAATGAGGAAAAAGAAAGAGAAAAAGACCTTCGAAATCTATTTCTCTTATCACCTTACCAAACATAAAAACTATTTTCGGCAAAATTGGGAAAATTACCTCAACAGAAACACTGCCCTATGATTCTTTATGCAATAACGTCACTTGGATTTTGCAATTACGTTCCATTATACGTAATTTATAATTAGCATATTTTGTAAAATATCAATTACTTTATACTACAAATTTCATGATAGCATATTTAATAATTTTGTTTATTGATTTATGAACACAATATCTCGTTATAATTTTTGCGCAAGTTCCCCATTGGTTTAGTTAGTCGTAAGGTTTATTGATTATAAAACGGTTCTGAACGGGTCAACCATGTGCCGCGTAGTGTTAAAATGAAGTAACATGAGTTGCATAGATAACGCGATAGAATGCGTTGAGAGCTCGGTTGTTGTTATTTCGACTAATTGGTAAGTCCTTTAGGTTCTAGTTTGTTGTTCAAATATATATTCCATCCATAAATACAGGACGGTTGTGTCCAGATATTGAAAGTGTATTAAATACCTATTAGAGTGGTGTTATTTTGATTTTGAATGTCTTAATTAGTTATAACAGATAGTTAAGTTGAATAACAATTGGTATATAGGAGGGTAGCTTAGTTGGAAAAGCACCTGCTGTAAAAGGCAGGCGGTCCTGGGTTCGAATCCCAGCTCTCCTGTCCCCCCCCACCATAGGAGGTTTTTTGTTTTTTCTTTCTTTTTGCTTGGCGTTATCCTGTCCTTATTCCAGGGTCTGTCGGCCTACTTAAATACTTTCACTTCACGCGGACTTGAGCATCCTCCATATTAGTAGTTTTTTGAACGATTTAGATAAATTCTATGGTAAGTTAATATTTCTCTGAGAAATGTTTAGCTGTGGTATAAACAGTTTTGAAGGATAACAGCGTTTTGCTTTATAATCCTTATTTCATCGAACTATACGATATCGCTTGGAATAGAGCAGGGTTATGAAGTTGATGTGATATATACGCTCTACAGGAACTGTGTTGACTGTACTTCTCATCGTCTGCTAATTCAGAAATTGTATACGACTGTCGTGATTGAAAGACGGGTTGATCAAGACTGTCTTTTATTGTCGATCAAATTAAAAAATAGTATACAAGAAACGTACATGTCCAGCAGTGGAAGTCCTATGGTTGATGATGATGATGATGATGATGATGATGGTGATGACACAAGAAACGAGTAAAAGGAAAATAATAGGATAGAATACGACCGCATGCAAATATTAGATTATGCAAATGCAATTTTGTAGCGTAAGCATTTGGGTCTCCACACGCTAATTAATATATCTCTCCACATAATAATTATAACAAGCTTACACATGTATTCTCGAGAGGTAGGCAGAGGTGCAAGTTGCATCTTACAGTAGTGAGTTACAGAGCATTTTATTTTGCAAAGCTCAATGGACCCACATGGTTTTATGTTCGAAGATAATTTATGAGATAAAGGACGATGTAGGTTACTCGGAGGAAATAAGTAATAACGCTCAAACTTATCACGGTTGGAGCTGCGTATAAAGCTGGTATACGCCATCTATTAGATCAGGAGGTCCAACTTGTTAGCATTCATTCTGTTAGGTTCTGAAGTTATAAAAGGTTCTAAACAATGTCAAAATACGGTTCCATATAGACTAGAATCTGACCAAGGGTAGTTTGATTGGTTTAGTTAGTGAGTAAGGTTTTGTGATAATGAAACGGTTCTGAATGGTGCAACCATGTGCCGCGCGGTGTCAAAATGAAGTTACATGAGTTGCATAGATAACGCGATAGAATGCGTTGAGAGCTCGGTTGTTGTTATTTCGACTAATTGGTAAGTCCTTTAGGTTCTAGTTTGTTGTTCGAATGTATATTCCATCCATAAATAGAGGACGGTTGTGTCCAGACATTGAAATTGTATTAAATACCTATCTGAGTGGTGTTATTTTGATTTGAATGTCGTAATCGGTTATAACAGATAGTTAACTTGAACAGCAATTGGTATATAGGAGGGTAGCTTAGTTGGAAAAGCACCTGCTGTAAATGGCAGGCGGTCCTGGGTTCGAATCCCAGCTCTCCTGTCCCCCCCCACCATAGGAGGTTTTTTGATTTTTCTTTCTTTTTGCTTGGCGTTATCCTGTCCTTATTCCAGGGTCTGCCGGCCTACTTAAATACTTTCACTTCACGCGGACTTGAGCTTCCTCCATAATAGTAGTTTTTTGAACGATGTAGATAAATTCTACGGTAAGTTAATATTTCTCTGAGAAATGTTTAGCTGCAGTATAAACAGTTTTGAAGGATAACAGCGTTTTGCTTTATAATCCTTATTTCATCGAACTATACGATATCGCTTGGAATAGAGCGGGGTTATCAAGTTGATGTGATATATACGGTCTACAGGAACTGTGTTGACTGTACGACTGTCGTGATTGAAAGACGCGTTGATCAAGACGGTCTTTATGCTAGAAAGCTGAACGGATCGACATGATTTTATGTTCGGAGTTAATTTATGCGATAAAAGACGATCTAGGCACGGATGTAAATCCACGATTGACGGAGCGCTAAGAACACTGAAAGTGAAGCAGGGTCTTCGGCTCGATCTATCGACACGTAATGGCGGCGACTGATCGAATGAGCCGAAAACCCTGCTTCACTTTCAATGTTCCTGGCGCTCCGTTCATGTTTTTTCTTTACGTCCGTGGATGTAGGTTACTCGGAGGAAATAACGCTCAAACTTATCACAGATGAAGCTGCGTATAAAGCTGGTATACGCCATCTATTAGATCAGGAGGTCCAACTTGTTAGCATTCATTCTGTTAGGTTCTGAAGTTATAAAAGGTTCTAAACAATGTCAAATTGCAGTTCCATATAGACTAGAATCTGACCAAGGGTAGTTTGATTGGTTTAGTTAGTGAGTAAGGTTTGTGATTATAAAACGGTTCTGAATGGTCCAACCATGTCGCGCCGTGTCAAAATGAAGTTACATGAGTTGCATAGATAACGCGATAGAATGCGTTGAGAGCTCGGTTGTTGTTATTTCGACTAATTGGTAAGTCCTGTAGGTTCTAGTTTGTTTACTGATTTCTTAAGTTTACGCGAATATTATACATTGGAATAAAACTATTCTTACGGATTCTATCACGATTAGGTTTTAATTATTATTCCCGACGTTACGTTACAACGAAGACTGCAAAGCCTTCGAAACGTCGGGAATAATAAGTAAAACCTAATCGTGATAGAATCCGTAAGAATAGTTTTATTTCTAGTTTGTTGTTCGAATGTATATTCCATCCATAAATAGAGGACGGTTGTGTCCAGATATTAAAATTGTTTAAAATAGCTACCTGAGTGGTGTTATTTTGATTTTGAATATCGTAATCGGTTATAACTGATAGTTAACTTGAATAACTTTTGGTATATAGGAGGGTAGCTTAGTTGGTAAAGCACCTGCTGTAAAAGGCAGGCGTTCCTGGGTTCGAATCCCAGCTCTCCTGTCTCCTCCCACCATAGAAGGTTTTTTGTTTTTTCTTTCTTTTTGCTTGGTGTTATTCTGTCGTTATTCCAGGGTCTGCCGGCCTACCTAAATGCTTTCACTTCACGATGACTTGAATATCCTCCACAATAGTAGTTTTTTGAACGATTTAGATAAGATCTAGTAAGTTAATATTTCTCAAAAAAATGTTTAGCTGCAGTATACACATTACTAACGAATAAAAATGTTTTACTTTAAAATCCATATAAAGCAAAATTATTTTATCATATTAGAAAGGCGAAAGAGGTGTGTAGGGATCGTAATAAGTGAAAATCCGTCGTATCTGCCTACCTCTATGGGAAAAAGGCATGAGTCTATGTATGTGTATTATATCGCTTGGAATAGAGCAGGGTTATCAAGTTGATGCATCTATATATTATTTACAGCAAAGATATGCTTAAGCACTCTTTTTCCCTACAGTTGGACGCCGATAGAATTCTAAATTTGAAAATTCGAATTTAAGGACGCTTGATCATTTCGTTTAAAAAGCTACTTTATAACACGTGCATAGGGTTATATTTGTGTTTGATTCAATTAGAACTTGTGATCTTTTTCTTTGTTTTATTCCTGAGACCACTTTTTAGGACTATATTTGCAAAGATCTGTGCATCTAGGGTATATTATATTGATGAGTTGATGTGATATAGTCTACAAGAAGTGTTTTGACGAAAGAAATTACTATTTGTAAATTTCCACGGCGATTTATACATCAATAATCGTATTTTGTACATTAAATGCTTCGTAAGGGAACACAACATAAAGGGCGATTTGTTGTTAAACAGTACTGAAAGAGGTAATAACGAATGTAATTTCGACAGTAGAAAACTGGTCAAATTTCGAAAAACATGTTCAGAAATTGAAGAATGAATACTGAAAAAGGATATACGAATGGAAAATGTAATGGAAGATTTTATCATAGAAGTTGGAGGTACTAGTGACGAAGAGTCACTAAGTGCTTGTAGCAATGATAGTGTGATATTGATTGTGATTTGTGATGAATAAATTATTATTATAAAATATGTTTTCATTTCATTTTACATTTAATAGATCTGATTACTTTTATTTTGTTCCGTTGTCTGTGTCAATGTCTGTGTGGTTCACAGATATTTGTTTCAAGTCTGGGTGTTGTGAGACCGAAAGTCTCTCACAGTCGTTTGACACTCACGATACAGGTTATACCTAGTGTGGGGCAGGACTATGTGTGTGACTGTTGGGTAATCATTTATTATTTATATCGATATAAAATACCTGGATCGTGATGCCACATCACTAGAAAATTACCATGTTGACTTGTCGCGTACAGTGAGTACATAGCATGTGTCGCGATTGAAAGACAGGTTGACCGATATGTCTTGTCTTTGAAGATCAATCAAATTAGAAAATAGAACACAAAAAATAAATAAAAGGAAAAATAATACGACTGTCATGATTGAAAGACACGTTGACCAAGACTGTCTTTTATTATTAATCAAATTAGAAAATAGTACACAAGAAACAAAAAAAGGAAAAGAATAAGATAGAATACGACAGCATGCAAATATTAGATTATGTAAATACAAGTTTGTAGGATTTGGGTCTCCATACTTATAACAAGCTTACACATGTATTCTCGAGAGGTAGGCAGAGGTGCAAGATGCATCTTACAGTAGTGAGTTACCGAGCATTTTATTATGCAAAGCTCAACGGATCGACATGATTTTATGTTCGAAGATAATTTATGAGATTAAAGGACGATGTAGGTTACTCGGAGGAAATAACGCTTAAACTTATCATGGTTGGAGCTGGGTACAAAGCTGGTATACGCCATCTATTAGATCAGGAGGTCCAACTTGTTAGCATTATTCTGTTAGGTAGGTACTGATGTTATAAAAGGTTCTAAACAATGTCAAATTTCGGTTCCATAAAGACTAGGATTTGACCAAGGTTAGTTTATTAGGAAAGCATATAATTTTTTTAGTTTATTAATTATTGCAATTTAAATTATGACTTAGGAAACCCCACGCCAAAAAAGGACGTGACGTCACCACGTAGAAATATTAAAGCTATTTCTTTAAATAACGAATTAAAATGAGGAAGAAAGAAGAAAAGGACCTCCGAAATCTATTTCTCTTATCATCTTACCAAACACAACAACAATTTTCTGCAAAATTGGGAAAATTACCCTAACTTGAAAACACTGCCCTATGATTCTTTATGCAATAACGTCACTTGGATTTTGCAATTACGTTCCGTTATACGTAATTTATAGGATATGTTGTAAAATACCTATTATTTTATACTACAAATTTCATGATAGCATATTAAATGTTTTTTTTTATTGATTTACGAACACAATATCTCGTTATCATTTTTGCGCAATTTCCCCACTGGTTTAGTTAGTCGTAAGGTTTATTGATTATATAACGGTTCTGAACGGGTGAACCATGTGCCGCGCCGTGTTAAAATGAAGTTACACGAGTTGCATAGACAACGCGATAGAATGCGTTGAGAGCTCGGTTGTTGTTATTTCGACTAATTGGTAAGTCTTTTAGGTTCTAGTTTGTTGTTCGAATGTATATTCCATCCATAAATAGAGGACGGTTGTGTCCAGATATTAAAATTGTTTAAAATAGCTACCTGAGTGGTCTTATTTTGATTTTGAATATCGTAATCGGTTATAACTGATAGTTAACTTGAACAACTTTTGGTATATAGGAGGGTAGCTTAGTTGGAAAAGCACCTGCTGTAAAAGGCAGGCGGTCCTGGGTTCGAATCCCAGCTCTCCTGTCTCCTCCCACCATAGAAGGTTTTTTGTTTTTTCTTTCTTTTTGCTTGGTGTTATCCTGTCCTTATTCCAGGGTCTGCCGGCCTACCTAAATACTTTCACTTCACGTGGAATTGAGCATCCTCCATAATAGTAGTTTTTTGAACGATTTACATAAATTCTATGATAAGTTAATATTTCTCTGAGAAATGTTTAGCTGCAGTATAAACAGTTTTGAAGGATAAAAGCGATTTGCTTTATAGTCCTTATTTCATCGAACTATACGATATCGCTTGGAATAGAGCAGGGTTATCAAGTTGTTGTGATATATACGGTCTACAGGAACTGTGTTGACTGTACTTCTCATCGTCTGCTAATTCAGAAATTGTATACGACTGTCGTGATTGAAAGACGGGTTGATCAAGATTGTCTTTTATTATCGATCAAATTAGAAAATAGTACACAAGATACGTCAATGTCCAGCAGTGGACGTCCTATGGCTGATGATGATGATGATGATGATGATGATGATGATGATGATGATGATGATGATGATGATGATGATGATGATGATGATAATGATGGTGATGACACAAGAAACGAATAAAAGGAAAATAATAGGATAGAATACGACAGCATGCAGATATTAGAGGTAGCTTATGCAAATGCAATTTTTTAGCGTCAGCATTTGGGTCTCCACACAATAATTAATATATCTCTTCACATTATAATCATAACAAGCTTGTACATGTGTTCTCGAGAGGTAGGCAGAGGTGCAAGTTGCATCTTAAAGAAGTGAGTTAAAGAGCATTTTATTTTGCAAAGCTGGACGGATCGACATGGTTTTATGTTCGGAGATAATTTATGAGATAAAGGACGATGTAGGTCACTCGGAGGAAATAACGCTCAAACTTATCACGGTTGGAGCTTTGTATAAAGCTGGTGTACGCCATCTATTAGATCAGGAGGTCCAACTTGTTAGCATTCATTCTGTTAAGTACTGAAGTTATAGAAGGTTCTAAACAATGTCAAATTGCGGTTCCATATAGACTAGGATTTGGCCAAGGATAGTTTATTAGGGAACTTGCATAGATTTTTTTTAGTTTATTGTAAAGAACTAGGTCTCAAATAAACACAAGAAACGAAAACATTAAAATATGCACAAATCATTTAATTATCGCAAGTCAAAATATGACTTACGAAACCCCGCGCTAAAAAAGGACGTGACGTCACTGCGTAGAAATGTTAAAGCTATTTCATGAAATAACGAATTAAAATGAGGAAAAAGAAAGAGAAAAAGACCTTCGAAATCTATTTCTCTTATCACCTTACCAAACATAAAAACTATTTTCGGCAAAATTGGGAAAATTACCTCAACAGAAACACTGCCCTATGATTCTTTATGCAATAACGTCACATGGATTTTGCAATTACGTTCCATTATACGTAATTTATAATTAGCATATTTTGTAAAATATCAATTACTTTATACTACAAATTTCATGATAGCATATTTAATAATTTTGTTTATTGATTTATGAACACAATATCTCGTTATAATTTTTGCGCAAGTTCCCCATTGGTTTAGTTAGTCGTAAGGTTTATTGATTATAAAACGGTTCTGAACGGGTCAACCATGTGCCGCGTAGTGTTAAAATGAAGTAACATGAGTTGCATAGATAACGCGATAGAATGCGTTGAGAGCTCGGTTGTTGTTATTTCGACTAATTGGTAAGTCCTTTAGGTTCTAGTTTGTTGTTCAAATATATATTCCATCCATAAATACAGGACGGTTGTGTCCAGATATTGAAAGTGTATTAAATACCTATTAGAGTGGTGTTATTTTGATTTTGAATGTCTTAATTAGTTATAACAGATAGTTAAGTTGAATAACAATTGGTATATAGGAGGGTAGCTTAGTTGGAAAAGCACCTGCTGTAAAAGGCAGGCGGTCCTGGGTTCGAATCCCAGCTCTCCTGTCCCCCCCCACCATAGGAGGTTTTTTGTTTTTTCTTTCTTTTTGCTTGGCGTTATCCTGTCCTTATTCCAGGGTCTGTCGGCCTACTTAAATACTTTCACTTCACGCGGACTTGAGCATCCTCCATATTAGTAGTTTTTTGAACGATTTAGATAAATTCTATGGTAAGTTAATATTTCTCTGAGAAATATTTAGCTGTGGTATAAACAGTTTTGAAGGATAACAGCGTTTTGCTTTATAATCCTTATTTCATCGAACTATACGATATCGCTTGGAATAGAGCAGGGTTATCAAGTTGATGTGATATATACGGTCTACAGGAACTGTGTTGACTGTACTTCTCATCGTCTGCTAATTCAGAAATTGTGTACGACTGTCGTGATTGAAAGACGGGTTGATCAAGACTGTCTTTTATTATCGATCAAATTAGATAATAGTACACAAGAGACGTCCATGTCTAGCAGTGGACGTCCTATGGCTGATGATGATGATGATGATGATGATGATGACGATGATGATGATGATGATGATGATGATGATGATGATGATGATGATGATGATGATGGTGACGACACAAGAAACGAATAAAAGGTAAAGAATAGGATAGAATACGACAGCATGCAAATACTAGATTATGCAAATGCAATTTTGTAGCGTCAGCATTTGGGTCTCCGCACAATAATTAATATATCTCTCCACATAATAATTATAACAAGCTTACACATGTATTCTCGAGAGGTAGGCAGAGGCGCAAGTTGCATCTTACAGTAGTGGGTTACCGAGCATTTTATTTTGCAAGGCTCAACGGATCCACATGGTTTTATGTTCGGAGATAATTTATGAGATAAAGGACGATGTAGGTTACTCGGAGGAAATAACGCTCAAACTTATCACGGTTGGAGCTGCGTATAAAGTTGGTGTACGCCATCTATTAGATCAGGAGGTCCAACTTGTTAACATTCATTGTGTTAGGTTTTGAAGTTATAAAAGGTTCTAAACAATGTCAAATTGCGGTTACGTATAGACTAGGATTTGGCCAAAGGTAGTTTATTAGGGAACTTGCATATAATTTTTTTTTAGTTTATTGTAATGAACTAGGTCTCAAATAAACACACCAGAAACAAAAACATTAAAATATGCACAAATCATTTAATAATCGCAAGTCAAAAAATGACTTACGAAACCCCACGCTAAAAAAGGACGTGACGCCACCGCGTAGAAATGTTAAAGCTATTTAATTAAATAACGAATTAAAATGCGGAAGAACGTCGGAAAGGACTTCCGAAGTTTATTTATCTTATCACCGTACTAAACACAACAAAATTTTCGGCAAAATTGGGAAAATTACCCCAACTTGAAAACACTACCCTATGATACTTTATGCAATAACGTCACTTGGATTTTGCAATTACATCCCATTATATGTAAATTATAATTGGGATATTTTGTAGAATATCAATTATTTTATACTAAAAATTTCATGATAGCATATTTCATGATTCTGTTTATTGATTTATGAACACAATATCTCGTTATAATTTTTGCGCAAATTCCCCACTGGTTTTAGTTAGTCGTAAGGTTTATTGATTATAAAACGGTTCTGAACGGGTGAACCATGTGCCGCGTAGTGTTAAAATGAAGTTACATGAGTTGCATAGATAACGCGATAGAATGCGTTGAGAGCTCGGTTGTTGTTATTTCGACTAATTGGTAAGTCCTTTAGGTTCTAGTTTGTTGTTCGAATGTATATTCCATCCATAAATAGAGGACGGTTGTGTCCAGATATTGAAAGTGTATTAAATACCTATTAGAGTGGTGTTATTTTGATTTTGAATGTCTTAATTAGTTATAACAGATAGTTAAGTTGAATAACAATTGGTATATAGGAGGGTAGCTTAGTTGGAAAAGCACCTGCTGTAAAAGGCAGGCGGTCCTGGGTTCGAATCCCAGCTCTCCTGTCCCCCCCCACCATAGGAGGTTTTTTGTTTTTTCTTTCTTTTTGCTTGGCGTTATCCTGTCCTTATTCCAGGGTCTGTCGGCCTACTTAAATACTTTCACTTCACGCGGACTTGAGCATCCTCCATATTAGTAGTTTTTTGAACGATTTAGATAAATTCTATGGTAAGTTAATATTTCTCTGAGAAATATTTAGCTGTGGTATAAACAGTTTTGAAGGATAACAGCGTTTTGCTTTATAATCCTTATTTCATCGAACTATACGATATCGCTTGGAATAGAGCAGGGTTATCAAGTTGATGTGATATATACGGTCTACAGGAACTGTGTTGACTGTACTTCTCATCATCTGCTAATTCAGAAATTGTGTACGACTGTCGTGATTGAAAGACGGGTTGATCAAGACTGTCTTTTATTATCGATCAAATTAGATAATAGTACACAAGAGACGTCCATGTCTAGCAGTGGACGTCCTATGGCTGATGATGATGATGATGATGATGATGATGACGATGATGATGATGATGATGATGATGATGATGATGATGATGATGATGATGATGATGATGATGGTGACGACACAAGAAACGAATAAAAGGTAAAGAATAGGATAGAATACGACAGCATGCAAATACTAGATTATGCAAATGCAATTTTGTAGCGTCAGCATTTGGGTCTCCGCACAATAATTAATATATCTCTCCACATAATAATTATAACAAGCTTACACATGTATTCTCGAGAGGTAGGCAGAGGCGCAAGTTGCATCTTACAGTAGTGGGTTACCGAGCATTTTATTTTGCAAGGCTCAACGGATCCACATGGTTTTATGTTCGGAGATAATTTATGAGATAAAGGACGATGTAGGTTACTCGGAGGAAATAACGCTCAAACTTATCACGGTTGGAGCTGCGTATAAAGTTGGTGTACGCCATCTATTAGATCAGGAGGTCCAACTTGTTAACATTCATTGTGTTAGGTTTTGAAGTTATAAAAGGTTCTAAACAATGTCAAATTGCGGTTACGTATAGACTAGGATTTGGCCAAAGGTAGTTTATTAGGGAACTTGCATATAATTTTTTTTTAGTTTATTGTAATGAACTAGGTCTCAAATAAACACACCAGAAACAAAAACATTAAAATATGCACAAATCATTTAATAATCGCAAGTCAAAAAATGACTTACGAAACCCCACGCTAAAAAAGGACGTGACGCCACCGCGTAGAAATGTTAAAGCTATTTAATTAAATAACGAATTAAAATGCGGAAGAACGTCGGAAAGGACTTCCGAAGTTTATTTATCTTATCACCGTACTAAACACAACAAAATTTTCGGCAAAATTGGGAAAATTACCCCAACTTGAAAACACTACCCTATGATACTTTATGCAATAACGTCACTTGGATTTTGCAATTACATCCCATTATATGTAAATTATAATTGGGATATTTTGTAGAATATCAATTATTTTATACTAAAAATTTCATGATAGCATATTTCATGATTCTGTTTATTGATTTATGAACACAATATCTCGTTATAATTTTTGCGCAAATTCCCCACTGGTTTTAGTTAGTCGTAAGGTTTATTGATTATAAAACGGTTCTGAACGGGTGAACCATGTGCCGCGTAGTGTTAAAATGAAGTTACATGAGTTGCATAGATAACGCGATAGAATGCGTTGAGAGCTCGGTTGTTGTTATTTCGACTAATTGGTAAGTCCTTTAGGTTCTAGTTTGTTGTTCGAATGTATATTCCATCCATAAATAGAGGACGGTTGTGTCCAGATATTGAAAGTGTATTAAATACCTATTAGAGTGGTGTTATTTTGATTTTGAATGTCTTAATTAGTTATAACAGATAGTTAAGTTGAATAACAATTGGTATATAGGAGGGTAGCTTAGTTGGTAAAGCACCTGCTGTAAAAGGCAGGCGGTCCTGGGTTCGAATCCCAGCTCTCCTGTCCCCCCCCACCATAGGAGGTTTTTTGTTTTTTTCTTTCTTTTTGCTTGGCGTTATCCTGTCCTTATTCCAGGGTCTGTCGGCCTACTTAAATACTTTCACTTCACGCGGACTTGAGCATCCTCCATATTAGTAGTTTTTTGAACGATTTAGATAAATTCTATGGTAAGTTAATATTTCTCTGAGAAATGTTTAGCTGCAGTATAAACAGTTTTGAAGGATAACAGCGTTTTGCTTTATAATCCTTATTTCATCGAACTATACGATATCGCTTGGAATAGAGCAGGGTTATGAAGTTGATGTGATATATACGCTCTACAGGAACTGTGTTGACTGTACTTCTCATCGTCTGCTAATTCAGAAATTGTGTACGACTGTCGTGATTGAAAGACGCGTTGATCAAGACTGTCTTTTATTATCGACCAAATTAGAAAATAGTACACAAGAAACGTCCATGTCCAGCAGTGGATGTCCTTTGTCTGATGATGATGATGGTGATGACACAAGAAACGAATAAAAGGAAAAGAATAGGATAGAATACGACCGCATGCAAATATTAGATTATGCAAATGCAATTTTGTAGCGTCAGCATTTGGGTCTCCACACAATAATTAATATATCTCTCCACATAATAATTATAACAAGCTTACGCATGTATTCTCGAGAGGTAGGCAGAGGTGCAAGTTGCATCTTACAGTAGTGGGTTACCGAGCATTTTATTTTGCAAAGCTCAACGGATCCACGTGATTTTATGTTCGGAGATAATTTATGAGATAAAGGACGATGTAGGTTACTCGGAGGAAATAACGCTCAAACTTATCACGGTTGGAGCTTTGTATAAAGCTGGTATACGCCATCTATTAGATCAGGAGGTCCAACTTGTTAGCATTCATTCTGTTAAGTACTGAAGTTATAGAAGGTTCTAAACAATGTCAAATTGCGGTTCCATATCGACTAGGATTTGGCCAAAGGTAGTTTATTAGGGAACTTGCATATATTTTTTTTGGTTTATTGTAAAGAACTAAGCCTCAAATAAACACACCAGAAACATAAACATTAAAATATCACAAATCATTTAATAATCGCAAGTCAAAAAATGACTTACGAAACCCCACGCTAAAAAAGGACGTGACGTCATCGCGTAGAAATGTTAAAGCTATTTAATTAAATAACGAATTAAAATGAGGAAGAACGTCGGAAAGGACTTCCGAAGTTTATTTATCTTATCACCGTACTAAACACAACAAAATTTTCGGCAAAATTGGGAAAATTACCCCAACTTGAAAACACTACCCTATGATTCTTTATGCAATAACGTCACTTGGATTTTGCAATTACATCCCATTATATGTAAATTATAATTGGGATATTTTGTAGAATATCAATTATTTTATACTAAAAATTTCATGATAGCATATTTCATGATTCTGTTTATTGATTTACGAACACAATATCTCGTTATAATTTTTGCGCAAATTCCCCACTGGTTTAGTTAGTCGTAAGGTTTATTGATTATAAAACGGTTCTGAACGGGTGAACCATGTGCCGCGTAGTGTTAAAATGAAGTTACATGAGTTGCATAGATAACGCGATAGAATGCGTTGAGAGCTCGGTTGTTGTTTTTTCGACTAATTGGTAAGTTCTTTAGGTTCTAGTTTGTTGTTCGAATGTATATTCCATCCATAAATAGAGGACGGTTGTGTCCAGATATTAAAATTGTATTAAATACCTACCTGAGTGGTGTCATTTTGATATTGAATATCGTAATCAGTTATAACAGATAGTTAACTTGAATAACTTTTGGTATATAGGAGGGTAGCTTAGTTGGAAAAGCACCTGCTGTAAAAGGCAGTCGGTCCTGGGTTCGAATCCCAGCTCTCCTGTCCCCCCCCACCATAGGAGGTTTTTTGTTTTTTCTTTCTTTTTGCTTGGCGTTATCCTGTTCTTATTCCAGGGTCTGCCGGCCTATCTAAACGCTTTCACTTCACGCGGACTTGAGCATCCTCCACAATAGTAGATTTTTGAACGATTTAGATAAGATTTGGTAAGTTAATATTTCTCAAAGTTTTTAAATGTTTCCGCATTATACTGTCCATCTTCACTGAAGTTTGAGGCATATAGAGGAACCACACCACTTAAAGACAACAAACACAACTCTAGAGAATAATATGAAGTAATTTTAACAAGTGACGCCCACCCTGTCAGACTTCCCGTCAAAATCCAATATATGATTTATTAGATTTTTGCCATACAATTTTGATAGATAAGGCGGCCCTCAACGATATAAGTTAATAATAACGACATAATGTTATGAGTATAAGGCTGGCGACATCGTCTGCAGATTCTACGCCATATATTAGACTAGCAGGTTCAACATGTCAGCTTCAGTCTGCTAGGTTCTGTTTTAGAAGGTTCTAAACAAGGTTGAATTGAGGTTGTACATGAACCTCATAGTATTATATCTGGTAGAGGAGGACGCTGGGAGCACGGCATTTTTTCGTCCGTAGATTTTACCGCCATCTATCGGGGGGAGATTCAACCTATTTAGTACTCTGGTCTAATGTCTATGATGTTATTACGTGTGGTTCGCACTCATACGGGTTCAGAAATACTGAAATGGTTCCTAATTGTGATGGTTTCAAACAACGTAAAACCCCGTTACTTTAGCCGACATTATTAGAGTTAGCGAGAGACATTTTATTCGCTAGAGGACTCTGGATGACTTTATAACAAGTTAACGCATGTATTCTTGAACCGTAGGCAGAGGTGCATGTTCAACTTACAATAATGGATGGAAAATATTACTTTGCAACGCAATAAATCGACAAACTCTAAACTCTATTACGGGTGGTGCCGCGCCGCAAAGAATATTAAAATAAATAGAAGTCATTGAATATTAATAAGAGACATCCAATGACTAAAGAAACAATAAGAGGACCCGGCATAACAACGAAAAATACGTGTTTACTATGAAGCCGATTCCGCCATTTTAGTTTCGCTATCTACCTCTATTTATATATAAGTTGTCACCGTGTCATAAGAATTTAATAACATATAGAGTATATACTTATTGATTTCATTGTGAATACGTTGAAATAAAACTATTTTTACGGATTCTATCACGATTTGGTTTTTAATTTTTTTGAAGGTAGATATTGTAACACTAACTTAACTTACTTAATGTATAAAATTCGCGTAAACTTAAGAAATCAGTATGTGAATATGGTGTTTTATTTACAATAACACCATTTTCTGAATATGAAGAAGCCGCCTAACTTATATTAATGGGACATTTCTTTCACAAATTCCTCCTCTATCTTCTTTTGTCTAAAGATCGAATATAACCTTCGAATGGAACTGTAATTCTTTCAAATTCTGTCATAATGTCATTATGTAAACAGAGTGCCAATAAGACAAATGTCAAAGAGCCTTATGTCTTTATAAACATAATAATATAATTCAGAATTGTAGAGATTGCGTAGAGATATCATTATTTGGAGTGAATACAATGATCCACAGTCATCCGACGTCGATATTTTGTATAATCGCAACTGAATTTTGTGAAAGATTTTCTTTCTGCGGATTGCGAAGTATGTATGTTTTACTTAGAGTAGGACCTACGATGATCCACTATTTATCTTGTTGTCCTCTTAGAATAATAAATACGACCTATGGGTATTAAAAGGTACTTACACTGTATACTATGTGTACATATATACTAGAGGTGACGAGTTGAAACGGGAATCAGATTATAATCTCTTTGTGCTAAGCCAGCGGGGCAGCATAAACAGCAATAAAAATAAACGATAGAATAGCTCAGATGGGAATGGTATGGACTGCCGAGAGGAGCCTCTGAGATTTAAAACCAACTCAAAAAGGAGCATATAGTTCTGCCTCTTTACAGCCTCCGTGGTGCAGCGGACGAGCAGCCGGCTGTGAAGCGAAAGGCCGCGGGTTCGATCCCCGCACTGAGACAAATATTTGTGTGGCCCACAGATATTTGATTCGGGTCTGGGTGTTGTGAGACCCTCGAGTCCCTGAGACCCTGTGAGTCTCTCGTAGTTCCTGATTCCCACGACACAAGACTCGATCTTAGTATGGGTTCAGGACTATGTGTGTGACTGTTGGGTGTTATTTATTTTTTATTTTGAGTGTGTTTTCATTGTGAATTATCGCTTGCTATAACAGTAAGGCAAATATCGTGAGGGGAGACCTGCATACAAGGTTTGTGAAGTCTACCAACCCGCATACCACCCCCCTTTTTGTAGAGGAGGTCCGTGCCTAGAAGTGCTATTATTAAACCAGTAGGGATCCACTGATACTATGATATTTCAGCAATACTATCATTGTACCTGAGGAACGTGTTATGCCTGCATGAGAACGCAGCGACCGTGGTGTATCATATATTCATAATGATGTGCTATGCTATGCCACTGGTTGGGGCTATCCTAGCTGATAACTTCATTGGGCGGTACAGGTTAGTGAAGATAAACCAAATTATTATTAGGACAGTAGACACATGGACCTGAAGCTCGACCACCATCAAAATTATGCTTAAGCTTTTTTCTTATGACCTTTTTGTATGTTTGACTGCCTCGGTAGCGTGGTGGTATTTCGGTACGACTACGGTTCTGAGGCCTCGGGTTCGATCCCCGGGTCGGGCAAAGTGATATTGGATTTTTCCATATCAGCCCGGAGTCTGGAATTTGTGCCCGATATGGCGATAAAGGTCGCAGGAAGTCGCTGGATGCAGGCCGCTTCCAACAGGTCGATCTGGAAATCTTTGGGGGAGGCCTATGTTCAGCAGTGGACGTCCTATGGCTGATGATGATGATGATGATGATGATGGCGATAGGCTCGCTCCCTATCACATCTGGGACGGAACTAAGCTCGGCGAAATGTGGGTGTTCTAGTTCGCTAGTGCGCCTTTGCCTACCCCTTCGGGGATACAGGCGTGAGCTTATGTGTTATGTTATGTTATGTTATGTTTTTGTATGTTTTAGGGTGATATTATATTTCTCTGTGATTTACCTGCTGGGTACATTGCTGACGTGCTGCTCAGCGATACCTCCACTAATGCTGCCTCCTACGTAAGTGTCCTGCACCAACATTTTTGACAATTTATTTCGTATCACGTTCACTGTGCATTGCAACCTGTATGCCAACCAGAACTCCAAAAAAGTCCCACTGCTGGGCACGGACTTACCCTGCCCGGCTAGCATGCGCGCCACGAGACCATTTTGTCTACGCTTTTTGTCCTGTTATAACCGGTTTTCTCTATTTGTCTACGGACACTAACATGCGTCCTCGTTTATTTTCATACAAAATTGTAGACAGCACGTAGACAAAGTCTCGACTGTCGATTATCGGGATATCTCGTGGCGCGTATGCTAGGCGGGCTGGATAGTGTAGAAATTAAAAGTTTAAAGATAAAATCGTGTTGTATGGAACCTTCACCACTAGTCGGCCAGTGATATCATTTAATATTTCGGACGGTATCGAAATATTTCTATTTTTTTTTTTACTTCTATAATCTAATCCAAGTTCTCTTCGACATAGATATCTTTTATCATAAGTAAAATATATTAGGTACGCTATGTGTTCGTAATATTATATAGAGGTACACATATTACATAAATTATTGCGGTATACCATTAAATATGCACCATGTCTCTGCGTAAATCGCTAGTGTAACTAATCTTTTCTTTCTACCTGCCCTTATCCCACCTTAATGTGGGGTCGGCGTAACACATTATTTCAATCATGTTACAGAAAGTATTTGGCTTAGTTTTTACGACCGGTTGCCTGCCTGACGTCAACCCCCTCTGAGGGATTCAGTCCCGTGGAAAATGTATTAAAAAAATCGCTTTGTCCGACCTGGGAATCGAATCCAAGACCTCCTGGTCCACAGCCTATATTATTATACGCTGCCACTAGACCAAGGAGGCAACCAACCAAGGAATACATAAATAAAATGAATAAAATTGTATTTCGACTCACACGTCAATCCGGCTGCTACGAAGGTGCTACGCGGTGAAACTACGCGGTTAGTGCGTAGCAGACTCTACGATTGTTTGTCAAGTTTGGTTGAACAACAAAACTTTATTCTTATAATTATTTTATGAATATGATCAATAAATACTCAACTAATGTAATGTGATGACGTGATATCAAGGCCAAAACGTTTGTGTAGCGTGATTAAGTTATTTAATTTTTTTTAGAAGAGGGGGCAAACGAGCAGGTGAGTCACTTGATGTTAAGTCATCACCACCGTCCATAAACATCCACAATCAGGATCCCACACAGAGGGGTTGACGTCGGCAAAGCTATCGGTTGTAAAAACTAAGCCAAATTCTTTCAACATAATTAAAAAACGTGTCCAGTCAAACCCACATTGAGGACAAACGTGCTTATGTCATGACATTTCTGCGCCTTCATGAAGGTCCATATTTAGTACTTTAATAAGATCTACCTTCACAGCACTACGTCGATGATTGGATTAGCTTTGATTGCGACGGGCACTGGCGGCATCAAGCCATGCGTGGCCGCTTTTGGAGGAGATCAGGTATATGCAATTGAACAAAGAGTAAACGTAAAACGATGTGAATACAAAAAGGGCGAAAGCAAATGTTTGTTTTAATTTAATGATCATAAATCTAAAAGGGTTACCACACCGTCTCATAGCAGTATTATATATATATATATATATATATATATATATATATATATATATATATATATATATAGCAGAAACTGGCAAACGAGCAGATGGTAAGTGATCTCCACCGCCCATAGACACCCGAGATTTAAAAAGAATCATGGGTGCGTTGCCAACCTAAAAGGGGAGAGGAAAGGGATTGGGAAAGGGAGGGGGAATTGGGCTAGATAGAAGATACTATAATCATACTTATGCCGATACCGTATAAAAAAACAAAGTAAGATTAAAATAATACTGCTATAAGTCGTGGTATAACCCACCAGGTCGTTACCAACAGGTCGATCCGGAATTTTTTTGCGAAGGCCTATGTCCAGCAGTGGACGTCCTATGGCTGATAATGAATATTATGTTCTGTTTTAAAAATATAATGTAAAAATTTTGAAAAGTAAACTAATCACACCAGACTTAATAAAGGTCGTAGAAAGTCGTTGGATGGAGGCCGCTGTCAATAGGTAGATCTCGAAATCTTTGTGGGAAGCTTATATTCAGCAGTGGACGTTCTATGACTGATATAGATTATGATAAACCAATATGTGTTTGAAATAAGTTCCGACTGCCGGAAGAGAACCAGCGTCTCCAGCGTTTCTTCTCCACGTTCTACTGTACGGTGAACCTGGGCGGGTTCATGGGCATGGTGGTAACGCCGGTACTCCGCCGCAGCGTCATGTGCTTCGGCGATGACACCTGCTATGCCCTCGGCTTCGGGTTCCCGGCTTTATTGGTGCTGTTCTCTATAAGTAAGCAGCTTAATAAATAACTACATATATAAGCTCAAGTCTGTATCCCCGACGGGGTAGGCAGAGGTAAAAGAAAATAGAACACCTAAATTATGTCTCGCTTATTTCCGTCCCAGATGTGATTAACATCAACTAACTAAGCAGATAGTAACCAAAAAAAATATTACGTCACTCGACTCGGATGTTTGTTAAATTATTACTCAATCAGGCAGGGGGTGCAAGAATGTACCGTATAGACCCAACATGCATATCCGACAGGTTTAACTGTGATTGGTCGAAAGATCCTGTGGTGTCTATGCATCGATATATTATTTACCTAGATGCACAGTTGAAGCTTGGAAAATGGGACAGCAAAGGAGTGCTTAAGCACTTCTTTTGCCTACAGTCGGACGCCGATAGAATTCTAAATTTCAAAATTCAAATTTAAGAACGCTTGCTCATGTCAATTAAAAAGCTACTTTATAACACACGCATAGAGTTATATTTGTGTTGATTGAGTTTGAACTTGTGATCTTTTTCTTTATTTTGTTCCTGAGACCACTTTTTAAGAGGATATTTGCAAAGAACTGTGCATCTATGGTATATTATATTGATGTGTCTATGACATGTTGCGACATCACATCGACCAATCGAACTTCGACCAAATTTAAACTACATGAATGCGCGTTTTGCGTCTATACGGAACGTTCTAGGGGGGCTGAACGGCTCAACAGATCTGGAAGAAAAGCATGGAAATGGATTATAGTCTGGAATGGCACATAGACTACTTCTATCCGAAGTTTAAATGTACTATTCCCGTCATATAGATTTGTTAATAAACATCTACGCGAACGAAGTCATGGGCAACAATTGAGTCCTATAAAAACAAAGCCTACAACCTGAAAAATGAATGAAAAATTTTACTTCGATTGTGTTTGTTTTTCTTTGTAATATGATCTAACCGAGATCAAATCTTGTGTTAGTATGCCAATTTTATATCACTTGACTAAGTAATTTTAATATAACTGTAATGAAATTTTCAAAGCTACATTAAAAAAAAGGAAACATATTGCAAAGCCACATAAGCTCACGCCTGTATCCCGGGTAGGCAGAGGCGCACAAGCCAAGTAGTACACCCACATTTCGCCGAGCTAAGTTCCGTCCCAAATGTGGTAGGAAGCGAACCTATCGCCCTATCGGGCACAAATTCCAGACACCGGGCTGATATGGAAAAAGACTATCACTTTACCCGACCCGTAACAGTCACACACAGTCAACATAAGACAGCTAAGAAGAACGGTTGCGTCGCACTAGTGCTCTAATTTGTGTTCGGGTAAAGTGCTGACGCAGCAATATTCGCCGCCGCGTCGAGGCGCGAGCCGCGGTCGTTACGATGACCTAGATATCGTGATTGCAATTCGTAATAATTATTTACGTAAACAACTGACATCTGTTAAGGCCAAGCTATACTAACCAATATGGCCAGCCAAAAATCAATCACCATCAAAACGGAAACAGAACAACTGTTATATAAATTATATAACGAGGAAAAGGCCCTGCGTGAAAAATTGGAGTGCTTGGTAAATGATCTCCAAGTTAAATTAGAAAATCTTCAGCAAAAACTTGATAAAACTGAAGAACAAAAAAATAAGTCAGCCTCTGACAAAACATGCGACGCGAAAGAATCGTCTTCCGAAGTCCATTATGAGACCGATGAAGAGGAGCTAGCACGAGAGACCGAGTGGATACGCCAAGTGAGCAGAAAGAAGAGGAAGCTTAACTCAACGCCTTCTCCGCAGCAACAGAACGAGCCCAACAAAAAAGGTTCCGAGATAATTAAAGTAAAAAAGGTGCCTCTGCCACCCCCTATTATAGTAGAAGGTATAAAAAATTACCAAAATTTTTATGATTTTCTTTCTACAAGTTTATCTAATGAGGAATTCACTATAAAGATGATGAAAGGAGACAGTGCTAAGATTAACACAAATAAAGAAGACTCGTATAGAACAATTACTAAATTGCTACTAGAAAACAATAATCGCTGGCACTCATACGAAAACAAACAGGATAGGCCAATTAGAGTTATGGCAAAAAACCTGCATCATTCGTACCTGCCCGAGAGAATAATAGAAGATCTAACATCCAAAGGTTATAAAATACTGGAAGCAGTCAACAAACTAAGTTGGAGAACTAAAGAACCTCTCAATATGTTTATGCTGTCATTCCAAAATAACGAAAATATAAACACCATCTATGACATTAAATCTATATTAGGATGTAAAGTGGAAATGCAGCCTATTAAAACATCCAAATTGATCCCACAGTGCAAGCGATGCCAGGCGTATGGTCATACACAAAAATACTGTTGCAAGGAGCCCAGGTGTGTAAAATGTACGGGAAAACATCTCACCCGAGATTGTAGAAAACCAACAGACGTAAAACCAAAATGTGTTCATTGTGGTGAACTTCACCCTGCCAACTACAGAGGATGCATAGTAGCTAAAGAGTTGCAGAATATGAAAAATAAGGCAATGGCTAAGAAAGCTATAAATGTTCCACCTCGAGCTGAGAATAGAAGGAATAACGCCATTAAAGATCAAAGTTATAACGAGAAAGTCTCATTCGCTCAAATGACTAAAGTCAGCCCGTCAGTATCTCAGGTACAACCGAAGCAACATCTGCAGGCAAAACCACAGACACAGCATCAACCACAATCTAGCAATATGGAAGAAAAAATCAACAAACTCTTACATTATATGACTTCATTTGACAGTCGCTTGAAAAAATTGGAACACAGCACCAAGATTGCTACATCAACAGAGTCACAATGATGAGTACATTAAGAATAATGGAATGGAATGCTAACGGTCTATTTCAACACCTTAATGAAATAGAAATCATTCTTAATACAGAAAATATCGATGTGTGCCTCATATCAGAGTCACACTGTACCAAAGAATCAATGATAAAAATAAAGGGATATAAAATCTATAATGCATTACACCCAAATAACACTCCTAGAGGAGGCAGTACTATTATTATAAAAGAAAACATCTACCATTACGAACAACATAAGATGGAAGAACAAGACAAACAAATTGTTTCGGTCTGTGTTCAAACAAAGCTCTACCCGATTACTATATCAGCTATATATTGCCCACCTAGATATTCGCTAAAGGCAGAGCAATTTAAATACCTTTTAAAACAACTGGGCAATAGGTTTATACTCGGAGGAGATTTCAATGCCAAAAACACCCATTGGGGATCTAGACTTACGACAACCAAAGGAAAGGAGTTACTAACAGCTATTAAAGATGTCAAATGTGATGTAATATCTACAGGTAAGCCAACTTATTGGCCTACAGATACCCAGAAAATACCAGACCTAATAGATTTCTTCATATGTAAAAATATCTCACTTAACAGTATTCATATAGAGGAAGGCTACGACATGAGTTCAGACCATTCACCAATAGTGCTAACTCTATCTGAACGCTTAATTAAAACAGAAAACAGCTTATCTTTAACAACTAATTATACAGACTGGGAAAGCTTTAAACTTGACCTTGAATCTGTAATAGACCTAAAAGTTGCGTTAAAAACACCAGAACATCTTGAAAACGACTTAAGAAAATTTATAAACGATATACAACAATGCGCCTGGCGAAACACTCCCGAAACTAAAATCAGGGTAAAAGGTAACTACTATCCAGTACATATCAAGAATCTTATTGCCGCAAAGAGGAAACAAAGGAAACAGTGGCAAAGAACTAGAAATCCACATGACAAAACATTATTTAACACACTCACAAAAAGATTAAGAAGGGAAATCAAAAGTTTTAAAGATGATTCGATGAATACGTACCTTCGTGAACTTACAAGCGATCGTACATCAGATTACTCGTTATGGAAAGCTACTAAAGATATTAAAAAGCCTATTAAGCAGATCCCTCCAATAAAAGGGTCAAACGGTCGCTGGGCTATCAATAATAAGGAAAAGGCAAACATATTTGCACACCATCTGGAAAAAATTCTTAAACCTAACGAAAATACTATAGAACAACTCAAGCTAGATGACAAAACGCAAGAAAACCTAGAAATAAAACTCGTAACTCCTAAAGAAGTGGTACGTGAAATAAAAAGTCTTAAACATAAGAAATCACCTGGTTATGATTTGATTACTGGAGATGTCTTAAACAACCTTCCACGTAAAGCCATAGTTAAATTAACTACTCTTATTAATGCTTCACTCAGATTAAAATATGTACCTGACGTATGGAAATTTGCTGAAGTTATAATGATACTGAAACCTGGTAAACCTCCTCAGGAAGTTACTTCCTACAGACCAATCTCACTGTTACCAATAATGGCAAAATTATTTGAAAAACTATTTTTAAAAAGATTAAAACCTATTATAGAACAAAGAAATTTAATCCCCGACTATCAGTTTGGTTTTAGAGAAAAACACTCCACGATAGACCAAGTGCATCGGATAATCAACATTATTGAAAAAGCATTAGAAGAAAAGAAAGTTTGCACTACTATTTTTTTAGACGTAGCACAAGCATTTGATAAGGTATGGCATCACGGCCTTACATACAAGCTGAAAAATTTACTTCCAAAGCAATTTTCAGATATCTTGGAATCTTATATATCGGACAGAACACATCGAATAAAACATGAAGATTCATATTCCGACATAAAACATATCAACGCTGGAGTACCACAGGGAAGTGTATTGGGTCCCGTACTGTACTTATTATACACCTGTGATATACCTACAACGGAAAACAACACCATTGCCACCTTCGCGGATGACACAGCAATTATAGCTACAGGTTCTACTCACGAGGAAGCAGTGGAAAAAGTCCAAACAGCCGTTAATACCATCATTGATTGGACCAAAAAATGGCGTTTAAAAATAAATGAATCAAAATCAGTTCATGTAGATTTCTCTAATAAAAGACCAAATTATCACCCAGTGGTAATAAATGGTAATAAAGTACCGTACGAAAATACAGCCAAGTATTTGGGCATGACACTTGACACAAAGCTTCGCTGGAAAGCACATGTTAAAAAGAAACGCGACGAACTGGAACTTCGTTATAGGAATATGTACTGGCTACTTGGAAAACACTCCGCGTTGTCAGTACACAACAAAATCCTTTTATATAAACAAGTCCTAATGCCAGTATGGACTTATGGCATACAGTTGTGGGGCTGTACCAAACAAAGCCATATACAAATGATCCAACGATTTCAAAATAAAGTGCTCCGGGGTATCGTAAATGCGCCCTGGTACATAAGAAATGATGATCTCCACCGGGACCTTAAAGTGGAATTTGTTAGCAATGTGATACAGAAATACGCCGAAGCTCATGAACGTCGACTTCATCATCATGTGAACGTAGAGGCAATCCAGCTCCTTGACAACACAGACCTAGTGAGACGACTAAAAAGGACAAAACCTTTTGAGTTAGTGTAGTGAACATTTAGTGACATATAGTGCAGTGAGTGCTATTCGTAAAGAACACGTGAACATTGTGTCTTCCCCTTAATAGAGACAATAAGAAGTGTGTTAATGGACATATTCTTAGCTATAGTCTCATGAGAAGTTTAGGTTAAACTTAAATTACTTATTAGTCGTTAGGCTAGATTGTAATTCCAATGATGTACTTCATATGGTATATCATTACAAAAAAAAAAAAAAAAAAAAAAAAAAAAACTTTACCCGACCCGGGGCTCGAACACGAGACCTCAAGACGGTAGTCGTACCGAAATACAACCACGCCACCGAGGCAGTCCAGTACAAAGCCACGATTCATTCATTTTTTAGATTGCCTTTGTTTCTATACGACTTAATCATCGGGAATAAAAATTAAAAACCAAATCGTGATAGAATCCGTAAAAATAGTTTTATTTCGACTTAATTATTATAATATAAATTGACGATAGACACACACCTCTCCTTACGCGTTTGTCTATTTATATAAAAGGAGAAACAGAGTGACTGACTGACTGACTGACTGACTGACTGACTGACGTATCAGAGTGTAGCCGAGACTATTGGAACTAGTAACGTGAAATTTGACACATGGCTTCCTTTTATAATCTAGGCGAGCACTAGGAAAAGATTTTTGGAAATTTATTTCGGTGTAACGGGGGATGTAAGTTTGTATAAAGAAAATGGAAATACGACGGAACAGCCTCATGCGGGCGTAGCCGCGGGCAAAGGCTAGTAATGTAATATTAAAGGAGCTATTCATTTGCAGTTATATTTGTCGTCGGAAAGCCTTGGTACAGGATCAAGAAACCCCGAGACAATATTACTTTGAAATTCGTGTCGTGTGCATGGGTGAGCTTTGTCTTTGTACATGAACCTTTATAGCACACACATTTATAACATGGATATTATACAGAGACCGCTTTTGTTCGCCGTTTTAATTTCAACGAAGTGGATTCTGAAGTAGAAGTAGGTTCTTCAGTGTGTATTACATGTGTATAGCTCCATGGCACAGCGAACGAGTACCGGCTGTAAAGCGAGAGACCGCGGTTTCGATTTATGTGGCCCACAGATATCTGTTTGGGCTCTAGGTGTAGTGAAACTGGAAGTTTCTCAGGTTATAACTACTATGGGATCAGCGGCCTGAGCAGGAAAATTTCTGACAACCGTAAATGTATTCGAACTCTATGCGTGTCTATGAAATTTGTATTAAATATTAACCAAACGTCATCAGTGCGCAGCGAACTCGAATACATTTACATACATTAGTTTTTCGTGCTCGGGCTACTGGATTATATGTGTGACTGTTAGGTGTTACTGATTGTTGACTGCCTCGGTGGCGTGGTGGTATTTCGGTACGACTACGGTTCTGAGGTCTCGGGTTCGATCCCCGGGTCGGGCAAAGTGATATTGGATTTTTCCATATCAGCCCGGAGTCTGGAATTTGTGCCCGATATGGCGATAGGCACGCCCCCTATCACATCTGGGACGGAACTAAGCTCGGCGAAATGTGGGTGTTCCAGTTCGCTAGTGCGCCTCTGCCTACCCCTTCGGGGATACAGGCGTGAGCTTATGTTATGTTATTGAAATTAAACTATTTTTACGGATTATATCACGATTTGGTTTTAATTTTTATGCCCGACGTTTCGAAAGCTTTGCAGCCTTCGTGGTCACGGGTCAGACTAAGGTGTCATTTGTCCAAAATGTTAATATTACATTATCTACCTTCATTTTAAAATTATACAATTTTAAATTTAAAAAGTTAGTTATTTGCGATCCGATTTACGCAGTATGAGCTCACGGTGTCTTGAGGTCTGGCAGTTGGTCTTTTGGATTCTGATTTAATTAAATGTATGATTGGGTCCCAGGTTTGTGCAAGCTTCCAACCATCTTCTCTATTGAAATTAGGGTGTTTTTTAATTTCAATAGCCTCGCGTATCATCCTAGGTAGGAATCGGTGTTCTTTGGCAAGGATTTGTGGTTTATCGAATCTGAGGTAATGTTTTGAGCCTTCCTCTGAATGTTCAGCAACTGCAGACTTCGTCTGTATTTTTAAAACCTCTTAAAACTCTTACTGCCATTCTTTTGGGTACCTTTTTCGGCTCCATCACTAATGACCATCGGACCATACGGACGACGTCGCAAACAAAAGTCGTGTTTTGTAATTATGGAGACGACTGGCATTCGGAACCATTCATCAACCCTCGATAACCTATAGCGGTAGGGGATATCAATCATCGTCCGCGGTGCGAGTCCTTTTCACAGGTTTTTCTAAGTAATCAGGGGCGGATTTAGGGAAGTCCGTTTCAATTTAGAAGCAAAATTATTTGTGAACGTTTAAATAAATAACACCCAACAGTCACATACATAGTCCTGACCTCACACTAAGATCGAGTCTTGTGTCGTGGGTATCAGGAACCACGAGAGACTTTCGGTCCCACAACACCCAGACCCGAAACAAATATCTGTAGGTCATTTAAACATTTGTCTCAGTGCGGGTATCGAACCCGCGGCCTCACGCTTCACAGCCGCCTACTCGGCCGCTGCGCCACGGAGGCTGTCAGAACCTGCTGTTACCTGTTTAAAGGACCGTTTAGTGTAGTTTGTGTAGTTAAACAAAAACTAAAAACCGACTTCCTCTTTTTTACACATTTCCATCTTCAAAATGACTGAACTGATTTTGATGAAACTTGCACTATTCTCTAAATTATAATATACCTAGTCCAATAAAGATGTACTGAAATCCGATAAATAATCTCAGAGACATATGTTGACAAACATACATACATACATTTATAAAATTTGCCACATGTGTTCACCGGGCTTAGACAAGTGGCTTATGCGCTAGTCGAATAGAATAAATGTATGGGAATGACATAAGAATACGCTATATGCGGCGTACTCTTATGTCATTCCTATACATTTATTTTATTCGTCTATTCTATTCGACTAGCGCAAAGCCACTTGTCTAAACCCGCAGAAGACCACACATACATACATGCATAAGCTCACGCCTGTATCCCCGAAGGGGTAGGCAGAGGCGCACTAGGGAACTAGAACACCCACATTTCGCCGAGTTTAGTTCTGTCACAGATGTGATAGGGGGCGAGCCTATCGCCATATCGGGCACAAATTCCAGACTCCGGGCTGATATGGAAAAATCCAATATCACTTTGCCCGACCCGGGGATCGAACCCGAGACCTCAGAACCGTAGTCCTACCGAAATACCACCACGCCACCGAGGCAATCACCACATAGACTAATATATCCGAATATTACGTAATTTTGACAATATTACATACATCGAATTGATAACCTCATTTTTTAAGTCAGTTAATAATATTGAACACTAAGTTATAGTGTAACAAACACTGACGATCCTTAAAAAATGAACTTAGTCAATCTTGGACCGTCTACTATGTATATGGGGACCCCCAAGTAGTTTCCTGAGTCCACACCTGTAACTAATGGAGAAAAAGATGGTATCTGTAATGATTTATGATGCATGTCTCTTAGCACTCATTCAACAAGGCACAATAAGAAGTATCCGATAATAGAAGGCATTATTGGGGAGCTGGTCAGGAAACTGTTAACCTCTTTAGTTGTAAACGGTTGTACTGATTTCCAGCTGGTGTATTTTTTAACAACTTTTTTATGGACATTGCCTTGTTTATGACCGATGATATGATTATCCCGAAAAAATGTATGGTTGCCGAGATGTACATGCAATCAAAGTCGCAAGAAACAATTATAGTTTTGTAAAGAAATATGTGTGGGTCATTTAAACATTTGTCTCGGTGCGGGTATCGAACCTGCGGCCTAAATCTTTGGGGGAGGCCTATGTTCAGCAGTGGACGTCCTATGGCTGATGATGATGATGATGATGAAAGAAATATTTCTATAAAGACACTTTGCGGCTCCACTTTATAATCCTCTTAAATGTCTCTGTGCTGTATTCTTCGTCTAAGTATTATTGCACTACATCGTCATATTTGAGAACGGAATTTTAATTATTTGCTGTTAAAAGATTCCTACTTTGTATTTTAATATTTCTTTGACAGCCTCCATGGAGTAGTGGGCGAGTAGGCGGCTGTAAAACGAGAGACCGCGGTTCGATTCCCGCACCGAGACAAATGTTTGAGTGACTCACAGATATTTGTTTTGAGATCGAAAGTGTCTCGTAGTTTCTGATACCCACGACACCTGTTATACCTATCGTATACTTCGTAGACTTATTTTTATTTATTTCTTTCATCAATATATTATACCCTAGATGCACAGTTCTTTACAAATATCCTCTTAAAAAGTGGTCTCAGGAATAAAACAAAGAAAACGATCACAAGTTGTAATTAAATCAACACAAATATAACCCTAAGCACGTGTTATAAAATAGGGTTTTAAATGAAATGAGCAAGCGTTCTTTAATTTGAATTTTGAAATTTAGAATTTTATCGACGTCCGACTGTAGGCAAAACGAGTGCTTAAGCACTTCTTTGCTGTCCCATTTTCCGAGCGTCAACTGTGCATCTAAGTAGGTATATAATATATCGATGATTTCTTTTTATATTCTATTTATTATTTTGATTAGAGAATACAGTAAAATAAAAGACAGTCTTGGTCAAACCGTCTTTCAATTACAATACCTAGTATGGGATCAGGGGGGTTACCACCACCTCCTATAGCAGTATTATGATAGTTTTACTTGTGCCGATTCCCATACAAAACAAACAAGGACGATTATAATAATACTGCTATAAGGCTCAATTGCACCACTATTATTAACCTAGAGTTAGTCCTAACCGCAAGTTAAGTTACATGTCATTCATACATTTTCTGTCAATTTATCTTGCGGTTAGGACTAACCCTAGGTTAATAATAGTGGTGCAATTGAGCCTTAGAGGTCGTGTTAATCCTGCTGGACTGTCTGTGACTGTTGGGTGTATTTATAATTTATTTATAGTACGCGGCTGTGAGGCGTCTGAAACACGACTCGACGGTCGACGGGCCCCCGTGTGAACACTGGCTCAATTACTCCATAGACAAGTATGGCGAGAAGTTAGTAGCAGACATGAAGGTGGTTTTCGCGATACTGTACCTGTATCTACCAGTGCCGATATTCTGGTCATTGTTCGATCAACAAGTAAGTTAATCTATCTATCTATATACTGGCTGGTGGTCGCCTCCTTGGTCTAATGGCATCATGTATGGGCTGTAGACCGGGAGGTTCTGGGTTCGATTCCCAGGTCGGGCAAAGTAAATTTTCTAATTTAATTTGTCCTTTTAATTTAATTTAGGAGGTTGACGTCAGGCAGGCGGCCGGTCGTAAAAACTAAGCCAAATCCTCTTTGCAACATGCTTGAAAAAGTGTGTTGCGCCGACCCCACATTAAGGTGGGATAAGGGCAGGTAGAAATAATACTGGCTGATGGTAAAAAATGGTACCAATATCAATTCCACATTATAGGAAGAAAGATTTAAAGAGTAATCGTGAAGTTAAAAGATAATAATCACAAGTTTAAAAACTTAACAGACCGACTTCAAATCCGATCGTGACCAAATTTATATGGGATCACCCTTGATATAAGCTACTTCGAACACAAAAGCAATTTTGAAAATCGGTCCACATTTGGCGGAGATATCGCGTAACATACATAAAAAACGACGAATTGACCTCCTCCTTTTTGGGGAGACGGTCGAAAAATTGAACTTAATTGTTTTTATTAATAGTAAGCATGGGGATTTTAAAATCGATATGCGATCTGTAAATCGTTGAGATAAGTTTTTCAAGCATGTCGCTGAAAGGATTTGGCTTCGTTTTCCGACAGGCCGTTGGCTGACATCAACCCCCTCCAAAAGAACAAGTCCTGGGCAAATTAAATTAGGAAATTTGCTTTGCCTAACCTAGGAATCGAAACCAGGACCTCCCGGTACACAGCCCATTATATTAGCAGCAAGTAGTAGTATTAATCAAAGTGGGTATTATGATACGAGTTTCTGAGTAAAGAATTAATATAATTATAATAGGTATCCGAAATATAACTATTTTTTTCAATAAACTTTTATGTTATAAAATCAAGACTAAATTATTCATGTTTCAAACGACATTCTATTTTATAAAACTTTTAAGAACAAAATTAATTGAAAAAATTAAATTAAGATAGAAAAAAATATTTATATATTTATTTCTTTTCGTTATTTCTTTTTATTTGCGATAATTGGAAAAGAAAATTGTAAAATTAGGCCAAAATGTAAAAATAATAACTTTTTAATGACTCATCGGCAGCACAACGTCTGTACAATCATCTAGTTGCTTACAAACTTTAATAATTCTTTATAAATTATTATTTACAGCCCATTATATCTTAAATTAGTTTTGTAGTGATAAATAATTTTGTCAGGATTCATTGAGGGGTAGTAGCTCAGTTGGCAGAGCCCGAATGACGGCGCAAAGTTCCTTACTAAAAAGTGTTCGGAATGCTGTCGAATCGGAGGTCCTGGGTTCAAGTCCCAGCTCCCCCACCCGTGGTTGGGCGTCCAATAAAGGACGTAAAACATTTTGTATTTTTTTTAAAATATATTTGCATAAGTATTTTTAATTTTTTGAAAATAGATTTTCATGAGAAGTATTTATTTTTGTCTCTGCCCACCCACATGGGATGCAGGCGTGACTGTGTATGTATGTATTTTAAAAAACATTTAAAATATTTGAATATTATTTTTTTATAGCATAGACTGGCATACGACCAGGTTGGTCACTTGGTGGTAAGTGATCCTTACGAGCCCATAGACTCTCAAGACACTGAAAGAATCATGGGTGCATTGCCAACATCGATTTAATATATCCTAGATGCACAGTTCTTTGCAAATATCGTCAAAAAAAGTGGTCTCAGCGATAAAACAAAGAAAAAGGTTACAAGTGCTAATTAAATCAACACATTAAATCAAAACCCTATGCATGTGTTATAAAGTAGCTTTTTAAACGAAATGAGCAAGCGTTTTAAAATTTGAATTTTGAAATTTAGAATTCTATCGGCGTCGGACTGTCGGCAAAACGAGTGCTTAAGCACTTCTTTGCTGTCCCATTTTCCGAGCGTCAACTGTGCATCTAGGTATATAATATATCGATGATTGCCAAAATAAAAGGAGGGAAATAGGGATCGGGAAAGGGTGAGGTGGGGATTGGGCCACCGGAAATATCACTCATCGAACAAATGCTACAGCGAAGTGCCACTTTGCGTCGATTTTCTGTGAGACAGTGGTATCAAAACGGTCGAGTCGGCCCGTTTGTGCTGTAGACGTTACTATCTACATCGTGGCTTTGACTGTGTGTGTGAGCTGTGTGTGACTGTTGAGTGTAGTTATATATGACTAGCTATATGACTATATAACTACACCCGCTGCTCTGTTCAAGTAGAAATATTTTTTCCGGATAAAATTTATTTCCCGGGCAAAAGTAGTCTATTCTATGTGCTCATCCGGTGTGTCAACTGCCTATTATACCAATTTTCATTAAAATTAGTCTGCTTCGGTGGTGTCGTTGTATATCGGTTAGACTACCGACCTGAGATCTCGGGTTCAATTCCCTGGTCGGAAAAAGTAATATTGGATTTTTCCATATCAGCCCGGAGTCTGATATGGCGATGAGCCCGCCTCCTATCACATCTGGGACGGAACTAAGTTCGGCGAAATGAGGGTGATCTAGGTCGCAAGTGCGCCTGTGCCTACCCCTTCGGGGATACAGGCGTTAGCTTATGTTTATGGGGTCTAGCCGTTTGTGCGTGAAGAACTAACAAAGATACAAACCCACACACAAACTTTCGCCTTTGTAATATTAGTGTACTTTTTTTATTAAAGGGTTCTCGTTGGACATTCCAAGCGTCAAGACTTCGAAGTGAGATTTTCGGGGTGACGCTCATGCCGGATCAATTGCAAGTGATGAACCCTGCCATGGTGCTGCTGATGATCCCGATGTGTCCCGGGGGCGTGTGGCCCGTGTTCCCGGACCTGCCGCCACTTCAGAAAATGTTCCTGGGCGGGATGTTGGCAGCACTGGCTTTCATGTCTGCTGGGATACTCCAGATTGGTATTGAGGTATTCTATTTTTCTTTTACCTGCCCTTATCCCACCTTAATATGAGGTCGGCTTAACACACTTTTTAACATATTGCAGAAAGGATTTGGCTTAGTTATCACGACCGGCTGGGGCTCTGAGATATTCAGTATGCGGTAAATCAGATTAGAAAAAACGCTTTGCCCGACCTGGGAGTCGAATACAGGACCTCCCGGTCTGCAGTCCGTATATGCTTATATTAGACCGAGGAAACGAAGATACCTTTTCTTTCATATTAAGGTTTGTAATTAAAAATAAAAATAAAAATCTTTATTGATCACGTAGGCATGTAAAAAAGCACTTATGACAAGTCAACACAAGTAAATTTTACATTAAGATTTTTTTTTTTATTGGCATGAGAAGGCAAACGAGCAGACGGCCCACCTGATGGTAAGTGGTTACCGCCGCCAATGAACATCAGCAATGCCAGGGACACAGCCAAGCCGCTGCCTACTGTGAAAAATGCTTTTTTAAAGCCTCGTTTGAAGAAGGACATGTCATAGCGCTGAGGGAACACCGAGAAGGGAAGTTCGTTCCAGAGTTTGCAGGTGCGTGGGTAAAAAGATATCTGGAAACGCACTGTGCTGGTAGTTGGTGGTTCCAGGTAGAATGGATGAACTTTCCTCCGGTGACGAGTGGTGCGATAGTAGAAAGGAGACGATGGAATCATCTCGAACAGTTCCTCAGAGCACTCACCATGGAACAGTCGGTAGAGCACGTAGAGAGATCCGATATCCCTGCGCATGGCCAACGGTTCTAGACCATCCGAGAGGCTGGGGCTGTCGATAATTCGAGCGTTGCTTCTAAAAAACACCCAGTTTTTTAGAAGCAACTTTAGCTTTGCTTTCCAGTTGACCCCTAAATTGAACTCCGCCCGAAACCTCAACCCCGAGAATATCAAGGCTCTTGGAGACTTGAAGGGATACTCCTTGAAACTGTGGCGCCATGACAAAAGAGTCCTTCTTCGCGGTGAACACGCAAACCTGTGTCTTCGTGGGGTTGAATTAGACTAAGTTCAGACGACCCCACTCGGAGACCCGCCCCAAGGAGATCTCTACTTCCGACACAAGTTTCAATCGCCTGTCCTGCAAAAAGCTTCGTGAGGTGCTCTGCTGGCCGGTGTATCGCGCATCACCCGTGCTATCATCCGCATAACAATGCATATTCTCGATTGAGAGCATGTCATTGATATGCAGGATGAATAGCGTCGGAGAGAGCACTGAACCTTGAGGGACACCAGCATTCACTGATATGGCCTCAGATATACTGCCGTCAACGACGACTTTAAATTCTGCGGTCATCCAGGAAGCTGACGATCCACTTGCAGAGCCTCTAGGGGATACCATAGGAAGGCAGCTTATGATAAAAGGGCTTTATGCCAGATCCTATCGAAGGCCTTTGCGATATCGAGGCTCACCGCCAGAGCCTCACCCTTACCCTCCAGAGCTTCTGCCCAGTGGTGAGTGAGGTACACAAGAAGGTCACCAGCTGAACGACCGTGACGGAAACCATATTGACGATCGTTAATCAGCTGGTTCTCCTCAAGGTACCCCAGGAGCTGGGCATTGATTATACGCTCCATTACCTTGAAGAGTAAGGATGTGATCGCTAGTTCGAGTAGCTATAGTTCGTAGGATCTGACCGATCACCCTTTTTGGGAATCGGATGAATATGAGCTACCTTCCACGAGTATGGGACCGTGCAAGTACTACAGGAAAGACGATATAAACGCGTTAGTACAGGAGTAAACTCGGGGGCGCATGTCTTCAAGACTACTGCAGGGATGCCATCAGGTCTACTCGACTTGCGGGTATCGAGGAGCCTCAGTTCCCGCCTGACAGCACGTTGTGTAATGCGTATTTCAGTCAGGGAACTCTCACACTGTGAGATGTTTGGTGGAGTGGCTCCCCCGTCATCCAATGTCGAGTTAGAGGCGAAGAGTTTAGCCAAGAGATCTGCCTTCTCTTTCGCACTCCAGGCCTGATTTCCGTCAGGTTTTTGCAGTGGTGGGAGACTAGACCGGCAGAAGTTGCCCTCGGCAGCTCAACTCAACAAGGCGCTGTGGTCATGTCTCGCGGCGTCTGTTGAGAGCGAGGGTCTTGGCTTAATCGCCCGGGCTTCGATGAAGAAAACCTCTATAAAAAATTACCCTGAAACCCAAGCGGCGGCGCACCGCGAGGGGATGCATGGCCGATGGGTAATTCGGTCTCGAGTGCGACCCCCGTGGAGTACCGGCCGACACTCTTAGCGGGTTACTCCTAGGCTTACTCAGGTACAGGGGGCTCTGCCTGGATGGACCGTCTTTCCCCCATACTCGTGGGTATACAATGGAATCCAATTAATAACCAAAACAATAAAAAAGATAGTGATGTGTCTGTTTCGGAGCTTAGCTTCGTACAGCGGGTGGTCGACGGGCGCAAGCCCGGCGACGATGATGTATTAGGAGTGAAGTTGGATAATAAATCCTCGGAGAATGGGGCTCCTGATAATGCGTTTATATCTGAGCCTGAGCACAGCCACACAAACTTGAGGCGAAGCAATCGGCTGCGGCGAAAACAAACGGGTACGGTTAATCGATCTCGATCCCGATCTCGTTCGCCACTGTCAAGCGACACTGATGGTTTGGCTGGTCCAGCGGCGAAAACAAGTAGTGCCACAAGGGGTAGAGGTCGTCGAATTTCCAGGGCATCGGCAGTAGGAGCACGCGCTTTTTTAAAGTCACCGCCGCCGCCGCCCCCTAGCCAAAAGCCAACGGAGGAGATCCTTGAAGACAGTGAGCAGATGCCTTCAGACGTGGAAACGCATCTGATGGCAGAGGTGGCTCACTGGAAGGCGGTAAGCGTCCGCCATGAAGAAGAAAGTTCCCGCCGTGCGGCAGAAATCTCTCGCCAGACGGAAGAAAAGATCCGCCTGACAGAGGAATTATCATCGATGGCCCGTCGCCTTGAAAAGTTAGAAAACCGCTGTTCAGCGATTTTCGAGGCAATATTAATGCGATTGCCGCCAGTGGCACCTATAAGGCCGCCTTTGGCTCATGAATCAAAGGCTAAACAGGCACCAGTGACACAATCGCCCCCTGGTCACTCTAAGCCAATGCCTTTGCTCCCGCGTACTGACGCTGGACCTTCGAATTCGGTTGGAGGAAAGGGCAAGGGTAAGGGAAAGGGGAAGAGAAAAGGCAAACGTAGCCAGTCTACTCCTGCCCCCACTGTCACAGCCGTGACGGCCGGTCCCTTGACCGCACCGCCGTCTGTAGTCGCAGGAGGCTCTAAAGAATATCCGCCGCTGCCCAAGCAGAGGCATAATGAAGCTGCAACTGAGGCGCAGCTCACCCGAGATTCTGGCCTGCTAGCCTCGACGTCCTCAGAACTTCCGTGGACCACTGTGGTACGAAAAAATAAAAATAAAGAGAATTGACAAGCCACTGCTAGCCTAGTTATTGAGCGTCTCAATTTCAAAAAGACGGTAACAGGCGCCCGATTATATGAGGTGCCTGGTGAAAATAGTGAGGAAAAGGCCGATCTCCTTGCTAAAAAGTTAAAAGTACTTTTTCGGGAATGTACAGGCGTACACATATCACGACCGGTCAAAACGGCAGAACTTCGATTGTCGGGGCTGGACGACATGGCCACCCCGAAAATGGTTGCAGACGCTCTTGCCAACGCTGGCTTTTGCGGAGTAGATGCCATAAAAGTCGGTGAGATACGTTCTGAGTACTCGGGACTGGTCACTGTATGGGCCAAGTTGCCTATTAAAGCGGTCCAGAGAATAAAGTCTGCGGGCCGTGTCCTTATAGGATGGGTTGCAGCTAAAGTGACCATCCTCGAGCAGCGGCCCCTACGGTGTTTCCGTTGCCTTGAGGCCGGACATGTGAGGGGTTGTTGCACCTGTGGACCGCAGCGACCTATGCTACCGTTGCGGGGAGCTTGGCCATAAAGCTCGCATGTGCTCTGCTGAGCCGAATTGCGTCCTGTGTATTGCGGCTGGAAAGCCTGCCGGGCACCGTATCGGAGGAAAAACATGTTCCGTCGTCTCCCGTAAGGCCAGACGCCCGCGACCCAACAGATCGACTGCCATTCCGTTATCGGCCAAGCCGCAGTCGAAGAGCCCACCGCGGGCCGAGACCGAGCAAATGGACACCGCCCATTAATAGCTATAAAGTTCCCACGCTCAGGACCTTCTTGCCCAGAGCTTGGTGCAGTGGTCGGTACATGTTGCCGTGGTCGCCGAGCCGTATTTTGTCCCTCCCCGTGACAACTGGGCTGGGGACATTAACAGGTCGGTGGCCCTCATTACTCGGGGGCTGCAATTCACCTCCGTTCGCAAGAATTACTAAGGGGTCCGGTTGCGTGGCGGCTCTGTTGGGAGATTATTGGATTATTGGGGTTTATTTTTCTCCCAACAGACCCCTTGCTGAGTTTGAAGCATTTCTAGTTCAGCTGGGGACCCTGGTGCAGCAAGGCCACCCTAACCCGGCGATCGTCGCCGGCGACTTTAATGCCAAATCACTGGCCTGGGGTTTGCCGGCGACCAACGCTCGTGGTCGGGTACTGGAGGAATGGGCAATCACAGCCGGTCTGGTTGTTCTTAACAGGGGTTCGGTGCAAACGTGCGTGCGGCACAATGGCGGCTCAATTGTAGATTTGTCCTTGGCTAGTCCGTCTGTCGCGCGTCGCGTCCAAGGTTGGAGAGTGCTCACGGGCGTGGAGACTTTATCGGATCATCGTTATATTCGATTCGATGTCTCCACATCCGTTGCCTCTCAGCCTGACGGTGGGCAGAACTCCCTGCATCGGAATGGTCCGCGGTGGGCAATAAAGCGTTTAGACAAAGAGGCCCTAGAGGAAGCTGCCCTGGTAATGGCGTGGCTCCCCGTGCCAGAAGGGCCCACTCAAATTGAACAAGAGGTTGAGTGGTTCGGGGTAGCCATGACAGACATCTGTGATGCTGCTATGCCGTGGGTTCGTTGCCTTTCGCCACGACGTCAGGTGTACTGGTGGTCGGCGGAACTGGCATGGCTGCGCGTTTCTTGTGTTGCTGCTCGTCGCCGGTACGCCAGGCACCGGCGTCGTCGGCTTAGGCTACTTGATTACCAAGATCAGAAGCGGCTACTCTATGGTCCCTATAGAACTGCGAAGAGAGCGCTGCAAGTAGCCATCAGGAGAGCAAAGGTCGCGGCTAAGAAGGAGTTCTTGGAGACTCTTAATAATGACCCATGGGGGTGACCTTACCGCTTAGTGATGAACAAACTTCGCTCGGCGGCGCCCCCATTGACAGAGAGTCTCCAACCAGAACTGCTGAGGAATGTAGTCGCGACTTTGTTCCCGGCTACTACAGAGACCACTCCTCCACCGATGGCTCCACAACGATCGGAGCTATCGCCAGATATGAGCACGGTAAGAGAAATTCCGGAGGTTTCACGTGCGGAGCTCAATGTGACAGTGCTTCGACTGCGGGGCAAAAACACGGCCCCGGGACTCGATGGCGTTCCCGGACGTATCTGGGTAACAGCCATCGAATATTTGGGGCCGAGGCTCCGCAGCCTCTTTTCCGCGTGCCTCGAGCGGGCGTCTTTCCATCACGTTGGAAAACCGGAAAACTTGTCCTGCTCAAGAAGGAGGGCCGACCCGCAGAATCGCCGTCGGCCTACCGGCCCATCGTGTTGCTCGACGAGGTTTGTAAAATCTTCGAGCGTATTATTCATGCTCGCCTCGTCGAGCATCTCGAGAGCGCTAGTCCAAACTTATCTGATTGCTAATATAGCTTTCGGAGAGGCCGATCAACTATACACGCGATTTTACGGTTGAAGGTGCACGCGGAGAACGCAGTAGCTCAGGGCAGGGTGGTATTGGCGGTGTCCTTAGACATCGCTAATGCGTTCAATAGCCTTCCTTGGGCCTGCGTTGAAGAAGCATTGAGGTACCACGTAGACCCACTGTATCTTCGGCGTCTGGTGCACTCGTACCTGTCTCACAGACATGTACTCTATCCGGGCGCCGACGGGCGGCAAAGCAGACAAATGGTTTGTGGTGTTCCTCAGGGTTCCGTCCTCGGCCCTCTCCTGTGGAACATTGGTTAGGACTGGGTACTTCATGGTACTGACTTCCGGGACGTTGGCGTTACATGCCACGCCGACGATACGCTGATTACAGCGTCTGGCAGGACCTTCCAGGAGGCAGCAACGCTCGCCGTTGCCAGCACTACCTATGTGGTTAACCGCATTCGGCGGCTGGGTTTGTCGGTGGCTGTACACAAAATCGAGGCCATCTGTTTTCATGGGCCTCGAAGAGGACCGACCACCGATGCCCACATAGTTGTGGAGGGGGTGCGGATTCCCATCGGCCGTAAGATGAAATATCTTGGCTTAGTGCTCGATGGCCGATGGAATTTCCGCGCCCATTTTGAAACATTGGTTCCAAGAGTGTCCCGGGCAGCGGGCGCACTTGGAAAACTTTTGCCGAATCTGGAGGGTCCTGGCATCTCTTGCCGTAACCTATATCTTGGTATCATGCGATCAATGGCCCTATACGGCTGTCCCGTTTGGGCGGAGTCTCTGAGCGGGCGATGGGCCGCTCTCCTGCGTAGGCCGCAGCGTGAAGTGGCGCAGCGCGTGATTAGAGGCTACCGCACGGTATCGCACGACGCGGCCTGTGTTTTAGCTGGTTCTCTTCCTTGGGAATTGGACGCAAAAGCCTTGTCCGCCACATTTCATTGGCGGGAGGCTGCGGCCAGTCGTGGGGAGTGGTGTCTCAGGCTGGAGAAGCCTTCAGCAGGTCACCGCGCCGTTGCGGCGGTGCGTCCTGTATTCCAAAAATGGTTAGACAGGCGCCACGGTGCAGCGACGTTTCGATTGACACAGGTGCTCACGGACCACGGTTGCTTTAGTGAGTACCTGTGTCGAGTAGTCCGCAAGGAGCGTTCGGCCGTGTGTCACCATTATGATAACTGCCCGCAAGATACGGCCCAACATACGTTGGAGGTATGTCCAGCCTGGGATGAAGAGCGCAGCGCTCTCGTGGCAATCGTCGGAGGGGACCTCTCGCTACCGGCTGTAGTATCAGCCATGGTCGACAGCGAGAGGTCTTGGCGAGCGGTGGCCACCTTTTGTGAGAGGGTCATCTCCCAGAAGGAGAGTGCCGAAAGGGATCGGGAACTATCCGATCCCTTCCGCCGTCAAAGGAGACGTAGGAGACGCCGGAGTGACGACTAAACGGCGTCTCCCGTGGGGGCGTTTAGAGAATCCCGCCACGGTATCCCCTGCCTGTCGTAAGAGGCAACTAATAAGGGTTATCTATCAGGGGTCGCAGGCGCTCAGCGGGGGCTGTCTCTAGCGCCTTTATAATGCGACCCTCAGATTGTTATTAGGACGTGTGGATGGCCTCGTCGCTTTCATTGTCACCGACGGCGTTTATTGGTGTAGGGGGCGTCTGAGCTCCTTCTGTAATAAGAGATGGGCCGCAATGCGGCGCCGCGCAAGGTTGGCTCCGGCTGAATCTGAGGCGCTTCTCGTCTTGGGAAACCCGGAGCCGTCCTTAATGCGCTGATGAGGGCCATCGCGGGGTTTTGGTTGGTATTTTCGGTATAGGGTGTAAATAGTGTTAGCGACTCGGCCCAGCGGTTGCCTGGATGTTAACCATCTTTCCCAGGTGGCTTAACGCTGGGTCGTAAGACCGGCGAGTCCAACATAACCATTCTACTTTCCCCCGAAGTGGATTGATAGCGATAAATCGTTTTCCCCGCGTAAACAAAAAAAAAAGCTTATAAGGACTCTACATCTGAATCTCTCATCGGCGAAGTCGGCAGAAGTCGCATTCTCTCTTTCTTGGGACACATTAGTCGCAGAAATGGCAGCCTCGAAAGAATTATTTTGACGGAAAAAGTGGAGTAGTACTGTATCATCGTCAGCCAAAGGACGTCCACTGCTGAACAGAGGCCTCCCCCATAGATTTCCAGATTGACCTGTTGGTAGTAACCATATAGTAACACTGAAACCTATCAACATCTAAAATTCAAAAAATATAAAATCTGACATGAAATTCTTACTTTGCAAATAGACATGACATGACATAAGCTTACGCCTGTATCCCCGAAGGGGTAGGCAGAGGCGCACTAGTGAACTAGTTCACCCACATTTCGCCGAGCTTAGTTCCGTCCCAGATGTGATAGGGGGCGAGCCTATCGCCATATCGGGCACAATTTTTAGACTCCGGGCTGATATGGAAAAATCCAATATCATTTTGCCCGACCCGGGGATCGAACCCGACACCTGAGGACGGTAGTCGTACCGAAATACAACCACGCCACCGAGGCAGTCTCTTTGCAAATAGACATTGTGTTAATTTGGAACAATATACGCTGTCATATTTGTGTATATTTAAAGTACTGGATTAAATAGCCATAGGACATCGCTGGATGCAGGCTGCTTCCAACAAGTTGATGTGGAAATATTCGGGAGAGGCGTATGTCCAGCAGTGGACGTTCTGTGGCTGATGATGACGATAATGAGTGGACTTCGAATCAATATTGAGGAAATGTCAGTGATTTATAGATTGACTTAAAATAACAGGACCTCCTCAATTCGTTTTTGTGTATGTTATGCGATATTTCCGCCAAATATATACCGATTTACAATATTCTTTTATTAATTTGGTCACGTTTGGATACGTTTTGAAGTCGGACCGTTAAGTTTTTTTGGTTTTACGACACTATGCTTTCTCTAATTAATAACTATAATACCTTTATGTCTTATGAGTGAAATACAGGGAGGTTACCACCACCTTTTATAGCAGTATTATTATCATCTTACTTGTACCGATTCCCATACAAAACAAACGAAGAACGATTATAATAATATTGTTATAAAAGGTTGTGGTAACTCTGCAGTAATATCCGGAAGGCGCAACCACGACTTCTTAGTGAATAGCTTTTGTCCGCGAAAGTCTTGACACACATTCATGCCCATTACATCCCTTTAGGGGATGAATTTATGCATGTATTATACATATGAACCTTTCTCTTGAATTACTCTATCTATTAAAAAAACCCGCATCAAAATCCGTTGCGTAGTTTTAAAGATCTAAGCATACATAAGGACAGACAGACAGCGGGAAGCGACTTTGTTTTTTTATAGTATGTAAAGAAGCGGATTTGGAACACCTAGTCTATACTGCTATAATGCTAATCACGCCAGGTGTTTGTTAATCACGCCAGAACGGCTGAACGGATCGGGATGAAATTTGGCACAGAATTGAATTATAATTTATCAGGCTAAATACTACATAGGCTATTTTCTATCCCTGAAAAATATATGGTACAAGTGGGATAGATTTTTTAAATACATTTTCACGAAGTTGAGAGCACCAACTAGTATAATATGTAGTATGTACACAGTTGCCCGAAATGCCGAGACTGTGTAATCCAAAAATGTTGAGAAACCTAAGTATTCCCTTACGGCGTAACCCACAATAGACTCTACATAATACAATAATACAATGGGCTCTATAAACTGTAAAATCTCTCCAGAGCTTTTATATCCACCGTGATCGAACTTAAAGCGCGATGTAAAACGCACCAGTCGCCATCTGTCGGAAAATTAATGTTCGCGAAACCCTATCGGAAATTGCCAGCTTTTAAAGTTTTATTACCACTGTGATAGGAATTTGGGATCTTTGGATAGAATAAGTGTATGTGATAAATAAAATGTATCTTACATTTTATTTTTGTATACACACTCACGCCTCTTTTCCATAAGGGTAGACAGAGTCAACGGATTTCCACTTGCGGCGATTCTTGCACACCGCTTTTGCCTCATTCTGTCTCATTAATTCGTCGATTTAGTGTACTTCTAACTTAAACTTTCATGAGTATATCTTTGATTTGGTCACATTAGCCCTTACTTATAAAAATATTTAAGCGCTGCTTATCTTTAACCATAGGTTTTTTTTAAGCACAGACTGGCAAACGAGCAGATGGGTCACCTGATGGTAAGTGATCTCCATCGCCCAAGACAAGAAAATCATGGGTGCGTTGCCAACCTAAAAGGGGGGAAATAAGGAAAGGGAATGGGGGAATTAGGCCACCGGAAAGGTTGTCACTTTCATTTAAACAATGTAACGCAAGGAAAAAAGTGACAGGCTATTATTAGCGAAAAGATAAGCGAAAATGTTTTTATAAGTAAGGCCCATAATGTTCGAATGTTCTATATAAAATAACAACATAACATAACATAAGCTCACGCCTATATCCCCGAAGGGGTAGGCAGAGGCGGACTAGCGAACTAGAAAACCCACATTTCGCCGAGCTTAGTTCCATCCCAGGTGTGATAGGGGGCGAGCCTATCGCCATATCGGGCACAAATTCCAGACTCCGGGCTGATATGGAAAGATCCAATATCACTTTGCCCGGCCCGGGGATCGAACCCGAGACCTCAGAACAGTAGTGGTACCGAAATACCACCACGCCACCGAGGCAGTATTAAAAATATTTAAAAATTATGGTTACAGCGCCCTCTGTTAGGATGGGTTAGTAATAGAGCATGACTCTAAGTTTTGGGTATGCTATGGAGTATATCTGCGAATAGTAGTTAAACTAGTACTTTATGTTTATACAAAATACATACATACATAGACTCACGCCTTTTTCCCATAGGGGTAGGCAGAGACACCGGTTTCCAAAAAAATTAGAAACGGATTTATACAAAATAAATTAGAGAAATAAAGATTTTAGATGTACAAAATTCTGAGTATTTTTTTAACTAGTTTAGTTTTTACAACCGACGACGATAACCAATTCTAGTACACACTCATGTGGGCGTAATCAAAATGAAAGAAATACTACTTACATATATGAAAATCTCATTATATCGGAGTTTAAAAGATAATAAAAGTAATTTGGAAATATTGAAAACTCCCCAATAGATTTTTCTTATTTTCTTCATGAATCTTGTAATAATATTAGGGCGGCTCAGATAAGCCTTTTCTATACCCGTAATGGGCATGTTAAAGTGATATAAAATATCTATTTGCAGAATAAAAGATTTGAATTTGAAATTGTGACTCGTAGTTGTTACATATGTTACATATAGTCCAGGGTCGATAATTTTTAAAACCAAAAAAAATCATAGTAGGATGAAACCCATTAGAAAAGGAGGGGAATATTATAAAAATGAAAGGAAAAATAATTTACGGGCGATCTGAGGTCGGGAAGGGGATGGGGGTGAGTTTTTAAGGGTAAAAAACGGCTTTTCTCGATTTCCGTCAAAACTAAAAGTCCTATCGAAAAAAGTCAAATGGCAAAGTTATAGATAATAAAATGATCTAAAACTTTTGTATTTACACTTTTTTCACATAACCTCAAAATTTATGTGAAAAATTAAAAAAACCAAGTTTTTGGTTTTTTATTTTTATCTTTTACAAAAAAATGTTTTTTGTAACGAAATTTTGTGAAAACTTACCTTTTTATGTCCCAAATACGCTGTAATTTATTTGATTAAAAATATTTATTTTTTCACCTTATTTTGAATTAATATCGAAAAAACACTCTAATTTTCAATCGAAAATTCACCCGTCAAAATATCAGCTTTTTTCAAAAAGTTGGTATGGTTTCTGTTCGTTGAAATCTCTACTTTCCGATGGTGAAAAAAAATATATATGTTACTATGGTAAATCTTCTCAGAAAATGCAATTGACTTTGACAACTTCGATGAATAAAAGCTGATGTCAAAGTCTCAATTTTTTTGTATTTATTGTCGATTCTTTTTTTGCTGGATACCACTAAATGATTCAAAGCTGCTTTTTTTTATTGCATACACTTGCTTATCATCTGCCTTATTGCAAATGATACAAACAGATTCATCCATACTGATAATCTGAAAAGACAAAATCGAATTAATAATGTCTTCACTATTTAATCGTGAATAAACTCCCATGAAAAAAAAAATATTTAAGAAATAAATGTCAAAATGTATGAATAATATATTATAAATCTATAAAAAATTTATAAAATATATATGAAAATCGGCAAAAAGTTTGTTTTATTAAAAATATATCTACTATATATATTTTATATATTTTTTATGTATTTTGAAATATATTTAAATTCTATAAAAAATATATAAAATATATATAGTAGATATATTTTTAATAAAACAAACTTTTTGCCGATTTTCATATATATTTTATAAATTTTTTATAGATTTATAATATATTATTCATACATTTTGACATTTATTTCTTTAATATTTTTTTTTTCATGGGAGTTTATTCACGATTAAATAGTGAAGACATTATTAATTCGATTTTGTTTTTTCAGATTATCAGTATGGATGAATCTGTTTGTATCATTTGCAATAAGGCAGATGATAAGCAAGTGTATGCAATAAAAAAAAGCAGCTTTGAATCATTTAGTGGTATCCAGCAAAAAAAGAATCGACAATAAATACAAAAAAATTGAGACTTTGACATCAGCTTTTATTCATCGAAGTTGTCAAAGTCAATTGCATTTTCTGAGAAGATTTACCATAGTAACATATATTTTTTTTACACCATCGGAAAGTAGAGATTTCAACGAACAGAAACCATACCAACGTTTTGAAAAAAGCTGATATTTTGACGGGTGAATTTTCGATTGAAAATTAGGGTGTTTTTTCGATATTAATTCAAAATAAGGTGAAAAAATAAATATTTTTAATCAAATAAATTACAGCGTATTTGGGACATAAAAAGGTAAGTTTTCACAAAATTTCGTTAAAAAAAAAACAATTTTTTGTAAAAGATAAAAATGAAAAACTAAAAATTTGATTTTTTGAATTTTTCACATAAATTTTGAGGTTATGTGAAAAAAGTGTAAATACAAAAGTTTTAGATCATTTTATTATCTATAACTTTGCCATTTGACTTTTTTCGATAGGACTTTTAGTTTTGACGGAAATCGAGAAAAACCGTTTTTTACCCTTAAAAACTCACCCCCATCCCCTTCCCGACCTCAGATCGCCCGTAAATTATTTTTCCTTTCATTTTTATAATATTTCCCTCCTTTTCTAATGGGTTTCATCCTACTATAATTTCTTTTCACTTTTCATTATTTTTAAAGGCTTCTACCCTGGTCTAATATTCACAACACAAAACTCGTATATGACTGCCTCGGTGTCGTGGTGGTATTTCGGTACGACTACGGTTCTGAGGTCTCGGGTTCGATCCCCAGGTCGGGCAAAGTGATATTGGATTTTTCCATACCAACTCGGAGTCTGGAATTTGTGCCCGATATGGCGATAGGCTCGCCCCCTATCACATTTAGGACGGAATTAAGCTCGGCGAAATGTGGGTGTTCTAGTTCGCTAGTGCGCCTCTGCCTACACCTTCGGGGATACAGACGTGAGCTTATGTTATGTTAAAACTCGTATATTGTGTGGGGTCTGAACTATGTGAATGTTGGGTGTTACGCGGTGGTATTATTAATTTTAGGCTACACTTTTTTCGAGTCGGGTAAACGAGGCCTTCTTGGCGTTTTAAAGTAAAATTATAATAACCTACTTATTGAATGATATCACCACATTCCATCAGTTGGCTTATTTAGGGCCACTTGCAGCTCCGCGATAAATCTCTATTTATCTTGATCTTAATAAAAATAGGATTGAGCTGTAGGATTTCGCTGTAGAATATGATTTCGAGATAAGGTGTAACTCTAGATTAGTAATAGCGCTGCAAATCCTTGAGTACAGTGACATGAATTGGGAAGGAGGAAGAAATGTCTTTATAGATTATTATTAAATTATTGTTTAGAGTCTATGTTTATTTTTGTGTTGTTGTGTAATAAATATTTTATTATTATTATTTTAAACAGTAATATTTTCTATAATGATCTGCGTTGTTACCCGCGTAGCATTCTCGTAGTACAGACGTAGTATGCGCGTAGCTTGCACGTAGCATTAATGTAGCACCCTGTGAGGCCCTGGGAGGAACTTGTTCATACAGAGTAAATTATACACTCACATAAATTGTCATTTATATTGGTGTTTTGTATAAAAGAGCAACATTGAAACTATGTAAGTATATTACAAATAAATAAATCGTTGGTACGTATACTACACGCTATACCTTAAACAACTCCAATAACACTTTAGAATCAAAACTCGAGTTTCAGCAATTAAAATCTTGCGATCACACACATCGTAGTGTATCTTGGTTTAACACATTTTCAAGAACTTCATAGACGTAGCACTTTCAGTAGTTTATTAAAATTACGTGAACCATAAACCCAGCCTTTTGTTTATACAAATGACATCCGTTACCTGGACTTCTAAATTTACAGTTGCATCAATTGGACTTGTGTTGTGTGCACAGCGCCTTACATAACAACTCTGAAACGTCCATAATTACAATTCTCGGCTTTCTTATTGGGAACTCGTTAAGTATAAAGTATAACGAGGTCCAATAACAAAGTAAGAATGAATAAAAGCAATATTGACACCGGATTCGCTTTTGTAAATCCTTCGGCACTGCTACAGTACAAAATCGTGGAGCAAATACTCTCGTAAAATACAAAGCACACCAGTCCATTTTACAAACAAAAATAATTATTTACCAAGTTACGGGCAGTTTGTTTTAAACTGCAATCGAACTGTATGATTATCTGTATTTAATTTATTGCATACAAGCTTTTGTCTGCAGTTTTCACATGATCCTGACCTGAATATCCAAATATAATGGGTTAGTAGAAGTAAAGGAAACTGGAACAGATCTTGCCGATCTTTTTTCCGTTCCTTCATATAATATGAGGCGAGTCTTCATACAGTAAATTTTTAAAGATATTTTGAATTTTAGTAAAAAAATAAGTAAGCCATTGACTTGTATAACTTCGAATTCCAAGAAATTATAATTAGAAATGATTCGGCTTTAGTTTTTACAACCGACTGTCTCCTGACTTCAATCGCCTCTAGGGAATCTTCCGGTTAAAGAAGAACCGTCTTGCCCAGTTTTGAACCCAGGACCTCCAGTTATTAGACCAAAGCGATAAGTTCTTATCTATGTCTAATTAAAATCCATTTGGTCCTTAGCGTTCCACCCTGCAAGTACCAGGACACCATCAGACCGGGCTGGTGTTGCTGAACACTCTGGGATGTCCCGTAGACGTGGCGGTGCGGGGCGAGGGTGTGGCTCCCGTGGAACAGCACGGGACTGCTCTCATGACTCCCCTTCCACACCGCCCCCTGACCCTTACAGTAAGCTGTCCTATCGATTGTGCTGGAAGAATTATGAGGAGACACATAGTTCGAGAGAATTTGAAGACTGTCGCTGGTATGGTTAGTATAATTATGACATGATGGCTATCTTTCTTTTTTTATAGCAGAAACTGGCGAACGAGCAGATGGGTCACCTGTAGCTCGAGCACGAAAAACTAATGTAAATGTAAATGTATTCGAGTTCGCTGCGCACTGATGACGTTTGGTTAATATTTCATGCAAATTTCATAGTCGCGCATCGAGTTCGAATACATTTACGGTTGTCAGAAATATTCCTGCTCAGGCCGCAGATGGTATAGGTAGGTATAGTATAGGTAGGTAGGTAGGTAGTATACCTATACTTCCTACCTAGGTAATAGGTCGGTGTAATAGGTGATAATAGGTAATGGCAATAGATAGCCAAGACACAAAAATAATCATGGCTGCGTTGTCAGCCTAAAAGGAGAGGCATAGGTATGGGAAAGGAAAGGGCGGGAAAAGGGCCACCGGAACGAAACCGAACAAACACGAAACAACGAACTGCCATTTAAGCAGTGGCGAAGGGTCCATACAACACGATTCCATCGGGCTTACCATTTCTGAAAATGTCTATTATTAATATGTTAATACAAAAAGAAACCAGCTTCGGTTTTTTTGGAAAATTTTACCTTTCACCACTGCATTTTAGGTCGGTTTACTGAGTTACAGTCTACAGTCATACCTCAAGAATTGACTGAGGAGCTTTGTTTCAGTTTATGCCGATAGTTATTGGACAGAATTCCGACGACCAGATATCTTTCTACTTCATGGATCCGAATCAATTTGGAAAGTCGCTCACTGGAAAACCGAAGTTGAAGTTAGTATATAGAAGTTCATTTTTGTATATTTTTCCATCTATATGTACATGGTAAAGTATGAGCGCCATGTGACCCTCTTCTTTATACTTATAAATAAATATTTATTAAGCGCTCTAAAATAATTATAATACTCTGTATCGTGAATATTTTTGTGATGACCATGGTGCGAAAATCGAAACCGCGGCCTCTCGTTTCATAGCCGGCTACTTGCTCGCAGCGCCATGGAGGCTGTCAAATAATTCCTCTATATACGTACATAAACTCACGCGTCTATCTCAGAAGAGATAGGCAGAGGCGCACTAAAGGAACAGAAATCCCAAATTTCGCCAACCATAGTTCCGTCCCAGATGTGATAGGGGGCGAACCTTTCGCCATATCGGGCACAAATTCCAGACTCGGGGCTGACACTGCAAAACCCAATATCACTGTGATCGACCCGGGATCGAACCCAACACCTCAGAACATTAGTCGTACCGCACACGTAGTACCACTACGCCACCGAGGCACACTAATTCATATTTGCACCTCCAACCTATAAAATATAAATTCCAAATCCGGTACCGTTTAGTCACTACATATAAAATAAAGTCCTCCGCTGCCTTTGTCTGTCTGGTCGCGTTAAACTCAAAAACTACTCAACGAATTTTCATGCGGTTTTCAACAATAAATAGAGTAATTCATGAGGAAGATTTTGGGGTATAATTTTGTACGTTAATACGCGGGCGAAGCTGCGAGCAAAAGCTAATGTTTATAAACTGCACACACAGGGTGGTGTACGTGGGCGATACTGGGCCGAATAAAAACGTGTCCATCGCGGTGGAGACTGACAAGCGGTTGAGTGACATATATTATGTGTCCGATGCGCCTGTCGATCACATCGGGGAGTCCGCGTACATGTGCGTGCAACCTGGCAAGTAAGTAACTATTTATGATGATTTTTCATAACTAATATCGGGCCTTACTTAAAACAGCATCTTTAGCTGAGCAAATGGTTAAGAATAACCTGTCACTTTTTTCCTTGCGTTAGTTTGTTTAAAAATGAAAGGGACAACCTATGGTATAAAGATAAGCAGCGCTTAAATACTTTTATAATTAAGAGGCATCATGTACACTGCCTCGGTGGTGTGGTTGTATTTCGGTATGACTATCGTCCTGAGGTCTCGGGTTCGATCCCCGGGTCGGGCAAAGTGATATTGGATTTTTCCATATTAGCACGGAGTCTGGAATTTGTGCCTGATATGACGCTAGGCTCGCCCCCTATCACATCTGGGACGGAACTAAGCTCGGCGAAATGTGGGTGTTCTAGTTCGCTAGTGCACCTCTGCCTACCCCTTCGGGGATACAGGCGTGAGCTTATGTTATGAATGTTATGTTATGTAATATCATGTTTAGCTGGAGCTGTGTCTACACAAAAGTTATTCTAGCGCGATAATTCAATGAAAATACACATAACAGAAAAGTCAGAGATGTGTGCTCTTTTTTTGGGTTTGATCTCGTACCTCCGACACTCGATTCGGCAGTCCATTCCACTCCCAACTGAGCTATCGTTGCTTCATATACTACTTTTTATCCCGAAAACGTACGTTCCAGTGGCATAGATTTGTTAATAATATTGAAAATAAAGTCGCGGACGAGAGCTAACAAAATAATAAAGTGCAAATGTTTATGTATGGTTGCCTGGATGAGATCGCTTTTAGCGATAAGGCCGCCACTTGTGGCACAGTTTATTTTATTTGTTTAATGTTACCTGTTTTTTTCTCTGTGTGTGTTTACAATAAAGAGTTACCTACTATCTATCTATGTTCATGTAACGTTTTACCTACACATGGTTTACATGAAAACTTCTTGATGGTTCAGCTGAAGTTTAATTTTCTGGTGAGTTTATTTTGGATTATGCCCATGCCAGGCGGGGATTAGCTGTAAAGTCGACTTACGAAGTTACATATATGAAAATAGAAATGGTGAAATATGAATGTTTGTGATTCTGTTTTTTTTATAGCAGAGACTGGCAAACGAACAGATGGGTCACCTGATGGTAAGTGATCTCCACTGCCCATAGACACCTAAGACACAATAAGAATAATGGGTGCGTTGCCAACCTAAAAGGAGGAAATGAAAGGGGAGGGAAAAGGGATTGGGAAAGGGACGGGAGGAAATGGGACACCAGTAATCTCACTCACCGAACGAAACGCGACAGCAAGCTGCCACTTTACGTCGGTATTCTGTGAGACAGTGGTATCAAAGCGGTCGAGCCGACCCATTCGTACGCCGTATTCGTACGTAGACGTAACTGTCTGCAGCGTGGCTCTACCACTCAAATTTAAGAAAATGTAAGATTCTTATTTTTTTAAGACGTTGATCTAGATCATGGCGCTCAATAGTCTGTGCCTGCCCCCATGGGATACAGGCGTGAGTGTGTATGTATGATCTAAATTAGATATACGGACATAATATTATTACATACATATATATTTTACAGTAGTGGAAGGTTATCATTGTTTCATTAATCATTATCGTACCTTATAATACCTGTATACTACCTTACAAAGCTGCAAACGTAAGCTGGTAGAAATCGTATTATATGAACCCTTCGCTAGTGACATCTTAATCTGGGTTATTAATCCCGGACGCAGTCATGAGCCAAAACTAGTGTTACACATCAACACATGCTAAAATTAATGTTAAATCCCCGAGACTCGTGTGCATACTGCTCATCATGTGTATAATTTTCGCTTCGTAATACAACGCTCCAATCAACTGCTGTGATGATGTTGCTCAAACTTTGTTCTGTACGCCCCTCTTCCAAATTTACCTACTTCCATTGATATTAGAGTAAAAATAAAATAAATAAAAATCTTTATTGATCACGTGCGCATGTAAAAAAGCACTTATGACGAGTCAACACAAGTAAATTTCAAATTAAGATTAATATAATTTACATTATATATTTGAATTTGAAGACATGCAGGCAAGTATGGACATAATAACGATGGGATGGCTAAGATAGGGTGATAAGGGGAGATAGGAATAGAGTGTAAGGGAATGGGTTGTATGGGAATGGCATATGGCAGGAATGGTGGCAGGGGATTGACTGGAAATACTGGAAGCAGTTGGGATTGGTGCATGAGGCCCTATCCTAGCTAACCTACCAGCCTTTCTCTAGCTACCTACGGATGACGACCCGAAGAAGAAAGGCAGAAAAAACTCCGGGTTTATTTTTCATCATCAATTGTCATTTCTTTTATATATAGTAGGAGTAATATACTTTTGTAAGCACGTAAGGATTCAGCTTGGTTTACCGGCCACTTGGTTGACGTGACGACCTCAGCGGGCTTAGCCAAGTGGCTTATACGCTAATCAATAGTATAGTCAAATAGTATGTATGGAAATGACATAAGAGTAATACATTTATTATTCTATTCGACTAGCGCATAAGCCCCTTGGCTAAGCCCACAGGAGATGCAGTTTCAGGCATATCACGTTAGAATAATGGCGTTGATCGATGCCGTTGGTTACAGTAAAACTTTAATATTATGTCGTTTGGTACTTCGTCTAATATAAAGCCTACGGGTACATTGGGACTAATCCCTTGCTCCCATTGTAACAATTTGCGGCAATTGTCTTACCGACTGATACAGTTAGGGATCGATGTACATCGAAAGTACGCGCGTAATTTGACTCTGTCGGCAGTGACACATCATGAGTTTGTATTTAATTTGCAGAAGACGACTACCTACAGTCAGCTGCAAGTTATTTGCCTTATGGTAAGCTTACCATACATATGTTATGTTATATGTATGGTAAGCTACCTTTGCGTAACGACCATAAACTGTATAGACATTTAATACAGCTCATTGCGTGATATTAATAATAAGCTAAAGTAATTTTAAAAAATGCATTCTGCAAAGCAAATACTATTTTAGACTTTGATTCCAACTTTAAAACTTTTTGTAGGCATAAGCTTGTAGGGTAGGCAGTCTACTTGATAATAATGCATTTTAATCTAAAATTCTAATATTTAAATAAAATAATATTAGCCCTGTACTATTACTATCCCACTGCTGGGCACGGGCCTTCTATACTGATGAGAGGGGTTAGGCCTTAGTTCACCACGCTGGCTTAATGCGGGTTGGTAGGTTCACATACCTTCGAAATTCTTGTGGAGAAATTCTCGGGTATGCAGGTTTCCTCACCATGTTTTCCTTCACCGTTATAACAAGCGATAATTCACAAAGAAAACACATATAACATAGAAATATCAGAGGTGTATGCTCCATTTTGGGGTTGGTCTCTTGGTATAGATAAGTGAAATAATAAATAAAAATTTGCTCTACAGATTCAAATGGCGTGCTCAAGACGCTAAAGGCGAGATGTCAGGTTCTGGAGAAGGTTTTCTTCGCGCCGGCGGGGTCTATGTTCTATGCCTGCGTGAGAGACTAGGCAGGCTGGACGCGGCGATCCTCCACGCACCTAATCCGCCCAATGAATTACACCTTGCCTGGATCGTACCCCAATATCTACTGGTGTCGGTGGCAGAGATCATGTTCGCGGTTTCTGGCCTTGAGTTTTCTTTTACGCAGGTGAAGGGATTTTGTAGTTTTTAATTTTCTTGAAACTATGGTGTAAACAATTTTTTTTCAACATTTCAACTCGAAGGATATCATTAATATAATAAGAAATAAAGCATCGCCTCTTTGGTCTAGTGGCAGCATGTATGGGCTGTGGACTGGGAGGTCCTGGGTTCGATTCCCAGGTCGGGCAAAGCAAGTTTTTTAAATTTAATTTGCCTGGGACTGGATCCCTCATAGAGGGTCGGCGTCAGGCAGGCGGCCGGTCGTAAAAACTACGCCAAATCCTCTCTGCAATATTCTTGACAAAGTGTGTTGTGCCGACCCCACATTAAAGTGGGATAAGGGAAGGTGGAAAGAAAGATTAAGAAATAAAGCCTACTGTAGTTAGTACATTAGTTAATTTTAAATTAAATCGTATTTTCGATAAAATTACAAATAAATAGTCATTAGTAGTTTTAGCCAGCTCTTTATGGAAAAATGCATCACATCAAACAAACAGTAGTATTTGTCGATGGTTTCCATTGTAAATTTTGGTAATAATCAATGTTAACTAAAATACGAGATCAAATTTAATTGGGGCAATTATGTTTCAGCGTTTTGTGTGTGTGTGTGTGTGTGTGTGTGTCTATGTGTGTGTGTGCACGTGAGAGAGAGAAAACCTTGTCACCCATGGTTGCCAAACTTACTTCAGTGTCTACCGGGTTGTTTTGTGTTTAACTGATGATGTTGGTGAGATTATGATATAATTTAGAAGTCACTTAGTTTGAGAACCATTGGCGTCTATTGATTACAGAACTGAATATTACGGCACCACGAATATTGAATAAACCGATTATACTAGCTATTCTAGCTAATATGTATTTAAAATAAATAATCATTAATATTAAATCACAGCCATCGATATAAAATATATAAATCATATGAACGTTTGTCAACATCAGTGAATCCGAAATATTAACTCATTAATATTTATTTAATGCAATTTCGGGTTGATTCATGCTGAACAATATTAAAGGTTTATTACTACCGACAAGCACGAAATCAAATGTTTGATTAGTCGATAAAAGTTAAGTCATTTACGCGGAATTCTGTTTACAGGAAAATATACTGACTTTAATATTTAATGTCCCAACGTTGAACGTGGTCTCCGATATTTTATACAAAATAAACCCCATACGGGAATTGAATTTTGAACCACTAATAAGATTAGACGTCGACACGACAGCCACCTATGGCGTCGCTCAACCAATGCTGCTATCTATGTATAAATACGATACAGTTACACATTGCTAATAGAATTTCCTGCCTCATAAAAGCCCTCGATTCACTTTCGTAATTTTAAACCAATTTCGTAAAGTTCTGTTTTTACTCTTACATCGCAAAAACCTTTTAGTGTGGACTGTGGGGTGAGTTTGCTTTCGCGAGTATAACATTTATACTTTTAACATAATTATGTAGCTAGTTGAATAACTTAAAAGAGTTTTAATTAAAATATGTATTTATTGTTAAAAACATCGATATATTATTTAGATAGAGTCTAGATACACAGTTGACGTTCAGATAATGGGACAGCAAAGGAGTGCTTAAGCACTCGTTTTGCATACAGTCTGACGCCGATGGAATTCTAAATTTCATAATTCAAATTTAAGAACGCTTGCTCATTTCGTTTAAAAAGCTACTTTATTACACGTGCATAGGGTTATATTTGTGTTTATTTAATTAGAACTTGTGATCTTTTCCTTTGTTTTATTCCTGAGACCACTTTTTATGAGGATATTTGCAAAGAACTGCATCTAGGGTATATTATATTGATGGTTAAAAGTTACAAAGAAAACAGATCAATTAATTCTTACTAGGATTCGTTCAGTGGGTGTACTTAGATAATTAATGAATTGTTTTATTAATGAGCGATAATGCTTAAAGCTCAAAAATATTTTGGGTGGAGCCTCTAGCAACAGCTAGCCTGTTAGTATTTAATTCTCTCCCGTGGCGAAGGGTTCATATAGCATGATTTATTTCGCATAACCTTTGCCAAATCGTCTACTAATAAATAGGCTTTAAATAATAAAGAGAAAATAGCATCGGATTTTCGTAGATCGATGTCCGTAGCGCAACGGGCGAGTAGGCGGCTGTGAAGCGAGAGGCCGCGGGTTCTGGCGTCGAGACAGATGTATGACCGACAGATATTTGGTTCGGGTTTGGGTGTTGTGAGACCATAAGCTTCTTCTAAACCTAGTGTTAGATCCGGACTACGTTTACGACTGTTGGGTGAATTCTGTATGTTGTAGGCTCCGAAAAGCATGAAGACCATCACAATCGCAGCGTGGTACGTGTCTGTGGCCTTCGGGAACCTGATCGTGATCCTCGTCGCTCAGACCAAGATATTCGAGTCCAGGGTAATGTCTGTTTATACACTGAAATCAAGTCCTTTAATGCATATAATATAACATTAGTTCACGTCTGTATCCCCGAAGGGGTAGGCGGAGGCGCACTAGCGAACTAGAACAATCACATTTTGCGGAGCTTAGTTCCGTCCCAGATGTGACGACTGCCTCGGTGGCGTGTCTGTATTTCGGTACGACTACTGTCCTGAGGTCTCGGGTTCGATCCCCGGGTCGGGCAAAGTGATATTGGATTTTTCCATATCAGCCCGGAGTCTGGAATTTGTGCCCCATATAGCGGCGAACTAGAACACCCACATTTTGCGGAGCTTAGTTCAGTCCCAGATGTGATGGGGACGAGCCCATCGCCATATCGGGCACATATTCCAGACTCCGGCCTGATATGGAAAAATACAATATCACTTTGCCCGACCCGGGGATCGAACCCGTCACTTCAGGACGATAGTCGTTCCGCGCACGCCACTATACCCCCGAGGCAGTCAATGATAGAAAAAGAATGGGTGACTGGTTGTAGACAGAGTGAAATATTGTATGAAAGTTTTTCACCGCTTAAAAAAAATAGTTATGGAACTTCGCAAATTCGAAAATTAAAAATCTTTCAAAAGCAAATGCTAGTTAGGCACTAAATCAATTAGTGGCGTTTGCAGTAGACTCCTGTATAACGAACAACAACAATTTACCGCTGCGGTCGTGTTCGGAGTCGTACCTTAAGGCTGCGGACACGAACTCAGCGGAGGCGGCGGCGGCGTGGGCGCGTCGTTCGCCGCGCGGCTGCCTTTGAGGCCAGTTCCATTTAAATCTATGCATTGGAACGCGCCGCTCGCCGTGCCGCCGCCGGCGCCGCTCCCAGCCCGCTGAGTTCGAGACAGCAGCTTTAGACGCGATACTAAGATGTAATCAAATTTATTTAATTAAATAAAGCTTACATAACTTCTAAGGAAACGTAATTGGCTCTTAAGATCTATATGGATACGAAGTCATTAAATATGTTTATTTTTCTGAATTGAGGTAATTTGTTTGTATAGTCAAGCAAACTTATCAGCACATGTGGCGAAAATACAAGTCAAAATACAAGTCAGTCAACACAAGACAGCCAAGAAGAACGGTTGCGTCGCACTAGTGCTCTAATTTGTGTTCGGGTAAAGTGCTGACGCAGCAATATTCGCCGCCGCGTCGAGGCGCGAGCCGCGGTCGTTACGATGACCTAGATATCGTGATTGCAATTCGTAATAATTATTTACGTAAACAACTGACATCTGTTAAGGCCAAGCTATACTAACCAATATGGCCAGCCAAAAATCAATCACCATCAAAACGGAAACAGAACAACTGTTATATAAATTATATAACGAGGAAAAGGCCCTGCGTGAAAAATTGGAGTGCTTGGTAAATGATCTCCAAGTTAAATTAGAAAATCTTCAGCAAAAACTTGATAAAACTGAAGAACAAAAAAATAAGTCAGCCTCTGACAAAACATGCGACGCGAAAGAATCGTCTTCCGAAGTCCATTATGAGACCGATGAAGAGGAGCTAGCACGAGAGACCGAGTGGATACGCCAAGTGAGCAGAAAGAAGAGGAAGCTTAACTCAACGCCTTCTCCGCAGCAACAGAACGAGCCCAACAAAAAAGGTTCCGAGATAATTAAAGTAAAAAAGGTGCCTCTGCCACCCCCTATTATAGTAGAAGGTATAAAAAATTACCAAAATTTTTATGATTTTCTTTCTACAAGTTTATCTAATGAGGAATTCACTATAAAGATGATGAAAGGAGACAGTGCTAAGATTAACACAAATAAAGAAGACTCGTATAGGACAATTACTAAATTGCTACTAGAAAACAATAATCGCTGGCACTCATACGAAAACAAACAGGATAGGCCAATTAGAGTTATGGCAAAAAACCTGCATCATTCGTACCTGCCCAAGAGAATAATAGAAGATCTAACATCCAAAGGTTATAAAATACTGGAAGCAGTCAACAAACTAAGTTGGAGAACTAAAGAACCTCTCAATATGTTTATGCTGTCATTCCAAAATAACGAAAATATAAACACCATCTATGACATTAAATCTATATTAGGATGTAAAGTGGAAATGCAGCCTATTAAAACATCCAAATTGATCCCACAGTGCAAGCGATGCCAGGCGTATGGTCATACACAAAAATACTGTTGCAAGGAGCCCAGGTGTGTAAAATGTACGGGAAAACATCTCACCCGAGATTGTAGAAAACCAACAGACGTAAAACCAAAATGTGTTCATTGTGGTGAACTTCACCCTGCCAACTACAGAGGATGCATAGTAGCTAAAGAGTTGCAGAATATGAAAAATAAGGCAATGGCTAAGAAAGCTATAAATGTTCCACCTCGAGCTGAGAATAGAAGGAATAACGCCATTAAAGATCAAAGTTATAACGAGAAAGTCTCATTCGCTCAAATGACTAAAGTCGGCCCGTCAGTATCTCAGGTACAACCGAAGCAACATCTGCAGGCAAAACCACAGCCACAGCATCAACCACAATCTAGCAATATGGAAGAAAAAATCAACAAACTCTTACATTATATGACTTCATTTGACAGTCGCTTGAAAAAATTGGAACACAGCACCAAGATTGCTACATCAACAGAGTCACAATGATGAGTACATTAAGAATAATGGAATGGAATGCTAACGGTCTATTTCAACACCTTAATGAAATAGAAATCATTCTTAATACAGAAAATATCGATGTGTGCCTCATATCAGAGTCACACTGTACCAAAGAATCAATGATAAAAATAAAGGGATATAAAATCTATAATGCATTACACCCAAATAACACTCCTAGAGGAGGCAGTACTATTATTATAAAAGAAAACATCTACCATTACGAACAACATAAGATGGAAGAACAAGACAAACAAATTGTTTCGGTCTGTGTTCAAACAAAGCTCTACCCGATTACTATATCAGCTATATATTGCCCACCTAGATATTCGCTAAAGGTAGAGCAATTTAAATACCTTTTAAAACAACTGGGCAATAGGTTTATACTCGGAGGAGATTTCAATGCCAAAAACACCCATTGGGGATCTAGACTTACGACAACCAAAGGAAAGGAGTTACTAACAGCTATTAAAGATGTCAAATGTGATGTAATATCTACAGGTAAGCCAACTTATTGGCCTACAGATACCCAGAAAATACCAGACCTAATAGATTTCTTCATATGTAAAAACATCTCACTTAACAGTATTCATATAGAGGAAGGCTACGACATGAGTTCAGACCATTCACCAATAGTGCTAACTCTATCTGAACGCTTAATTAAAACAGAAAACAGCTTATCTTTAACAACTAATTATACAGACTGGGAAAGCTTTAAACTTGACCTTGAATCTGTAATAGACCTAAAAGTTGCGTTAAAAACACCAGAACATCTTGAAAACGACTTAAGAAAATTTATAAACGATATACAACAATGCGCCTGGCGAAACACTCCCGAAACTAAAATCAGGGTAAAAGGTAACTACTATCCAGTACATATCAAGAATCTTATTGCCGCAAAGAGGAAACAAAGGAAACAGTGGCAAAGAACTAGAAATCCACATGACAAAACATTATTTAACACACTCACAAAAAGATTAAGAAGGGAAATCAAAAGTTTTAAAGATGAATCGATGAATACGTACCTTCGTGAACTTACAAGCGATCGTACATCAGATTACTCGTTATGGAAAGCTACTAAAGATATTAAAAAGCCTATTAAGCAGATCCCTCCAATAAAAGGGTCAAACGATCGCTGGGCTATCAATAATAAGGAAAAGGCAAACATATTTGCACACCATCTGGAAAAAATTCTTAAACCTAACGAAAGTACTATAGAACAACTCAAGCTAGATGACAAAACGCAAGAAAACCTAGAAATAAAACTCGTAACTCCTAAAGAAGTGGTACGTGAAATAAAAAGTCTTAAACATAAGAAATCACCTGGTTATGATTTGATTACTGGAGATGTCTTAAACAACCTTCCACGTAAAGCCATAGTTAAATTAACTACTCTTATTAATGCTTCACTCAGATTAAAATATGTACCTGACGTATGGAAATTTGCTGAAGTTATAATGATACTGAAACCTGGTAAACCTCCTCAGGAAGTTACTTCCTACAGACCAATCTCACTGTTACCAATAATGGCAAAATTATTTGAAAAACTATTTTTAAAAAGATTAAAACCTATTATAGAACAAAGAAATTTAATCCCCGACTATCAGTTTGGTTTTAGAGAAAAACACTCCACGATAGACCAAGTGCATCGGATAATCAACATTATTGAAAAAGCATTAGAAGAAAAGAAAGTTTGCACTACTATTTTTTTAGACGTAGCACAAGCATTTGATAAGGTATGGCATCACGGCCTTACATACAAGCTGAAAAATTTACTTCCAAAGCAATTTTCAGATATCTTGGAATCTTATATATCGGACAGAACATTTCGAATAAAACATGAAGATTCATATTCCGACATAAAACATATCAACGCTGGAGTACCACAGGGAAGTGTATTGGGTCCCGTACTGTACTTATTATACACCAGTGATATACCTACAACGGAAAACAACACCATTGCCACCTTCGCGGATGACACAGCAATTATAGCTACAGGTTCTACTCACGAGGAAGCAGTGGAAAAAGTCCAAACAGCCGTTAATACCATCATTGATTGGACCAAAAAATGGCGTTTAAAAATAAATGAATCAAAATCAGTTCATGTAGATTTCTCTAATAAAAGACCAAATTATCACCCAGTGGTAATAAATGGTAATAAAGTACCGTACGAAAATACAGCCAAGTATTTGGGCATGACACTTGACACAAAGCTTCGCTGGAAAGCACATGTTAAAAAGAAACGCGACGAACTGGAACTTCGTTATAGGAATATGTACTGGCTACTTGGAAAACACTCCGCGTTGTCAGTATACAACAAAATCCTTTTATATAAACAAGTCCTAATGCCAGTATGGACTTATGGCATACAGTTGTGGGGTTGTACCAAACAAAGCCATATACAAATGATCCAACGATTTCAAAATAAAGTGCTCCGGGGTATCGTAAATGCGCCCTGGTACATAAGAAATGATGATCTCCACCGGGACCTTAAAGTGGAATTTGTTAGCAATGTGATACAGAAATACGCCGAAGCTCATGAACGTCGACTTCATCATCATGTGAACGTAGAGGCAATCCAGCTCCTTGACAACACAGACCTAGTGAGACGACTAAAAAGGACAAAACCTTTTGAGTTAGTGTAGTGAACATTTAGTGACATATAGTGCAGTGAGTGCTATTCGTAAAGAACACGTGAACATTGTGTCTTCCCCTTAATAGAGACAATAAGAAGTGTGTTAATGGACATATTCTTAGCTATAGTCTCATTAGAAGTTTAGGTTAAACTTAAATTACTTATTAGTCGTTAGGCTAGATTGTAATCCCAATGATGTACTTCATATGGTATATCATTAAAAAAAAAAAAAAAAAAATGTGGCGAAAATAAGAACAGAATGTTTATTTTATGTGTGGATTTCCCACATTGATTATTGCTATAATGAGTTGTCAAACAGCTGAGTTTAGTCATTAAATAGTCACGGGTGGTTCGACCTCCGGTGGCCCATACGCTTATGTAACATATATATGTACCGCCTCCGACGGGTCAATGGCACATTAAGCTAGAAACCGTGGAATCATGAGTTAAAATTCAAGGTTATACAATTTATTTATTTATTTATATATTCATGGAAACCTTACAGAAAACAATTTAAAATTAAGTACGATGTCTATAGGGTTAAAATTTGTGACAGATATGGCTATAAGCTTACCCTGTACCATCAGATGGTCAGACTGTGCTTGTGGTGCTTTAGTTACGCCACTGCCTACTTCTATAGCGATAGGTACATGATCTTACACTTCGATTTTAAATGTGAAAGTATTAAAAAGATAGAAATACTTGACAACTCAATTATGTATTCATAATTTGTTTAGTCATTTGCTAGTGGCGCCTCTAACCTCACATATAACTTTGCCATGCTATACCTCTAATAATAATGTTCGAATAATTTGTTCGCTTATTTTATCAGCATTTTATCCAGGATAAAAAAAACTTTGCTTATCTAGTTAATGGGTTATGTAAAGCAGTGTCCACTAAGCTATTAATTATGCATGGCTCTTTTGTTTCGGCAACACTGTAAAGCCCGGGGCGTCTATTCATTATCTCTCTTTGTTATGTGAGGATCAGTCAGGATGTCAGGATGTCAGGATGTCAGGATGTGTGCTGTCAAGCCGTCGCTTTCGTTTTATGCAATATAGATAAAGAAACAGAGTGATTGATTCTAATTTACTTAAAACGTACTCAATATACGCAATCTTAAAGCTGAAGAGTTTGTTTGTTTGTTTGAACGCGCTTATCTCAGGTACTTTTACTTTCTACCTGTATATACCACCTTAATGTGAGGTCGGCGCAACATACTTTTTTAAGCATGTTGCAAAGAGGATTTGGCTTAGTTTTTACAACCGGCCGCCTGCTTAAAGTCAACCCCGTATCAGGCATCTAGTCCGCGGTAAATTAAATTAGAAAAAAATGCTTTGCTCCACTTGGGAATCGAACCCAGGACCTCCCAGTCCACAGCCCGTACATGCTGCCACTAGACCAAGGAGGCGCTTATCGCAGGTACTAATGGTTCCAATTGAAAAATTATTTTAGTTTTGGATAGCCCCTCTATCGACGATGGCTATAGGCTATATAATATCACGCTATGACCAATAGCAGCGGAATATCAGTGAAAAATGTTTCAAAAACGGGGACACCTCAGCTCTATAGGATCCAGTCCCGGGTTAACACTCGAAAAATATCTCGCCCGACCAGCAGGGCGATTATGTATCTTAGTTGGCAACTGAAAATGATATCCACTCTTTAAAGTGTACAACAAATAACTGTCATATTGCTAATTTGGTATCGGCTAACGTCGGTTATCAACTAGAATGACGTCATGAGTGCCTTTGAACATTGATTGGCACCCGTGAAGTCATGGTGACTTTCGTAGCGTGTGAGTGTATATCGAAAAAGATAAATCGGTATTGGCTAAGCAAAGTGGACATCAAATCGAAAGTAACTGTGCCTATCAAAAGAGTTTTGAAAGACACAACCTCGGAGGAGTGTTTTTGAGATGCAAAGTGATTACCACTATAATCCGGCTAGATAAATTAGTCAGTTTTGTGGATTGTTACATTGAAATATTTCAGATTTTGAATTTGTTAGGATTTTAGTCATTACAAAACTCTTTTTTGTGAGACTGCGCGAGTGTGTGCTCTTTTAGATTTGTGTTATTTAAAAAAATTATATAATCAACACCTTAATCAACACATAATAATATTATGATTCCATTCTAAGGATTCCATATTATAAACAATCATAATCGCGTGATTGTGTGCTGTAAGCAGTGTGATTGTTTCCAAATTATGTTCCGACATGTGTTCGGATTGATTTTGTTGAGGCTTTATGAAGAGAGAAAAAGAAGGATTTTGGAATAGAAAGACTTATATATTATTAGTACCTATATATGAGTGCCGCCGTTTAGTTTGCGCAATGTACCTATCATGCAAGTGATCACTTGAGAATATTTCACATAAATAGGTGTTCAAAGACAGTGCTCAACGCCCGCCAGGCAAGATTGTGACACGACGGAGGGGTTTCACAAACTTATAGCATTTACTATTTTAATAACCCTACCTTCAACAGCAATAAATAAGTATATAAGTGAATACTTGAAGCATGTAATGAATACTTAGATCACATTGTGAAGTTTGTTGATAGTATTTGTAGCACGAAAGTACATGTAATTAGTAATAAATACTTATTGTAAAATAAAACACAATAAATTCGTTATAAAACTAATCTTAAATATTATTTTAGAGCATGGCCTTAGATGGCAAAAATGGTTAAAATCATACAAAAATATAGATTATAACACACAACTAAGATGTACCTAGATCAAATGGTTTTAGCTACTTTCATCATGCCAGTCGAAGTAATTATTTCACGATAAATTTATAAACAAATCCTGAATTATCACAATACGATTTTTATAATTCTCGCATAAATTATTTTTTCGTCAATTTCAAACATTTTGTTCAAGTATAAAGGCGATCTACTATCCCTTTCATTTATTAATTCAACGCGTATATTTATCTCTGTCACACAGTGTCGATAGAAAAATAGAGATGTCAAGTGATCGTTGAAAGGAACTTGATAGGCACTCATGGTGCATATATAAACAATGAGATACGCAATACCGATTTATCTTAAATCTCAGTTGACATCAAAGTTCAGTTGCCAACTAAACTTTGTTGCTCACTCGAAGTGTCAAAAATAGCGAATAGCTCCGCTGGAAACCAAACTTAGGACCTCCCGATTCACGGTTTATTATTTATGGGAAATAAGTAAATTATTATAATTTCTTAAAGTTCATAAACTCATCCCATAATATAAAAAGATGTTTATAACACATAGCAGTGGCGAAGAGTCCATATAACACGATTCCTTTCAGTTTAACTTTTCCGATTGTTCTGCTAACAAATAAATCTTTAAAAAAGGGAAAATTTAAAGAAAATGTCTCAGCTTCCTTTTTAGTCGCCTCCTTGGTCTGGTGGCAGCATATATGGGCTGTGGACCGGGTGGTTCTGGATTCGATTCCCAGGTCGGCCAAGCAAATTTTGTAATTTAATTTGCCCGAGATTGGATCCCTCATAGGGGGTTGACGTTAGCCAGGCGGCCGGTCGTAAAAACTAAGCACACCCTCTCTGCAATATACTTGAAAAACTGTGTTGCACCAACCCCACATTAAGGTGGGATAAGGGCAGGTATAAAGAAAAATGTATCAGCTTACTTTTTGAAAATTCTCACGCTTCGCCATTGAAACAGCTCAGGCCATGTAATGCAATTATAATTCATGCGCGCTTCAATGGTCATAGTACCACTCAATCAGTAACTGAAGCAAAGGCGATCTCATACCTCGGATTTCACTTTGACTACACGCAAATCGCACATTGAATGCATTTCTGTCTATTCCATGTACGTGCCTTCGACCAACCGAACTGGACATCAGATGCTATGGACAGCCTCCGTGGCGCAGTGGGCGAGTAGCCGACTGTGAAGCGAGAGGCCGCGGGTTCGATTCGAACATCGATAAGAACATTGAGACATAAGTTTGTGTGGTCCACAGATATTTGTTTCAAGTCTGGGTGTTGTAAGATCGAAAGTCTCTCATAGTTTCTGATACAGGTTATACCTAATGTGGGGTCAGGACTAGGTGTGTGACTGTTGGGTGTATTTATTTAACTAGAATGAAATTATTAATGGATATATCTTTTAATTGTTTCCCTTGGAGCGTTATAACTGAGCTTAAGGTTTTGAAATGAGGTAAAGTTTTCTGAAAAATGTTCTTTAGTTTTTCGGTTAAAATTATTTCGTAGGTTTGTAGAGAAAACTATGTTAAGGGGAATTAAAGTTTCAGTCTCCCGCATCTGTATTTTCAGGTATATACGTAGTTTAAATGAAGTCTGTATTAAATGAATCATGATTTTTGCGATAAAAATAATAGTTAACAAAATATAAACTTACTGACAAGTTTTAGGCTAGTTATTGTCACGAGTTAACTACTTTAAAAATCAACAACAAAATCATCTAACATCAAGATTGTTACACACACGCACACGCACACGCACACGCACACGCACACGCACACGCACACGCACACGCACACGCACACGCACACGCACACGCACACGCACACGCACACGCACACGCACACGCACACGCACACGCACACGCACACGCACACGCACACGCACACGCACACGCACACGCACACGCACACGCACACGCACACGCACACGCACACGCACACGCACACGCACACGCACACGCACACGCACACGCACACGCACACGCACACGCACACGCACACGCACACGCGCACGCGCACGCGCACGCGCACGCGCACGCGCACGCGCACGCGCACGCGCACGCACACGCACACGCACACGCACACGCACACGCACACGCACACGCACACGCACACGCACACGCACACGCACACGCACACGCACACGCACACGCACACACAACTTCAAAACTTTTGGATTACGAGTTTTGTGTTGACGTCCCGTTTAGTACTTATACTGTTTAATGTATATGACACCGACCAACACTAATTCTAAGAAGTTGTGGAAACTGCAAAGTGACTCAGACACCTGTCTTCAAAACGCTAAGGAAATTAATAATCCCAAAATAATGGCTTGTGGTGGCCGGTCTTGTGACGTCGTAAGCGCTAGATTCCCTTCCTACTTTTAATTAGTTTCTAGGGTTGTCTTTGACAGGAGCGGGGGCGAGCATAATGAACAGGGCGCCCCTGTCGTCCGGAGCGCGGGCGCGATTTTATTTATTTACCAGAGGGTATTTCCCCTTAGATCAGGTATTTATATTACTTAGATGAAATAGTATTGAAGTACTGCTTTGTACAGTATTGTTGATTTTAAAAAGGTATTATATAATAATCACAGCGGGTTTAGACAAGTGGCTTATGCGCTAGTCGAATAGAATAGTCAAATAGAATAAATGGAGACATAAGGGTACGCCGCATATAGCGTACTCTTATGTCATTTCCATACATTTATTATTCTATTCGAATAGCGCAAAAGCCACTTGTCTAAGCCCGCTGTTTAAAGCCTTAACGAACCGAATTGTCTGATTAAATTTTTATGGGACCACTCTTGGAATAAGCTTAATCGATCACAAAAATAATCTTGAAAATCCGTCCTCATTTGACGGAGATGTCGCGTGACATACATAGAAGAAGTACAGTCGAATTGAGAACCATCTCCTTTTTTGAAATCGGTCGAATTTACATTTAAAAACACAAAAGTATTCCTCTTCGATGGCGAGGATAGGGACCAAACCACCGGCGAGTTTTCATTCACAGAGTGAGAAACCTCACAATACGTGCCGAATCCAGTAACTGCCTTCTATGCGTGTCTCTTCCTCTTCTATTCTTCTCTTTGTTCTCCTTCTATACATATGCGTGTCTCTTGATTCAACCGCCAATTACGAGCCTCCGAAGATTCTGGGTTATTAGTATCAGTCTAGAAATTACAATCGGGATATAGTATTTAAAAAATAGTTCAAGTTCAAAAATTCTTTCCTTCTTTCATGATATAATCCTATGTCTGCCTCGGTGGCGTGGTTGTATTTCGGTACGACTACCGTCCTGAGGTCTCGGGTGCGAATCCCGGGTCGGGCAAAGTGATATTGGATTTTTCCATATCAGCCCGGAGTCTGGAAATTGTGCCGGATATGTCGATAGGCTCGCCCCCTATTACATCTGGGACGGAACTAAGCTCGGCGAAATGTGGGTGTATTAGTTGACTAGTGCGCCTCTGCCTACTCTTTCGAGGATACAGGCGTGAGCTTATGTTATAATCCTATGTTCCAAACAGCTTTCTAGAGTTAATTACTTTGATACTTGTATTTTTTTTGTTAGTCACTTAGTTTAGCTGACACCTATCTATACTTATAAAATCGTTTGTCCTGTCTTGGGTGACTGTCTCGGTGGCGTAGTTCTATTTCGGTACGATTAGACCATCCTGAGGAATCAGGACTACCGTCTTGAAGTGTCGGGTTCGATCCCCGGGTCGGCCAAAGTAATATTGGGTTTTCAATATCAGCACGTAGTCAAGTATTTGTGCCCGATATGGCGATGGGCTCCCCCCTATTACTTCTGGGACGGAACTAAGCTTGGCGGAATGTAGGTGTTTTAGTTCGCTAGTGCGCCTCTGCCTACACCTGATAGAGGCGTGAGCTTATGTCACTTAGATGTTGTTTTCCAGGCGACAGAGTTCTTCGTGTACGCGGCTTTCCTCGCGCTGGCGATGCTCGTGTTCTTGCGAATGGCGCAGGGCTACGAGTCCAGGAGTCTGGAGGGAGATGGCTCGTCCTCCGAGAGCCGACCTCTACTGCGACATCGGTCTAGAGTTAGCTTTGAGAATATTTTACACTTATGTACCTCAGAGGCACACGACAGTAACTCCATTTTTTCAAAATCCTGTTTTTTACACTAAAAGATGCGCAAAATATTAACAGTTCTTATAATATATAATTTTATATTCAATTAAAATAATACAACTTTAACTAACTTAACTACCATGTTATTCATAATTTTGTAGCGCACATTTTTGTCTCTCTGTTTCGTCTAAGATGCATTTATGTTGAGTAGTGGGTGTCTGTGTGATCTCTGCAATAATAATCATTTTATGAATAAATAAATAAAATTAAATAAATAAATAACGCCCAACAGTCACACAAATAGTCCTGGTACCACACTAAGATATAAGTCTTACGTCAGGTACTATGAGATACTTTCGGTCTTACAACACCAAGACCCGAAACAAATATGGGCCACACAAATTTTGCCTCAGTACGAGAATCAAACCCTGCCTCTTGCTTCACAGTCACTCACTCGCTCACAGCACCACGGAGGCATTCCAAAAGACATATGACATGCGTTACTTGGGATTGGAATTAATTTTCAGTGTTGCCATCATCACCTCGCCTCGGTTCGGAAATTGTTGTAAACTTAGGTGCACCTATCCCCTTCTCTCCCTTTCCCAAAGGTGATATCGGTGCACTCGTTGTCCACGACGAGCACGCGTGCGTTCAGCGCCGGCAGCGTCGCCAGCGAGGCGTCAGCGTCGTCTGCAGCTTGGCCAGCTCACGCCGACGTCAGACTCGCCACGCCCAGCTCGCGCTCAGGAGGACCACCGCTCACCACGCTCGCTAAGGACTAGATACAATCATGCTGTTGAACTAGGCTCATGGATTTCCAAGCCGATCTGTTGAAAGTGACTAAAAGATATTATGATTTAATAAAATTTACTGCCCAAAAAATGCAAATTTGGTTATCTACGAAAAACGTTTTAAAATATCAAAGATTTTTAGCTAGGTGGTTTAGTTTATGGTAAACGCCAAAGTTATTACTGAATAGTTGCTTCATAATTTATGACTGTATTATAAATACATATATAATTATAGACTCAAGCTTTTATCCCATAAGGGTAGGCAGGTACAACGGATTTCCACTTGGTACAATTGTACCATAATAAACAAATTATGATTTGTATTATATAAAGTTAAAAAGAAGGATAATTGATAATATATGTGTTGCCTTAGCGACATTAGAGGTATAACTTGATATATAGTTAGTATACAACATGTAGTAGCACGTAGTATACTTATCTATTTGAAATTTGGCTACTTATATAAAAACGTATTGGTCTTTTAAACGACTCGACACCTTAAAGCAAGTGTACAGTTCATCATCATCAGCCAGAGGACGTCCACTACTGGACATAGGCGTCCTCCAAAGATTTCCAGATTGATGTGTTGGAAGCGGCCTACATCCAGCGACTTCCTGCGACCTTTATCAGGTCGTGGGTCCACCTTGTAGGTGGACGTCCTACGCTGCGCTTGCCGGTGCGTGGTCTCCACTCGAGAACTTTACTGCCCCATCGGCTATCAGTTCTACGAGCTATGTGCCTTGGCCACTGCCACTTCAACTTGCTAATCCTCAGGGCTATGTGACTTTCATGCTTCTACGGATCTTCTCATTCCTAATTTGATCTCGTAGAGAAACACCGAGCATAGCCCTCTCTATAGCGCGCTGAGCGACTATGAGCTTTCTTACACGGCCCATTTTAAGAGGCCACGTTTCAGTGCCGTAAGTCATCACTGGTAACACACAACTATCAAAGACTTTTGACTTTAAGCACTGAGGTATTTTGGACGGCAGTGTACAGTGTACAGTTATCTTCCTTATAAAGAAAATTAATTTAGCGATGTTGTCATTCACAATTTTAAATGCGTCGAAAATTGTGAGACCGAAATTTTAAATTGAATCAACAAGGTACGTCCTCGTATCGTACAAAATGGCCTCTTTTGCATACAAAAACATTTACGTTATAAAATTTTACGCCGCATAGTTTCAAGTTATTACCAAAAATAATAAACACGCTGGCATAATTTTGGCGACCGTCGGGAGATGGCTGTTTGGCTATGTTGGATTAAACTTGTCTATATTTTTGCCAATTTTATATGAAAATTCTATTTTGTTTGTTTTTAAAATATAATTTAAAAGTAATTTAGTTTATGTAATATACTGACTCGGTGGCGTGGTGGTATTTCGGTACTACTATTTACTATTTATTTTATTTTACTATTTCTGAGGTCTCGGGTTCGATCTCCGGGTCGGGCAAAGTGATATTGGATTTTTCCATATCAGCCCGGAGTCTGGAATTTGTGCCCGATATGGCGATAGGCCCCCTATCACATCTGGGACGGAACTAAGCTCGGCGAAACGTAGGTGTACTAGCTCGCTAGTGCGCATCTGCCTACCCCTTCGGGGATACAGGCGTGAGCTTATGTTATGTTATGTTATGTTAGTTTATGTAATATTTATATACGGAACTTGCATAGCAAACGCATCGCGAATCGGAATTGGAAGTCGTTTTATTTATCAAAAACGAACAGATTTCTTGGATTTTATTTATATTTATCTAAGTACGGTAAACATCAATATAATATACCCTAGATGCACAGTTCTTTGCAAATATCCTCCTAAAAAGTGGTCTCAGGAATAAAACAAACAAAAAGATCACAAGTTCTAATTCAATCAACACAAATATAACCCTATGCATGTGTTATAAAGTAGCTTGTTAATTGACATGAGCAAGCGTTCTTAAATTTGAATTTTGTAATTTAGGACTCTATCGGCGTCCGACTGTAGGAAAAAGAAGTGCTTAAGCACTCCTTTGCTGTCCCATTTTCCGAGCGTCAACTGTGCATCTAGGTAAATAATATATCGATGACTGTAAAGTTACTACACTAAACTTGATAATAAGCGCAGTGCAGTCCAAAAAAACAATGACGACCGAAAAAATCAAGACAATCGGTAGATATTAGATACCATGCCGGCCTGCTCGAGGGAGAACAGGCCAGCCGGCAAACAATTCCATATTATTATAAGTAGCAATTATCGAAACAATTATTTGTAAATCACCAACATTTTTCGAACCCGCGAGTTCTCACAACACGACATTGGCTATTAAAGAAGTTATTGCTATCTCTGTTGCGCATTGTAAATGTACCCAGCACGGTGACGGTGGCCTAGGGCTGCTTTCCCGCCGAGCGTCCTCAATGCTACCTCGAAATTTAGTCTAGTCGGCCGACGACCGTCGTGGGTGGCGGTCGATTGAAGCCTTTAACGTAATATGATGATTCATCCTGTACATCGGGAGGGTAGAATGTTCAAAAGATGTCAGCCTCAGTATGTTTGCAAACTTCCTGTAGGGTAATTGATTTAATTTTAGCGTACACTAAGCCTATGCTAATTGCGATGATTTGCAGGCCGCATTCCGATTTAAACATTTGTAAAAAAAAATATTTGAGTGTTTATAATAATAGTTATATCGTCAATTCTACTGTTTTTTTTCTTTTCTTTTTTTAAATAACACCCAACAGCCACACACATAGTCCTGACCCCACACTAGGTATAACCTGTGTCGTGGGTATCAGAAACTAAGAGAGACTTTCGGTCTCACAACACCCCACAACACCAGAATGTAATTTCATTATGGATTTCGCAGATATGCTAATTAAGGTATCGTTATACACCTATTATATTTATAAAAAGCGTAGCGTAGTCATTATATTAAATATTAGGTTGATGTTGTTATATTTTTAATATGACTTAATTTATTTTTAACATAATTTAAACTTGTGGCCATTAATAATGCCGAGTAATGGGCAGTAAATGAATTGTAAATGTAATATTGTTTTATTTAATAGTATACGAACACGCAATTATATTGACGTCACTAAACTTACTAAATTATACTATTTTGGAATAGATGCGACAAAATACAATATAGAATTGTGTGATTTTACCTTTCTTAGTTAATTTTTTGCCATTAATCCGTCGGAGGCATCACATATGTTCCATATGTTACATATATTCAATATGTTCCATAAGCGTATGGGCCACCGGAGGTCGAGCCGCCCGTGACTATTTAAAACGTGTGATTTGGTTGTAGTAACTTGATATATACATAGAAAATTAGGTAATATGATCCACCAATAGTTTCAATCGAAGTTACCTCGTTAGTTAAACAGCGTATAGGGGTTGTGGAATTCGAACCTAAGACCTAGTTGCCTGTTCCATACAAAGCATGTTTTTTGACACAGGAATCTCCAGATTACGTCAGACAGGCCTTAGGTACTTAGTCTCTTAAAAGAACCCAGATAAACATACTTTTTTAGGTCGCATACAAAGACTATTACGAATCCTTCAGTAATGAAGAGTTCATGTAACATTTTTTGGAAAAGAAGGCAAACAAATAAGTCGGTCACTTGAGGTTAAGTGGTCAGTATAAACATTTACAATACCAGAGGAATCATGGTTGCGTCGCTGGTCTTTTATGGTAGTATAACTATCGTGCTGCCCAAAGGCAAAAGGTGATTCCATAAGCATTTTGCACGAGGAAGAAATTGATAGAGCAAATCACCGACTGCAAAAAAACCTTTTTGCTGGTATCCTTGTCACAATGACTGGATGGCGCGGCCTAATCGATTTAGTTTTAACATGGTAATATGAATCTAATGAATATATTTTTAGGTTAGTATTTCATATTTATAAAAGGAGCAATAGCGTATTAGATAATGCAAATTACTGTGTATTATGAGAAAACTTTATGCTGCCAATATGAGGGTAACCCATATAAATGGTTTCTGAGAATATGAATTAACCTTCAAACCCACTTCAATCGGTATCAGTAGCCCGAGCACGAAAAACTAGTGTAAATGTAAATGTATTCGAGTTCGCTGCGCACTGATGACGTTTGGTTGATATTTCATACAAATTTCATAGACGCGCATCGATTTCGAATACATTTACGGTTGTCAGAAATTTTCCTGCTCAGTAGCCTGGTTGTACATAACATGTGTAAAATTAGAAGCTATTTAAATAAAGATAAGTAATATTCTCTAGTGTGTTTGGTACAAACATGTACCATACAAGCTTCAAATGTCACCAAAGAGTTATGGTACGGCAGCCTGTTGGTCGACGTGGGCTATCCGATGTCTGGTGACATTCCAATCCTTAACAGGAAGGTTAGTATTAAAATAAATATTTTAATAGAAAGATCATAAAATAAAATCTAGTCAAAGTAAAAAAATAATAAAGTCGCCTCCTGGGTCTAGTGGCAGTACATATGGGCTGTGGGCCGGGAGGTCGTGGGTTCGATGTCCAGGTTGGGCAAAGCGAAATTTCTAATTTAAGATGCCCGGGACTGGATCCCTCAGAGGGTGTTGACGTCAGGCAGGCAGCTGGTCGTAAAAACTTAGCCAAATCCTTTCTGCAACATGCACTGCACAAAAAAGTGTGTTGCGCGGACCCCACATTAAGGTGGTATAAGGGCAGTTAGAAAGAAGATCATAAAATAAAATACATAACACCCAATAGTCACACACACACTACGCGACGCGAGAGAACAGTCAATAATAAAAATATTCAAATCTATATCGCCGAAGAGTTAGGCAGAACAGTAGCCCGAGCACGAAAAACTAATGTAAATGTAAACTCGCTGCGCACTGATGACATTTGATTAATATTTCATACAAATTTCATAGACGCGCATCGAGCACGAATACATTTACGGTTGTCAGAAATTTTCCTGCTCGGGCTGCTGAACTAGCGAACTAGAACACCTACATTTCTCCGAACTTAGTTCTGTCCCAGATGTGATAGGAGGTGACTGTGGAGGGAGCCAGACTCCGGGATGATATCGAAAAAACCTAATGTCATTTGACCGATCCGAGAGACCTCAGGACGATAGTCCTCGTAGGACGGTAATACAACTGGGTACTTGACTAGTTTTTTTTTTTAATTTTATATGAAATTTATGTCGTCTAAACATCGATATAATAATATACCTAGATGCACAGTTGACGCTCAGAAAGTGGGACAGCCAACGAGTGCTTAAAATGTAAGTAAGCACTTGTTGGCTGTCAGTCGGGCGCCGACCGTTCGTCTGTGAAGATGCCTAAATGCTCTGTGAAAGAGTGCAAAAATAACACTCTTACAAAGCGCAAAACACATGGGATTTCATATTTTAAGTAAGTATAATTCCCTTACTTGATTCTTAAAACCTTAATCATGTTAAATTAAGTATTAAACGTGTATAAATAATTAATTTAACGAATTCAGTTAATAAAATATTTTGTCCCTTTTGAAATCATGATTTGGAACAATGAAATACATGGAGTCGTTTTTTTTTGTAAATATATTATATTTATTTTAAATTTATGATTTTTTTTATTAATTTAAAAATTATTAATTACAGATTTCCATGAAATGAAATAGTAAGAGATAAATGGCGTAAAATTATTTCCGAAGAAAGGAGAGAAGAAAATTTTAAACCCAATTACTCAAGTGTGGTTTGTTCAGACCATTTTGCCGATTCCGATGGATATTATACAGAAAAATGGATTAGGAAAATTAAAAAGAATGCTGTACCAAAAATAAAGGTGATAAATTGTCATCAGCTACATTGTCCTTAACTAATGTTTACTATTTAATTTAACAATATGTATGCTGTTGGTGTACCTATAAATAAATAAATAAATAAATATTGCCACATTTATTGACTTTATTTTAGATTGTCGTAACTACAAATTTAAATGAGGCAGGGTGCAGTACAAGTGTAATAGCTGAAAAATATTTGATACAGAATTCATCAATAGCAAGCATATACTAGGTACATACTGCCATGTAAAATGACTATTTCATAATTTGCGGCTAATTCTAATAAATGTTTTCAATCAAAGTGTGCAGATCATAAAAATTTGCCAACATGAACAAAGTTGAACATTCCGCTGTCAAATAATAATTTTAATGGTTCATTCTCGCGATTTTTCATTTTTTAATTTTTCATTTTTATCTTTGATTCTCGGATTGAGATCATTTATTGGAACCGGTCGTTAAGCATAATTACTACAACAGTAATTGTGGCGTCATCATTTATTGGAAACATATTAATTTCCAGGAACCAGCAATTGAACCAATAAATAATGAAGGATCACCAATACCATCAGAATTTTCATCAATCTTTAACACACCTAAGACGTTATTTTTTACAGTTAATTTGAAAGAACGCAACCAAAAATTTAAACTTAAATCTAATTTAGTGCGAAACTTAAAAAGGCAGAACAAAAGATTAAGAAAACGAAATGATAGTCTAAAAGAAATTATTAAGAATCTAAAGAGCAAAGGACGATCTTAGTATGGGGCCAGGACTATGTATGTGACTGTTGGATGTTATTTATTTATGAATCACGTTAAGGCAAAACAGTGCTTATTTCATATTCATAACTAATAAGCTTTGTTATCTTCTAAACATTTATACTCTATCTATCTCTTAATGTAAGTAAAATTATTATACAGATATCGCCATTCTCATCTACATTGTACGCCATGTGGTCAACATTTCTCACAAATAAATACAAGAACTATTCGACTCCATTCAATCTTTGTCCAAGTGATTAGAATGTTTCTTTAATAATGTCAAATTATTGTCAGATTCAAAAACTATTGGAAATTCAAAAAATTCGAATATAAGAACGTTTGAACATGTAATTTAAAAAGCTACTTTATGCCGCGTCTATAAGGTCATATTTGTGTTAATATAATTAAATTTGTGATGTTTATTTGTTTTGTCTGTCGAGGACACTGTTTACAATGATATTTGTATGGAATTGTGCATCTAGGTATATTATTATATCGATGCGTCTAAAATATAAAACAGAAAGAAATATTGAAATATTCTCAAAAAAAAAAAAGCCTTTGAAGTTTGGTGTAACCGTCAAATTGCGGGAAAGAGAAGTATCGGTACAAACACGTCACTCCATAACGGTACGTGAGTTGGAAAGGTATAGCATGATATCTCCACTATGCCCCCACTCCAGAATTTAAAATATGAATTACTGCCTCATTTTTCAACTTATTTCGAAGCAGTTTACACAGAAGGGGTTCTTTTTTGTTTTATTTGCTATTACATATAAATATGTGTATAAAATCAAACATAATCAAGTACCCAACTACAGTACAGTTAGTCTTTCTATTCTGTATTTTTCATTCTGTTTCTATTAAGCAACAATTTCAATTTTAGGTTTTTAAAGGCACGCGCGTGTCCATAAGAGAGCACCCATACATTGCAAGCATCCGAAGACAGTATGCTCACTACTGCACCGGCTCTATACTCACAAAGAACCTCATCATATCCGTCGCACATCCTTTGGCCAAGTAAGTTAAAAGATAAGAGAAAGAAAGAAGAAAGAAATAAACTTTATCCAGCCAATGTCTCAAGCAACAGTGAGTAGGATAGAACCAGAATATGTAGCACTAAGAGGTATCAATGAGACAATAAAACCCAACAGTCACACACATAGTCCTGACCCCACATAAGATACGAGTCTATTGTCATGGGTATCAGGAACTACGAAATACTTTCGATCTAACAACACTCACACCCATAATAAATATCTGTGTGCCCACAAATATTTGTCTCTGTGCGGGAATCGAACCCGCGGCATCTCGTTTCACAGCTGGCTATTCGCCCACCGTGCCATGGGGGCTGTCAAGCATTAACAAGTTTGACTGGGGCAGTACCACTGTTCTACATATACATAGATGTATCAGTCAACTAGTTTATATCTATAGTTTTACAAAATAAAGTGGGAGAGCTACGATGCAAACAGCTTTGTTTAAGTCTTCAATGATATGTCCTTAGTGATACCATTTTGCCAAAAAAGACCAATAACAAAATCTACTTGACGTTAACTCCTTCTGGTAAATCTAGTGGTAGTGTTTCCGGATCCGGAAATGCAACCCAGAATCTCCCACTCACAGTCCATATACCCTGCTATTAGACCAAATAGACGACATAGTCCCGGATATGGTTGATGTCACGAAGACAGCTGGTCTTAAAAGCTGAGCGAAATCCTTTCTGCAACATGCTTACAAAAGTGTATTGTAACACCACATTGAAGGCAAATAAGGATTTATTAAATAAATTTATAAAAGGTAGATAGAAATAAATAAATAATCTTTATTATATTAATAACAATATGGCGTCTCTTTGGATCAGTAGCAGTATATTTATACATATGTGCTGTGAGGTCCTGGAGGAATTTGATTTGCCCGGCACTGGACCCTCAGAGTGGGAAGTGGACGTCAGGCAAACCGCAAATTGTTTCTGCAACATGCTTGAAAACGTGTGTTACGCCGTCCCCATATTAAAGTGTGATAAGGGTAGGTAGAAAAAAAGCTATTTAACCATCACGCCGTTTGTAATTTACCAACCGACTTCCAAAAAGGAGAAGGTCCTCAATTCGTCTGTATTTTTTTATGTATGTTACGCGATATCCCGCTAAACGTGGACCGATTTCAAAATTCTTTCTGTGTACGAAAGAGCTTTTTACAAGGGTGGTCCCATATAAATTTGGTCATGATCGCATTTGAAGTGGGTCCGTTAAGTTTTTAACCTTGTGTTTATTAATGTCCTACATGCTGATCTAAAGAACACATTTTATTCTACAATAAAAATGAATAACCCGTTCCAACAAGGGAGAATATTCCCACTAGTATCAGTCTCGCTTCAGGGAAATTTCCCCCATGAGTTAATAACATCAGGTAGTGGAGCATACACGTGGAAAAATTTAACGCTGTCCCATGTAAACTTAACAAGGTTTCGCTTCAAACAAATTGATTATAGAGTGATGTCTGTAATCGAATAGTGAATTTTAACGTAGAAAATTCGTAAGTCTCCTTTTCAGTTTAGAAATAATCTGAAAAATACCAACATTCAATGTTTTATGATTACATGAAGCGGCAGTGAAGCGAAAGGTAACGGCTTTGAATCCCGCACGTAGACAAATGTTTGTGTGATCCATAGGTATAATGTTTAAGGTTTGGGTTGTGAGACCTAAAGTATTTTATAGTTTGTTATATTCTAGTAAACAAGATTTGTATCTTACTGCCGGGGTAGGACTATGTGTGTGATTGTTGGGTGTTATTTATTTGTTTATATTATGCATTTTATAGGGCCTTACTTAAAACAACATTTTTAGCTGAGCAAATGGTTAAGAATAACCTGTCACTTTTTTCCTTGCGTTACATTGTTTATAAATGAAAGGGACAACCTATGGTATAAAGATAAGTAGCGCTTAAATATTTTTATAAGTAAGGGGCATATTATCCAATAGATTCGGCGTTGTTGTATATTTGTTTACAACAGTTAACTTTGATGTAATATTTGTGGTCGCAGCAACTTTAACGTCTGATTTTTTTATCAGATTTACTTTCATAATCGTATTTATCACTTTTGTTTGTATAATGTTATCGACTGATTCTAATAATTGCGATCTAAAGATTTTTAATTGCTGATTACATAACATAACATAAGCTCACGCCTGTATCCCCGAAGGGGTAGGCAAAGGCGCACTAGCGAACTGGAACACCCACATTTCGCCGAGCTTAGTTCCGTCCCAGATATGATAGGGGGCGAGCCTATCGCCATATCGGGTACAAATTACTTACTGCGGATTACTTATTATTTATTTGAGATAAATGTGCAGAAAATTTGAAAATCCATGAGGCGTTTCATATTATTGATACATTTTTGCTCAAAGTACTTTAGTTTGTTTGTAAAGGAAAGTTAAATTCGATATGGAATCGAACAAAGGAACGTAGCTCAGTCGGTAGAGCACCGGTCTTTGTACCGCTGGTCCTGGGTTCGACCCCCAGCGCGCCCTACCCCGACCTCATTTTTGTTCTGAATTAAAAAACAAGTCTTATTCTAATCTTTGACTTTTTGAAAGTTAAGGTTTCATATGCATTCAGCGATGCCGCGTAGCACGGCGTAGCAATTATAAAATTTTATTTAAGCACCTAACTTTGATCGCAGTACATACTAAGTACTGATTACCATTTGAATTACATTAATTCTTCATCTCTGCTTGATATTAGGCTTCAATCTTCATATATGGACGCCATAACTGTAATGTTATGGTAGTTCCCATTAGTTACTTACACAACAAGTATTCACGCCGCCTCTTTGGTCTGGTAGCAAATGGCTTGTGAATCATACATATGGGAGAGTAGCTTAGTTGGTAAAGAGCCTGCTTCACGTGACGGGTCGTTCTAGGTTCGAATCCTAACATACATGATTTAAGTATCTTGGGTGTCTATGGGCGATGGAGATCACTTACGCTCAGGTGACCCATCTGCTCGTCCAGTCTCTTCCATTATAAAGAAATCATTATGTGACGATTCACCGTAGTAGTCGCTACGAAGTGCTACGCTTTGGCGTAGCAGGCACGTAGCACCAAGCTTATCATGCGAGTCATCGGTAGTCGGTACACACCATAACGCCTGAGTTCATACGGTAACATACATAACATACATATAAGCTCACGCCTGTATCCCCGAAGGGGTAGGCAGAGGCGCACTAGTGAACTAATACACCCACATTTCGCCGAGAAGTTAGTTCCGTCCCAGATGTGATAGGGAGCGAGCCTATCGCTATATCGGGCACAAATTCCAGACTCCGGGCTGATATGGAAAAATCCAATATCACTTTGCCCGACCCGGGGATCGAACCCGAGACCTCAGAACCTTAGTCGTACCGAAATACCACCACGCCACCGAGGCAGTCACAAGTTTATTCTCTCAATGTTATTACGTAGGTCGACCTGGCGCGCGAATATTTCAAATAAACTAAGCGACTTATGACCAGTAGGTCATAACTTTTGGATCACAAGTTTTGAGCTGTTGTCCCGTCTATATACTGTTTAATGTCTTTGTTAAAAGCAAATTGCTTTTAAATTATTTATAAGTCAAAAAAAGGATCTCCGTTAATTAAAACTGATTGTAAAATCATGTTATGTAAGGCAAGAAGTCAATGCTTATTAAATATATAATATATAGAGGTAATATAATATACTTCAAGAAAATTGAATTTAAATTAAATTTATTTAATTTAATTTTAAATTTATTTTCTACAGCAGCATTTTTTAAAAATTAAATGTTAAGCATAATAAAGAAAAACAGTTTAAATTATCATCAAAAACGCGGTCGAGGGGATCGGGAGCGCTGGGGATCGAACCCAGGACCTCCGGCACACAAGACCGGCGCTCTACCGACTGAGCCACACTCCCTTATGTAATTGTATGGCGAAGTTAACTATCTGTTACGAAGAAATTTACATAAATCGATTAATGAAATGACACAAAAAGTTATTTTATAAACATATGTACCCTTGTTAGTACATAATCATAATATGAACTCAAAATATAACTCATTGACATAACTGCTTTTCTACTTTATGCCATTCGTGTTAAGTGTCTTCATCATCATCATCATCAGCCATAGGACGTCCACTGCTGCATAGGCCTCCCTCAAAGATTTCCAGATCGACCTGTTGGAAGCGGCCTGCATCCAGCGACTTCCTGCGACCTTTATCAGGTCGTCGGAACTTGTCTTACGTGGTTCTTAACCATTCACATAACATTCTAGGGTGTAAATTGTAATAATCGCACTCGCATTGTAATAAGTGGTTGACGGTGATACTGAAGCTTGAGATCAATTTTTTTTTATAGAAACTAGCGTGATAGCCCCTATATAGTTAGTAATATTAAATCGCTTTGGTTTTTAAATAGTCACGGGCGGCTCGACCTCCGGTGGCCCATACGCTTATGGAACATATATATGTGCCGCCTCTGACGGGTTAATAACGTTTTCTTATATCATATTGTAGAGCTGACATAGTTTGAGTGTGATATTTTAATCGGTTGGTATCGGCGTGAGTTGAGCTACACTGTAAAGAAAGATACAAAGAAAAGAAAGAAAGAAAAGTTAAACATGAATAGAAATACAAGAGAAATGTGACTGCTCGACCGGTTTGTTTATAGTCTTAGAGAAAACTGGCCTAAAGTCAGTTTTACAAGGTGTTTGATAGGTTAGAATAATTTTTGGCGGCCCTTTCTCCATCTCAATTCCTATTTAAAATCTTATTCCCATAGTGCTCCGGTCGATGAACTCGGAGTGGTGGTGGGGGAAAACTATGCAGATCGTGGTAGCATCATTCTTACCGTCGTCCTGACCGTCATCCATGAGGACTTTGACGCGTACACCCTGGCCTCGGATATAGCACTCATAAGGATCTACGAAGATATGGCGTACAGGTTATATTAAGATGTACAATACTCATTTCTTAAGTTTACGCGAATATTATACATTGAAATAAAACTATTCTTACGGATTCTATCACGATTAGGTTTTAATTATTATTCCCGACGTTTCGAAGGCTTTGCAGTCTAGTCAGTTTTGTAAGCCTGTTAGAGAAATTATTTAGCTTAATTTATACAACCGGCTGCTTTGTGACGTTAAGGGACTGGTTCCTTCAGAAGTGAAGGAACCAGTCCCAGGCAAATTAAAATAGAAAATTTGCTTTGCCCGGCCTGGAAATCGAACCCAGGACCTCCCGGTTTACAGTCCATATATTCTGCCACCAGTCCAAGAGGGACCAAGACCACTATTATTACTACCTATCTTCTTCTTCTACCTACCCTTATCCCACCTTAATGTGGGGTCGGCGCAACACACTTTTACAAGCATGTTGCAGATAGGATTTGGCTTAGTTTTTACGACCGGCCGCCTGCCTGACGTCAATCCCCTATGAGGGATCCAGTCCCAGGCAAATTAAATTAGTAAATTCGCCTTGCCCGACTTGGGAATCGAACCCAGGACCTCCCGTTTTACAGTCCATATATTCTGCCACCAGACCAAGGGGGAACAAGACCACTATTATTACTACCTATTATTAATTTAATTAATACCTATGTGCACTGGAGTATATGATTGCTTTGATAGACACAGATAGAATTCTCTAAATTAATTGATATTGAACTATCTGTCTAATAGTGTATTCTAGGAAATAGCATCTTGTGGAATTACATCAACGGCCAATGACGTGCACAAGTATTCTGATCAGGGTATTCACACCAGTAGCCCGAGCGCGATCAACTAATGTAAATGTAAACTCGCTGCGCACTGATGACATTTGATTAATATTTTATACAAATTTCATAGACGCGCATCGAGCACGAATACATTTACGGTTGTCAGAAATTTTCCTGCTCGGGCTGCTGGTCTCCTGTTAATCACAAATTATTGTTTTCTTTTCAGAGGTTCCGTAAAGCCTATTGGCTTGTTCCCTCCGACGGCCAAACTGGCCAATAGCCAGGCGTTTGTTACGGGATGGGGTCGATGTGATAGCATGGTAAGTGTAACAGGCATTAAAATAAACAGAACCCAAAAAAAACGAGAAGTCATTAATATAGAGGTGGGTGTTTAAACGAAAGCAGATAACAAAGCGTGCTTTTTAAAGTAAGCAATTTTTTTTCTCTACCTGCCCTTATCCTACCTTAATGTGGCGTCGGCGCAACACACTTTTACAAGCATGTTGTAGAAAGGATTTGGCTTAGTTTTTATGACCGGCCGCCTGCCTGACGTCAACCCCTTATGAGGGATCCAGTCCCAGGCAAATTAAATTAGAAAATTCGCTTTGCTCGATCTAGAAATCGCACCCAGGACCAGGAAAAAAAGGCCGCCACCTATATATACATTACTTGAACGAATTTGTTAATCAAGTTAATAAGCTATTAAGCAAATTACCAAGAAAATATGTGCTTATTTAAATAAGCATAACTTAACTTGTTATCCATTTTAAGCAAACAAGCCCAGCTCTATAAATAAGAGACCAATTAGGTCAGCACATATGCTGCTGTAAATAAAATTGCCTCCTCTCATACTACTTTACACGAGGCAAACGTCGTCCCGTCTTTCAATCGTATCATCATCATCATCAGCCGTAGGACATCCACTGCTGAACATAGGCCTCCCCCATAGATTTCCAGATCGACCTGTTGGAAGCGGCCTGCATCCAGCGACTTCCTGCGACCTTTATCAGGTCGTCGATCCACCTTGTAGGTGGACGTCCTACACTGCCCTTGCTATCAATCGTATACATGACCTATTTTGAATCATCTTGAAGCATATAATATCCCGTGACGTTTCCAGCAGATTGATCGTTTGTTAAACGATTAGGTTGTCGGGACCAACGGTATTACAAATTATACCCCGATGACGTGCGGATTTTGGCCTTTTTAACAAACACTACCTGAAATAAGTACCTGGAGGTTATTGATACCGGATAACATCGATTCGACATCCGCCGTGACGCAGCGGGTGAGTAGCCGGCTGTGAAACGTGAGGTCGCGGGTTCGATTCCCGTACCGAGACAAATGTCTGTGAGGCCCACAGATATTTGTTTCGACATCTGGATGTTGTGAGACCGAAAGTCTCTCGTAGTTTCTGAGACCCACGACACAAGACTCGATCTTAGTGTGGGGTCAGGACTATGTGTGTGGCTGTTGGGTGTATTTATTATATGTTCAGTACTCTTTATTTTAAAAGGCTTTTTTTACATTTTTAAATATACTGTTGTAAAAAAAATACATTTAAAAATATAAAAATTATTATTATTATTTATTATTTATTATTATTATTATGTATGTCTTTTACATATCTCGGGACTATTAAAGTTCCGAACCTTTGGTAAGCATGCGTGGGGCCGAAGCCAACACGTAGAGAGCCGTAAGACAAGTTTACATACATAAGCTCACGCCTGTATCCCCGAAGGGGTAGGTAGTGGCGCACTAGCGAACTAGAACACCCACATTTCGCCGAGCTAAGTTCCGTCCCAGAATTGATAGGGGGCGAGCCTATCGCCATATCGGGCACAAATTCCAGACTCCGGGCTGATATGGAAAAATCCAATATCACTTTGCCCGACCCGGGGATCGAACCCGAGATTTCAGGACGGTAGTCTTATCGAAATACAACTACGCCACCGAGGCAGTCAAAAATTAAAACTAAAATACTATTATTATTATTCAATAAATCGATGCCGGATAATCTTAAAATAGGACGACGTAACAAGTATTGTAATACATGTTGATTGTACCTCTAAATACATAAGTACATAGGCTCAGGCCTGTATCCCCGAAAAGGTAGGCGGAGACGAAGTAGGACACACATTTCCCAGAGTTCATTTTCGTCGTAGATGCGAAAGGGAGCGAGGCTATGGTATATTAATAGATACAGTTTTCAGAAATATCTTCTTCTACCCTTATACAACTCCAAAGCTGTGTCAACTCCAAAGTATACTCTTTTTGAGTACGTTACAGAATGATTTTTTCTCAGTTTGTACGATTCTCCGCGTCTCTGGGATCAACCCCTATCTGATAATCATCATAGTCATCTTCATCATCATCAGCCATAGGACGTCCACTGCTGAACATAGGCCTCCCCCAAAGATAATCACTGTCTCATAAATCAATCCAAAGAAAGGCATTGCCCAACCTTGGATTCGAAAGCGTCTATAATTTGCTTATGTTAGAACCTGACATAGTGACCCACACTCTGTGTGTGGTATGCGTTGCATCGGTTTATTATCTAGCTTACCTACCTTATTTACCTATACCTCCATTTAGTCACTAGTCAATAAATAAAGTTTCAAAGTTGAAACATTTATTATTTACTAGCTGTACTGGCGACTTCGTTCGCGTGGATATCCCACGGGAACAATACATTTTTCCGGGATAAAAAGTAATAACAACATACATAACATACGCTCACGCCCGTATCCCCGAAGGGGTAGGCAGAGGTGAACTAGGGAACTAGAACACCCACATTTCACCGAGCTTAGTTCCGTCCCAGACGTGAAAGAGGGCGAGCCTATCGCCATATCGGGCATAAATTCCAGACTCCGAGCTGTTATGAAAAAATCTAATATCACCCGAGACCTCAGGATGGTAGTCGTAGCGAAATACAACTACGCCACCGAGGCAGTCACAATGTACGTAAAAAGTCACAATGTAGGTAAAAAGTAATAATGCAGCATAGGTGAAAGAATTTTTATATTGCTTCCTCTTTATAATATTAGTATAGATACTGATAGCTTGGTTTCTCAAATTGAACAATTTTATTGTATTTAATAAGTAGAAAGAACAGACTGACAAACGAAGAGGTAGGTCATCTGATGGTACAAGATCTTCACGCCCATAGACAGATACCAAAAGCACCCTGGATACGTAGCCAACGTTAAACGAGGGTTGGAAATAGGAGAATTTCAGGCACCGGACGTTTCAATCACTGAATGAAACACAACAGCAAGGTGTCATTTTATGTCGGTTTTCTATGAGTAGTATCAAAACGACATGTGACTCATTCGTATTGTATACTTTATCATCCGTAGTGTGGGTTTACGCACCACTTAAAATATATTCCTATCGAAATCAGAAGATTGAAAACTTAACAGATAGACTAGAAACTTATCCGAACGTAATATGGGACAACCTTTGAAATAAGCTCTATTGAGCACAAAAAGAGTTTTGAAAATCGCTCGACATCTAGCTGATATATCGCGTAACATACATAAAAAAATACAGACGAATTGAGGACCTTTCTTTTTGGAAGCTGGCCGATAAAATACAAATGTATTGTATACTTCCAGACACGTGAGCTGTGCCTCCCACGCACGTCAAAATACTTTCCCGATGAAAAGATCGATCCGATGTTACGCAGTATCAACTTTAAAATAGTACTGCCAAGTCTGTATTGTGAAGGATACTTAAAGGTAATTACTTTATTACATATTAAAGATTTTGGCAATGCTCGAAATGGATGGGAACGTATGGGTACGACGCGGACGTTCCCTTTCGTAACATAATAATCAGTCACTCCCATCAATATAATATACCCTAGATGCACAGTTCTTTGCAAATATTGTCCTAAAAAGTGATCTCAGGAATAAAACAAAGAAAAAGATCAAAAGTTCTAATTAAATCAAACACAAATATAAACCTATGCACGTGTTATAAAGTAGCTTTTTAAACGAAATTATCAAGCGTTCTTAAATTCGAATTTTCAAATTTAGAATTCTATTGGCGTCCAACTGTAGGAAAAAGGAGTGCTTAAGCACTTCTTTGCTGTTCCATTTTCCGAGCGTCAACTGTGCATCTGCCATCTAGGTAAATAATATATCGATGCTTACTCCATACCGCGCCGTTCCCTTTCGTAACACAATAATCTCACTCCACGCCGCGCCGTCCCTTTCGTAACACAGTAATCTCACTCCATGCCGCGCCGTTCCATTTCGTAAAACAATAATCTCACTCCATGCCGCGCTGTTCTCTTTCGAAACGAAATAATCTTACGCCGCGCCGCGCCGTTCCCTTTCGTAAAATAACTGTCCGGTAGTATCAGCCCGGGCCCCAGAGTCTGGAATTTGTACCCGATATGATGATAGGCTCGCTCCTATCACATCTGAGACGTAAGTTATTTGGCGAAATGTGGGTGTTTTAGTTTCGTAGTTCGCTGCTACCTACATTTTCGACCGAGTTCCAAAAAGGAGAAGGTCCTCAATTCGTGTATGTATTTATCATGTATGTTACGCGATATCTCCGCCGAATATGGACCGATTTTCAAAATTATTTTTGTGTTCGATAGAGCTTATTTCAAGGGTTCCATATAAATTTGGTCACGAACGGATTTGAAGTCGGCCCGTTAAGTTTTTAAACATGTGATTATAAGGGATACAGACGTGAATGAATTCATTTATGTCCGTCAATTGATTTTGTAATATAAATCCGAATAATTCACAGTATCAGCCGGTGAATCCCGCTATTTGCCAAATGCAGCTGCGACCTTACAGTGTACAAATCACATATTGATTGAAATCGAAGTACGCTTGACGATGAGCCTTATCGGTTCTGTTTGCCTCGTGTAAATACACCTTTAAACGGAATATTAAATCGTTTGGAAATGTATTGCAATATTCAAAGGTTTTATCGAAGCGCAACGGATGAGAAGTCGGCTGTGGAATGAGAGGAACATGTTCAGTTCCTGCTTCGAGACAAATGTTAGTGTGACTGAAAAATATTTATAGTGGAGGAAGGAAAATATTTATTTTGACTGGGGTCTCGTTTCGTATTTGCTATAATACTTTAAGAAAATTGAATTGTGACTGAAGCAAAACTTTTGTACCTCTAAATTAAATGCTAAGCATAATAATGAAAAAAAAAATTTAATTCACAACAAAAACGCGGTCGAGGGGATCGGGAGCGCTGGGGATCGAACCCAGGACCTCCGGCACACAAGACCGGCGCTCTACCGACTGAGCCACACTCCCTTATGTATTTGTATGGCGAAGTTAACTATCTGTTACGTAGAGATTTACATGAATCGATTAATGAAATGGCACAAAAAGTTATTTTATAAACATCTTAGGGGTTACCACCACGTCTTATAGCAGTATTATTATAGTCTTACTTCGTTTTTTTTTGTACGGGAATCGGTACAAGTAAGATTATAGTAATATTGCTATAAGAGGTGGTGGTAACCCACTTGTATCCTTGTTAGTATACAATCATATTATTATGAACGAAAATCACAATACATTGACAACGATATTTGTATAGAAAAGTCTACTTTATGCCTTTCGTTTTAAGTCTTCATTTTCTTAAATATAGGTGTAAGGCAAAGAAGTTACGCCTCGGAATTAATCACTCCCTTCTTTCAATTTTAAGGGGGCCGAAATATTTATACTGGCACTAGGTTATGCCCGCGATTCCGTTCACGTGGAAAATTTTACGGAATAAAAAGAATCCTCGACTGCCTCGCTGGCGTAGTTGTATTTCGGTAAGACTACCGTCCTGGGGTCTCGGGTTCGATCCCCGGGTCGGGCAAATTGATATTGGATTTTTCCATATCAACCCGGAGTCTGGAATTTGTGCCCAATATGGCGATAGGCTCGCCCCCTATCACATCTGGGACGGAACTAAGCTCGCCGAAATGTGGGTATTCTAGATCGCTAGGGCGCATCTGCCTACCCCTTCGGGGATACAGGCGTGAGCGTATGTTAGAAAGAATCCTTTGTATTCTTCTCATGTATCAGTGTCCAACGCTCCATACAACACGATTTCTTTTGGATTACCTTTGTCAAAAAGTTTGCTAATAATTAGATATTAATTCAAAGATAAACTAAGCTAGTTTCTATCCTCGGCTTCCCTTTTAGAAATTTTCATCCTTCGCCTTTGTCATGTATAATCTTTATAACTGTCATAATTAATATAGTTTCATTAATTGGTCATTATTCTTTAGTATGTCAATATTATAGTTATCAATTAAACTGTGGTTTTATGACGTGGCCCACGTCACCCATGCCTTACGCCGCCTCTGCCAAACTGTACTACATACCGGTAGCGAAGGGTGACTTTCTCAAAAGAGAAGCCGATGCAGCATTTTGCTATTGCATATTTCCTGCGACCTTTATCAGGTCGTCGGTTCAATCTGGAAATCTTTGGGGGAGGACTATATCGTCCTATGGTTGATAATGATGATAATGATGAATGCCTAGTTGTTAAGCCAATAATTTGACAAAGGTAAGCCGGTAAGAATCGTGTTGTATTAACCCTTCGCCGCTGCTCCATACCCATATCATTTAAGTTTACTGTCTCATATAAATAAATAAATATGAATCCACAGGATGAATTATATGAACAATAATTATTTTGTAATTAACTGGCGTGACCAATTAAAATGACTATTACGGGGTGTAGAAGTTACGATGTGACCGTGCGTGTAATGGAATGAAACATATACAGGTGTCAGTATGTACCATAACATGCGTATGAAAGAAAAAAAATGTGAATTGAGTGCTGTGTACAGTAGTAAATGGACTCCGGATTTACAATATTTGTATTACCAGTGTAATTCTATGTTGTCCTTGATCTGTAGTCTGTGTATTATAAATAAATAAATAAAGTTTTGTTCTGCATCATGTGATAAAATAGTATTAACAGAAATACTGCAATTATGTGGATGCTACAATTACGTGGATGCTACGCATATTTCGTAGCAACACGGGGCGGCCGTAGCACTCGTAGCGAATGCTACAGTTCGCGTGAATATTCACGTGACTGACGACGACGGCGGGCCTACGACGAATATCATGTGATATTCGCGCCGCATTATTGCCAGTAGTACATAAATCGTAATATGATTTAAAAGCTAAGATTTAATTAATTACCGAGATACACTCCCTTCTTTCTACCTGTCCTTATCCCACCTTAACGTGGGGTATCTGTAACACACTTTTTCAACGCGACTGGCTGCATGCCATTAACCCCACCATGAGGGATTCAATTCCCGGCAAATCAAATTAGAAAACTCGCTTTTTCCGACCTGGGAATCGAACCCAGGACAGCCACCTGCCACTAAATCAAGGAGACGTTAAATGCTATTACAATATATAATATTTTTATGCTAGTTGTTTTTAAGGTATCAATGCAAGATATAATAAATAAAAAATATTGATGTGTGCAGGTAAAACCTCAAGTAATTAAAAGACAAAAATTAAAATAGTAAAGATCTTTGAAATTCAGAATAAAAGGGGGGTTAGGGGACGGAAGCGCTGGGGCTCGAACCCAGGACCACCGGCCCGAAGACCGGTGCTCTACCGACTGAGCTACGCTCCCTTGTTGGACTGTATGACGAATTTAACTTTCTGTTAAAAACAAACCAAGGTACTTTAATTAAAAATGTATTAATTTCTGATAATTTCTGCAGAAATGAGCCAACACACAAACTATTTTTTTACATCATTCATCATCATCACCAGCCACAGGACGTCCACTGCTGAACATAGGCCTCCCCCAAATATTTCCAGATCGATCTATTGGAAGTGGCCTGCATCCAGCGACTTCCTGCGACCTCATCTTTACATCATTACGGTCTATTAATGGTTTAGAACATGTTGGCATAAAAAATAACTTTTTTGTGGGTTGGCTCATTTCTGCACAACACGGTCCAATTATGTAATGCAATAATTGTGCAAGTTATTGCCATTGCAAACAGGTAGTAAATATGAGATTATGAAGAAAATACTTAAAATTATGTCTAATAAAATTATATTCAAGTAACAGTTACAGTTATTTCGGAACCCTGTACTGTGCGTGATCAGATATGCAGCATGCATTTGCCCGTTTTTTTTACGTAATACCACTACAACAATGCTGAAAGAAAATACCAAGCAATGAACACCATCCTACTCTACTGACGAGTTTCACATTCCAGCTTATTACAGTATGATTTTATATTTAAAGACATGACACATGACATAATATGACATAAGCTCACGCCTGTATCCCCGAAGGGGTAGGCAGAGGCGCACTAGCGAACTAGTACACCCACATTTCGCCGAGCTTAGTTCCATCCCAGATGTGATAGGGGGCGAGCCTATCGCTATATTGGGCACAAATTCCAGACTCCGCGCTGATATGGAAAAAATCAATATCACTGCCCGACCCGGGGATCGAACCCGAGACCTCAGGACGTTAGTCGTACCGAAATACAACCACGCCACCGAGACATGGCATAAAGACATTTTTCCATGCGAATTGCATTACGATGACGTAACAAAACTCTACGCATTTATGTAGTCTGTGAATAAAACTTATTTGCACGAGAGCTTTAAAAAAGCGTTGAAATAGAACATATGAAATATAGTATAGTTATTCAAACGCAGTCGCTTTTAAAACGCGATTTTTAAAAAACGAGCGGTGTGTAGAATATACTTTATGAGAAACAAGATAACAGTGGCGAGGGGTGAAAAAATGTAAAAGGGAAGCCGATTCTGGTTTTCTTTTGAATTAATACCTATTTTTTAGTAGAAATGTTGACATAGGTTAGTCGGAAGGAATTTTATTGTATGGACTTGTCGCCACTGCAAGATGAGAATTATTTTCAAACACTCATATGAACAGACGTTCATATCTTGCGTTTTTAAAACGTGTTGAAAAAGCTCCTTTGCGAAAGTCTAAAAGCCCAGAAATGTGAATAGAAATTAGTTACAATAAAACGGCAGATTACAGACATTTATTGTTCTGCAAATTACTGAGACATAGCAGGATATTAAAATAACGGTGCTTATAAGTGAATAATGTCATAATATAGAATTTATCTAGTAATGCAAGTACATTAATCACTATTCGAAGTGCTACGATCGAACTTGTGCGAATTGCTACACAGATGCTACGCGGCGTAGTAACAAGATTTCTGCGTAGCTGTTAATCGAAAGTCATGGATAGTTCGACTCTCGCCTAGGTTCTAAACTATACTGAATCAACTAACGTATCAAATAGTCGTTTCCAATATTTAGTTAGTACTGACTACTGCCACCAGAATCGAAATATTTACCGAGTCCATATTGTGTGTATATATTACTATTTGTTGCCAGCGACTTTGTTGAGAAATATATCCCATCGGAATCGTATTTAATAATAATAAATACACCCAACAGTCACAAACCTAGTCCTGATCCTAGACTAGGTATAACCTGAATCGTGGGTGTCAGAGACTATAAGAGACTTTCAGTCTCACAACACCCAGACTTGAAACAAATATCTGTGGGCCACACAAACATTTGTCTCAATGCGGGAATCGAACCCGCGGCCTCTAGCTTCACAGCCAGCTGCGGCCGCGGCGCCACGGAGGCTGTTTTATTACCGGGATGAAACCTGTGCTATTTCAGACTTATCTGTGCTACATTTCATTTAGATTCGTTCAGCCATTTTGGAATAATTAAGTAACAAACATCCATCTATCCAAATTTTAGCATCTATAAGTAGATTCCAATTCTGTAAAATTTTTACGTTACGGCCAATTCGGAAGGCTGTTTCGTCTGACAATAACGGACAACAAAACTTTGGCGTTACTCTTTGGAAAGTCCTCTACTTTGGATCGGTATTATATTTGTAGGAGATATCCATGAGTTTATTCCAAAGATCTCGTTTGGATGATATCGCTTCTACTTTCAATACATTGCTTCGGATTACGTCCGTACCAGTGACGTTTTAAGAATATGGTGTCCACAGACCAAGATGTCTAAATAGGCCACTAAGATTCGCGTCGAAATATCGTTATAAGATATAATATAAAATACCAAATATTTATAGAGTATATTAACCGTATCAGCAGGTCGATTTTCTAAGAAATACCACAACGTTGCGATCGACGACGAGCTCCCGCAGCGCACATCGTTGAGATCGACGGAGTGTTCAACGATGTTAGGTCTTAGAGAATACGATTTTCCATACATTTATGTCAAACTCGTCGCTCGAGAGAGCTAGTTCGCATAAGCGCCGTCATCACGCATAGCGCTAGTGCGTGCGCTTTGTACCTTGCTGAATACAAAAATGAAAACATCGTTGCCGCAACGATGCCGCAGCGTTGTTTTCACAAATGAAACCTTAGAGTATCGACCTGCTGATGTGCGTCCCAGTGGATGGCCCAAAAAAAGTGCTGGCTAAAAGTTTTGGAGGATGATATGAGAACTAATGGTCTTACTGTGGAGGATGCTCAGGACCGGGCGAAGTGGAAGCGTTTAATTAGGAAGCTGGATCGTGGTGTACCTCAATGGCGGTGTTGCATCTTAAAACATTAATTAACCTCAGCTACAGGTCAAAGACCGAAAGCATTTTTTTAAACATTCCTGTAATATTAATGTCGCACTGCTGGGCACGGGACTCCTCTGTTAATTAGAGGGGTTAGGCCTTGGTCTGCCACGCTGGCCTAATGCGGATTGGTAGACTTCACATACCTTCGAAATTCTTGTGGAGAAATTCTCGGGTATGCAGGTTTCCTCACGATGTTTTCCTTCATCGTATAGCAAGCGATAATTCATAATGAAAACACAATTAACATCGTAAAGTCAGGGTGTGTGCTCTTTTTTTGGGGTTGATCTCGAACCTCCGACACTCGTCTCGGCAGTCCGTACCATTTCGCACATTTATCGCTCTTTAACTTGCATTGACCGGAAGTATATTTGTATCTATGACAATGGCGAAGAGTCCATACAACCCGAATCCTAGCAGCTTCCCTTTTTCAAATTATAAGATAATAAATAAGTGTTACCTGTGTATCATCTAGAAGAGAAAGTAGCACTGGCTTGCTTTTCAAATTTTTCTCCGTTCGCCACTTACCATTATATTGTCGCCTCTCCAAATATATTCGAGTAATTTTACAAAGGTTGGGGCCCCGATATCACGTTGCACGGCGTTTTGTAAATTTATTTCTCGTCTCTGTTCATTAAATTCGCTGAAGCGTTATCTAATAAATCTCGCAATAAACTAGAAATCTGCCTGCAATATTGGCTGCACTCAATACTGGGAAGTCGTATTGCAATGAATATTATTCCAATATTTCTTATAATCGAATGTAGTGCTTCTAAATTGACGTCATATTGCCAATAGCGAATTCGATGTTGAAGTTTATTTACGATATTTGATTATTATTGCCTGATTCTTGAGCTCCTTAACAATGCTTTATCTTGAAATAAATCTGGTTTATACGGATTTTATCGCTATTTGTTATTTGGCTGAAAATGTAGGCACGAAATCACGTTTTTAGTTGAATTCTTTCAACAGAATCTTTAGAGATAATGTATTGTACCGTGATAAATGTTAAAATCTGGGGTATCGATGTATAATATTATAATTGTTAACAATAAATGCTATTCACATTATCTAAACTGATACAATATGCGAAGACTTGTAATCGGTGTTCTGTTGATAATTACTCTAGAATATTAAGTTTTCCCCCAACAAATAAATAAATAAACTAAAGCAATAATAAATGGTTTATCTATTCGATATATGCAGCGTATTATTGGACTGCCTCGGTGGCGTGGTTGTATTTCGGTACGACTACCGTCCTGAGGTCTCGGGTGCGATCCCCGGGTCGTGCAAAGTGATATTGGATTTTTCCATATCAGTCCGGAGTCTGAAATTTGTCCCCATATGGCGATAGGCTCGCCCTCTATCACATCTGGGACGGAACTAAGTTCGGCGAAATGTGGGTGCGCTAGTTGGCTAGTGCGCGTCTGCCTACCCCTTCGGGGTACAGGAGTGAGCTTATGTGTTATGTGTTAAATTTGCAGCCTTAAGCATATTAATACATACATATATACACACTCACGCCTGTATCCCATAGAGGTAGGCAGAGACAATTGAGCACCACAAGCTACGATCCTGACACACCTCTTTAGCTTAGTATTAGCAAATACAACAAAACAGAAACTCTCCTGTAAAATCTGCATCGAAATTAGTTGAAAAATGAGTCAGTAATTCATATTTTCGGCCGACTTCCCGAAAAGGAGGTCCTCAATTCCTTGGTATTTTTTTTATGTATGTTACGCGATATCTCTGCCAAATGTGGACCGATTTTCAAAATTAAGAGTGAGAGATTAAGAGAAGATTCAAGAGTGGAGATATAGTGGGGATATCTTGCTATCGTTTTCTAACGCACGTGCCGTTGTGGACCTGACGCTATTTTACAATTCCGGAGTTTGAAGGTTACACCAAATTTCAAATACTTATAACTTTTTTATTTTTGAGAATATTTTCAGTGCTATATTTTAGATGGCATAAATTTCATATAAAATTAAAAAATAATTGTCATGTACCCAACTATTAGAGTGGGATCTTGGAATAACTCGACCTATCCAAAGAATAAAGTTACATATGATAATGAATCGAAATTGCTTTCTTATTTTTCTGAGCTTATTTATTGACCTGTATATTTAACTAGTGAATATTTTTTTAAGCTATGTCATAATTTAACTTTTTATTATGTCATAAATTTAAAAAAATACTAGTATTAGTTAAATATATAGGTTAATTTAAGCTCAGAAAAATATAAAAGCAATTTCGATTAATTATCATATGTAACTTTATTCTTTGGATAGGTCGAACTGCATATTGGTAACGTATTCTTGTAGCGTTTAGTAGAGCTATTTGTCTGCGGCAATACCATTATAATATCTTTCGCATCGTTTCTGTTTCAACCGTTTCTGTCCTCTAGGGTCGCCATCAAGTGTCCTAGTTTAATTAACATATTGAGAGGTTAGACAGTGTCTTGTCTGTATGGTCTGCACGCCACTGCCTTTAGTAACTGCATGCCGTGGTCATGAAAACAGTCTTGCGGGCTTAGACAAGTGACTTGTGCGCTAGTCGAATAGAACAAATGTATAGGAATGACAGAAGAGTACGCCGCATATAACGTAGTCTTATATCATTCCCATACATTTATTCTATTCAACCTGCAGGCCGCTTCCAACAGGTCAATCTGGTTATCTTTGGGGGAGGCCTATATCCTGCAGTGGATATGGCTGATAATGATGATGATGATGATGATGATTCTATTCGACTAGCGCATAAGCCACTTGTCTAAACCCGCTGAACAAGTCACTGTTTCATTCTTAAACTTCTAATTATCTTAAAGTGGAACCAAAAGGTCTTTATAATATATTCAGGGTGTTTATTTGAGTGGTAGAGCCACGCTGTAGACAGTTACGTCAGCACGAAAGGGCCGGCTCGACTGGTTTATGTCAGATAATCAACATAAAGTGGTAGCTTATTGTCCCGTTTCGTTCTATGAGTAAGATTTCCGGTGGCCGAATTCCCCCTTTCCCAATCTCTCTTTTCCTCATTTTAGTTTGGCAACGCACCTATGATTCTTTTTGTGTCTTGGTTGTCTATGGGCGGTGGAGATCAGTTATCATCAGCCTCATCCGGTGACCCACCTGCTCGTTTACCAGTATGCTATAAAAAAATCTAGGTGATCTATAAAGCTGGGTCTCCTGCACTAAAACATTACACAAAACATGCATTTTTTATCTATGGTCCATTGTTCTACGTATGTGTTTTAGTTGTTTTGTGTATGTGTTTGTGTTTTGTTTCGAAAAACCTAGTGCAGGCGACCCGGCTTATGATGATTATGTTCAACTTTGGATAGGTCCTGGGTTTGATTCTCAGGTCGGGCAGTGACGTGCACACAAATTCCAATCAGAGTAGACAACAAACTTCCAAATTCTTTTCTTTAACTCTTACATCATTATTATAATGTTACTATCATCCTAAACCCCGTGTCGATTTAAATTATAAGCTTGGCGATGATATTTAAAAAAAAAAACATGATTTTTTGCTCGTGGTTAATATAAACAGCAAATCCTCAGGGTAGAAAGTGCCTCTTTGTCTATATGGACCGCACGCTACTGAGGTCGGATGGATTTTTTTATCACGAACTGAATCCTTCAGAGTGGATTGATGTCAGATAGGCAAGCTAAATAATAAATAATACACCCAACAGTCACACACCTAGTCCTGACCCCACACTAGGTTAACCTGTATTGTGGGTGTCAGAGACTATGAGAGACTTTCGGTCTCACAACACCCAGAATTGAATCAAATATCTGTGGGCCACACAAACATTTGTTTCAATGCGGGAATCGAAGCCGCGGCCTCTCACTTCATTGCCGGCTACTCGCCCACTGCGCCACGGAAGTGACAAAGTAGACATAAACTCACGCCTGTATCCCCGAAGGGGTAGGCAGAGGCGCACTAGCCAACTAGTACACCCACATTTCGCCGAGCTTAGCTCCGTCCCAGATGTGATAGATAAAGTACCTCTTTAAAAAAAGGGTTCAGTAGTTTAATCATGAAAACATAACAGACAGATAGACATACTTTGGCAATATTAATTTGTACAGATTTGATAACACTAAATATTATCGCCACCCCCATAAACATTTTATGTAAGTTTGCTAAGCTAAGATTAAAACTCAGACGGATAAAAAAATTCTCAGCGTCTGGTGATGGCAAGAAAATCACAAGTGATTTGAGAAAGTGCATTTTCCCTTAATTTAGTTTTTAAAATTCCTTAGTCGTTGAGTTGAGAGGAAATTAAATTAACTTAAAATTTTCTCGGGAAGGAAAATTTCACGTCTTCGCTAAATATATTTGCTGTTTTCAAGTTTGTAAATGAATTAGGTATTGGTGATGTAGAGGAACATTTTATCGATCGGGTTCGATCCCCGGGTCGGGCAAAGTGATATTGGATTTTTCCATATCAGCCCGGAGTCTGGAATTTGTGCCCGATATGGCGATAGGCTCGCCCCCTATCACATCTGGGACGGAACTAAGCTCGGCGAAATGTGGGTGTACTAGTTGGCTAGTGCGCCTCTGCCTACCCCTTCGGGGATACAGGCGTGAGCTTATGTGAACATTTTATGAGTATACCGAGTTGCGCCAACATAACGAAATTAAGTTTGATAATGAGTAACATAGGTATTTTTAAAATTCGCCACACCAACAAAAAAAAACTCTTAAGGTCAACACAGAAAAACTCAATATTTCTAACAAAATAAATAGCAAAAGTTCGGTTTCTAAATGTCACACCATTTATACTGTGTAAAATTGGTATAATGCACGAAATCTACGTAAAGGTAAACTTTTGTAGGTACGCGGCGCGTGGCCCTCGCATCTACGTCGCGCCGGACAAATCCGTTTATGTTTATATATATAAATATTAAATGTAATATTACTGTCCCACTGCTGGGCACGGGCCTCCTCTACTAATGAGAGGGGTTAGGCCTTAGTCTACCACGCTGGCTTAATGCGGGTTGGTAGACTTCACATACCTTTGAAATTCTTGTGGAGACATTCGCGGGTATGCAGGTTTCCTCACGATGTTTAACTTCACAATGAAAACACACTTAACATAGAAAAGTCAGAGGTGTATGCTTCGGTTTTGGGGTTGGTCTCGAACCTCCGACACTCATCTCGGTAGTCCGTATCATTCCCAACTGAGCTATCGCTGCTTTTTGTGTTTATTATCGACAAAAGACTTTGACCGCTAAGATCTGCTGTTTTAGGTCTTGTGTGAGATAACTATAAACCAATCCTGTGACTAAACTATTTCACCTATTCCATTGATTTTCGGTACAAGGCCTTGCAATGTTTTAAATTATATCTGGGATGATTTAATGTCATTATGTCGGCGCCACTCGGTATAAACAGCACTATATAATATGATGTATAATATCACCGAGCATATTTCCGTCCCAAATGTGATAATCCCGAGATTAAGTTGTTTGACACACACACACGGAGTTTGACAGCCACTGTGGCGCAACGGGCGAGTAGCCGGCTGTGAAGCGAGAGAGATCCCCGCACCGAGACAAATGTTTGTATGGCCTACAGATATTTGTTTCGGGTCTGGGTGTTGTGAGACCGAAAGTCTCGTAGTTCCTGATACCCACGACACAAGACTCAATCGTAATGTGGGGTCAGGACTCTGTATGTGACTGTTGGGTGTTATTTATTTATTTAAGTTTAAATTTCCATAGACAGGACAACAGTGACTGCCTCGGTGGCGTGGTTGTATTTCATAACGACTACCGTCCTGAGGTCTCGGGTTCGATCCCGGGGTGATGAAAATAATCATAAGATTATAATATTCAGAATAAACTTTAATAAAATGTAATACAAATACTGCACGTCAATGGAGTCACAGAACAGAGATGATTGACACATGAAAAACAATGTAACCTAGAATGGCATATAGGCTCTTAATTCAAATTATACTCAACACTCTCCCTGAATTCAAGCCTTTTAACATGTTACATGACAGTATAGGTACAATGAAAATACATTAATACAATAATAACCAGTCAGTTTATCAAAATAAAACTACTTTTATACAAATCAAGTATATCATCCATTATAACTGACTGTTAAGAAAAAGATTTAGTAAACACATGCCAAGCTTAGATCTTAAGTATTGAAACTTATCTTTTGGCAAATGTTTAGTAAATATATTTGCACATTGATAGACACTACTAACAAACTTTAATGAAATTATCTTTTAGTGATATTTTTCTATATAAAGTTATACTTTATATCAATGTGCTTGCCTTTTATTGTTTATGTTCATTAATTTCACTTCATAATTATTTAATTCATTTTGCTCTTTGGTAGCAACACAAGCTACCATGAACTAAGCTTCCATTATTGATAATAAACATTATGTCATATCGACTCACAATGGCGAGATGCATCAGAGCTTCCCTGTATGGTATATTTTTCTTAGACTTCTGATCTCCTTTTTGCAGCTTCAAATGTGAGTCAGCTGACATTTCCTGGTAATCAATTAAATACCTTTTGTTTGTATTGTAGACCTGTTGATTCTTCTTTCACACGAAATACCCATTTCAATCTAATTAGTATATTAAACATCTTCTTTACTAACTTCATGTTCTGTTTCAGGTTTCTTCAAAACAATCTCTTCAACAATCCTTTTCTAGTATTGGGTATAATTAATTAATAAATATAATTAATTAATTTGTACCGTTTTGTGTCATCACAATATTCAATGAAGATCACTTTCTGTGCCTTTTCAATCTCATAAAAGTTATAAAATATTTAATATCTCCTAATATTTAAGTTTCCATAGGTTATTATATCGGAATGAACCACTTCAACAAGACTTCTAGTCTTTGTGTCTTGACTTTTAAACGAAAGTCTCTAAGTTCGTTACAAGTTACGCATGTCTAATTTTCTGGTTTATCTGAGAAAATTACATGGTAAGTGTTTTCTGTGATCTTTTTAGAAAGATCTTGTTTATTAACGTCAGACATGTATGCATAGCCACTTCTAGGCGTCAGCCGGTACATGTTGATAAGTTCAATCTGTGATCTTTTTAGAAAGATCTTGTTTATTAACGTCAGACATGTATGCATAGCCACTTCTAGGCGTCAGCCGGTACATGTTGATAAGTTCAAGTATCTCATTCTATGGTGCCACAGGTAAAGATTTTGTTTATCAACGTCAGACATGTATGAATTACCAACTCCAGGTGTATTCAGTCCGTACATGTTGTTGATATAACTTGCTGTTGCTATTACTAAATTTTTACTATTCATAATAACACATCCATCCTTAATAAGCTTTACTTGACCTCCATATTTTATAATCTGGCATAGATATTAAATTAGTTACCAGTTCAGAAATAGTTAATATATTTGTAAGCTTTCATTACCTTTTTGACTTGATCCTCATAATTATATACAATTGTATGAGTAATACTTTACTGTAATATTTCGATTCCACATAATCCGAAGTAATCCTCATACCTGAGCTTGAGCAATTTCTCCTGAGCTTGAGCAATTTCTCCTGAGCTTGAGCAATTTGTCCTGAGCTTGAGCAATTCCTCCTGAGCTTGAGCAATTTCTCCGGAGCTTGAGCAATTTCTCCCGAGCTTGAGCAATTTCTCCCGAGCTTGAGCAATTTCTCCCGAGCTTGAGCAATTTCTCCTGAGCTTGAGCAAATTCTCCTGAGCTTGAACAATTTCTCCTGAGCGTTGTATGGGTAATACTTTATTGTGTGCAACTCTAATATTTAGACTTCATACAGTCGGAAGTTATCCTCATACCCGAGTTTTTTACAGCTATTAGCATTGGTTGACATGTTTCAGGTAGACCGGAGAGTAGCAGCGTGTCGAGCCACTCATTATCCATTTGAAACCAATGTTCCGTAGCTTATGAGGAGTAGTCATAATTTCGCTTACATATTCCTCTATGTTTTGACATCCATTATATTGCAAAAACAAAAGCAGTTTACCAAGATATGGTATGTCCACTATTTGACCACAAGATTTTAGCACAACTTTATTACTGAGCTTTTCTGGGCCCATAACCTGATGAAAATAATCATAAGATTATAATATTCAGAATAAACTTTAATAAAATGTAATACAAATACTGCACGTCAATGGAGTCACAGAACAGAGATGATTGACACATGAAAAACAATGTAATCTAGAATGGCATATAGGCTCTTAATTCAAATTATACTCAACACGGGGTCGGACAAAGTGATATTGGATTTTTCCAAATCAGCCAGGAGTCTGGAATTTGTGCCCGACATTGCGATAGGGTCGCGTCCTATCACATCTGGGTCGATACTTAGCTTGGCGAAATGTGGGTGGTCTATTTCGCTAGTGCGCCTCTACCTTCCCCTTCAGGGATACAGGCGTGAGTTATGTATAAGCTTATGTAGAACAAGAGTGACAAAAATTCACAGCAACTGAAATTCCCCATGCGTACTTGTTCTAAAGAGTTCAAAGAGATGTCGCGTCATATTGTTATCATTTTCGGCTGCGAGCACATTAGATGGGGCTTAGGCTGAGATCCATAGAGTGAATTTCGACTAAGTTTTAGTCGAACTCAGTGAGAATTTGGAATTTTAAAATCGAACTTTGACTTTGCCCGAGTCATTTTTTACAACAAAATCTTTGTTGTCTGTCTGTCAGTCTGTTTTTCTTGTAAAATAATGACTCGTACTAGGTCGAAGTTCGATTTAAAAATTCCAAATCCTCACTGAGTTTGTTTATTTGACTCAGACGTAGTCGAAGTCGTTTTATAGATTTCAGCCTAAGAGCTTGTAGCTAACTGTCGGCCAATTGACTCCGAAATGCAAATTGTGAAATTCAATTCAAATGCAAAATTGCGACTCGAACAAATTACATGAGTATTTTAACTAAGTAGGTTAAAGCTATGTCAACGCTTCAACGGTCTAGTGGCTATATAGGCTATGAACCGGGAAGTCTCGGGTTCGATTCCTAGTGCGGTCTGATTTCGAACACCATTTGCCCGGGACTGGATCTCCTACATGGGGGTTGACATCGGGAATTCTTAAAACTAAGTCAAATCCTATTTGCAACTTGCTTGAAAAAGTGTGTTGCGCGGACCCCACATTGATGTGGGATCAAGGCAAAAAAAAATACTATGGTTCTTGTTTTATGTAGCTTATTTTAGTGTGTTGCGTTATTGGGAGGTCCTGGCTTCGATTTCCAGGCAGGATGTTCTAACACCATTATCACTGACTGGATCCCCAAAGGGATCTTAACGTCAGGCAGGCAGCCGGTCGTAAAAACTAAGCCGATTTTTGTTTGCGATTTGCTTGAAAAAGTGTGTTGCGCGGACCCCATATTGATGTGAGATCAAGGCAAAAAAGTATGCTATGGTTCTGATTTCTGTAGCTCAGTATAGGCTGGATTGCAGCATAATAGCTGAATGGCGGATCGTTGTTTTTTTTTTATTAGCAGAGACTGGCACGCGAGTAGATGGGTCACCTGATGGTAAGTGATCTCCACCGTCCATAGACACCCAAGACACAAAAGGATTCATGGGTACGTTGCCAACCTAAAAGGAAGAAATGGAAGGGGAGGGGAAAAGGGCCACCGCAAATCTCAGTCATCGTACGAAACGCGACAGCAAGCTACCACTTTACATCGGTTTTCTGTGAGATAGTGGTATCAAACCGGTCGAGCCGGCCCATTCGTGCTGTAGACGTTACTGTCTACAGCGTGTCTCTACCACTCAGACTGTTATTGGGCTGGCTAATACAATTGTATTTTTGCTTTATTGACTACTGATATATCTCTCTTTATGTAGTCCGGTAACAATAAACTTTCTTTCTTTCATTAATTCTTTCTTTCTTTCTTATTTGTAAAGCGATAAATGAATTGTGCGACCGATTTATGCTAATGCGTCCGCACCCTTACTCTGACGCTAGCCGGACAATATCAAATTATTAATGTCCATGTCCTACATTGCAACAAAGTAGTTTAGAACTTTCAATATTATGAATTATGCACTAAATATCTAGAGAATAAAGGATATTCGTACAAAGTGGCAGTTTAAAAGTCATAGTATAAAAATCACACAGTCAACTTAGACTAAACTGACTGAACTTGACTGAAATATTATTTGGGTGATAACGGAACACAACAGCAATGTTCTACTTTACGTACATTTTTTGGTATAAATGATATCAGAGTGGTCAACCCTATCCATTCATATTACTTTTATTCGTAAGACAACTATCTACAATGTGACTAGTATTCAAAAACTTTACATTAACATAACGTACAAACACACACACACACACACACACACACACACACACACACAGATTATTGTAGAAAATAATAACGAAGAAAATGTTTTAAATGTAGATTCAAATTGTAAAAGTATATTAAATTAAAGACATAATAATTTTGAGAGGAACACTGACACCCAAGATAAAGGCTTTATGCCTCGTTTGAGAGACAGAGGTCTGCATTATTTCTTTGCGAACATCTCTGTATGTATCATTTATGCGATGTGCCTTGTAATATTATTTCAGAATACATAATTATGACTGCCTCCGTGGCGTGGTGGTATTTCGGTACGACTACGGTTCTGAGGTCTCGGGTTCGATCCCCGGGTCGGGCAAAGTGATATTGGATTTTTCCATATCAGTCCGGAGTTTGGAATTTGTGCCCGATATGGCGATAGGCTCGCCCCCTATCACATCTGAGACGGAACTAAGCTCGGCGAAATGTAGGTGTACTAGTTCGCTAGTACGCCTCTGCCTACCCCTTCTGGGATACAGGCGTGAGCTTATATTATGTTATGTTATGTTACCTAATTATTATTATCAGTGAATAAATAATAATAAATAAGTCGCTGGATGCAGGTCGCTTCCAACAGGTCGATCTGGAAATCTTTGTAGGCCTATGTTCAACAGTGGACGTCCTGTGGCTGATGATGATGATGATGAAATAATAATTATTGTACAACAATTGCATTGATAGACTGTACGATGGATAACCTGTGACGATGTACCCACCGCATATGCGCGCATATTACTGTAACGTGTTTATTACCTTACAAACGGCACTCGTTTCAAACGGATATGCGAATGTATTGCAATATAAGTTTCAGAAATTTCACATTATGAAGTTGCAGTTAAAGCGTCAACGAGAGGTGTTTGTACATAGACCACTTAAGTCAAAGACGTCGCTTTGTTAAAGTATTATACGGACTATAAATTAAATAAAAAGGTAATGTTTTTTGTTTGCGTATATTAAGGCGCGTCTGCTTTATTATTTCGCTCATTATTTTATGGAAACATCTACACAAAACAATGTGTTTATTTAACACATTCTGGACTAAAACATTACACAAAAAAAAACACAAAGTTCGCTACAAATTTCTGTTTATGGTCCATTGTGCAATGAGCAGGATAGAGCAAAGGTGTTGTGTAGGTGATTTTTGTTTTGTTTTGAGGAAAAAACGAGTGATTTATTAATCATTTCACTTTTTAACTCGATTTGGGTGGAATTTTAAGTCAATAAATATAATAATAATAACACCCAACAGTCACATACATAGTCCTGACCCCACACTTAGATCGAGTCTTGTGTCGTGGGCATCAGGAACTACGAGAAACTTTCGATCTCATAACACCTAAAACTGAAACAAATATCTGTAGGCCATACAAACATTTGTCTCGGTGCGGGAATTGAATCCGCGGCCTCTAGCTTCACAGCCGGCCACTCGCCCGCTGCGCCACGGAAGCTGTCCGTGATATGTCCGTAATAAATGAAACCGAATCGTAGTCAAAATGGAATCGAGTGTCAAAAGTCAGACGGCATACCGCCTTATGCGCGTCAATTTATTGGCTGGATATGTTAAAAGTTAAGACGAAACCTATGTAAACCATTTATATTTGTGTAATTAAGTCCTCGTATGGTTTTTGGAACCAATAAACAATCTAAATCTAAACTAAAACGATTGGAGTGGAGTATTTTAATTTGCCAACTAATTACTATTATTTAAATAAACGTAAATAGAAATAATTAAGCAGTAGGAGTGTGTGAGCAAGCGCGCGGCATCTAAGTACTGTGTTGAATATGTGTAGTGGCGTTTTGTAGATTTATTTATCTGCAAATTATACTATCAAAGGCATAGTTTAGAGTTTAGCGTTATTAAAACCATTTTACTTTGTTAACGAAATTCTGTAATACATGCAGAAAGCAAATAAGAAGTGTAAGGCTGAAAATATATAAATAATATATGGTTTTAAAACCACTGTATGTTTCCATGCCAATGCCTATGTATAAGCCAACTATTTGGCAAAGGGAAGCCAGTAGGAATCGGGTTTAATAACCCTTCTCCGCTGCTACACAACAGGTTTCAAGGCAGTAGCAATATCCAGTCGAGCCGGTGCAATCCTGCTGAACACAAAACTATACCGCTTCTACCATATTATATTAGAGTATACTCATTACCTTGTTCGCAGCTTCGCCCACATATTATAGTACGAAATTATACACCAAAATCTTCCTCATGAATTACGCTATCTATTGGTGAAAACCGCATGAAAATCCGTTCAGTAGTTTTTGAGTTTATAGCGAACAGACAAACAGACCCGGCGGTGGACTTTGTTTTATGATATGTAGTGATAGTGAAAACCTTGTAAAGATCCATAATTAACATACACATACATAAGCTCACGCCTGTATCCCTGAAGGGGTAGGCAGAGGCGCACTAGCGAACTAGAACACCCACATTTCACCGAGCTTAGTTCCGTCCCAGATGTGATAGGGGGCGAGCCTATCGCCATATCGCAAATTCCAGACTCCAGGCTGATATGAAAAAATCCAATGTCAGTTTGCCCGACCCGGGAATCGAACCCGAGACCTCAGAACCGTAGTCGTACCGAAATACCACCACGCCACCAAGGCAGATCCATAATTGATCGTTTTTTTCCAGCATGGGCTGACCATGGACCCAGGTATGCTGTGCGTGGGCCTAGCCCGGGAGGAGGACGCGGTGTGCCCCTGCATGGCGGTGCCGGGGGCGCCTCTGGTGGTGAGGGCTCGACTGACGGGCCTGCTCTCCTGGGGCTTCGGCTGCGGCTATCATCATGACCTGCCCTTAGTTTATACCGACATACGACGCTATCAACCGTAAGTTTTTAGTCTGAGGCCTCATTCGCACGACTGCTTTTTCAACGTTCGTTAAAAAAGCGTCTCAACTTGTCTGTTCATATGAGCGCTTGAAAATCATTCTTGTCTTGTTGTTCATAAGGTATATTCTACATATCGCTCAATGCGTTTTAAAAGCGCCAGCGTTTGAATAACTATAATGGAACTCATATGTTTTTTTTCATTTCAACGCTTTTTTAACGAAGCTTGAAAGCTCTCATGCGAATGACACTTTAAGCTCGGTGGTGTAATTATTGTATTACGTGCGCGGACGGAGTTTATTAGCCGTCTAATCGGACATGTTGAATTTCATACAATTTTAGTAAGTATTCAGCGGAGCCTCCGTGACGCAGTGGGCGAGTAGGCGACTGTGAATCGAAAGGCCGCGGGTTCGATCCCCGCACCGAGATAAATGTTTGTGTGGCCCACAATTATTTGTTTCGGGACTGGATGTTGTGGGACCGAAAGTTTCTCATAGTTCCTGATACCCATGACACATGAATCGATCTTAGTATGTGGTTATGACTGTGTGTGTTTTTTCTTTCTACCTGCCCTTATCCCACTTTAATGTGGGGTCGGCGCAACACAATTTTTCAAGTATGTTGCATTAAAGATTTGCCGTAGTTTTTCGACCGGACGTCGACGTCAACCCTCCTCTGGGGGACCCGGTCCCAGGCAAATCAAGTTAAAAAATCGGTTTGCCCGACCTGGGAATCGAAACCAGGACCTTCCGGTCCACAGCCCATATAAACCGAGGAGGCGAAGGGTTATGACTATGTGTATTATTTATAATTCGAAAGTCCTAAAGGCAACGGCCTGCTCCAAAATTTTTTTAGACTGGTCTTTTGCTGCCATCTCATCCCTTTCCATGTACAGAATACCTACCATAATGTAAATAAATAAATATACATATAGTAGAACAGTAATACATTCACTAGTTTTCCAATAAATAAAACGATATTGCAAAATAAATCATGCGAATTTGGAAATACTCGTAAATTAGACTGAACATTTTCAGCGTAGTCGGCACTAGAGATTTTTCAATTTACTGTAACATGATTAACAATAATAATGACTGAAACGAGTTTTATACTCATGTTTTTTAATATTGATCAATATTGATCAATAAATAAGGATGAACCAACGCTATGAAATTTTTTGGTATGATAATTGATGGAATCAAATAAGTTAATATATGTACCTCTATATGTACGTATTCCCGAAGGGGACACTAAATAACTGAAACACTTACATCTCGCCGAGCTTATTTCCGTCCTAATGTGGTAGTGTATAAGTTAATAGCGTATTCCCGAAGGGGAAACTAAATAACTGAAGCACTAATATCTCGCCGAGTTCATTTCCGTCCTAATGTGGTAGGGGGCGAAAACCTCGGGCAAAAATTCCTACTCCGGACAACTACATTCTTTCCACCTGCCTTTATACCATTGCAGGGTCGACCCAATGCACGTTTTCTAGCGTATTGCAGAAAGGATTTGACTTATGTCTTAAGACTGTCTGTCTGACGTCAATCGCCAAAACGCCCAAAACGTCTCGGGGGAGTCCAGTTCAATTTATAGTTAAGTTAATAATAAAAATCTGCCTCGGTGGCGTGGTTGTATTTTGGTACGATTGCCGTCCTGAGGTCTCGGGTTCGATCTTCGGGTCAGGCAAAGTGATATTAGATCTTTCCATATCACCCCGGAGTCCCGAGTCATTTGTGCCCGATATGGCGATAGGCTCGCCCCCTATCACATCTGGGACGAAACTAAGCTCGGCGAAATGTGGGTGTACTGTGGTGTACTAGTTCGCTAGTGCGCCTCTGCCTACCCATGTATATATTATAAAAACCTACCTATCTGTTATAAAAACAGTTTTGTCCAACCTGGGAATTGAACCCAGGACCTCCTGATCCACAGCCAACTCCGGGCAGCTCATGTGTAAACTCGAATTTTTATAAACATCAACACAAGTAAAGTTGTGTTTGCGCAACCTGTGACTTGAAAAAAGATTAAAGTACTTAATCTTTTGCAGATGGCTTGTCCACAACATTCCGATTTTAAGAAAGATAGCAAAAGAAAACCTGACCAGAATATTTAAAGCAACCCGCGGTTACATCCTAGCACAATGGCTCATTGAAACCAGACTCATCAGAACCGAACTTAAAGTAAAAGTCGACAAGGATATCATTGTGACCAAGTTGGACAAAGTCTTGGCTAAGTTGAGAGGCAGTGTGCTTGATATAAGAGACTTCATCAATAAAGGCGTGTTTCGTGCTAGGAAAGCGGAATTGTATGATACGATAAGGCAGCATGCACAACGTCAAAGTTATGTGACCGAAAATATTGTGTTACATCCTTTTCTTAGTAATGATACGGTGCATGGCATTTTTAAAGATAGCAATGTGGTCGGAGTAATAACTGATGAGGATTTTAAATGAGAAATTGGGAGAGGGAGGGGTCATGTGACAAATGGTGGGACGTGTCATGAGCTTCGTGACGTCATATGTCAGTCTGTACCCCCAGTACATCACATGTGTATAATAATAATATATCAGCCCTGTAATATTACTGTTCCACTGCTGGACACATGACTCCTACTAATGAGAGGGGTTAAGCCTTAGTCTACCACGCTGGCCTAATGCGGATTGGTAGTTTTCACATACCATCGAAATTCTTGTGGAGAAATACTCGTGTATGCAGGTTTCCTCACGATCTTTTCCTACACCGTTGTAGCAAGCGATAATTCATAATGAAAACACACTTAATATAGACAGGTCAGAGGTGTGTGCACTTTTTGGGGTTGGTCTCGAACCTCCGACACTACCATCCCCAACTGAACTAAGGTATCGCTGCTTTACACGTGTATATATTTTCTAAAAAAATATTTTTATTTCTTCAGGTGTAGTTTAGTGACTTTGTTCAAAAATTTATTTGTTTTGTGTTCAATAGAACTTACTTCAATGGTTGTCCTGTATAAAAGTCAAGTTGTGATGGGGTTTAAGTGTAGATATTTAAAACATTTGATTATTTACTAACAATTGTACGGAATTGACTGCCTCGGTGGCGTGGTGGTATTTCGGTACGACTACCGTCCTGAGGTCTGGGGCTCGATTCCCAGGTCGGGCAAAGTGATTTTGGATTTTTCCATACCAGCCCGGAGTCTGGAATTGTGCTTGATATGGCGATAGGCTTGCCCCCTAGCACAGCTGGGACGGAACTAAGCTCGGCGAAATGTGGGTGTACTAGTTGGTTAGTGTGCCTCTGCCTACCCCTTCGGGCATACAGGCGTTAGCTCATTTATGTATGTAGTAGATGTTTAAACATTTGACTATTTACTCACAATTGTACGGAGCAAATTATTTTTGCACAGGACCAAGAATTACCTTCTAACTTTGATATGAATACAATGGTTACTAACTGTCTAAAATAATATTATCTTGTTCCTTTTCTGCAATATCGAATATGGTTCAATTTTCATCGTAATTCGTTTTACTATTTGAAATGTAGACTCAGTCACGTTCCGCTCCGTAGAGACGCTCTGTAAAGATTTCCTCCACTAAGAACATCTTAAATATCTTTGTTACGAACCTCGATAAATCTCTGATATTTTACCAGATAGTAGTATAATAGCAGATTTAATGTTATTAAAGTAGATTAAAGAATTTGTACTGTTGTACTTTTTATAACAGATACTGGAAAACGAACAAGTGGGTAAGGTAGGCAGAGGCGCACTAGCAAACTAGAACACCCACATTTCGCAGAGCTTAGTTCCGTCCCAGATGTGATGGAGGACGAGCCTATCGCCATATCGGGCACAAATTCCAGACTCCGGGCTGATATGAAAAAATCCAATATCACTTTGCGATCGAACCCGAGACCTCAGGACGGTAGTCTTACCGAAATACAACCACGTCACCGAGGCAGTCAAGTGGGTTACCTATGGTAAGTGACCTCCACCGCCGATAAAATCGTCAGGGGTGAAATAGGCCAGGAGAAATCTCACTCATCGAACAAAATGCCACAACGTGCTGCCACTTAACTGTGTGTATGGTGGTATAGGAATTTAGCTCGGCGGATTGTGGATTTTCTAATATGCTAGTTATAGTTTGCCTACTTTTTAGGGGATGCAGTCAGTCTCATTCGCTGTATCAGCGGCCTGAGCAGGAAAATTTTCGACAACCGTAAATGTATTCGAACTCGATGCGCGTCTATGAAATTTGTATGAAATATGAACCGAACGTCATCAGTGCGCAGCGAACTCGAATACATTTACATTAGTTTTTCGTGCTCGGGCTACAGATTATGGCTGGGTCGCGCCGCGTTAAATCCAGCCGTAATTTTGCCCGTTGAGTTTGTTTCGCCGGGTCTTCTCAGCCGCGTTTGGATCCGATGGTAGTTTTAAACACGTGACGTATCGGAATCTTCCATGGTCCGAACTAGCCCCTTATACTTGAATATAATGAATAATATACAATAGAATTACAATTTGAACAGAATGTTCCAAATATATTACACAAATGCTGTAACTAAAGTATTGACTAGTTATTATGTTATCCTAAAAATATACATAACTTGATTTATATAGTTATTTTATTGTATAGACTCGTCATAAGAGCTGTTTATTAGCCTACGTGATTAATAAATCATTTCATTTTGTTTCGTTTCAACATGCTGTCATGTACGTAAAATTGTATTACAGAGGGTTGAGGCCCGTATTTTTCTAATTGCATATTAAAATATTACTCGGTAGGTATGTTTACAAAGAATATATAAATACACAAACCAAAACATTTTGCACAGATTAAATAAACCAGTAATTATATAGTATACAGAACATGTTTACGTACTTTTAGGGCGACTTGCAGCGCTATTACTAATCTAGTCTTACACCTAATCTCGATTTATCCTACAGCTCACTCCTATATTCCTATACCGATAAAAATACAATGACAACAGGAATACCTCATAAAGAGCGACTCACTGTAACTGAGAGTCTTCCGATGCAAGTATCTCTACAATCCGCCTCCTAAGTTATAAGGGCTACTTGCACCACTATTACTAACCTACCTCTTTAGTTAGTCCTAACCTCAATTGAAATTGAAAAAAATATATGAATGACATGCAATTTATTACATGTAATTAATTAAATGTCGTGATATATATTAGCTGTAATTACATGTAGTACATTACACGTAATGAATTACATGTCATTCATATATTTGTCTTTCAATTTAACTTGAGGTTAGGACTAACTATAGATTAGTAATAATGGTGCAAGTCTCTTTAAGCTGTCAGTAATAATAAATCAACATCCGTGAAAATACAAAACATAACATAAGCTCACGCCTGTATCCCAGAAGGGGTAGGCAGAGGCGCACTAGCGAACTAGAACACCCACATTTCGCCGAGCTTGGTTCCGTCCCAGATGTGATAGGGGGCGAGCCTATCGCCATATCGGACACAAATTCCAGACTCCGGGCTGATATGGAAAAATCCAATATCACTTTGCCCGACCCGGGGATCGAACTCGAGACCTCAGAACCGTAGTCGTACCGAAATACCACCATGCCACCGAGGCAGGCAGGCAGAAATGAAGATACGATTATACGAATTACGAAGTCGACGTATGGGAGAGCGCGCACCAGCATTGGTCCTGCAGGAGCCGGATTGAACAAAACATAAACGGTATAAACATTGAATCATTATATTTTAAGTGCCCCATCATACTGTATAAGCCTCTTCACACGCTCCTTCGAAATGAATTCCAATGAATCAGACAAAACAATTCTTAGTATGGAATACATGTTGGATTAAAGTATTTTACATACACTGTTAACGTAGCTACTGCTTTAACTGGAACTGACAACCCAATGGTCATCTTGGTCTAGTGGCAGTGTATATGGAATGTGGACGTCCTGGGTTCAATTCTCAAATCGGGTAAAACGGTTTTTCTAACGCAATTTGCTTGAGATCCGCTAGAGATTGTTGGCGTGAAGCAAGCAGTCGGTAAAACCTAAAGACAAGAAAATCATCTCCACAACATGTTTATAATAATGTGTTGCGCTGACCCCACAGTAACGTGGGATAAGTGCAGGTAGGAGAGAAGACTAGAACTGACAACGCTGAAAATGTATGCGTCACGAGTGTCATAAATACATTATGCACCACTATTACTAACCTACAGTTATTTCTAACCTCAAGTTAATTTGAAAAATAAATAATATGAAAGACATGTAATTCATTACATGTAATTAATTAAATATTGTCATATATTATCTGTAATGACATGTGTTTTGTTACATGTCATTTATACATTTCTTTTTTAATTTAACTTGAGGTTATACGTTATTTATACGTTATTTAAGTCGCCTCCTTGGTCTAGTGGCAGCATATATCGGCTGTGCACCGGGAGGTCCTGGGTTCGATTCCCAGGTCGGGCAAAGCGAATTTTCTAATTTAAGTTGCCCGGGACTGGATCCCCCAGAGGGGGTTGACATCAGGTAGGCAGCCGGTCGTAAAAACTTAGCCAAATCATTTCTGCAACATGCTTGAAAAGGTGTGTCGCGCCGACCCCACATTAAGGTGGGATAAGGGCAGGTAGAAAGTGAATATTTCAAATCTCTCTATGGGGTGTATGGATTAAATGGGGTTGACATAATATATATTTAAATCAGGTTCTACAAATGATTTGGCTTAGTTTTTACGACCGGCTGCCTTTAGAAGATTAACTCAGAGATTTAGTCCCAAGCACATTTGTAAAAACCGCTTTCGCCACCTGAGATTTGAACTCAGAACTCGGAACAACTGGTCTACATATTTCCGCTGCCATTGTTTATACCGTTGCTTGTCTATCTGACCTTCGTTATGTGGATGTTCTAGTTCTGTATTTCGCCTCTGCCTACCCCTTCGGTGATACAGGTGTGAATGCATGTAATATATGTTGTCTACGTTCTTTGATGTCCCTTCTAGTGTTGTGTGCCAATGTTCCTCGTATGAAAAACCTCTTCACAAATAATAATGATTCTTCAAATAATGCTTTATAACAACGATTCTATATTTATCTAAGCTTGTTTTTCTTTCGTATTTCAATAAATTTCGACGTAACAACGTACTTAATGATATTAAATTTTGTAGATACATAATGAGACTTATAGAGGTAGAATAATTTTATATTTCTATGAATATTTCGAGTGCCTTTGTATACGTTTTCTATGTATTGTAATATCTTGAATTAATTATCCATACCTACTTATAAATGCGAATCTCGTTACTCTTTTGCGTTGTACTGCCTCGGTGGCGTAGTCTCGCGTATCAGTACTATCGCCGTCATGAGGTTTCAGGTTGGACTCCCAAGCTGAGTAGTGATTTTTCCACTCGCTACCAGCTCGAAGTCTGGAATTTGTGACCGATGTGGCGATAGGATCCCATCACATCTGGGACGGAATAAGCTCGGCGACATGTGGTTGTTCTTTAATTCGCTTCTGCTTGTCTTTACGTAGATACAGGCGTGAGCGTATGCATGTATATGTTGCGTTTTCAGGGATAAACGCTGAACTAAATGAAATAAATGTATGACTATTGTTCAGCGACGTCAAAAAAAAAGAGAGATCAATTCATCTGTATTTTCGACAGACTTCCAAAAAGGAGTCTTCTCCTACGACCTTTACTTAATTCATCTATTTTTTATGTATGTTACACGTTATCTCCGCCAAATGTGGACCGATTTTCAAAATTATTTTTGTATTTGATAGCGGTTATTTCAAGGGTGGTCCCATATAATTTGGTCACGATGGGATGATTCGGTCCGTTAAGTTTTTAAACTTGTGATTATCGACCAACTTCCAAAAAGGAGAAGGTCCTCAATTCGTCTGTATTTTTTTATGTAAAATCAACACAGAAATCTCACAGAAAATCGACGTAAAGTGGCAGGTTGCTGTCGTGTTTCGTTCGGTGAGTGAGATTTCCGGTGGCCCATTTCCCCACTCCCTTTCCCAATCCCCTTCCCTCCCATTCCATTCCCTCCTTTTAGGTTGGCATCTCACCCATGATTATTTTTGTGTCTTAGGTGTCTATGGGCGGTGGAGATCACTTACCATCAGGTGACCCATCTGCTCGTTTGCCAATCTCTGCTATAAAAAAAAATGTATGTTACGCGATATCTCCGCCAAATCAAGATTATTTCTGTGTTCGTTAGAGCTTATTCCTAGGGTAGACCCATATAAATTCATTTCAGTAGCCCGAGCACGAAAAACTAATGTTAATGTAAATGTATTCAAGTTCGCTGCGCACTGATGACGTTTGGTTAATATTTCATAGACGCGCATCGAGTTCGAATACATTTATGGTTGTCAGAAATTTTCCTGCTCAGGCCGCTGGTCATAACCGGATACGTTTTGAAATCGGTCCGTTAAACTTAAAAAACTTAACAGCGATGATTTAAGGCCTCAAAGTGGTTCAGCAGCGCCTTATAAAATTTTATCCGCAACCATGCAAATCAGCTATAGGGTTAGCTATAGAGAGCAGAATGGAAGTTTGGGTCTCCAGAAAACAGAGGAGTGGGCAGAGGCGCACTAGCCAACTAGTACACCGACATTTCGCCGAGCTTAGTTCCATCCCAGATGTGATAGGGGGCGAGCCTAGCGCCATATCAGGCACAAATTCCAGACTTCGGGCTGACATGAAAAAAAAACAATATCGCTTTGCCCTCGCCGGGGATCGAACCCCCGAGACCTCAGGACGGGAGTCGTACCGAAATACAACCACGCCACCGAGGCAGAGGCAGAAAACTCAAACACCGAATAAATAGCAAGCCAGTTGTCACTACACAAAATTGTTACAACGTGGCTCTACTATTTCTGCTATCGTTGTTCACTGTTACTTTAACGGTATGAATCTGATTTCGTAATAACCATTTTTACATCCTTCATAAAAACTTTTTATGTGTTTTCTTTATTTATGTTTTGGAGTACAATTACTAAATTTAAGTTAATAACAGTCAGAAAATGTTTTCTTCTTAAAGTTTTAATACCCTTGTGACCTATTAATGTGCGAATTAAAATTATACAGCTGTAAATTTATACCTACTGTAACGTCAGCAATGGGACGGCTCGACTGGTTTGACGCCACTGTCTCACAGAAAACCGTCGTAAAGTGAGAGCTGGTTACAGTTTTTGATTAGTCCCATAAATATAAATCCCCCTTTCCTAAACTCACCTTTACGGTTCGCAACGCAGTCGTGATTCTTTTTTCGGCTGGTCTCAAGTGTTGGCTAAATAAAGTTTCTTTCTTCCTTTCTTTCTTTAATATCATCGGTTCCTATAGGCGATGGAGATCTACAGTCGACTTTCGGTCTCACTACACCCAGACTTGAAACAAATATGTGGGCCACACAAACATTTGTCTCAATGCGGGAATCGAACCCGCGGCCTCTCGCTTCACAGCCGGCTATTCGCCCGTTGCGCCACGGAGGATGTCAATTTCGAAGATATGTAAGGTTACCTACCCGCGTTAGCCTAGCGTTATTGTGGCCTTCTAGCAGTGACATCATTAGAGATTGATGATCGGGAGCTCCTGGGTTCGAACTCCAGGTCGGGTAATGCAGTTTTCTAACAGGTTTTGCCTGGGACTAGATTTACTGAATCTATTGACGTCAGTAGTAAAAACTAAGGCAAATCCTTTCTGCAATCCGTTTAAAGAGTTTAGTGCGCCGACTCCATATTAGAGAACTAAGGACATGTTAAGAAACAGTCCTAGAACGACTTGCAGGACTCTTACTAATCTAGAGTTAATCTTAAATTCGATTTTACGTACAACTCAATCCTATATTTAAATCGAGATTTGGAATAAATCGAGATTTATCTAAGTGCTGCAAGTCGCCCTAATAATTAATTTGGTTAGTAAACAAAACGAGCATTATATTTTCATAGTTTATTTGGTTTGATTCCATTGGTACATGGTTATTTACTATGTATATAAGCGGTTATATGTTTCCAACAATCTCTACTCACTACACACAGATATTGTTATATTGGGATTATTATGTCCTTCACTGTAGTTTTTATGTCATTCCGGCGTTATACATAAAAAATCAATAAATACTCGTAACATTTTGTTACTTAATACTACATTCGATTGACAGTTTATATATACATCAATTGCCAAACAATAAGTACACAAAACAATAACTTACTTCCATAAAATAACGTAAAATACTGTCAATCAAGTCGTCCATATTGACGGCTGCATTTTTCACAATGAAATACGAAATACATATTACCTGATGTACGATGATTGTATCATACATCGGCATTTTGACAATTAATACAATAATAAATAATGCCAAAATAGAATAATTTTAACTTAATCCAAACGATAATTACAGACCTGCACAAGCATTTCATGCCACGATCAAAAGATCCTTAATACTACCTACTTACTTATTTAAAAATTCGCGTATAGTCCTGCACAGAGTAGAAATATGGCGAAATAATATGTACAGCATCAAATTGAGGATTGAAATTGATAGACGAAAAATAATTACAAAATATAAACTATAAAGTTGAATGCGAGACGGGTTTGGAGGGCAAGTTACCGACTTCGATCCCGTTGTCTCAAGTTGAAGGCGCAAGCAGAATGTTGTATAAATTATAAAGTAATAAATCATATATTTCTACAGCCCGTCTATCCAACATAATCGAAATAGGTACCCTCGCTTATATTTAAGATCTTTGGTATGATTTAAATATTAAACAATACAATATTTATGTATGACATGATATAGTGACTACTGAATAAAATGTTGGCTTAAGAGCAGCCCGGCCGGCGGAACATGCGCATCTCGGTGGTCGCGACGGCGATCCACTCGTTCCTCACCGAGTCGAACCAGGTGAGGCCGAGCGTGTACTTGCCGTTGATGTTCACGTGCTGGCAGTGGGAGAACCACCAGCCACCCTCGTAGTTGCCGGCGCAGTGGGTGTTGGAAATGTCGCGGTCGCGGTCGATGGTAGAGAACTCCATGTGGTTTTGGTACTCGAAGGCGTCACTGGCATTGCCATTGTACTCACTGACGTCGAGAACGTAGCCGTAGTCACCACTGCCAACGAAGAAACGGTCGTACTGCGCGTACCAAGTGCCGCCGTAGATGTCGGTCATGTCAATCCTCATGGAGGAGCAATTGTCAGCGGACAGTAAGTGCATGGTTTCCAGTCCAAGCCAGTATTCGGAGGCGGGATCGCCGAACCCGTAGACGTACTCAGAGAATTTCCTGTTGAACTCGACGGTGCCGTTGTACCTGCGCTGGATGAGGGTGCTGCCGTTCACGCACCAGGTGTCGACAGGTTTGTGTCCGGGGTGGATGAGGTAAGTGCCTGGAGCGGAGATATTCGAGCAGTCCTTCGGGAGCTGGTTGACGAGGTCTTCGTATTCGCGCTGGACTGGTTGCAGCTCTTTTACTTCACCCATCAGTTCAGGGAGAGAAATCACGGTGGAGTTGGCTTCGAGAGTATTGGCTTCGCTCTGTAACAATAATATTATGGTTAGACCTTCAAGTAAAACTTAACGTTAGAGTAAAATGAGTAAAGACCAGGCGAGTGAAGATGACAGAGCTGGTGGGAATGCATAAAGTCTTAGAAGAACCAACCTTCGAGAGAAGCGTCGAAGGTTTGAGACCAACCCCGAAAAGAGCATACACCTCTGACTTTTCTATGTTAAGTGTATTTTCATTGTGAATTATCGCTTTCTATAAGAGTGAAGGAAAACATCGCGAGGAAACTTGCATACCCGAGGATTTCTTCACAAGAGTTTCGAAGGTATATGAAGTCCACCAATCCGCATTAGGCCGGTGTGGTAGACTAAGGCCCCTATCATTAGTAGAGGAGGCCCGAAATCAGAAGTGGGATAGTCATATTACAGGTCTAATATTATTATACAGGATCAGATTGAGATAAAGCAAACGATATATGCTCGTATGAAATGAAATAAACGTTGCCTTCATCAACATTAATGTTATAACAACCAATTCTATCTAAATTAACTCGTCAAGAATTGTAAATATTTGAAAGCACGTTGCAGCTACAGTTAATTCATCTCAGAGGCATACTAAAACGGATTCCATTTGTGTAATATATTCGCGCGTTATCTAGAAGGCATTAAGTCGAGGAGTGAACAAACTTCGCATGGATCTGCAGATACGTGACGCGAAGTAACTCATTTATGTTGTGTTTGCGTACACTCACGTACATACATCTTACATTAAGTACGATTTGGACGGAGAGAGTACGTATGAAATATGCAGTTATAGAAAACTGTCAAGTGCGGAATCTCATCATTGTTACTTTTGATGATATAGATAAGCGAGCATACGAATCAGATAACAGTAAGCGATGAATTTAAATCGCGACCTCGAAGTAGCAAACCATAGCTGCCGTCCTCAAGCTAAAATACAGTTAAGTTAATAAACCTAATTTTAAGAAGTCTCCAAAAACGTGTAAAATATGGTATATTTAATCTTAAAGTAAACAAGGTATTGAGTCTAGACTGCCTCGGTGGCGTGGTTGTATTTCGTTACGACTGCTGTCCTGAGGTCTCGGGTTCGATCCCCGGGTCGGGCAAAGTGATATTGTATATTTCCATATCAGTCCGGAGTCTGGAATTTGTGCCCGATATAGCGATAGGCCCGCCTCCTATCCCATCTGGGACGGAACTAAGCTCGGCGAAATGTGGATGAACTAGTTGGTTACCGCGCCTCTGCCTATCCCTTCGGGGATACAGGCGTGAGCTTATGTTATGTTATGTGTATTAAGTCTATTAACTATAAAAGCCACTCTGTAATAAATTTCAAAGGATGATATTTTCTACGTTTTTTGGAGACATCTCAAAGTTAAGTTTATTCACTTAACGGCATTTTAGCTTGAGGATATCAGATATAGATAAATAGCCACTATCTATCTAACATTTCGCTAATTAAATAAAGTACCTAATATATTAAAACGAACAGGTCAATTGTTATGTGTTTTTGTTTGTGATTTTTTTCTTAAGGCGCGTCTTCTGCACATGTTTTTCTCGAAACAATGATTTAGCTGTCTCTTGCTCGTAGAACAATGGATTATAGATAAAAATGTGTAGCGAAACCATGTTTTGTGTAGGTGTTTCATGTAATGTTTTAGTGCAGGAGACGCGGCTTAAGTTTTCACAGTAGGCAGTGTGTTTGTTTAATAAAACATGATAATTGGGTACTTGCGGTTTTCGATTTTATACACATTTTTATGTGTAATAGCTAATAAAATAAAATAGAAACCTTCCTGTAAAAACTGCATCGAAATTTGTTGAAAAATGAGGCATTAATTGATATTTTAAAATCTGTAATGAGCAAGAGTGGGGGCGTAGTGGGGATATGTTGCTATCCCTTTTCAACGCACTTTCCGTTATAGCTGTGACGTAATTTTACTGGTACTTCTCTTTCTCGCGGTTTGAAAGTTATACCAAATTTCAAAGGCTAATAACTTCTTTATTTTTGAGAATATTTCAATATTTCTTTCTGTTCTATATTTTAAACGACGTAATTTCCATATAAAATGAATTTTTAAAAAATTAATCCAATACCCAATTGTCTATTATTACGTCGGTAGCCTCTTTTCGTGTAAACGAGGCCTTACATCGCTCGTAGTTGAATGCTGAGTTTGTCAGTTCGTTAAAATGTAATTAAGCAATTATAATGTTCGTATTTCGTGATTTTCAATAATGAATAATTATTTGAACAAGCGTAAATTGAATATGCTTTGGAACGTTGCATTTATGGTACACAAGTGGTATAATTTAGCTGCACATGACGTGTACAATCTAACTACTGTTAGAAATGACAGCCTCCGTGGTGCAGCGGGCGAGTAGCCCGGCTGTGAAACGAGAGGCCGCGGGTGCGATCCCCGCACCGAAACAAATGTTTGTGTGGCCCATAGATATTTGTTTCGGGTCTGGGTGTTGTGAGAGCGTGCGTCTCTCGTAGTTCCTGATACCCACGACACAAGACTCGATCTTAGTGTGGAGTCAGGACTATGTGTGTGACTGTAGGGTGTTTGGATTTATATTATAAATGCGAAAGTTTGGATGGAGAATTACTGAAAGAATCTTGATGAAAGGCATAGAGATTAGAGACCGCAGCAGATACTTTTATTCCTTAAAAAATGCACGATGTCCGTGGTATAGATAAGTTAATAAATTACACGAACAAAGTCACGGGCAACAGTTAGTACTTATAAAATTGTAAGTCGACTATCAAATGATTCATTAACATAATTGGGTACATGACTAATTTTTTAAAATTAATTTTGTATAAAATTTACGCCATCTAAAATATAGTACTGCAAGAATTATTAAAATATTCTCAAAAATAAAAAGTTATAAGCATTTGAAATTTGGTGTAACCTTCAAACTGCGGGAAAGAGAAGTATCAGTAAAATCACGTCAGAGGCATAACGGCACGTGCGATAGAAAGGGATAGCAATATATCCCCACTACGTCCCCACTTTTGCTCATTGCAGAATTTAAAATATGAATTACTGACTCATTTTTCAACCAATTTCGATGCAGATTTTACTCTAGAGTTTCTTTTTTGTTTTATTTGCTAGTACATATAAAATGTGTACAAAATCAAATATAGTCAAGTACCCATTTCATTCCGACTCATATATCTCAAAATGGATATTAAAAAGACACTATGACCCGTTTCATAGATCAACAATAACTCGTATATATCGACACCGAACAGGGATGCTCAGCAAGTCTCTAGGAATGCGAAACTACAACGAAATAACATAACATAACATAAGCTCACGCCTGTATCCCCGAAGGGGTAGGCAGAGGCGCACTAGCCAACTAGTACACCCACATTATGCCGAGCTTAATTCCGTCCCAGATATGATAGGGGACGAGCCTATCGCCATATCGGGCACAAATTCCAGACTCCGGGCTGATATGGAAAAATACAATATCACTTTGCCCGACCCGGGGATCGAACCCGAGACCTCAGGACGGCAGTCGTACCGAAATACAACCACGCCATCGAGGCAGTCGCAACGAAATAATTAGAAAAATAAGGAGGAGTTGTAAAATTAGTTTTCCAATTCACGGCCCGGCTAATTCGAAGTCGAGATTCGCCGATCAATACACCCGAAATAAATATAGGTACATATCTAACAATTACACAAACGTCCTGAGCCCACACTGATGTGGAATTGTACCATCCGATTTATGTCTAAATTTCCTTTTAAAAACAAACTTAATTTGTAGTTTAAATGGAAATATTTTTGACACCCTAAACCGACGCGAATGAAGAGATTGATGAAAGTAGATGAACCGGAAGTAGTATCAGAATCGGGCGAAGTGGAAATCCATAGTCTCTGCCTACCCATATGAGATACAGGCGTGATATGTACGTATGTATGAATAAAAGTAACGCGTGGTAACCGTTCAGTATCATATTCATGAACGCAGGGAAAAAGGGTTTCTTCTCGTGAAAAAGTCAATTTCAAGAACTGCGGCCTGAGCAGGAAAATTTCTGACAACCGTAAATGTATTCGAACTCGATGCGCGTCTATGAAATTTGTATAAAATTTTAACTAAACGTCATCAGTGCGCAGCGAACTCGAATACATTTACATTTACATTAGTTTTTCGTGCTCGGGCTACTGACCAAAATACGACTAAAATAATATCAATATTAACGGGGACAATCAATGTTTTTTTATTAGGACAAATTATAATTTCACAATACAATTATTTCACTACTTGCTCCGATGCTGTTTTTCTTACAGGATTTCTAACAGCAATAAATCTTTTTATGCGTATATGGCCTGTGAACACGGTGGTCCTGGGTTCGATAGCCAGTATGTGGCGGAGTGATTTTCTAACAGGGATTGAGGGGTGACGTCAGCCAGTCGTTAAAACTTAGCCAAATCCTGTAACATGATTAAAAGCATATTGCGCCAACCCCACATTTAAGGTGGAATCAGGGCATCTGGAAAGAAGAAAAGATTATCGTTCTGTCCAAAAATAGTACTAACCTTTAAAATATGATCGTTGAGACGGAAGAAGTGTTCCTTGGACCTGGTCTGCAGTTCATACACTGAATCATTAATTTTCTTCATGGTGAGACGGTCTAGTTCGGCGCGGTCGATGGCGTTGCTCACGCTGACGGCGATAGCCTTCACTGACTGACGCAGGTTCTCCTGATCTTCTTTCAGGTACGAAGATTGGGCGTTCACCTATAAAACATTGGTTATTCATTACTATGTACACGGCATCGGTTTATCAATTATTGCCTCGATGGCGTAGTTATATTTCGATACGACTAACTGAGGTATTGGGTTCGATCCCCGAGTAGGGTAGTGATATTTGAGATTTTTTACTTAGTTTAGTTCTCAGAGCTATGGCTGCTTCCATAGTAAACTGTTTTTCAAAACAGCACTGCTAGAGTTCGTTGTCAGTTCTTATGTAGCGAAACAGCCTTCTGAACTGACGTAGAGCAAAAATATGCCTGTGTTCGTCGTTTTATGGATAGCTATTTTTAAATTACCAATGAATATTGCTGTCTATAGCAAAAGATGTGTCTGAATATTAGGCCTGACGCTTTGCTATCGCTATAATTAACAACATTAGAAAAATGATACAAACCTGAGCAAAACTGACTTCTAACTTCGATATCTCCTTCCTAAACTCTGGAATGGTTTTGTCAACCTTATTTTCAATGCCTTCAACGTCCTCTCTCAGTTCCAGTATAGACGCATGGACCTTATCAAAATCAGAAATCTTTTGGGTGTCGTTCTTCAACTCATTGCGAAGGACCTTAGTTTCCAATTCCAAAAAGTCTACTTTGGCAGACAGAAGGTTCCAGTTGGGTTCCTCGAAGCGGTCAAGACGGCGCTGCACGTCGAGGATCTGCGTCTGCAGGTTCTGCTGGTAGTTGTCGAGCTCGTCCTGGCTGCGGGCGAGGCGCGAGATCTGGGCGTGGATCATTTTGTTGTGCCGGTATTTGTGGTTGCGCTCGTGGTTTAGTTTGCCGGCCCTCAGCTCGTGAGGCTCAAGCACGTCGTTGTAGCTATCTGGGTTGATCTCCTCCATTTGTCTGGTCTTCATCTGGAACAAGTGGATTTATTAGCTTCAAAGTTTTTAACATTAAAACTGTTATTCCTGTAAATAAGATGCCTAAACAGCATCCTCTTATACAATTACATATAATTATAGCATAAGAATACTTTGAAACAATTCAGGTATTTTCAACCGAAAAGTCCAGAGCCTATTGTTTCTTAAAGCACATTTGTTATCCTTGCTATTGAAGGGTCTAAGACTGAGATCTATAGAGCGAACTTCGACTAAGTATAAGTCAAAGTCACGAACTCAGGGGAATTTGTAATTGTTACATCGAATTTTGACTTAGTCCGGGTCATTTTTTACAAGAAATACAGACTAACAACTAGACTAAGCAAAGATTTTCTTATAAAAAATGACTCGGACTTAGTAAAAATCGTCACTGAGTTCGTGACTTTGACTTAGACTTAGTCGAAGTTCGCTCTATAGATCTCAGCTTTAGGACGATCTAGTTTGCAATTCAAAAATCAAATGCAAAAATCAAATTCTCCGAACATGACCAGGGGGTTACCATTACCTCTTATAGCAATATTATTATAATCTTATTTGCACCGATTTCGGTACAAAAAAAAGTAGTAAGATTATAATAATACTGCTATAAGAAATGATGGTAACCCCCCAGGAGCATCACTTGCTAAAATGTACAACGACCTAAAAGAAAATTTATAAGTATAGAAGAAAAAAGTATAGAAGAAACTTTTCGTCAAATATCGTGATATCGATATTACCTTTATTGCAAAACTCTTCTTGATTGCTCAAGCCAATTTAGGGTTCATTAGCGTAGTAGCTCCTTTAGTCTACTAAACCGTGCCTAAATAAAGAGCCAATGTATGTGCATAGTTGATCAGTATCGTCACTTCTAATTTGTAAGCGCATAACAATTTGGGAGAGTCGAAGTGACTTTATTCCGTTAGAGACTTGATTCTGAATAAATACGCGCTATTTTCTTACAACAGACTGTACTTCTTAGTGAATCTCATTAATTATTAACTCTTTGTTAAATACTGTAGGAGACTAAAAATATATTGATTTTTGTAGGGGATAAAGAGACATGGTCTCAAAATACCCAGACTCAGATTATGACTCGCACCTCATAAACAAATTATTGGCCAATCTAAGAATTTAAAGTCCTTTTTCGACCGACTTCCAAAAAGGAGAAGGTCCTCAATTCGTCTGTATTTTTTATGTATATTCCCCGATATCTCCGCCAAATGTGGACCGATCTTTAAAATTCTTTTTGTGTTCGATAGAGCTTATTTCAAGGGTGGTCCCGTATAAATTTGGTGACGATCAGATTTGAAGTCGATCCGTTAAGTTTTTAAACTTGTGTTATCATCTGTGTGTATTATAATTCCTTTTAGGTAATTTCTAATAACAACTTGTATTTATTGAAAGTTATACAAAAACTCATACGTCCTTATTTGCCGCTACAATTCATCAGGCGCTTTGCATCTAATCGAAAAACCATGTTTCAACTTTGAATATTTTTAACACACTCAAATTTATAGGGATTAATTTTTAATGTAAATAAAAAAGTACAAAATTAAAGGTATAATATAAAAAATAAGCAGCGATAGTTCAGTTCGGAATGATACGGACTGCCGAAACGAGCGTGAGAGGTTCAAGACCAACTCCAAAATGGAGCATAAATCTCTGACTTTTCTATGTTAAATGTGTTTTCTTCGTCAATTATTGCTTGCTATAACGGTGAAAGAAAATATCGCGAGGAAACCTGCATACCAGAGAATTTCTTCACAAGAATTTCGAAGGTATGAGTCTACCAAACCGCATTAGGCCAGCGTGGTAGACTATGGCCTAACACCTCTCATTAGTAGAGGAAGCCCTTGCCCAGCATTGGGATGGTAATATTTCAGGGCTATTTAAAATATATATAACCAAAATAGGTTGAATAGTACAATAAATATGTAAATTAGAGCTCTGGAGTAATAAATAAAATTTGATATACCAAAAGAATTTAATTTTATATGATGCAAGCCGCTTCCAACAGGTCGATCTGGAAATCTTTGGGGAGGGCCTATGTTCAGCAGTGGACGTCCTATGGCTGATGGTGATGATGATGATGATGATTACAATAAATTGATCTGTGTGTGTCCACCCAACGCAAACCAATGAATATAAACCAAAATGCGACATTAAATTTTCAAATCCAAATCATTTTCTGATATTAACATAATTTATGTCGCTTTTAAGTACGTAAGCGACCGAGTTTATTTTTTAAGTATCTATCACGTGTATCGGTTCTGGTTCTCATATTAGTTTGCTCATGGTTGCTATCAAAGACTAAGAGCAAACATTCTTTACATCCCAGCGTGTTTGAGGTTGAATAATGCAGCTGCAAATCGCAAGGCAGGTACCTACGCACGCTCCGACAGACTTCAAGAGGTATTCTTTAGTAAAAACAACAAAAGACTTATTTCGCTGTGTTAAAATGCTTTTTTGCTGCATTCTAAGTTATTTCAATACTGGGTTGTAGGCAACAGACCACGGGTTGAAAATAAGATAACATAATACACGTCGTATGAGATGTTTTTAATTATCGTAGCTGAAAACAGATAAACCTATTTTTTGTTCAGTAAAAATAGTTACTAACAGCAGCACGTAAGAGCGAATCTCAGATATGTGCGTTATTTCAAAGCGCTAGAATCTAGGGCACCTCGGCCCTAATTCTGTATGTACACTGCAGATCACGCTTAAGGTTTGTCTCGTTTCAAATGTGTTTACACGATTAATTTATATTAATGATTTGACTGTAATGTGTCTGAAAATGTTTAATTTCTTAATACCTACCTATATAAAATAATAATTTATGCTAAGTTTATCTTTAAGGCCGTTATTACTATCAGTTATTTAAAAGAAATAGGAATTAGGATCTGTATAACTGTGAGAGAAGGAGAAGTATCCATGTAACTTAAGAGTAGCAAATTCAAATTAATTCAAATCATTTATTCTGTGAATAGGATATTTTATATCACTTTTACATGTCAATTTTGTAATTGACATGTAAAAGTAATAAACAATATACTTGTATTGTATAAAAATATACTTGTGTATATATTGAAAAAATAATGATGATTTTCTATGACCTTGAGATGCATTGCGTATTGCATTCCATTACTTTGTTAATTAATCTGCAAACTTGTAAAATAAGAAATCCTAGTCATTGACAGCCCCCGTGGCGCAGCGGGCGAGTAGCCGACTAGGAATAGAGAGGCCGCGGGTTCGATTTCCACACCAAGACTAATGTTTGTGTGACCCACAGATATTTGCTTCGGGTCTGGTGTTGTAAACTTGTGAGATCGAAAGTCTCTCCTAGTTTCTGATATCCACGGAACAGGTTAGGTCAGGACTATGTGTGTGATTATTGAGTGTATTTATTATTATTATTTATAGTGATATGATCCTAATCCTAACAGTCCGTGTTTGGGAAACACGGGGAATCTGCATGGTTAATACATAATTAAGACCAACAAATAGGACGCAGGCGATACGTCCCGAGTTTTATATATTCGTTTTGTTTTGTAACAATTTACAGCGAGCTCTCGAGTAATAAATAAAATTTGATATACCGTAAGAATTTAATTAGCATTCATTTGCTATACAGTTGTAATGAACATTAAGTGTTGACATTAGATTTTGTTCAGACTTGTCATAACTTAAGTAAAGTGCTCAGACTATGGTAAAGAGTTATTTCTCCATATTAAAACTGTACAATATATTAGATAAGTAATGGACTTGAACTCATTGAAAAATCAAGTCATCATCCTTAGTACCTCTACTCCCGAATGGTCAAATGCTTTTTTTTTCACATTTATGTTCGGCATACAATTTTGATAGATACAGCGGCCTTAAACGACATAAGACGACCTTAGGTGAATGAACATTCGGCAACAAGTTTGACAGACCTCAAATCTCGAAAATGATGAAAGATTTCGTTTTCTCCATGATCCCATACATTTATTTATATATTTTGTTGTATTTACCGTAAGTTATTCAAATGTATTAATCTGCTTAATATTAATAAATTAATCTGCTGTGTGAAACCTACGGGTACTTGGTTTTAAGCAATGATGCCATCGACGTTTAACCATATTCCTTTTCACGGCCCTAATGACATGCGCATGGCATAATGTCCTGACTCCTGACATACGACTTCGCATATTCATTCGGATTCTCTCACAACATCGGGCAGTGACGTGCAGTCTATAACGACAAAGAGACAATGTCTACCCAGACAATTTGCCCATTATGTAATAAAAAATTTATCACGGTAAACGGATTTTCAAAATAACAGCGCTCGGTTGTTCTTTTAAATCGACTTGGGATAATGATGGTTATAGTGAAGAATTGAAGTCAATAATTCTTCTTTCTACCTAATGAAATGGGATTAGAGCAACACACTTTTCAAGCACGCTGCAGATATGTTTTGGCTTAATTTTTACGACCGACTGCATGCCTGCTGTCAACTCCCATCTGGGATACAGTCCAGGGCAAATCATGTTACAAAAATCAAAATCACGCGCCCGACCTGGGAATTGACGCAGAACCCAGGACTCCTGGTTCAAAGCCCACACATGCTTCCACTAGACCAACAGGTGACAACTGACAGTTGAAGAAAATAAATGCAACTTTTTGTCTATCCTAATCCGAATGCTTGTGCACGTCACTGAATTTTATCCTAACAAGGAAGGATCCGGAATAGCGGAATATTCAAGTTGCTTTACGTAACGTGTGCACGAAATGATGGTTATTCGAGACTTGCAACACAACCACTGGATGAGCTTTGGCATCGTGTTCACAAATAACGAGAAATTTTTCCACAGCAATGCAGTTGTATTTCGGTACGACTACCGTCCTAAGGGCTCGGATTCGATTCACAGGTCGGGCAAAGTGATATTGGATTTTTCCATATCAGCCCGGAGTCTGGAATTTGTGCCCGATTAATGATAGGCTCGCCCCCTATCACATTTAGGACGAAAATAAGATCCGCGAAATTTGGGTGTTCTAGTTCGCTAGTGCGCCTCTGCCTACCCCTTCAAGGATACAGGCGTGAGCCTATGTTATGTGTTATGTTATATGTAACCACAATTTTTTTTTCGACCGACATCAAAAATATAATCAATTCATCCGTTTTTAGGGTTCCAAATGGAAATAACGGAACCCTTATAGTTACGTCATGTTCATCTATTTGTTTTATTTATTACGAGATATCTCAGCCAGATGTGATGATTTTCAATATTCTTCAATAGAGCTTATTCCAAGGTGGATCCATTTTTGGTGCCAATCGGATAAGTTTTTAACTCGGTCTGTTATTTCACAGCGCTTTCTTTTGTGATTATTTTGATTTATCTTGCTTTAAAAATATTCAATAAAATAACATAACATAACATAACATTAGCTCACGCCTGTATCCCCGAAGGGGTAGGCAGAGGCGCACTAGCGAACTAGAACACCCACATTTCGCCGAGCTTAGTTGCGTCCCAGATGTGATAGGGGGCGAGCCTATCGTCATATCGGGCACAAATTCCAGACTCCGGGCTGATATGAAAAAATCCAATATCACTTAGCCCGACCCGGGATCGAACCCGAGACCTCAGAATCGTAGTCGTACCGAAATACCACCACGCCACCGAGGCAGTCTATAATTATATCAATATATCAGTATATTCAATAACAAACCAAATTTGAACTTAAAATTGGAACACGTTTCATTGGAATACGTCCCAATATTTACTTTCAATATGCACAGATGTTCAGTTTTGCACGCGCCAGATAAATTCGTCATCCGAAAAGGGTAGCAAAAAGAATAGAGCGAAATCCAGGGTAACAAACTGGCCATTTTTACGTCAACAAGAGACATGCGGTTTGGAATATTTAAAAAATCCCACGTATAGGCGAATAGGCGACAGTTAGTGTTCTTTTTCCGATATCCACTATTTATTTGTTCAGGTAGCCCACAATAAAACCTATCGTACTGTCATACATACGGTATCGTTGTGAAAGCTGTTTTGTATTTTTACATAGGTACTTGTGCGTTATAACTACCGTTCTGAGGTCTCGGGCAAAACGATAATGGGTTTTTCGATTCCGTATCACTCAAAGTCTAGAATTTGTGCTCGACATAGCGTTATGGCGATGGGCTCGCCCACTATCACTTCTGGTACGGAAATACTACTTCCTACGCATCCCTATTATCCCCGAAGGGGTAGGCTCTCTTTCTCACTTTTCATTGAGCTATTTTTGTCCCATGTGTGAGCCTATCGCCATAAGCACAAATTTTAGACTCCGGACTGGCACAGAGCAGAAAATCCTTATATTACCCAACTAGGAGATCAAACCCAAGACCTCAAGACAGAGGTATCTAACATCTCATTATTATTTTAAAAAAACACAGCAAAATAAATTGCGTTAGTAATTGATTCCATAGACCTTGAAAACAGCAATCAGAGGGAGATGCTTATAGCCCTTTTTATCCTTTCTCTATAAAACGAGGCAATAATAGACAATTACATCACACGACTGTCATAACCGTTACGTGAGATCAACCAAAAATGTCGGCGATTCACTGCGTGGCGTAAAACTTTTGCCATCCCTAGGGAAATCATCGGTGTCTGGTGCCTCAAAATTAACCAAATGAAAAACACGCCACGCGGAGACGCCAAACATAAAGGCTTACCGAAAGGACACTACAGGGTCGAAGCAGCAGATGCCCTAGCACGAATAACTTTCGACTGTCGAGCTCTACTCGAACTTATCTAACCTATATTAATATTATGATTTCTTGGGTTTACGCGTATGTTATACATTGAAATGAAACTTATTTTTACGGATTTTATCACGGGTCGGACTGACCATGACCCTGCTATAAAGCCTTCGAAACGTAAGGCCTAAAAATAAAAAAAAATTGCGATAAAATCCGTAAAAACAAGTTTCATTTCAATCTATATTAATATTATAAAGAGGAAATTTTTTTGTTTGTAATGAATAGGCTATTTAAATTTCTAATTTTTTCACCTATGGGAAGTTACATTCTCAGTGAGTAACATGGGCTATTTTTATGCAGGAAAATGTACGGTTTCCATGGAATATCGTGAATGAAGCCGCAAGCAATAGTTGTATTTAAAAAAAGAACATAGAAAGAAATAAACTTTATTTAGACATACTGATTTCTTAAGTTTACGCGAATGTTATACATTGAAATAAAACCGAAACGTCGTGAATAAAAATAAAAAACCAAATCGTGATAGAATCCGTAAAAATAGTTTTATTTCAATTTATTTAGACAATTATTATTATTTATTATACTGTCATTGCTGATCATAGTCTTTGGGGGAGGCCTATGTCCAGCAGAGAACGTCCTGTCGCTGATAATGATGATGATGATGATTATACTGTTATTGTTAATTCACTTCACTACGTCTGAGTCTCGGCTTTGTTAATTTACACAGTTAAATAATTTTCGTTAACGAATATAGCTCTATGCGGGGATATAGCAGGGTTACCACGACCTCTTATAGCAGTTTTATTATAATCGTTCTTCGTTGGTTTTGTATGGGAATCGGTGCAAGTAAGATGATAATAATACTGCTATAAGAGGTGGTGGTAACCCCCCAGTTGTGAGCTTATTTTATGGTAGAAAATTCTGCTTAAAATTTTGCACTACAATTAAATATTTATTTATACAAGAAACTACATCATACAATAATTGAATTGAAGCATCTGTCTGCGGATCCATTGAGGGGCAAATTTGATTATTCGCAAATGATTTAAGCATTCAGCTCGGATTCTAGTGATGGCAATTGGGTTAAATCTACAGTAATAATAGAAGCGACTGTGTTTGTTGGTTTGTTCGTTAATGTAGCTATATACCACAATATCGACATAATTGTGTGCATAGAAGCTAAAGGCAGTGTATATACCAGCTTGAGGTCTCGGGTTCAATCCCCGGGTCGATCAAAGTGATATGGGCTTTTTCTACTATCAGTCTGGAGTCTGGAATTTGTGGCATTTATAGCGATATCACATCTTGGACAAAATGAGCTCGACGGAATGTGGGTCTTCTAGTACTTCTAGTTACACTGCCTACCCCTTCGGGGATACATGCGTGAGTCTATGTGACATGTGATATGTGAAGCGAGGGGCCGCGACTTCCATCCCCGCATCGAGACAAATGTTTGTGTGGCCCACAAATATTTGCTTCGGGTCTGGATGTTATGAGACTGAAAGTATCTCGTAGTTCCTGATACCCACGACACAAGACTCAATTTTAAGGGTCAGAACTATGTGACTGTTGGGTGTTATTAGGGTGGGTATTATGTACGTTTGTAGTTTAATACATTGGCTTACATTTTGCAGCTGAATTATTCGAAGCCAACATGGCGTATATGGCGGGAGCTAAATACTCCTTTAGCAACCGAAATAATATATTAAATGTAAATGAATCGTGATTGATCGTTGTTTCCGACGCTCGTATCCATACGAAGTGTGTTGTTATTGATGTACGAAAATAGATTCGTCGGCTGTATATTTTATTTAAGTAAAAAAGTACGTCAGTCCTTGTCATTGTTAAATAATGTATTTGTCGTCTTGGTCTTAGCGAATGTGGGTTGTGTAACGGGAGGTAATGGCTTCGAATCCCAGGTCCTTCTAACACGATTTACCTGGGACTAGATTAGCTATCTGTTGACGTTAAGTAACATAAGGATGAAAAAATCTTCGATACCTGACGATTTTAATATCTAAGTGACAAACGCAATAAAATTTCATAGAGCTTCGTACACATGCACGCAACATAATCTCGGCAGTCCTTGCTAAGCTTCAAAGCTATTACAATATCTTCAGAACTCGATGGATCTGGATGAAAAGCCCAAAAATAATATAATCAAAATAAACATCTTTATTGGTCACGTAGGCATGTAAAAAAGCACTTATGACAGGTCAACACAAGCAAATTTTAAATTAAGATTTACTTGATCACGCTATGTTAATATATACATATGTTATATATTATTGCCTATATTCAGCCGTGGACGTCCTATGGCTGATGATGATGATCACGTTATACATTTAAAGACAGGCAGGCAAGTATTGATATAATAACGTTGGGATGGCTAAGATAGGGTGATATGGGGAGATGGGAATAGTGTCAGGGTTATGGAAAAGGTAGTGTTATGGCAGGAATGGTGGCAGGGAATTAACTGGAAATACTAGAAGCAGTTGGCATTGGTGTATGAGGCCCTATCCTAGCTAACCCAACATCCTTTCTCTAGCTACCTACGAATGACGACCCGAAGAAGAGTGGCAGAAAGAATCTCCGGGCTTATTTTTTTCATCATTAATTGTCACCATTTTTTTGTCTTTTACCATAATTATCAGTCGATACAACTGATAATTATGGATTCACGCATACACAACCACTAACGACGTAAGCACCGAAATAGATAGATTATAGTCTTGAATAGCACATAGGCTTTTTATCCCGAAAAATGTACGATTTTGTGGTGGTTGTACATTAATTACCCCACGCGAACGAAGTCGCTGACAACAGTCAGTTCATTATAAAGAAATCACTTGAAAGTAATCGTGAACGATCTCGTGAACTAGATCATAATGTTCAGAGTGCTTCTCGCTAGTCTACTCGTGGAAATAAGGACTTGAGTTGTGCAATTGTTCGTCCTTCAATGATGCGGAAGGACGGCTTTATATAGTACGCGGACTTGTCTTGAGCCCAGGCGCGGATCTGGGGACTAATTGTCGCACATGTCGAGGTTTTTCTTATTGTCGAATGCGAATTCGAATGAAAACAAGCCTCCATGACGCAGCGGGTGAGGAGCCGGCTGTGAAGCGAGAGGCCGCGGGTTCGATTCCCGCATTGAGACAAATGTTTGTGTGGCCCACAGATATTTGTTTCAAATCTGGGTGTTGTGAGACCGAAAGTCTTTCATAGTCTCTGACACTCACGATACAGGTTATTATACCTAGGGTGGGGTCAGGACTAGGTGTGTGACTGTTGTGTGTACTACTAAAATTGTGCGAAATGCGAGAGAATCTTTCCCTGGGGTTAAGGGGGGTCTCCTGTGTAAAAAAAATGTAACCAACAAAGTGAGTTTAACGTTTCAGATTAAGTTAACAACCGCCGTTTATGACTATCTAGTCAACACAATAATGTAGTTCTCAACTTTCTTTACAAAATTATTATTATTTAATAGCGAATTTAGATTATAGAATTTACGGCCGACTTCAAGAAAGAAAGGTCCTCAATTCGTTTGTTTTTTATGTATGTTACGCAATATAAAGGTATATAGCGATATCTCCGCCAAATGTGGATCGATTTTAAAATTATTTTTGTATTTGCTAGAGCTTATTCCAAGAGACCATCATATAAATTTGGTCACGTTCGGATAATTTTTGAAGGCTGTCTGTTAAGTTTCTATATAAATGTTACTTATCTTACTTTTGATTTGTCAGAGGGGGTAATTGCCTCAGTGGCTCTCCCTGAATCCGCCCCTGTCTGTACCAGTTACATACAGCTCACAACAAACAGCTGCCAGCTATTAATATCTCACATGCTCACTATTCTTCTTATTATTAAAACAGAAGCTAATCTCGCTCTGCATTTGTATGACACTTTCATAACGTATAGAAGAAGGTATCACGCAGACACACAATAATCTAGTTTACCATATTATAAAAGCCACATAAACTCACGCCTTTTACATCCAAAGGGGTCAGCAGAGGTTTTAAAAGTGTTCCGTGTGTATCCACTTTGAGCGGAACGACTAACCAAAGAATAAATAATTATTTATAATAATAGAATAGCTCTTCGTAAGATTAAGATTGATTTAATAAAGGTTTAACATTAAAAATATTTAGAACACTTATAAAAATCACTGCCTCGGTGGCGTAGTTGTATTACGGTACGGCTACGTTCCTAAGGTCTCGAGTTCGATTCCCAGGTCGGGCAAAATGATATTGGATTTTTTTCAATATCAGCCTGGAGCCTGTAATTTGTGTCCAATATAGCGATATGCTCGCTCCCTATCACATCTGGGACGGAACTAAGCTCGGCGAAATGTGTGACTTCAAGTTCGTTAGTGCGCCTCTGCCTACCCATTCGGAGATACAGGCGTGAGATTATGTTATATAAAATCACTAAACGATTTCATTCATGAAATTGTTTACTGTAAAAATGTATGAGAAAGTTTAAAGAATCTTGTAACCTAATATCGGGATACCCTGCAGTACGTAGCAGCTACGTCGAGCTGTTTTAATAGCCACAAAAAATCGACATAATTATTCGGCGTCGAGTTGCGTGTTCAGTGTTCAGTGTGGTCTAGTTTTTGTCATATTTTGGAAGTGTACGTTCACAGGCATTCCTGTTAACTCCCACGGCGGCTCAACACAATACCCTGCATTTAATATTTTACGACTTCGCTGACGAATGTTTCGTGTGAAAAGACCATGTGATTTTGCAATATATGATAAATTGTTCATGCAAAGCAAAATCTATAACCATATTTAGATAACTTTTAGATATTTTTGATTTTGGGATTATTAAAGTTATTATGTCGTAGTACAAGATCGGACAACTAAAATAAAAATTACGTCTCTCGATAAGTAGTTGGCCACGCTTATGCAAAATGACAGATGATTTTTTTTTATGGCAATTGAAATACATTATGCCAATGTCAAGTTAGAGAAATTGTTTTCCTACATGTAAGTTTTCGCAAGTGCAATGAAGTCGGATGTGTTCGACTTCAAGGCCCTGCTGGAGTTTTGGCGTCAATTCCTTCCAGTTTGATGTTTTTAGACGATTTTCTCGCAGCGGAGGAATCGAACATGGTCGACCCATCCACCCGACAAAAAGCATCCAAAATCACTTATTTCAAAGCTTCCACATACTGTCCATCTTCGTTGATGTTTATTGCTTAGATACACATCACATTTAAACCACAAACACAACTTTAGACTAAAATATGAAATTATTAAAACAAGCGACCACCCGCACCGTCAGAATTCCCGCCAAAACTCCGACAGATAAATTAACGCAAGAATAATAATTGTGTTTCGTCAATGGAACTAGACGAAGGAGTTCCAATGGAACTGGACGAAAGAGTTCCCATTATAACCAGGGGGGTGACTCCTGACGGTCGATTCGAACTTGAATTCGATTCGGTTTCATTTATCGACCGAATTCCAAAAAGGAGGAGGTCCTCAACTCGTCTGTATTTTTTTTATGTACGTTACGCGATATCTCCGCCAAATGTGGACCGATTTTCAAAATTCTTTTTGTGTTCGATAGAGCTTGTTTCAAGGGTGATCCCATATATTGGTCACGATCGGATCAAGGTGGAAGTCGGTCTGTTAAGTTTTTAATTACTTAAAATTCCACCGAAACGGAGTGCATTAATGTCGCGTTAAAAATTACCAAATGACAAGTGCTCGAATATTATGCAACATTAGCGCATATAAAAAGTTGATTTCGGCGGAATTTTAAGTCAATAAATGAAACCAAATCGAAATCACAATCGAATCGAGCGTCGGGAGTCGCCCCCCTGCCCCCTGACTCTTGACTAAATTCCACCAAAATCGACTCAAAAAGTGCGCTAATTCTTTGTGTTTTACATTGGATTCTAGAAGTTGTTTTCATTGCGTGTTGCATTGGATTCGAGTAGTTCTTATTTGGTCATTTTTAACATGATATTAGCGTACTTTTTAGCTCTATTTCGATGGAATTTTAAGTAATAAATTAAATCGAATCGAAGTCAAATCGAGTGTCAAAAATCAGCCCCCTGGCTCTCTGTCCTTATTTTTAAAACACCGTGCATGTGGACACCAAAAGGTTGCGGGTGCAAAGATCGGGTTGTGTTGAACTCAAAGGTTTGAAATGAAAGTTTAATGTGGCTTTGTGTAGGGGATTGCGAGCCCCACCCGGCGGCCTTTTATACCATACACTGCGCGCCGACGTGGTGACCATATTTAGGCGTTTAGACGGAATTGAGTTTACATAGGCGAATATATTTACATTATATTTATATTCACAGCTTCCGTTGCGCAGCGGGCGAGTAGTCAGCTGGGAAGCAAGAGACCGCGGGTTCGATTCCCGCACCGAGACAAATGTTTTTATGGCCTACAGTTATTTGTTTCGTGTCTGGGTGTTGTGAGACCGAAAGTCTCCCGTAGTTCCTGATACCCACGACACAAGACTCCATCTTAGTGTGGGGTCAGGACTATGTATGTGACTGTTGGGTGTTATTTAATTATTTATTTATTATTTAGTTTATGAAAAAACTGATGACTGTGGAAGAAGCGAAAGAGGTGTGTTTGAACCGAAGCAATTGGCGCTCCTTAGTCTCTGCCTACCCCTACGGGAAACAGGCGTGAGTTTATGTATGTATGTATGTATTTAGTTTATTTGTTCTTTTCATGGAAACAGATTGTAGGGTTGGGTGTGAAGTTCAGAAAACATCTTTTATATGACCGTGACCTTTAGTTTTATAAAGTAAAAATTCGCCTTGCTAGTCTTCGGTTACTTAAATGTGACGCAATTTTGCTATAAAAGTTTATGTGTCAAACAGTTAAATGGTTGGTCAGGGGAATTAAGAAAATTGAAAATTAATAGAAAATGAGGAGAGCTTTTTAAAGAGACCAAATAGTTTGAGGGCCACTTGCAGCTCCGTGATAAATCTCTCTTTATTCCAAATCTTGATTTAAAGATAGAAGTGAGCTGTAGGATTAATCGAGATAAAGTGTAACTCTAGATTACTCTAGATACTTACGAGACGGAGACTATCTCGAACAAATAAGACGTGGGTGGGGGGTGTAAGGTAGTTACATGTTATGGATTTAATTTATTATAAAACATTTGTATCAAACAATGTCTAAAGTAAACACGCATTCTAATTAAGGCTTAGAGTATATGTTTTGCTTATGGCTATAAGTAAGGTAAGCTTAGCGGATAGTCCATAATCTTATGTCCAAGGTACAAATTAAGCACCAGCTATTCATCTACTCGTATGCCATCTTAGGACAATGACGAAATGAAGTAAAATTCATGAATTTATAATGTCTTTTTTGTTCATTTATTTTTTAATAATTACGGGGTGTTTAATTATTTTTTCTCAGCTATCAGTTATGATCAACCCTAACGTGTGGTCACCCTAAACAGACGTCTACACAGGTGTACACAGCCTACGTCGCTTCACGACTCAATACACTTTTACCCAATTACATAGTTCGTCGGCTACAGATGACTATTATCGTCCAATCACATATTGTTGAACGATTGACAATCATTCTTTTAATGTTGTTAGTACATTCTCAGTTGTCTTTTATTTATCCTCCTGTCTGGGTTCTTTCTATAATAAGATAGTAAAGCTCTATTGGTTAAGGTATTTGTTTGTACAAGGAGAAAGAAAAAAGCTCGTTCGCTGTCACAGTATTATATACTAGATCTCAATTATAATATATAATATACTTTTCTCTCTCATGGATAATAGTGGGGTAGAAGATGCTTGTATGTATTTTATTATTCATTCGTAATTCAAAGTTTGGCACTAATTATTAGTAAATTTTATAATTTAGCAATCAAAGACTATTTTTTTATGGAATCGAAACGATCAAGTGGACCACAAAAAGAATCAACGAGTGCGTTGCCTACCTAAAAGCAGGGATTGGGAATTGGGAAAGGGAGGGGGGAATTGGGTCACCGCAAATCTCATTCACTGATCGAATGAACGAACGAACGCAACAGCGAACTGTCACTTTACGTACATTAATGATTATGATAATATAAGATTACCTGAGGCTTATACAAGTTTGTGCATAAACCGTGGAAATTGGCGACGGCTCGCTCCTAACGGCATTATTGAAAATGTATTAACGATGAAATTAAGTAGAAACTGACCTGGATTAACCACGTCAACTTCGTTAAAATGGGCCCTTATTACCTACGATATGAACGCGCAACGCGGTCGCTTCACGTTAACTTAATGAAATTCGTAGGGAATATGTCGATATTTATTACCACCAGTTTCTTCATGTATAGCTAAAGTAATAACTAAGCTAAAGTAAAAGCTATCTTTTACGGATACGGCAAATGACAGTTCAAGGTTAGAATCAAAGTAATGAAAGAAACCGATAAAACTGTGACGTATAAAAATCTGTTGCATAACTTAACATGAACATAAGCTCACGCCTGTATCATCGAAGCGGTTGCACAGGCGCACTAGCGAACCAATACACCTACATTTCGCCGAGCTTAGTTCTGTTCCATATGTGACAGGTGGCAAGCCCATCGCCATATCGGGAACAAATTCCAGACCTCGGGGTGATATGGAAAAATCCAATATCACTTTGCCCGACTCGGGGATCGAACCCGATGCCTCAAGATGGTAGTCGTACCGAAATACAACCACGCCACCGAGGCAATCACAAATAAAAATGTGATGTATAAAAAGTTGTTGCTTTTACGTAATACCTAACTTTCACTTTTGCTATCAATGAAGAAACTGAGGGTTAAAGATATCAATTTAGCCATAGTTTTTAAGACATTGAACTACATTTTAGATTACGTTTTATCCATCCCAAAAAATAGTTAAAGGTTTACTTACATTAATTACCCGTATGAAGCCAGGGCAAGCTATATAAATATTCAAATGGTATTCAAAACACAAACGTGTTGAGCGGTAAAAAATTGCCGCGCAACGGTCACTTCGACGGTTGCGAGCATATACCGTGAACTGCCCACCACCTGTTATTATTGTTCTACAAACCGATATCAACTCTATCACCGATCAATTAAGTCTCATTTAAAGTGAAGAACCACCCCCGATTATATCTTGTATGTTAAAAGAGGGTTTGAAAAATTTAATTGAGAGATTTCTACTTGACCGTTAAGTGCAACGTGGTAATATGCATTTTGTCCAATTTTTATAGCTGAGACTGGCAAACGAGCTGATGGGTCACCTGTGTTTAGTACCTTGGCCAAAACGCCAATCAGAATCAGCCTACTTATCAAAATCCAAAAATAACCAATATCCAAAATAAAAAGAAAGGAAATAACTTATGGAGTAAGATTGCTAGAAAAAGACGATTTTGGTCTACTGGACGCCATGTGACGCATTTAAATAATGTGATAAAATATTATACATCAATGTTAATATAAACAATTGAATTAATAAATGACTATTGATTTTTTTTTAAAATAAGCCTAAAAATATAATAAGAAATCGATACTCCACAGCCTAATTTAATTCTTTATAAATAAATAAAGAAGAAATAAATTCATTCTAGAGTTTAGACTATTTAATTCAATATTCCTTATGATTATTTAATATTTATCTTCACCGCACTCACACGGCGCGGCGTTCGATGAAAATTGAATAAAAGCACCCTACATTACGGGCAGGCTTCGAAAGGGTCTCATAATGTCGAGAAACCTTTACATAATATAAAAGATTGCATCCCAAGGAGCCGATGGATCGGTGAATCATCTCAAGGGTTCCGATAAATTTGGACAAATAGCCAAAACAATGTGCCCGAGGGATGACGGTGGACGCGGCCGGTAACTATACCTTAGTTAAATTTAAGCTTCGCATAAAAAAGATATCTAAAATAATTACAAGTTTAAAAACTTAACGAACTGACTTTAAAACTTATCTGTAGCCTAAGCACGAAAAACTAATGTAAATGTAAATGTATTCGAGTTCGCTGCGCACTGATGACGTTTGGTTAATATTTCATACAAATTTCATAGACGCGCATCGAGCTGAAATACATTTACGGTTGTCAGAAATTTTCCTGCTCAGGCCGCTGATCGTGACCAAATTTATATGGAACCCCCAAAGCTCTATAGAACACAAAACTAATCTTAAAATCGCTCCAAATTTGGCGGAGATATCGCGTAATATACATTAAAAAAACATATAGACTAATTATTATTGATGACCTGGTTCTTTTGAAATCGGTTGATAAATTATACGTGGTAGAGTCTTTCTGCCTCGGTGGCGTGGTTGTATTTCAGTACGACTACTGTCCTGAGTTCTCGGGTTCGATCCCCGGGTCGGGCAGTGATATTGGATTTTTCCAAATCATCCCGGAGTCTGGAATTTGTGCCCGATATAGCGATATGCTCGCTAGCAGATGTGATAGGGGTCACATCTGGGACGGAACTAAGCTCGGCGAAATGTGAGCTAGTTGGCTAGTGCGCCTCTACCTACCCTTTCGGGAATACAGGCGTGAGCTTATGTTATGTTATGTAGAGTCATCCTGTAGACAATATGCCAACAGTATGAATGGACCGGCTCGACCGCAGTATTGCCACTTTGCCGTAGAAAACTGTCGTGAAATGTTATTTTTTGGCTGCGTTTCGTGTGGTGAGTGAGACAAGGAAAAGACTGATGAGGACATGCTGTAGGGGCTACCAAAACCGGTTCAGTTCATCAAGGCCCCTTAGAAACGGCAAATATCTTTAATTTGAGCAAAAACAATAACCTCTTTCCTGAGCAGTTGAGTAAAAGCTTACACAAAGCTATAATCGACAGTTGCTTTTAGTTTAAATCTAGGATCTTTTCAATAGTACCCCCAATAAATTACCTTATCGCCTCAGGTCAAAGAACCTTTTGTTCCCAATAGTATAAATGCTAATATATTGGGTGTTACTCTCTACTGTTCTAAACACGGTTCGATTCCAAGACCCGAAGTTTTCCGAATTTTCCGGTTCATTTTTATGCTCATGGCGTTAGACAGCTTTCCCTTAGACAATTTACGACCGCTGACTGCTCGACGTCAACCTCCTCTGAGGGGTCTAATCCTAGGCATATTATGTTATAAAACCGCTTTGTCCGACCTGGGAATCGAAACCAGGACCTCCTGGTCCACAGACCTCTTGCGTTGTTACTATACTAAGGAGTTCAACTCCGATATCTAAGAGTAACATAACATAACATAAGCTCACGCCTGTATCCCCGAAGGGGTAGGCAGAGGCGCACTAGCGAACTAGATCACCCACATTTCGCCGAGCTTAGTTCCGTCCCAGATGTGATAGGGTGCGAGCCTATCGCCATATCGGGCACTAATTCCAGACTCCGGGCTGATATGGAAAAATTCCAATATCACTTTGCCCGACCCGGGGATCGAACCCGAGACCTCAGAATCGTAGTCGTACCGAAATACCACGCCACCGAGGCAGTCATATCTAAGAGTGATCTAAACAATTGGCGTTAAATAATAACAATAAATACACTCAATAGTCACACACATAGACCTACTTCGTATAACCTGTATCATATAATAGGTTTAAAGAAACTATGTCAGACGTGCTCTCACAACACCCAGACCCGATACAAATATATGTAGGTAAAACATTTGTCTCGATGTGGTAGTGGAACTGGCGGCCTCTCGCTTCACAGCCGGCGCCACGAAATCTATCGATGTGTCAACTTATTTCCACTCACCTCCTTAGCGAGTTTGGCGACGTGGGTCCTGAGCTCAGCCATGGCCGCCCTCATCTGCTGCCCCTCGTACTTCAGCCGACCAGCCTCGTTGTCTAACTTGTCCACTCTGGCCTCTTGGGTGCGAGCCAATTGGGCCAGGTCGGAGGTCTCAGTCAGCGCCTGTTTCAGCTGCAACAAGAGTACATATTCAAGATATTGTCAAGCTTTGCACGCATTTAGATTAAGGCAAAAAAAATGTTGAAAAATAATTTTAGCCGACTACGGTAAGGCCAAAAGGAAGTGTTATGGTTTTAGAAGAGTGTGAATATATGCAGATTTGGTGATAGGCTATTCTTAGCGACAAGATAAGCGAAAATGTTTTTATAAGTAACCTTAATGTCAAAACAGTATGAAGCAAAACAATGTAAGTAGTCGTTTCAGTTTTTTTTATAGCAGGGACTGGCGTTTGCTCGTTTGAGCAGATGGATCACCTGGGGGGCTACCACCACCTCTTATAGCAGTATTTTTATCATCTTACTTGTACCAATTCCCATACAAAACAAATGAAGAACGATTATAATAACACTGCTATAAGAGGTTGTGGTAACCCTGCTGATGGTAAGTGACCTCCACCGCCCATAGACAGTTGAGTAGTTTAAATATTATTCAGGGTGCCTATTATTAATTATCCAATGTCCGATGTAAAATGGGACAAGATGCGACACTAATTTCTAGATAGACCAGTACATCGTCACCAATACCAGCTCTGTCTACAAACTGTATGATCCTTACACTGAGGTACGCAAAAGCTCTTAAGTCGTTCCAATACCCATGAATCAGAGCCAAGCACGTCTGTTTGTTTGCTCCTTCCCTTCTCAGATACTTGAATTTAATTTAAAACAAGATAAGTGTTCCTCTTTGAGTGAACAATGTAAAATAAGACACAAATAAACTTCCGCGTGAGAGGTGATAATATTATTATGTTTTATTTATAAATATTGTATGAATAGTACTGAATTAATTTTTTTTTCGTGTGGGGGATTTTTCGGAAATATCTTTATATTAAATGCAAATAAAATTGTTACACCCTATGTCCTGTATTTGAGTAAATTCTAGCTTTGCTGAAGCTTTTTCATTTCTATTCTAAAGCGTTTCTTATAATAAAAACCAGTATTGTAAGCGTTGCTTAATTAAACATTGTATTATCTCTTTCACTCTCAAACTATTTGACTAACACCAAAAACATCTCTTAAAAGTTTTAGTAAGAGGTCTAGTTTCTAATATCAATATAGACTCATTAAAATACGGCGGTTACAAAGCAGGGTAATAAAAAAGTGAAGCCATAGCGATATTATTTCTTTCGTAGATGTTCTTAACGATGAAAACTTATTATTTAATGCTCTTAACTTCAAGAAGTAGTCGAAGCTCGAAGTCTCAAAAGTTTATTGAGGAGCGGTTTATTGAGAAAATATAATTTTAAAAGTATTTTGCTTTGAATGAATTTTTAATTGTATTTTTATGGATTGCTAAAGGTAGATCAGTAGCCCGACCACGAAAAACTAATGTAAATGTAAACTCGCTGCGCACTGATGACATTTGATTAATATCTCATACAAATTTCATAGACGCGCATCGAGCACGAATACATTTACGGTTGTCAGAAATTTTCCTGCTCGGGCTGCTAGGCTTTTACTTTTACAGGAGTCAAGATTCTCGGCTAAAGAGGCTAAATCAGAGGGTCTCAATTGATGGTTGCGTCAAGAGTCGGTTGCAGAAGGCAGTATTATTAGACTCGATACAAATCGTGAGGAGGTTCATCAGTCTGAGGCCCTAACCAACGGTGGCTTGAGTCTCGAGACACCGTAGAACAGAAATACTTTTGTTTATTAAATGCATTAATATTAAAATTTATTCTACTGTTATAAATGGAAAGTTGGATGGATTGATTTTACCAAACCACGCCCGAATGGCTAGACGTATCTGGATGATATTTGGCACAGGGGTTATCTGGAATAGCACCCGCAAAAGTTTCAATCATCCATGTGAACGAAGTCGCGGGCAACACCTCAAAAATAGTTCCAAAAGGTTCATAAGTTATAAAATATTTTACTTGTTTGATCTAAATACCACTTATGCTGGCTTCGTTATTTATGACACGCACTTTGTCCCAGAATATCAATTGGTATAAATCCGTAACGTCTATCAATAAAAGGTAACATCTGCTTTAGTTAATGTAGAGTGTGTGTTGTTTAGAACAGGTGATATGATTATGAAGCATTTCACAAAACAGAGATTATAAGATACCATTGGTTAATAACCAACTGACAATCAGAAAGAAGACACCATATATGTATATCTTTATATCTATCTATAATATAATAAAGAGGAAAGATTTGTTTTTTGGGTTTTTGTTTGTACTGAATAGACCCAAGAACTATAGAACCTATTTTATTTTAAATCACTTATGCAAAGCTCAAAGACATTTAACAGTATATAGACAGAACAACAGCACAAATCTTTTGATCCCAAAGTTGGGACCTAATGGCATCAATATAATATACCCTAGATGCACAGTTCTTAGCAAATATGCTCCTAAAAAGTGGACTCAGGAACAAAACAAAGAAAAAAATCACTAGTTCTAATTCTATCAACACAAATATAACCATATGCACGTTTTATAAAGTAGCTTTTTAATTGACATAAGCAAGCGTTCTTAAATTTGAATTTTGAAATTTAGAATTCTATCAGCGTCCGACTGTAGGCAAAAGAAGTGCTTAAGCACTCCTTTGCTGTCCCATTTTCCGAGCGTCAACTGTGCATCTAGGCAAATAATATATCGATGCCTAATGGTCACAAGTCAGTTTATTTGAAATTAACTCGCGCCAGGCCAACCAGCGTAATAATATTGTGAGACTAAACTTGTCCTACGTGATTCTTAATCATTCACAGAATATTCTAGGGTGTAAATTGTAATAATCGCCCTCGCATTGTAATAAGTGCTTGATGACGGTACTGAAGTTTGAGATCAATTTTTTTGTATGGAAACTTGCTTGGTAGCCTCTCGATAGTTAGTAATGTTAAATATCTTTGGCAAAGCTACATTATCAACGAGTAACATAGGTTACTTTTATCCCGAAAAAAATTGCAGTTCCCGTGAGATATCCACGCGAACCAAGTCACCAGCAGCAGCTAGTATAATATATAATACCAAAAGAAATATGAGCGCTATCAACGTGAAACGAAGGCAATATACATATGTACTATTTTCTTCTAATTTATAAGGGTCGGCGCGCATAGTGAGACCACCAGACCATGCGAATAGAGAAGTTTTCTAAACGCATGACACATTTCTACCTGAGAATGCGCGAGTAACGACGAGTCTACACGCGGATGCGCTTCGATCCTTTTTATGAAATAATTGTGTTAATTGATTTTGGATATTATTTCAATGAGGGCAATGTCGATAACAGTTTGACATCTAAAAATGCTGCGCTCCGCTATATGTGCGCAGACCCTTAGTATTGTAAATGTTTGCCAACCAAGTAATTGCTAATGATTTCTTTCTTAAATTGGGATGGAAAAGTAAACCTGGGCCTTCTGAATTATGTCGGTGAATGAAATAACAGCCAGCTATTTCATTTTATGAGACAGTGGTATCGGACCGGTCGAGCTAGCTCGCTTAGACTAGCTATTGCGAATCCGCTCGCTCAGAAATCTAGTTTCCGAGAGGAAAAGTAGCCTATGTGTTATTCTGATTAATCTTTTTGAATATAAAGTTTCATCAAAATCCATCCGGTATTTTTGCGTACGTGATAAACATACACAAATACTTAAAACAGTCTTCTTTATAATATTAGTAGGATATTTATTGATTTCTTAAGTTTACGCGAATGTTATACAATGAAATAAACCTATGTTATACGGATTATATCACGATTTGCTTTGCAGCCATCGATATATTATTTACCTAGATGCACAGCTGACGCTCGGAAAATGGGACAGCAAAGGAGTGCTTAAGCACTTCTTTTGCCTACAGTCGGACTGCGATAGAATTCTAAATTTCAAAATTCAAATTTAAGAACACTTGCTCATGTCAATTAAAAAGCTACTTTATAACACGTGCATAGGGTTATATTTGTGTTGATTGAATTAGAACTTGTGATCTTTTTCTTTGTTTTATTCCTGAGACCACTTTTAGGGGGATATTTGCAAAGAACTGTGCATCTAGGGTATATCATATTGATGTTCTTTGAAACGGCGGGCCTAAAACAAAATCGTGATAGAATCCGTATAAATTAGTAGGATTATTACCTGATTTCGTATGATGTGGAGCTGTCGCAGCAGAACCGAGTTGTTGACGCTCTCAGTGAGTTCCCTGATCTCGGAGCGCAGCTCACTCATCGAGGTCTTGGCCCATTGGAGCGTGGTCTGCTCATTCCGCTCGTGGTTGTTCAAGGGAGCCACTTTCCTGCAAAGAATGGGGAGTGAGTCGAAATATTATGACATCATTATTTATTACAATAGTAATATGAATAAAGATTCAGTAGCCAGAGCAGGAATATTTATCGAATTCGTATCGAGCTCGTTGCGCACTGATGACGTTTGGTTAATATTTCATACAAATGTCATAGACGCGCATCGAGCTTGATATGAATTCAATTTTTAAAAATATTCCTGCCATGGCTACTGATGACCACTGATAAACTTATTGTTTGGAGATCGCTGGTGTTTTCGATGGCAGTGCCTTAACAGTATCCCTAGTTCGAGTTTATGTTGACAGTTTTCGATTCTCGGAATCGACGATAGTATGCGTCTTCCCCATATATTTGACTATCAGCGCCACGCGGAAACTACAACGAACTAAAAAATGTATGTAGTAGCTCTACCATGAGATTTTTGACATTTCACGCTAGCGACTGCTTAAAATAACATAACATAACATAACAATAACATAACATGTTATTTTAAGTTAAATAAATTGTATGAAAGTCGTCAATTCTCCACTAAATCGCTAGAGGCGTTCGGGTGTTTGTCATACAAATATTTTACAGAATCGCTAGCGAATGCCAAAAAAACTCATGGTCACAGATAACCTCTTTGTCGTGGTCGGATAAAAAAATAATGCAAGTAACAGCAGGATGCAGTGTTATGCAACAGCGGTCGAGCCGTACCGTGTCTCCGGCGCCCTTCCGGTTCTGTTTAGTAATATCATATAATTATGGACGTTTAGACCAACGGCCAGAATAGGGCCTCTATTCCCTGTGACCATAATAATCCAGTGTTAGGTTAACATCGTGAAAAAGAACTTTATGTAATTTTCTTTAAGCATATATTTCCTTGGTCCGTTGTGGACTGTGGAAAATCAGTCTCCAGAAACCCTCAGTCAAGCTTATTTCAAAAGTGAAACCGGCGCTGATCTTCGTTTTTCTATATACCTCTATAATTACTTTTATAGCAGTGACACATCCCATGGTTCGATTCCCATGTTGGGCAGGTTTGGCAGTGTTTTGTAACACGATTTAGCTGGGTCTAGATCCTGACGGGAGTTGACGTTAGGTAGGCAGCTTGTCTTAAAAACAAATCCAAATCCTTTCTACAACAAGAAGTGGGATCAACGCAAGTAGAAAGAAGGAATAACAGGAAATTGTTTCATAATTAAAACTGTTCGATATTAAAACGAAAGCTCTAGTAAAGTTACCGCAAAAAGAAAAAAAACGGTACAGGATAGTAAGCGAAGGCGAAGGGTTCAAGGATCGTTGTAAAATTAAACTTAGTTATTAAACCTAAGCTTGAAGGCTAATTGATATTAAAAACTAACCTCTCCGCTTTCACGAGCTTTATTTAAAAGAATTTACTATTTAATTAGGAGCAAGAAGAATGTCAATCATAGCATAATTATATTAAAACCTTACTTTATCTTGATTGGAATATGTAATGTGATAGACAGATTGCGAAGATAATAAGTGGCGATGCGGAGAAGAATGTACGAGTCCACATGTTTCCCATTGCTAATTGTGGAACAGGATCCTACGTGGAGAATCACCACTTTCCTTCGCTTCATGAATACAATATAAATCGTCAATACTTCGCTACCTATTTGACACAGACATAAACATATTTTTTTGCTTTCTGTGATCGATTGCTAATCATAATCTTTGGAGAGCATGAATACCGTTACCGCGGATAATTTAAACAAGTTGAAACCTATGGCTGATGATGATCAAAAACTTAATAACCGCCTCAAAATTCAAAAGACCTGATTTAATTTTTATGGGACCACCTTAAGAGTACATACATACATACATGTAAGTACTTGTACCTTAAGAGTAGGTTTGATTAAAAACAAGACTAATCTTTAAAATCAAACCACATTTGCCGAAAATATCCAAAGAAAAATCTATCGCAATGAGAACAATGTCTTTTGAAGTTTAATAAAAAATCACCAATGAATTTATTAATGGATTAGCTTGCATATTCACATAATGGGAAAGAAGTGAGCTCGACGGAAGAGTTCTCAACTCGTGTTACTACAGCCGTCAGTCTAATAAAATTCAATAAAGTTTCAACATTTCCTTTGCAGCGAACCTTTTTGTCATTCAAGAACAGGAATGCTAATTCCAAGCTTAGTGTAATGATCTGCCTGAAACTGAATGTGAATGAAATTTTTCATTTAAATACCAGTAAGATATTCATGGAAGTTCAGATGCATCGCGTCATGCTCAGATGGCGCCCACCGTGAAGGATTTCAGATTTAATTAGTTTTAACGGATAAATAGCTAGTGTACTTCTTAGAAGAAGCTGGGCTATGCTTTTATAAATCTTTGCATGAGTTAGATGGCCACAAAATATAATTTGTTAAACGGTCATTTGTTTCCTCCATATCAAGTGTTTTTATACAATAATATGTATATTAAAACATCTATAATTGAAGCATCATACGACTTTATCAATGTCGTTAGTTTATCTGTGCAAACGTAATAAAAAAAATAGATAGAATTACTTTCACATTTATAATTCACGTCCGTTCCGAAGAGTAGGTAGAGACGAACTAGAAAACCAACATTCCGCCGAGCTCATTTCCACTGACAAAGGGCGAGCTTATCGTGGTATCATGGGACAATGGACCATAGACAAAAATGTGTAGCGAAACCAAGTTTTGTATGGGTGTTTTGTGTAACGTTTTAGTGCAGGAGACGCGCCTTAAGCTAGTCATTTAAAATAATCTTGGATAAGATCGAAGTAACTTCGATGTGGAATTTTATCTTTAATCCACATTTTGCGTTTACCTGGTAGTTTATCTGTGTACACATATCATTCCATTAGTTTCCGTGTGCCGTATTGAATAAATATTGGATATTTGGTTTTGATGTTTTCGATAGTGTTATCGCCAGATGGTGCCGTCAGGTGCCTCTTATCGATCAAATTGTATTGCTTCTTCATGCTGTTTAATATCACCTAGATGGCTTTTATCATTTACTTAAGGTTTGATGTTATTATAAGTAATTTGATTTACTTTTGGGCTTAGAAGTTAATTTTTTAATCTGTTAAAAATAGTATTAGCGAGAGGCCACGGGTTCGATCCCCGCACCGAGAGATATGTTTGTATGGCCTACAGATATTTGTTTCGGGTCTGGGTGTTGTGAGACCGAAAATCTCTCGTAGTTCCTGATACTCACGACACAAGACTCGATCTTAGTGTGGGGTTTGGACTATGTATGTGACTTTTGGGTTTTATTTATTTATTTATTTATTTAAAAACTGTTTCGTTCGAGCTGGAATTCAAAAATGTCCTTAGTACGTCCATAAGACTAAGAATAAAATAACTGTCATCTGCTGGGCACGAGCCTCCTCTACTAATGAGAGAAGATATGAGTCTACCAAGCTGGCCTAATGCGTATTGGTGGACTTCATAAACCCTTGAAACTGTTGTGGAGAAATTCCCAGGTATACAGGTTTGCTCATGATTATTTCCTTCAAGCATGTAGATATCTTTTGGAGTTGGTTTCGAACCTCTGAGCTTCGTTTCGGAACTCCGTACCACCCCCAACTGAGCTATTTACGCCATTATAATATTTTGGCAAAATACACGACTAGTAAAGTACATACATCCATTCTTAAACTCACGCCGGTATCCCCGAAAGGGTAGGTAGACGCGCACTAGCGAAATAGAACACCAACATTTCGCCGAGCATAGTTCCGTCCCAGATGTGATAGGGGGCGAGCCTATGGCCATATACGGCACAAATTTCAGACTGCGGGCTGATATTGCAAAATCCAATATCACTTTGCCCGACCCAGGGGATCGAACCCGAGACCTCAGGATGGAAGTCGTACCGAAATACAACTAAGCCACCGAGGCAGGCAGAATAGCAAAGTGTACAAACATGTTACATTTCATTACACAAATGTCGACGGATGGAAAAGAAAATACACAGATACGCGTATTTTTTGTAAGCAATTCCCCCACGTAGAAATGAGTTTATAATATTCAGAAGAGGGTAATTCTACCATTGTGTTATGCATTTATAGCTTCCGAGTTCTCGTGTTACAGAAGAATGCCACAGAGGTAGAATGGAAATAGACGATGCTTAAATATTCATAATATTAATTGTACTTCAGTATGACTACCGTCCTGAGGTTCTGTTCTGGTCCTGAGCCCGGAGTCTGGAATTTGTGCCTCATATGGCGATAGGCTCGCCCCCTATCACATCTGGGACGGAACTAAGCTCGACGAAATGTGGGTGTACTAGTTCGCTAGTGGGCCTCTGCCTACCACTTCGGGGATACAGGCGTGAGCTTATGTTATGTTATGTTATATTAAATATTCATGGCAAAGGCCTTTTACAGACTGATAGCTATGGTATTAGCCATTAGGGATCATATGTGCGTGAACAAGAACACCCTTTTCAAAATTCGTCATCAGCTGCAGGACATCAGCCACTCAACATTTTGAAGATTACTGAGCGATAAATATTTTTTATTATTTTTCTTTTATTCGAAACTGATAAGAAGATGTAGTATTTGGTTTTCCAAACTTCCTCACAACGTGACGTAACAACAAAACGCCACTTTACGATACGAGACAGAGATGTGTGTAGTCTATTACATTTACGTCTGTGGAATATCCTTAAAAACAACGTTAAGTTTATTTTTATTACACGAAGTTCGCTTTAGGGTCTCCATCGTAGGGGATTGTATTCCGGACCATAATTTTTCACATCTAAGCCTTTGTTATGCGACACAAACCTTATTATTGCAAAGTTAAATTATTTCGAGGATTTTGCTGTATATAATTATTTACGTACAATTATATTACTAGCTGTACACGCAGCATTCCGCAGCAACGGTCCTGGGATCAAAGTCTTGACTTGGATTCGTATTTTTTTTCCATCTGCTCTTATCCTGCTCCGGTGGCTTGGTTGTATTTCAATACGACTACAAAGTGATATTGGATTTTTCCATATCAGCCCGGAGCCTGGAGTTTGTGCCCGAAATGGCGATAGGCTCTATCACATCTGGGACGGAACTAAGTTCGGCGAAATGTGGGTGTACTAGTTTGCTAGTGTGCCTCTGCCTACCCCTTCGGGGATACAGGCGCAAGCTTATGTATGTATGTATGTGTTTTTGTATGTCTCGATAGCGACAATGTAAAATAATTTGTTTAAAAAACTTCAATTACCCACGTCATCACTAGAGGCGTTTGGGTGTTTGTCATACAAATATTTTACGTAGTCGCCAATGTGAAATGCCAAAAAAACTCATGGTCGAGCTAGAGTGCGCGTTGAGAGTCAAAAATGTGCTTGCTATGGCCATAGTGAATTATTAGATCAAAAACCAAAGATGCTTCTAAGCCATGCGAGAAGTCTATTCCAATCGAACTAAACTGAAAACACCTTTAGCCTCGGGTGTGGATTCTATTTGATTCGCCTCCTATCTAGGTCGATATTTTTCGATGTTCGACAAAAAATTCATTGGGCAGCCACATGTTTCAAATTCAATCTAAATTCAATTAAAGTTTCGTTTTCCAACGGAATATTTGCACGCTCTGAATTCGAAGATATTTTTTCATTCGTAAAAAAACATTTTTTGGGACAAAGGTTTCCAGACTAACGAAAGGGAGAAAGGTCATAGGAGCCATCTAGTACAGCAAAACCAAAATTTTAGTTTGGAATAATCACAAGTTTAAAAACTTTACGGACAGACTGCAAATCCGTTCGTGACCATTTTATATAAGACCCTTGAAATAAGCTCTATCGAATACAAAAAGAATTTTGAAAATCGGTCCACATTTGGCGGAGATATCGCGTAACATACATAAAAAAATACAGACGAATTGAGGACCTTCTCCTTTTTTGGAAGTCGGTTGAAATTGTTAATTTTTTTCCTACATTAGGTACTGGTTTAACCCGTCGGAGGCGTCACATAAATATGTTCTATAAGCGTATGAGCCACCGGAGGCCGAGCTGCCCGTGACTATTTAAAAAAATATTCTTTACCAACTAAATTCCGGTTTAAAAAAAAGTTGAATAACTCATTCAGTACAGCCTATGGAAATAAAAATATCGCCTCGGAACAAGAAAGGGAGTCGCATTTCTGGGCGCATTATTAAAATTAACCATTTGCGGAAACAAGTCCTTACTTTTCCGGGTGCCGTGAATGTAAATTTAATTTTATCGGATTTTTATAATCGGCATAAAAAGTATAAGGAAGATAAATAAAGATAAAAGAAAGAAATTATAAGCCTTTAACTTTTATTTTGAACATACATAACTTAACATAACATAAGCTCACGCCTGTATCCCCGAAGGGGTAGGCAGAGGCGCACTAGCGAACTAGAACACCCATATTTCGCCGAGCTTAGTTCCGTCCCAGATGTGATAGGGGGCGAGCCTACAGCCATATCGGGCACAAATTCCAGACTCCGGGCTGATATGGAAAACTCCAATATCACTTTGCCCGACCCGGGGATCGAACCCGAGACCTCAGAACCGTAGTCGTACCGAAATACCACCACGCCATCGATTTGATAACGCCACGCCAACGAGTCTAGAGCACATCTGTATGGCGTATCAGCACGTTTGTATTGATATAAATGCGCGTTTACAGAGCCAGTATTTTTTTATCGTGTGCAAAAGCTTGCAGTCTGCGTTTGAATTTCGTTTTAAAAGCGTTAACGCGCGGCATAATCGTTAAGAATACGTCGTGTGCATAGGCCCTAAGTTATAAGCCGCTAAGAAAAACCGGATATACACTGGCTCATCCTGGAACGCGAACCACACAAGGAGTGTCGCTATAGTAGCGTTTAACACACGTGCAGTGGTCGCTATCCGACCGAATATGAATATCCTACAGCCAGCAAATTGTACATTTTAGAAAAGTAGGTCATGTAGGAATGCGAGAAAATTTCGTACGACTATATTTTGAAGTTGTGAATCTCATACTGTAGCCGTTTTAATATCACTATATTAAATGCTTTACCACGACTTTTAGAGTTGATATTAAAATGCCAATTGCCAGCGAGCGTGCAAAATGATACAAACTGAATGCGGATGTCACTCCGTATTTCTGTTTGTTATTGAACCAATTTTGACAAAAAGTATCATGAAAACTTGAGCTCTAGGAAAGGTTATTTAAGTCTGACAGAAGCGTGTAGTATTAAGATTACCTAGTTTATTTCCCCTTACTCAATATACGTTCACGGCTGGTTTCAAGTGTTGTTATTGTGTCCATACCTACCTGCTTCTTTTCTAAATTGATAGTGTTACCTTATTGTGACCTGTCATAAGTGCATTTGATATGCCTACGTGGCCAATAAACATTTTTATTTATTTATAATAACCTAATCGGAAGTAGGTAAACGCTGTCGTGTATAAAACCAGTTCCTACCATCCGTAGTCACCGAAACTTGTTTCGGGACGACCAGATGACGAGCACAGCTGCTCGTCGCGCTGCAATTCCGGACACAAAAATAACTCACTCCATTACAAAGTACACCTCAGTTAACCCAGAGGCAGATCAGAGGAGCACGATTAATTACAATTGTAAAGGTGCAATTATGTACACCCGACCACGAAATACCTAAGGCTGCGTATTTACAGAATAGCCATTTTGCAAAGAACACCAAATTGTGGCGTGCATTTCATATACACAAAGTCTACCCTGTCAATTTTCTTAAATTATGCAGTGAGATAAAAAAAGTGAGCACCAAAAAGAGTTGGTGGTGGTATACACCTTGGTGTATTATTTGAAATTGTCATGAGAATGATCATGGTTAAAGTAAAGCAAAAATAAATTGAAGAAAATAATTATGCTAGATTTTTGTCTACCCTAAACTAAAAGCCTGTGCACGGTACTGGCCCCAAAGCACGCTATCAAGCCACGTTTACCCACAAAAGTATAAAACCAAGAGAAGAGAACTTTTAATTAATCATTAAAATAATTAATTAAAAGTTGGAAAACCTTTACGATCGCCTATCTGATGTGAACCCCTCCTTGAGGCTCTATTCCCAACCAAATCGCGTTAAAACTATTTTATCCAACTTTGAATTCGAACCTAGGACCTCTCGATTCTCAGTAATATGCGCCACCACTAGACCAAAGAGGCGAACACACAATACTGTAGTAGAATAAAAACCATCACTCGTACAACGTGCAAAAAATAGGTGAATTCTTTTTACAGCAAACCCGTAATCAAAGGTAAGAATAAACGTCCTTGAAGACGCATTAGCTTTTTATTTCGGGCATCGCTAAAAATGTCCGCCAAGCTTCCCCCAAGGCCGTTAAACCCATCCAACGCAAGGGACCATTCGAAAAAGGCGGCCTCACCTCCACCACCCGCCTTATAAATGTTTAATTACGGACAGATGCAAAGGTGCTATGCCGATGGCATTAGAAAAAGTTTCGAAATTCGATAACATTCATTTTCGTGTACCAAATTGAATGTAAAAAAATTCCGAAACACTCCGTTGTAAAAACGTTTTTACGTTTATACATGTAGGTGCATTTTTGAATGCCTGTTTAAAACAACTGACAGCCGGCCATATGCCTTCGAAATAGAGCGACCATCATTAGAATAACACCTGCCTTTGTTAGACGTTTGAATAACGCCGGTCCCTTCGAGTTAGACGCGGTAGCGGTGCTCGGGGGCGTATTTTTTTGGTTGCGAGCGTGTGTTGTTCGTTTTCGACAGCTTGAATCGACCAGCTGTTACTGCTACTACTCTATGGACCACTATTTTACAAAGCCTCTAACGGATCGTTTATTACTATGGTCAGTAAGATGCAATTTTTTATGTTTGGTAAAGCTCGGCGTACTACAATCGGGAATGACAGTGTTACGGCAAAGCACTTTAGTGGCACTATTTGCATTTGTTGCAGAAATCCCGAAATACATAGAAACCAAAAGTGTCCCTGTTACAGTACAAATAGTCGTTGCGGAATGTTACCGAGTTAGCAATGAAATGTTTAGACAAAAGTCTATGGCTGAGATCTAAAGAAACGACGAAGACGAACCCCCCTGGAGGTTACCACCACCTTTTATAGCAGTATTATTATAATCTTACTTGTACCGATTCCCATACAAAACAAACGAAGAACGAGTATAATAATACTGCTATAGGAGGTTGTGGTAACCCCCTTAAGGGTTGGTCAGAGGCGAACTAGTGAACTGGAATAATCGGGTTCCATCGAGCTTATTTCCGTACCAGATTGGAGGCGAGCCATATCGGGCACAAATACTTTACATTTGCTAGCGAGAAGTGCCAAAAACTCATGATTGAGCTACATTAATGAAAATGTTATCTCTAATATACTCGTAGTCTGAACGCGCCTTTACATATTCCGATATGTACGTACAAGGTGATCAAAAGTTAAATGCAAAATGTTTATAAAAGTTTATTTTTTGTTCGAGCTGCGCGCGTGTGTCCGCACCGGATGTGGGCTCGAGGCACATTACTTCCGCTCCACATATAAATAAACATTCTAAAAGAGAACAATGTTCACCCCCATGACTGCCACATCCCCCCTGCCCTCACCGTACCTCACCGCACCGCGACGATAATTCTGATTTCAATTATGTTTTTGCATTACTAATTAGAGGTATAAGCAGTATAGGGGTAAGTAAACTTAAACCTGCCACTGTGTTGCGGCGGATGAATATCTGACACGAAAACGAGGGACCGCGGATTCCTGCATTGAGACAAATACTATAAGCGGGGGGTTTTGGCGGGAATTCTGAGGGTGCGTGTGATCACTTGTTTTAATGATTTCATATTCTAGTCTAAAGTTGTGTTTGTGGTTTAAATCTGATGTGAATTTATGCGATAAACAATGTGTGGAAGCTTTGAAATAAGTGATTTTAGACGCTTTTTGTCGGGTGGATGGGTCGACCATGTTCGATTCCTCCGCTGCGAGAAAATCGTCTAAAAAGCATCAAACTAGAAGGAATTGACGCCAAAACTCCAGCAGGGCCTTGAAATCGAACACGTCCATTCATTATACTTACGAAAATTTAGATATAGGAAACAAAGTATAAACAATTATAAAAAAGTATACGGCTGAAGGACATTGTATCCATGGCTATGAACAAGTTAATAAAAAAAATCTAAGCGAAGCGGTTCCAACGTCATTGGACAAATATTAAGGGCTTACTTTTAATAACATCTTCGCATATCTTTTCGCTAAGAATAACCTGTCAATTTTTTCCTTGCGTTACATTGTATAAAAATGAAAGGGACAACCTATGGTTAAAGATAAGCAGTGCTTAAATATTTTTATAAGTAAGTATGTATATAATCACAAGTTTAAAAACTTAACAGACCGACTTCGAATCCAATCATGACCAAATTGATATGTCACCACCCTTGAAATAAGCTCTATCGAATACAAAAATAATTATGAAAATCATCAGAAAATGTAGCCTGTGTCTCTCAGGCATGCTTTAGTTTACTACAAGTGCTATTTATAACTTCATCACATTAAATATTCATTGAATACATATCATAATTGGAATGTAGCTTGTGGCGCTCAATAATCTGTGCCTACCCCTGTGGCATACCAGGCGTGAGTGTCATAAAATGGTTCTACACCATAAGATTCCGTAAAATTTTACTTTATCTGGCATTCGGGGGTTTTCAAAATCGGTTCAGTATTTTTAGAGATGATATCTATACAACAACAACAACAACAACATAAGCCTGTATTCCGCCGGGGTAGGCAGAGGCGCACTAGCGAACTAGAACACCCACATTTCGCCGAGCTTAGTTCCGTCCCAGATGTGATAGGGGGCGAGCCTATCGCCATATAGGCACAAATTCCAGACTCCGAACTGATATGAAAAATCCAATATCACTGCCCGACCCGGAGAACGAACCCGAGACCTCAGGACGGTAGTCGTACCGAAATACAACCACGCTACCGAGGCAGTCACGATAATTTTATATATTATTATTACCTATGTAATAAAAATTCAAAATTTGTAATATACATCCAAACATTACTGTTATAAATTATACCGAATAGCAATGAATCTTCATACAAATATTGAAAGCGAACAATTGAATAGAGTGGGGCAAATATACACATTCACTGCATTACGGGAGTATTAAGTCATATTTGACTTTCAGACTACACGATGCGTTGTGACCCTAGATCTACTATATATTTCGTCTGGTATGGAGGTCAATTCATCGTAGCTTTGTGCAAAAAATTAAGAGATATACTTTTAACATTCTCATCATTCATTGACAGCCTCCGTGACGCAGCGGACAAGTAACCGGCTGTGAACATGAAGTCGCGGGTTCGATTCCCGCACCGAGACAAATGTCTGTGTGGCCCACAGATATTTGTTTCGGGTCTGGGTGTTGTGATACCGAAGGTCTCTCGTAGTTCCTGATACTCACGACACAAGACTCGATCTTAGAGTGGGGTCAGGACTATGTGTGTGACTGTTGGGTGTATTTATTATATTATTATTATTATTATTCTCTATCTAATTTATATGAAAATGTACTGGAAATACTTGAGTAATATGATGTTGATGTCAACATCATCATTGTGTTACCAAGACAATCACCAATGTGGCTCAAGCAAGAATATGTTAAAATAAAGACAATGGAATCCGTGTTTATCAGACTCTAGGCTAATATTGAAAAATCCAATATCACTTTGCCCAACGCGGAGATCGAACCCGATACCTCAGGACGATAGTCGTACCGCAATACAACCACGCCACTGAGGCAGTCTAGTACACAAAGTCTTAGATCAATATAATATAATCACAACCATATCTTGGGAATATCCCCAAGGGACAGAAGTGCACCGATAACCTTGTTCCCGATCTGTAATGCATACAATTACCACAGCAAATTGCACTTTAGCCACAGGGCTAAAGTGCCTTTTAGTAGAAAAGATCCATCTTTTCACACCTTGATTTGATTTGATTTGATCTCACTCAGAAAAGTGCAGCGCAAGGTTTAGTAGCCTTCTCAAAAATATTCCTGCTCAGACCGCAAAGCAATAACGGCCATCTTCTGCCATAAACATACCAATGTATATTATCATTAATATGTTAAATATATCAATTCCACTTGGGTTCTAGTAATTCTGATATTAAAACAAGATAAAATAGTCATAACGCGCAGATCTGTAACAGTCGCCACAAGGCCCGTTATGAACCAATTAAACGAGCCATATGTTTACCAGAGGCTGTATAAAAACGACGCTGGTATTAAAAATAAAGTCAAACAAAATCGAAAAGCAAAACTGAGAACTGGCAGGTGGTGACTTGTCCAGCTATGCAAACTGGATGGTCGCTATCTCGCGTCAGGGTTGCCACACAACCTACGTTGTAGTATGCTCTCATATGGGTAAGTAGCGTTTGAATTTCCACTTCCCCCGATTCAGACATAAGTACTAATTTCGGTTTCTTTCTTTCTACCTGCCCTTATCCCTTAATGCCGGCGCAACACTCTTTCCAAGCATGTTGCAGAGAAGATTTACCACAGTTTTTACGACCAACTGCCTGACGTCAACCCTCTCTCAGAGATCCAGTCCCAGGTAAATTAAAAATTAAATTAGAAAATTCACTTTGCTCGACCTGGGAATCGTACCCAGAACCTCCCGGTCCACGGCCAATATATGCTGCCACTAGACCAAGGAGGCGACTATAAGTAATATTTTCGCTACATTTCTTTTTTCGAACATTCTCGTTGGTTGGGCATGCTTTTGACCAATCCCTTAGAAAGTCATCAATTTGGGCTGGGTGATGTATGTTTACGTTAACTGCATACCCCTCGACATTTGTTTGTTTCGTCAATCTCCTTATCTATCCTCTCAATGTATCCCAACCACCTCAACATCCCTCTATTTGTAGTTGTCACCATATTATCTTTTTCTCCACAAACATCCATCATCACAGCGCTCTCATATGGTATATTTATTTTATTCAACGTTAAAAGGCCTTTTTCACTTATATTTTTATGAAAATGTATAAATTTAAATTTAATTTAAATTCTCGTCACGGTATCTTGAAATTGGTATGAAAATATATTCTTTATGCCATCATCCTTAAGCCCATATTACTAACGTGATTTATTATTAACGTGATGAGATGCGTTACACACTGGTTTTGAGAATCAGGATCCAAAAATGTCCTGCAGTGACAATTATACAAAATTATTAATCTCTAAATAAACGACGACAGCCGACGGTCCCTAACTGATTAAAAACTAATTAAATAATTCCTCGGACTTCTAAGACCGACCCTATCATATGTTGGAAAGCATGCGAATTGAAAACGTATTTCAAATTAAATAAGGATTAAAATCAAATGGAATGCTACGGAGGCTGATGATACCGCATCTCGGGAAGGCAGGTGTTCGTTGGAATTTTGTTTAGAGTAGATGCAAGCTTTATTTATAACAATCAATACGTTTTTAACTAATGTTATTTTAGAAGCAGGTATTAGTGTAATTACTGGCATGATGGATCCATATAACACGATTCCTGCCAGCTTTCTTCTTTCTTTCTTTCTTCTCTTTCCTATTGTGTCCACAAGGACTCCTCCATCTTTTTCCACTGTTCGCTTTACATGATAAAAATAGATACTGAGAGTAAAAACTGCCTCGGTGGCGTAGTTGTATTTCGGTACGAATACCGCCCTGAGGTCTTGGATTCGAACCTATTTTGTATTTATTTGTTTTTCAGTCCCGACGTTTCAAAAGCTTTACAGCCTTCGTGGTCACAGATCGGACTAAGGTGTCAGTTGTCGAAAATGTTAATATTACAATATCTACCTTCATTTTAAAATAATACACATTTACAAAAACTAGTAAACTAGTGTTAGTTACTTTCGAAAAATGTTAACCTTTTCCCCTGACAACGTTGCCAACTCAAAGGAAAGAATTGCGAAATATTACGCACTTCCCAAGTGGCTCGAGGCGATAGCTCAAATCATGCCGATGCTATGACCTGGTTCCGGAGAGCACTCAGCAGGCCGATCTCGCGGCTTTGTGATTTACGAGATTTATGAGAATTTGAGATTTATATTACGACACGCTTTGGGATTTCAAAGTGACAGTCTAAAGGCGCTTCTATTTTTAAGGTTACATCAACAAGGAGCCCTAATAGTTTCGTGATATCATGTCCGTCTGTAAGATACAGCCATTTTATTCGGAAACTAATAACGCTACACTCCGCTGCATAAGTGTGTTCACTTGAGATTAGTTATGATGTTTTGACAGGCAATGTATAAAACATCTGTCAAATCGAAAATAACTCTTAGGCTCAATTGCACCACTATTATTAACCTAGAGTTAGTCCTAACCGCAAGTTAAGTTACATGTCATTCATACATTTTCTGTCAATTTAGCTTGCGGTTAGGACTAACTCTAGGTTAATAATAGTGGTTCAATTGAGCCTTAGTATAATATTAATCTGGCTAATACATTATTAAACATATGCAGAATACCTATGGCTGAATTTCTTGGCGCTTCTATTCAGACCAGTGAGCTTTTTTGAACCACCGGTAGATTGTATAATTTGTAAAAGTGCCTATTTACTTAATAAAGCATAACAACATAAGCTCACGCCTGTATCCCTGAAAGGGTAGGTAGGGCGCGCACTCGCAAACTAAAACACCCACATTTCGCCGAGCTTAGTTCCGTCTCAGATGTGATTGGGGGCAAGCCTATCGCCATTTCGGGCACAAATTCAAGACTCCGTACTGCAAGGTTATCACCACCTCTTATAGCAGTATTATTATAATCGTTCTTCGTTTATTTTGTATGGAAATCGGTACAAGTAAGATTATAATAATACTGCTATAAGAGGTGGTGGTAACCCCCCTGATACTGAATTGAAAAAACCCAATATCACTTAGCCTACCCGAGGATCGAACCCGAGACCTCAGGACGGTATTCATACCCAAATACAAATACGCTGTTGAGGCCGTCTTACTTAATAAAGATTTCAATTTGATTCATAAATCATTTTAATCAACAATAATTTAAGAGTTTGCTAAATAACAATTCAAACAACCACTGCAATTAAGGGATGCTTTAATAATACCGTGGTGAGGCACGCGGTACACGCGGTCAGGGGTCAGCAGAGACAATACAGAGCTAAGTAATTATTACAATACAGTAATAGAGTGCGGTAAACCACAAACGCACAAAGCCTCTGGTAAATTGGGTATTTAACTATTTCTAAAAAGTATACAGGGCTATTCATTAGTTTATCCTAAACATGTAAAAAAATATTTCGTTATTTATTTTCATATATTTAGTTTAAAAAAGCAAAAATGATTATGTATAATTTAATTTGCCGCCAAAACGCTATCTGTTAACTGTAGATACGGGTGACGTCATCTTTCCTTACCATAGATACAAAATCGCTCATTAAAATATATTGCGGAAATAACATGTATGATTTCAAACTAAAAAAACGGGTCAGATATTTCGTCGATCAGATATTGATTGTCGATCACATCCACGTTGAAATTAGGTTGAGCTTTAAACAAAAATAATATACCAAATAACCTGGCAGTATGACTTTGAATCTTAGGTCTCAGGCCATTCTGAAACAAATTTATAAGAAAAATAAGTAATGTGACATCATGCGCCGTGATTTATGTTTACAGCCACGTGACGTACAGGTACAAAAATAAGTATTTAAATTACTGAAATAAAATTATCCTTGGAGTATTTTTAATAAATTCCTATTGTACAGGTTATTTAGATGATAAATCTATGTTCCTACAGAAATTCATTGATATTCGTTACTACAGTCTGGTGTCTACCCAATTGCGGCACGAGCAACAACATTTTTTACAATCGTAAATGTATCGAGCTCGGTGTGCGGCTATCAAATTTGTATAAAATATTAACCAAATGTCATCAGTGCGCAGCGAGCTTGAATACATTTACTATTGTCAGATATTTTCCTGCTCGGGCCGCTGATGTGTAATCAATTGATAAGAAAGTAATAGTATTATAAAAATATTTGATCAAGCTTAATTTCTCCGAAAAGGGAAGTTAAGTGGAAATATTTTACGCTAGGCTAGCATCTCCTACACCATAACGCATAGGCTACTACAAAAAGAACACGGCTATATAAAACGTGCCAAAAATGCACACGCAATTATTCCTATCGGCGCCACAACTTGAATTTGCATCTAATTTGCAACTCAGTCAGCTATCCGATAGCTCACTGTTCGCCTAATAAGACCGCAGCCTAAACCCGGTTGCACAACAAGAGTTACCACTTAGTTCGCATAGTTAAACCGGTCGGTCGGGCAAGGAGTTTTCGCCAATTATTCAGAAAAGATCTTCCAAATAGGGGTGGACGTTAGGCAGGTAGCCGACGTTAAAAAATGAAAACCAAGTCATTTTATAAGATATAGAATTCATAGAAGTACCAGGGACTTATAGTGCCACAACATCGAGACTAAAACAAATATCTGTGGATCAACATTTATCTCGATGTGGGACTCGAGGCTGCGGTTGTTTTTAGCAGAGACTGGCAAATGAGCTGACGGGTCACCTGGTGGTAAGTGATCTCCACCGCCCATAGACCCCAAGACACCAAAAGAATCATGGGTGCGTTGCCAACCTAAGAGGAGGAAATGAAAGGGGAAGGAAAAAGGGATTGGTAAATGAAGGCCATCGGAAATCTCACTCACTGAACGAAACGCGACAGCAAGCTGCCACTTTACGTCGGTTTTCTGTGATAAAATGGTATCAAACCGGTCGAGCCGGCCCATTCGTGCTATAGACGTTTCTGTCTATAGCGTGGCTCTACCACTCAAGAGATCTCTCGCTTCACAGATGGCTACTCACCCGCTACGCCAGAGATTGTCATTGATCACGCATGCTAAGCTAAAATACCTTAATTCTTGATATGTATCCAGCTTAACATGGCAAGTTGAGACTCATTAGCTTAATTCTCTCACAACGCTATTTCAAACATTACGAAGCCCATGGCGACATAACTCTCAATAGAATTTCATTAACCCTGTGTCCTGTTTGCTGAATGTAAGCTCGTTTTGCACAGGTGCGTGTACAGCGCTTGTCAAACTTTCGCACCACAGACTATAAAACTACAAGAAGTGGTAGATACGTTGGGCCACCGAATGAATCTACCCAACGGTCACTATTGGCGGAGATATCTACGCTAATGATTTCTTAGGTTTATGTGAATGTTATTCATTGAAATAAAACTATTTTTACGGATTCTATCAGGATTTGGTTTTAATTATTTTTTAATGCCCGACGTTTCGAAAGCTTAGCAGCCTTCGTGGCCACGGGTCAGACTGGAGCATAAAAACGTCGGGCATAAAAATTAAAACCAAATCGTGATAGAATCCGAAAAAATAGTTTTATTTCAATATCTACGCTCTCAATGATCAATAAAGAAAATTTAACACAATTTTCTTTTCTGCGCTTGATTAATCTTTAGATGACGGCGACGATGATAATTATGATCACGATTCACGACGATGATGATCAGTGACGTGCACACACATTTAGATTAGGGTAGATAAAAATGTTGCAAAAGCATTATCTTAAATTCTTGGATCTTCATAACATCATCAACATCTCAGTGTCGATTAAAAAAAAGGCAAACCCTGCTACTTTTGAAAACTTATTATTGATGATTTTTTTTCATGTTTTATGTAATTAGTAAATTGTCAGTGTCTCTTTGTCTATATGGAATGCACGCTGATGATGATGGTTAAGGAATGTATGAATTTTGAAAGATCATATACACATCACTTCACTACTACCACTATCAAAGAAAATCCACGTGAAATAGAACTAATAGAATAATCAGTTGCTGTTGAAAAAAAATATTCATGGGGCCCAAAAATATTTGGCTGTATTGGACTCTCGTAAGTCAGTCCCTCGTGAATCAAGATACTAATAACATAGTTTACTGGTGCTAATTATACAAAACAGATTTACTTATTATATTTAGTAGAATATATATATGTATATATTTAGTAGAACCGGTTATGTGGCGTCTATGCAGATAGGTCTGTGTCGCATAATTAACGAGCGCGTCGATCATACCCAGACTCGAGATCCATTGTGAAGTAACAAGTGACTATTTCAGTACTATATCAGGGGTCCGATTCTCTATACCTACAGTTTAAAACAAGTGTGTAACGCACCTTTCCACGTTAATGAAATACATAGCATTAATACTTTTCTGTACGATTGTTTCTCTTGTGATGAGATGAGCTTGCTGCTATGTAAACGACTCCACTAATACCAACCCGCACTTTGACCCTGAGACATTCATCATTATCACCCACAGCCTACCGCTTTCTGCCACTGCTAGGCATAGGCCTCTCTTTTTTATGTCTTTCACTTTAGTTTTGTCTCCCCCTACACGCACATAACCGGCACGGGGGGATCTACGTATCAAATAGCGAGGGTCCTTTCTATTGCCGGGCACACCCCACAGAACACACACTACACTCTATAGCGACACAAATCACCACCATCATGAAAAAACACAGGAGAAAAAAAATTTGTTTTGTCCTTGATCCATAATTGACCCGCAATATTGACAATACAAATACCCAGCAATTACACTGGCAACAATTTTTTTTTAAATCGCTACATACCATTACGTGCTGCTTGGCGAAGGAAAGGATATTATGGTGGTACTTATTCAGACGGACTTGTATATGAAAATCCTACCACGATTACCGTAAGTTACGCGACCGCGTTACGCGTTTATATTATAGTCATAGAATAAGAGCCCAGTTAATTATTAACGGGTAAGCTCACGTTAATTATAATTCATCAACAAGTTAACAGCTGGTTAGGTATAACACGTATTTAAGTTTCAATATGAACGTAATTGAACTCGGTGGTTGAACCAAATGTAATTTGGTATTATGATATTCGGTTGGATGACCACGTTTACATAATACTTGCTTTGTCCCGCGGCTTGTCTTTTATAGTTCCAACAGGACGGTCTGGGAATCTTTAGGCGAGGCCTAAGCCCAGCAGTGGACATCCTGTGATGATTATGTAGTCAGAACCATACAACTTTTAAAAATATTGACGCGCTTTTTATCTTTATGAATACTTTGTGTTTTTTTCCTTACGTCATATTTTTTGAGAATGAGAGGGACAAACTATTCTTAAAGATAAGAAGCTCATAAATATTTTTATAAGTAAGGTGCATAGTGTTTGTTTTATTATTTGGTTACATTAATAATATTTTTAGGATACATCTTTTGAGCTGTAGAGTCATGATAAAGACCGTTTTCGGCATGAATGGTACGGCTAGACTGGTTTGATAGCACTGTGTCACAGAATAATCACAAGTTTAAAACTTAACGGACCGACTTCAAAACTCATCCGATTGTGACCAAATTTATATGAGACTATCCTTGAAATAAGCTCTATCAAACACAAAAAGAATTTTGGAAATCGGTCCACATTTGGCGGCTATATCGGGGAAAATACATAAACAATTGGGGAATTGAGGACCTTCTCCTTTTTTGAAGTCACGCGAAAAAGGGACAGCTCGCTATTATGTGAGATTTCCGATAAACCAAAACCGCTTTCCCCTCCCGATCCCTACCTCAAGTTGCCAACATGCCACACATTCATAGTATCACAGGATTATGGTATAGAAAGAAAGAATGAAAGAAAGAAAAAAAACTTTATTTAGCCAACACTTGAGACCAGCCGTAAACAATGAAAATGGTGGTGGGGGGGATCACTTAACAAGTGATGCACCAACTTGTTATCCAGTCTGCTGTATAAAATGTGTATTTCAGTAGCCCGAGCACGAAAAACTAATGTAAATGTAAATGTATTCGAGTTCGCTGCGCACTCATTACGTTTGGTTAATATTTCATACAAATTTCATAGACTCGCATCGAGTTCGAATACATTTACGGTTGTCAGAAATTTTCCTGCTCAGGCCGCTGAAATTGATAGTACCAATTTATCAATATCCTGTCCAGCATTCGCTGCTTCGTGGATCCCCTTAATCAGTATTAATCCCTTTGACAAATTATACCTCGGGATTGCTCAGTGATGATTGATGATTAAACTAACTGTAATTAAACTGTGTTAAAATGTATAGTGCGGCGACATTACCCCTATATGTGCGGTGTGGCGAAGGTGTGACATCAATAGTGTAAAATAAAATAAAAGCTGTGAAAACTTATTGGGGCCTGAGCACGAATATTTTTACAATCGAATCGAGATCGATTAGTGCTCATTGTCCTTAGTACGGCTATTCGATAACGACGATAGAGATAAGTGGTCCGAGCAGGAACATTGCTGACAATCGTAAATGTATTCGAGCTCGGCGCGTGCTTATGTTTGTATAAAATATAATCACAAGTTTAAAAACTTAACTGACCGACTTCCAATTTACCGATCATGACCAAATTTATATGGGACAACCCTTGAAATAAGCTCTATCGAACACAAAAAGAATTTTGAAAATCGGTCCACCTTTGGCGGAGATATCGAATAACATACATAAAAAATGCAGACGAATTGAGGACCTCCTCCTTTTGTGGAAGTCAGTCGATTAACCAAATGTCAACAGTGCGCAGCGAGCTCGAATACTTTTACGATTGTCAGAAATTTTCCTGCTCGGACTGATCAATACATTTGTATTTTGGGTACCCAAATACATTGAGATAGTAATTAATGGTATTTCAATGACTAAACAATAATACTTTCATTACAAATACCTAATAAGTCACTGTCTAGTAATACAATACCGTAAGTAAAATAACAGTTAAATTAACTGAACGCTTAATTAATCGAAGCTCTTTGTTCTAAATTTATTAGAGAAAACAATTAATAGTTAATCTATTATTGCCTTAAATTTCGAATAACTCTAAGCCTTACTAAACGCCTCATTGGTCTAGTCAGCGAACCTATGCTGACAATCTTAGGTCCTGGGTTCAAATCCTGGGTCAGGCATCACAATTGGGTACTTGAAGTTTTTTCTTTAATTTTCGCTTTTTGTCCTGTTGTAACCGGTTTTTTCTATTTATCTGCGGACACTAACATGCGTCCTCGTTTATTTTCATACTATATTGTAGACAACACGTAGACTACATCTCGACAGTCGATTATTGTGTTATCTCGTGACGCGCATGCTAGGCGGGCTGGCCTCTAGGCTTTGCAATACGTAATGATTAAACCGTGAATAGTACGGTTTCATCCCTCCAATAAGTGGGCACGGATACACCTCAAGTGGTATCGAGGTTCGAATCCATTGAAACACGACTATTCATCAACTTTGGTATTTCGCCAATCTGAATCTTTTTGCCAAATCCGAAATGAAACGATTGATACGAGATGTGAAATATCCATGAAGGAAATACTGAAAGAGGAGTACTGAAGAACGCGCTTGTAAGTCATATGGAACCCGGATGCGGAGCCTTGCTGTCCCATGATAGACGTATAACTTATTTATTGTTACTTTTCAAAATAGTCACTGTTTTTACCTCACTTGGGTGTCGAATCTGGAACCCCCACAGAGTAGACAAGGCTAGACTAATAAGGTGATTATATTTGTAAGAGAAAGTTAAATTGATGGTCTTTATTTATAGCCTTTTAAGAAGTACTTGCAATGTTCTATCTCTTTCGCTTTCAAACTATTTGACATAAGGCGAAAAGGGAAATGTATATTAAAAGTTAAGCACCGCTTGAAAAATTTATAAGATGCAATCGCTCGCTCTAGATTAGCAACTTGTAAAATTCTGAGACCGTTATCTAATTTTATTTACCGCTGTTTATATCAATAATAATTTTGACATCTATACTGCGGCCTGAGCAGGAAAATTTCTGACAACCGTAAATGTATTCGAACTCGATGCGCGTCTATGAAATTTGTATGAAATATTAACCAAACGTCATCAGTGCGCAGCGAACTCGAATACATTTACATTTACATTAGTTTTTCGTGCTCGGGCTACTGGTATATCAAATTCATAATCTTTTCCACCGACTTCCAAAAAGGAGGAGGTCCTCAATTCGTCTGTATTTTTTTATGTATGTTACGCGATATCTCCGCCAAACGTGGACCGATTTTCAAAATTCTTTTTGGGTTCAATAGAGATTCTTTCAAGGGTGGTCCCATATACGGTTACGATCGGATTTGAAGTCGGTCCGTTAAGTTTTTAAACTTGTGATTATGGAAAACTTTATCGAACAGAATTAATTAATGTTTAGCATTATCCCTTTTACCAATAATTAATCACTGAATACAGAAATAATTACCGTGAGGGAATATAATAATGTAGCGTGTAGATAATATTATAATAAGATAAAATTTCAGGTATAACATAATCTCACGCCTGTATCCCTGATAGGGTAAGCAGAGGCGCATTAGCGAACTAAAATAAAGATACTGGCAGGTAGAAAGAAAGATAAGATAAAGAGGTCTAACCTTTCAATAATAGAGGAAGATCGTGCTTAGCAGTGATATTGCAATTATAGAACTAATTTAACCACTAATTAGGATACTACTACGTTTGACGTCTGGCAGGTGAACGGTCGTGAAAAACTAAGCCAAATCATTTCTGCAACACGCTTAATAAATGTGTGTTACACCGAGCCCATATTGAGTGGGATAAGGGCGGGTGGAAAGAACGCTATAACAAATACAAATTTGGACTCTCATCATCAGCCTAAACTTATCCACTGCTAAACATAAGCCTCTCTAATTCTCAATACCATTGAATGTCCTAATTGAGAAGACATCGTTTTTGTTTTTCCGTTATTTTTCCCTTTCATGCATTCTGCAGTTCGAAATTCCGAATGGAAATATTCGCAACAAATCATTGGTGGATTTTTCTGTAATCTCTTTGCGAGAGATTGCTGCCCACGAATTCCTATTAAAAGGACGAGCTATGTCGGACTAATTGCTCTTGGATTTTACAAAATGTTATCAGTTAGAGTTTTACCTCATTTCGCTTACAGGGCCTTACTTATAAAAAACATTTTTCGCTAAGAATAGCCTGTCACTTTTTTCTAACGTTACATTATTTAAAACTGAAAGGGACAACCAATGGTTAAAGATAAGCAGCGCTTAAATATATTTATATGTAAGGGGCTAAATGGCCTATTCGTGCTGTAGACGTTCTATAGCGTGGCTCTCCCATTCTAGGGTTAAGTCCCGAGTTTCGACATCGGAGGGGAATAATTTTATATTTTTAATGTATTTATTTTACATAAAAAAATTTAAAAAATCACTTAAAATAAAGAGTGAGAGTACTGAACTGACTGCTTCGGTGGCGTGGTGGTATTTCGGTATGACTACGGTTCCGAGGTCTTGGGTTCGATCCCCGGGACGGGCAAAGTGATATTGGAATTTTCCATATCAGCCCGGAGTCTGGAATTTGTGCCCGATATGGCGATAGACTCGCCCCCTGTCACATCTGGGACGGAACTAAGCTCGGCGAAATGTGGGTATTCTAGTTCGCTAGTGCGCCTCTCCCTACCCTGCCTGCCCTTCGGGGATACAGGCGTGAGCTTATGTTATGTTACTGAACAACTTAAAAAAATATGAAACGTCTAATGAAATATTCCTAAGATAAATTAAGCATAGTTTAAGTACGCTTTATAAATTAGTCTATCCCGTCTTATTAGCAAAAGCACTGCCAATTTTGTTCATTACTACCAATTTGAGAAGAGTAATATTGAGTTAAGTTTAGTTTACTTTGTGTTGGGAGCAGACACTCCAAGTTTGTATTGTATTAATATAGTAGGTTTAGTCTAGGTTCCAAATAACTTTGTACTCTGTGCACCTTTGAACAATTATATACTGCGGAACAAACAGACAGCCGCGACTAAATGACAAAGTTACAAATAGGTAATTCCATTGCAAAGTTATAATAATGGTCTATACAATTCCATAAATTGTATTGTGTTTGAACTTTGTTTGAACAATTGGCAAAAAGATTTTTTGCCACGCATTTCTAACAGCGCCATTTGCCGAAACTGCAACTGGCTAAAATGTCTGGAGGAAACTCATCGTTGTCGACACCTGTCAAACTGGCATGGCATTAACTCGACTATGAGTTTTTTGACATTTCACTAGCGACTACGTTAAATAATTTGTATGAAAAACGTGAATTCCTCACGTTAGTAACGCTAGAGGCGTTCGGGTATTTCTCATACAAATATTTTACGTAGTCGCTAGCGAAAATTGACAAAAAAGCTCAAGGTTGATCCACAATTCAATTACGAAGAATTAAAGAAACCATGCCATTTTATTTCAGTTTTTTATCAACAAAATGGGTTGCGTTACGTTACAACATACTCATTTTGAACTATGGGCATAGAAAATTAGTCCCTGATCGGGAATCGTACGGCAGATTTTTACCCGATTGCCTCCGAAAAGAAGATACCATTATTAATTAAGGATTTAATTATTCTTACATTATTACTATAATTAAGACCATCCTTCTGCCCATAAGACCTAGAGCAATCTATGAAAAGAATGGATAGTATCAAAATATCGAGCTACATCAATATAGCATTCAAATCAAAATCGAATCGTTTATTGAATCCATAAAATGTCACACATTGTTTAGATTCCGTCTAAAATGTTTACTCTCCCGCCAGTTCGGAAGGCTGGTCCGCCAGAGAAGAACGGGCAAGAAACTCTAACGATGCTCTTTTTAGAATAATAACCAGTTTACAGTCAGATATTAATATACAACCAAAATAAGAAAACAAAAAAATCTATAATTTACATTAAATTAGAGCAGCCAATCTACAACAAGGTAACCTGCATGTAAAATAAAAACAATAAAACATACAATTTCGATTGCTGAGCGACTTCTGATTATTTTATTATACCCTCGATGAATAACTAAAGACAAAACTCAATGTAATATTGCATGATACGTTCAAAGAAAATGTATTCGTCTTATTTATTATAGAGTTTACCTAAACATTGAAAGTAAATATTTTGTTAATCCTATTTATCAAAGAAACTGGATTCTTTTGATAAAGGTTTCAATTAATAGCTTACGTTACCAAAATTTAGAACGTTCGAAATAATTTTAATCCCCTTAAAGGTTTTAAGTCACTATACAAAACATTTTAATTTCTTCTAACCGAAATTATGTGAATGAGGTCCCTCAAATACAGGCCATAGCTATACTAAGCTAAGCTAGCTACGCCTAACTTAATCAGGGGTGCAAATCTCGCGAATGTGAAAAAATAAAAAAATCAAATTAGATTTTTTCGAAGCTTCAAGAGAGAATATATCCTGGGAAAATTGTATTAGCAAGACCGCCTTCGGATTCTGTGATATGATAATAATCTAGGATTCGAATCCAGAGCCTCCCGTTCGACAGCCCATATACCGCTAGACCCAGGAGGCGATAGAGCTTTTTCGGAACATCTCGCTTTGATTTAGCGATAAGTGATCGTCGATGGTAGACCGATCACTCGCTTAAAGTAATACAGTCCTTGAATCTGTGTTAGGATAGATTAGCGCATACCGCCAATCTATATTTAGTTATTATTTTGATGTGCGATTACTTTGAACCGTTCAATGCATGGAGAAAGAAAAATAAAGTAATATACTAATTTCTTAAGTTTACGCGAATGTCATACATTGAAGTATTGACACTCTACGAAGTCTACAGTTGCTGAACATTCAGAGGAAGGCTCCAAACATTATCTGAGATTTGATAAACCACAAATCCTCGCCAAAGAACACCGATTCCTCCCTAGGATGATACGCGAGGCTATTGAGATTAAAAACATCCTAATTTCAATAGAGAAGATGGTTGGAAGCTTGCAAAAACCTGGGATCCAATTATACATCTTATTAAATCGGAACCCAAAAGATCAGCTGCCAGAACTCAAGACACCGTGAGCTCGTACTGCGTAGATCGGAACACAAATAATTAACCTTTTTTAATTTTGTATAATTTAAAAATGAAGGTAGATATTGTAACACTAACTTTTTTTGGACAAATGACACCTCAGTTTGACCCGTGACAATGAAGACTGCAAAGCCTTCGAAACGTCGGGAATAAAAATTAAAAACCTAATCGTGATAGAATCCGTAAAAATAGTTTTATTTCAATACAAAGTAATATATTTGATTACATTTAATAAATCATCATAAATAAATACATCCAACAACACACATAGTCCTGACCCCACACTAAGGCTGACATCTATAGAGCGAACGTCGACTAATTCTGAGTTAAAGAAACGAACTCACTGAGGAATTTTTAAATCGAACTTTGACTTAGTCCGAGACATTTTTTACAAGAAATTCTTCGCCTGTCTGCCAGCCTGTTTAACCCGTGGTGTGGGTATTACCAGCAGGAACTTTGAGGGACTTTCGGTCACACGATACCCAGACGGAACCAAATGTGTGTGGATCGCTCAAATATTTTTCTAGGTACGGTAGTCGAACCCGCGGCCTCTTATTTCTGAGCCGGCTGCTCGCCTGTTGCGCCACGAAGACTGTCATGATATTTCAATATAAATTATGATTGTTTTTTGTTTTCAAGTCAGGAGGTATAGCAGATCAGTAACTCGAGTAGGAATATTTTTTGACAATCAAATTCGTATCGAGCTCGATGCGCGTGTATGCCATTTGTATAAAATATTAACCAAACGTCATCAGTGCGCAGCGAAATCCATACGAATTCGATTGTCAAAAAATTGCTCTATGGTACTAATTAGACTCTATGGGCCTTACTTATAAAAACATTTTAGCTGAGTAATGGATAAGAATAGTGTAGTTTATTTGCACATGACAGCACTATTGCACTGAACAAACATGGAATCTATAAGAATAGTCTGTCTCTTTTCTTTTCAAACAATGTGAGACGAGGCAAAAGTGACAAACTATTGTTAACCATTTGCTCAGCTAAAATGTTTTTTATTAGTAATTCTATACCAAAGGAATTATGAGTAAAATGGTAACTCGCCCACTATTATGGATAATATTTTGAATATTATTAAAGTACATCTTAACTGAACCGGTAAAATAAAACGGTGGCGAAACCCGTCAGGTATCGTTTATTTTGTATCAAATCGCCAAGAGTCGGCCCACGGCCCACAGGCCCCACAGCCCACCTGCTCCAAAACGATTCCCGCCTTTTTATTGCGGTGCGTACGTGTGACAACGTATACGCAATACGTACCTTTATAGATTCTATGTGGTATGGAACGCGTTTGAATTAATAATGAAGTTGAATTTAATTTTAATATTAATTTAAAAATGTTTTTGCTATAAATTCTAATTTTAAACAAGATGCTAAAAGTTTTAGAAAAAAGGAAAATTTCATTCGTTTTAAATATAAATAACAATTAATTAAAATCAAGTACCAATGTAATATTCAAACGTTACACTTTTTTACATTTTAAATCATTAAAATATTAATTTATTGCAAATGAAACAAACGTACCTATAATTACCGGTAAATCAAGTAAGTAGTATTAAAATAAAATACATTCGCTAATGCAGTATATTAAAAAAATCGGTCGCTTTAGTTAATGTTGGATTTTTATTCGAAATTGTTAATACAACGCCGAGCCAAGATGTATTTTAAACAATAATTGGGCTTACAGAAAGCTCCAAGAAGCTTTACATACATTCCAAGTAGCTTAACGGGCTTTTCTGACTGGCGCCAATTATAATTTTGTACCAACAATATTATAAAGTAATAATAACACTGTATTTTAAAAAACAAAAAAATAACAAGAAATAATACAATTAAATTAATTATACTGAAAATTAGAATTATGCCAGAAATACTCCGCATAGTTTTGAGAATCGATAAAATTAATTTAAATAAAGAAAATCGTACATTAATAAAATTGATATCGTAAATTAATTTACCGTCACAAAACCCATTGTAAAAAACATCAGAAAAATAAATTCGAAATTCAAAAGCCCTTCAAAAAAGTCCCGCACATTTTTTAAAAATTCGCCCGCGTGAACTTACTTGAGCTCGTCGATCTCCAACTTCAGCCTGGTGATGTCGGTCAGGTGCAGGGTCTTCAGTATCTCGATCTGCTCCGCCATCGCCTGCAACTCCTGTTTGATCTTCAATTCAGCCGCATCGCCCGGTACAAACAAAATCAAAGTCAAGATAACACTCAGTGTACACTTCATTTTCGCGTCCGATAAGTTTCGGTTGGTGATACAGTCGCGCGTGTGCCTCCCTCGGGGTTTGGCACCGGAATGGTCGCGCGGAGTGCTCGCCTCCCTGATATAAGTAACGCAGGGTGCGTTCGGCGTGGTTCGGCCGTCGGCGTCGAAGCGCAGATGCGTTCAACAGTTGTCCCGAACTAAGCCAGCCAGCCTGTTCCGAGCAGATAAGTTTTTATCGCATAATCGCTCGATGATACGCACATGTAAAGCTTATTACAATTACCTAAATAGACTAATTGGTGTAGTTTACGATCTTTAATTAGATTAAAGGTATTTTTAATTTATAAAAATAACACACTTTTAAACTTTATGAAAGTAGCATATTAATACTATAATTCATTATTTTATATATTTTTATCGTTTTATTCATTGCCTCCTTGGTCTAGTGCCAGCATATCTGGGCTGTGGACCGGGAGGTCCTGGGTTCGATTCTCAAGTTTTCTAATTTAAATTGCCCGGGACTGGAACCCCGTCCCTTATTAATTGTGAGAAAACAAATTCTCCTAAATATATTTTTGTGATCATTACCATATTTCATTACCTTTAAAATAAAGTACTAACAGCATACATATTCCATTATTTTTTATATTTCTTTTTAACCGATTCGTAGCAAACAATTTTACATTAATTTGTTAAAACGTTCTTAAGATTAACGTAATTAAACAATATTACAGTGCGAGTCTGAAACCACAGCTACTCATTTAAACAGCGAAACAACACTGAACTTTTATCTACTTTAAAATTTCCGAACTTCGTCCCGTTCGTATGCTTCAGTAACACCGCAAGAAGCGAAAGGCCTTAAACTACGCCTTCAAATAATACATAAATATTCAATATACTAAATCGAATATAGTGATAGCTGATAGATGATAAGCTACTAGAGGTATTTTTGGATATATTAAATCTTGGCGTAAGCAATGTAAGCTTGCTTAACATAAGCTTATAAATGGTAAAACTATGCTTTAGAAACTTTAGATAATTCTACCTAAACTTGACCTTAAGTGGTAGCTGCAGGTCGATTCTCTAAGGTTTCATTTGTGAAAACAACGTTGCGGCATCGTTGCGGCAACGATGTTTTCATTTTTGTATTCAGCAAGGTACAAAGCGCACGCAATAGCGCTATGCGTGATGACGGCACTTATGCGAACTAGCTCTCTTGAGCGAGGCGTTTGACATAAATGTATGGAAAATGGTATTCTCTAAGACCCAACAACGTTGAACGCTCCGTCGATCTCAACGATATGCGCTGCGGGAGCGAGGCGTCGATCGCAACGTTGTGGCGTTTCTTAGAGAATCGACCTGCTGGCTGTTGCGCTTCGAGCGAGGAATAAGATTTCCAAAAACCCAAAGACTATTTGAAATCCCCAATGCGTCTACTGCACCTGTTTTTCTCAAAACAAAACTCAGAAACACGTACGCAAAACAATGGTTTTCGATGTCATGTCAAAGAAGAAAAGGAAAAGACGACGTGTAGGGGAGGTGGCATTTCAGCCACCAGAAATCTCACTCACCAAAAGAAACAGCCAGCTGGCATTTGTGGTCGATTTTCAATGAGACAGTGGTTCAGAGAGTTGGATCTTGAGTGGACACATTATAGACAGTTACGTCTACAGCACGAATGGGCCGGCTCGACAGGTTAATGCCACTGTCCCACAGAAAACCGACAGTGCAGCTCGCTGTCGCGTCTTGCAATGATCCCACTCCCGCCCTCCCTTAAACAAACCCTATTTCCCTCCTTTTAGGTTCGCAACGCACCCATGATTCCTTTTATGTCTTGGGTGACTGGCTGATAATGACCCATCTGCTCATTTGCCATAAAGACAAATCAGAGCGGTAGAGCTAACAAATTCATGCAGTAGACAAAAGTGTCCACAGCGTGGGTTCACCCATGATTATGCTTTTTGGCGTAAATTGTAAACTACGAAAGCATCGCAATAATCGCTTCGATCGTAGCAAGTGGAAATCCGTTGTCTCTGCCTACCCCTATGAGAAAAAGGCGTTAGTCTATGTATGTATGTACGAAAGCATCGCAAATAAAACTTGGAACTCATGTCACGTTCTACAAGTGAATAGATGTTAGACTCCAGATGATATCGGAGAATGTAGCAAAATCTAGCGAAGTATGTTTTACGTTTGAGAAAGCAATGCCAGTTTGTCAACTTTGGAGGAGTTGGAAACTCTAAAAATGTTTTAAATCTTCGAAGTTTTGGATATATCGAAGCTCCGAAGTATATAAGTACTGATCAAAGATATTTTATATTAGTAACTATAGAGGGGCTACCAAGTAAGTTTCTATCAGTGGCGATAGGTCCATACAACCCGATTCCTACCGGCTTCCCTTTTTCAGATTGTGGGCAAACATATAAGTCTTAGTCAGGTTTTATCTAGAAGACTCACATCACTAGCTTCCTTTTGAAAGTTATCACCCATCGCCACTGCTTTTTATACAAAAGTAATTAATCTCAAACGTCAGTAACGCAATCTACCATTTATGACAATGCGAGGGCGCTTATTCCAATCTTCATCCTAGACTGTTCTGTGGATGTTCGCCTCCTTGGTCTAGTGGCAGCAGTATGGGCTGTAGACTGAGGTCCTGGGTTCGATCCCAGGTCGGGCAGGTATAGCCTCTATCGTGGGTGTTAGAGATTATGAGAGACGCGCGGTCTCACAACACCCAGACTTGAAACAAATATCTGTGGGCCACACAAACATTTGTCTCAATGCGAGAATCGAACCCGCAGCCTCTCGTTTCACAGCCGGCTACTCGCCCGCTGCGCCACGGAGGCTGTCAAGGGTTATTGAAGCTTTTTCACGGAACTTCAATATGAGCTTTCGAAACTGAGATTAAAATGTTTTACTAGCCGGAACGGTCCGATAACCTGAACGTTGGAAGCTTACACAGCCAATTGTGATCATCTATCAAAGGCTTTATCTGTAGGTACATACGTATAAAGTAACATGACTGAGGAATCCATTAACGCATTTAACACCCATACATACTCAGCTACTCTTATTTAAAAAATATGGGCTCCATCGAAGGTTGATGATTTTGCCAACGACAGTGTTTAATAAATCCATTACTCAAAATAGCTAGTCAGACATCTTGAAAAACCCACCTTTTGTTTATCTACTCAGCTACTCAAAGATGGTTATTTTGATAGTGATGTCAAAAATAATGATATTATTGACTGCCTTGGTGGTTTCGTTGTATTTCGGTATGACTACCGTCCTGAGATCTAAGGTTTAAATTCGAATGCAAATAATTTATTTTGCAAATAGGATATTTTATATCACTTTTACATATCAATTACGAGTATATATTGAAAAAATAATAATGGCGTCGGCATTTCGTGGCTATCCCTGAGAAGAAATGCCGAAACAAACTCAAAGGTTATCGCCTCTTTTAAAGTCCAGACAAAACATGATACAAAAAAGTCAGTTCGATCCCCGGGTCTGGCAAAGTGGTATTGGATTGTATCAATATCAGCCCGGAATCTTGAATTTTTTCCCGATATGGCGATAGGCTCGCCCCGTATCACATATGGGACGGAACTAAGCTCGGCGAAATGTGGGTGTTCTAGTTTGCTAGTGTGTCTCTGCCTACCCCTCGGATACAGACGTGAGCTTACGTACATATGTATGATTGATTGATAATTTGGTGCCTCTATCATAGTAAGGCTGAAATCTATAGAGCGAACTCAGTGAAGATTTGGATTTTTTAAATCAATCTTGACTTAGTCCGAGTCGTTTTTACAAGAAAAATCCTTGCTTAGTATGTCTGTCAGTCTGTTTTTCTTGTAAAAAAATGGATTGGATTAAAAATTCGAAATTCTCACTGAGTTCATTTCTTTGACTCTGACTTAGTCGAAGTTCGCTATATAGATCTCAGCCTAAGATTAGATACGGAAGTAATTATTATCTACATTGTATCCCTTTTTCCCTTGGTCACGCCATCAGGCTGAACGGCTGAAACGGTTAAGCTTATTCTTTTTTGCTGTGCTTGTTATTGTCAGGAGAAGGTTCTTATGAAAGAAAAGAATAAGAAAACTGCGCCAAATATTAGAAAATTTAAGAAAACTTAACAACTGTTCATATAATATAAGAGGGAGCACTAAGAAGGGATTTTTGGAAATCCATTATAAAGGCTGGCGGGGGATGAAAAATGGAAATACGATGGTATAGCCGTAGCCGCGGTCTAAACCTAATAAATTTTATAACTTAGAAACCGGCTTAAAAACACAAAAAGGACCTGTGTGCTGTTGAAAGTGTTTACTTCGTACTCCTTCATCAGAACTTGATCAAATGACATATACAACTCTTAAAATAAATTATATTAAACTCAGAAAGTATCTTGATAATCGATCTTATTTTTCCGGAGATGTCTGAGCATAATCACAAAGAACACTTAACTCATCGACTTCAAACGGATTAGATCGTGATCAAATAGTGGACTTTGGAATAAGAACAATCGAGCATAAAGAATCTTAAATAATCACAAGTTTAAAAACTTTACGAATCGACTTCAACGATCGTGAACAAATTTATAATAAACCACCCTTGAAATAAGCTCTATCGAACACAAAAATGATTCTGAAAATCACTCCACAATAAAAAATCCAGACGAATTGAGGACCTTCTCCTTTTTTGAAGTCGGTCGAAAAAACAACTTTAAAATAATTTCTTTCTAATTCGTCAAGTCGTAGTGACGTTAACACTTTGGCCAACGACCTCCACCGCGTGTGTAAACATGGCATAAGACCCCACCATTCCCCCACTGCATAGACCTAAGCCCCAGCCGAAACAGACATCAAGCCGATAAGTACTAGCACTCTCCGTGTGCGCAAATACCGAGAATTCCATCACAGATTTAGCATCGTAGCTCCGAAACTGTTTCCATTATACGTTTGTACTAACAGTTGCAATTCCCAATTATATGCCCAATAATTAATGCCGCGTTATATTTTTAGGGTTCCGAACATCGATATACTATTTACCTAGATGCACAATTGACGCTCGGAAAATGGGACAGCAAAGAAGTGCTTAAGCACTCCTTTTCCCTACAGTCGGACGCCGATAGAATTTCAAAATTCAAATTTAAGAACGGTTGATCATTTCGATTAGAAAGCTACTTTATAACAAGTGCATAGGGTTATAATTGTGTTGATTTAATTTGAACTTGTGATATTTTTCTTTGTTTTATTGCTGAGACCACTATTAGGAGGATATTTGCAAAGAACTGTGCATCTAGGATATATTATATTGATGGTTCCGAAGTCAAATGGAAATAATCACAAGTTTAAAAACTTAACGGACTGACTTCAAATCCGATGACCAAATTTATATGGAACCACCCTTGAAATAAGCTCTATCAAACACAAAATAAATATTAAAAATCGATCCACATTTACCGGATATATCGCGTTTACATATACATAAAAAACAGACGAATTGAGGACCTCCTCCTTTTTGGAAGTCGGTCGATAAAAACGGAAGCCTTATATTTTCGACATGTCCATCCATTTGACCGCGGTTTCAGAAACTCTTAAAACTAGAATTCTGTAATTGGACATGGATATATGTATTCATCATGCCGATTTTTTCAGGTACTTCTTCTACGTGTAAAGTTATATTTAGTAAAATTTAACTCAATAACAATCAACCCTATTTCGAAATTGCTAAGTATGCGTGGTCAGACACGCACTTGGCCGTTTTTTTTCGACCGACTTCAAAAGAAAAGAGAAGGTCAATCTCAATTCGTCTCTATTTTTTTTAATTTTTATGTGCCTGCCGTAGATACATTAACCTCTTTCCGGCGCAGTGGGGTAAAGTGTATTAAGTGTATACAGGAATATAGAAATACTCCCCTATTTCATCATCATCATCATCATCATCAGCTATAAGACGTCCACTGCTGAACATAGGCCTCCCCCAACGATTTCCAGATTGACCTGTTGGAAGCGGCCTGCATCCAGCGACTTCCTGCGACCTTTATCAGGTCGTCGGTCCGCCTTGTAGGTGTACGTCCTACGCTGCGCTTGCCGGTACGTGGTCTCCACTCGAGAACTTTTCTGCCCCATCGGCTATCAGTTCTAAGAGCTATGTGCCCTACCCACTACCACTTCAAGATCCAGTAATTTCACTCACTGGTAAACAAAGCAAGATGCCATCTCAATTACCAGACAATGGTAATCATCTGTTGATTTCTTAAGTTTACGCGAATGCTATTCATTGAAATAAAATTACTTTTACGGATTTTATCACGATTTGGTTTTAATTTTTATTCCCGACGTTTCGAAGGCTTTGCAGTCTTCGTGGTCACGGGTTGGACTGATAATATAGGTAATCATCTGATCAAACTAACGCCTACAGAGTGACATTACCGCTAAAAATATAATTCCACAAAGTATCAGCAATTGCTACATTTATTTTATTATAAGTAGTCATTCAATACACAATACGTGCAAAAGGAGCAAATTAATATAGATTTGTGCAAATTAGTCGGATATTGAGCAACTTCGAGTAATACTTACGTGGTAACACAGTATAAACAACATGTAGTATTCCACGAATATGTACTCCTATAATGGGCAATACGCACCCCGACCCGCCGCCGGCTTATATTGGCAACTTTTGTCGGAGGCCTTGTTAGCGGCTTCAGTTCTTGCAACTCGGAAGACTTATAGTATCAGCTGGTTACGTCAGTAGGTCGGCGGCTTTGGTTAAAACTAAATCGAACCGCTGCTGCAATATGCCTTTAACGACTTTAAGCTTTCTACTTAATAATTCACTTTTTGTTACCTCTTAGTACATTGATTCTCTCCCTGTCATTGTTGACTGATACATTGGCTAAATAAAATTTCTTTTTTTTCATCTTCCTTTTTTATCTCAATACAATATGGGGTCGGCAACAGACTTTTTCAGACACTTTCTAAAAAGATTTGGCTTTCGCTTTTATAACCGCCTGCCTGACGTCAACGCCTCATAGGCTAAGATCTTTAGAGCGAATTTCGACTAAGATTAAATTAACGAATAATCAAATGTTCGTTTATTATATTTATTCATATAATAAACGAACTCAGTGAAGATTTGGATTTTTATATCAATTTTCGACTTAGGCCGAGCCGTTTTTTACAAGAGAAACAGACTGAAATTAAAATCTTCACTGAGTTCGTTTCTTTCATTTAAACTTTGTCGAAGTTCGCTCTATACATCTCAGTCCAAGACCAAACATCAAAAGCTTTAACAAACTGCACTATTTAAACCGTGACATAACTTGACACGTAATATAAGCTATGTCAGATTGTGCGGTTGCTTTGAGCTAATAACTCTTAATCAGCAAGGAATTTGATACGAAGCCAATGAAACTTGACAATTTAACAGGCGGCTTCTCACGACATATGCGCATAGCAGTAAGTAACTGTAGTGGGGCTACCAGGCTTTAATGTAGAAAAATAAATACGATAAAAGCACAACTAAAATAAATAATACCCAATAGTCACATACCATAGTCTGACCCCACACTAAGATCGAGTCTTGTGTCGTGGGTATCAGGAGCTACGCGAGACGCACGGTCTCACAACACCCAGACCCGAAACAAATATCTTTAGGCCATACAAACATTTGTCTCGTTGCGGGGATCGAACCCGCGGCCTCTTGCTTCACAGCCGGCTACTCGCCCGCTGCGCCACGGAGGCTGTCTTAACTAACTAACTTGAATATATTTTATTTTTATTATCGTATGAGAAGCGATAGCTCAGTTGGGAGTGTTACGGACTGCCGAGACGAGTGTCGGAGGTTCGAGACCAACCCCAAAGAGCAATTTTTCAAAAAGGAGAAAGTGTTATCCTAAGTGTATTTTCATTGTGAATTTATCGCTTGCTATAACGGTGAAGGAAAACATCGTGAGGGAACCTGCATACCCGAGAGTTTCTTCACAAGAATTTCAAAGGTATGTGAAGTCTACCAACCCGCATTAGGTCAGCGTGGTAGACTAAGGCCTAACCCCTATCATTAGTAGAGGCGGACCGTGCCCAGCAGTGGGACAATAATATTACAGGGCTAATATTATTATGGCAAGTAATATATAATATTGGCTCAGAATTCTATATATATTATTGACAGCCATGTTTCGGCCTCTGGTGTCAACTGATGCAGGCCCTCAAGTCCCCTTGAAAGCTTCTGTTAGGACTACCCTCTACGATATGCTGGAAGGTTTGTTCTGCAGCTCCAAAATTACATGCCAGTGAATCCATTATAATATGATATTTTAAGTTAAATTCTACAAACGTAGACTCATTTCTTTATCCCCAAAGGGATAGGCAGAGGCGATCTAAAGTACAAGAACGCCCACATTTCACCGAGCTTATTTCTGTCTCAGGTAAATAATAATAATAATTTCTGTGGGTGAGTCCATAATAAACATTAAGCATACCTAATTTATACAATAATTATATTCATATTTTATCTTCTATAACGCAATTCAATACGAATTTAGTTTGTTCAATATTAATTATCCACACTTTTCATTGGGCACAATGATGTTTTAGTGGGGATAAGTTTATATAGATAAACCTATCCCCACTAAAACGTCATCGCTTCTCCAGCTATGTCTGTTCAACTAGTGAACTAGAATACCCACATTTTGCCTATATATGGTTAATACACCCTCCGGGAAAATAGGCATGAGCTTATGTAAAATAAAACTGTTAGACATCGACATCATATGTGGAACGTTCAAACACTTAAAATGTCCGAATTAATGCAAACGCGTGGCAGCCCTATAATTTTATTGTACATACATAAGTACACGCCTTTTTTTTGTTTACGCGGGGAAAACGATTTATCGCTACCAATCCACTTCGGGGGAAAGTGGAATGGTTATGTTGGACTCGCCGGTCTTACGACCCAGCGTTAAGCCACCTGGGAAAGATGGTTAACATCCAGGCAACCGCTGGGCCGAGTCCCTAACACTATTTACACCCTATACCGAAAATACCAACCAAAACCCCGCGATGGACCTCATCAGCGCATTAAGGACGGCGGTTTCCCAAGACGAGAAGCGCCTCAGATTCAGCCGCAGCCATCCTTGCGCGGCGCCGCATTGCGGCCCATCTCTTATTATAGAAGGAGCTCAGACGCCCCCTACACCAATAAACGCCGTCGGCGTCAATGAAAGCGACGAGGCCATCCACACGTCCTAGTATCAATCTGAGGGTCGCATTATAAAGGCGCTAGAGACAGCCCCCGCTGAGCACATAAGTACACGCCTGTATCCCCGAAGGGGTAGGCAGAGCCACACTAGCGAACTAGAACACCCACATTTCGCCGAGCTTAGTTCCAAACCAGATGTGATTGGGGGCGAGCCTATCACCATCGCCACAAATTCCAGACTCCGGACTGATATTTAATAGAAAAACTTACTCACTTAGCCCGACCCGGGGATCAAACCCGATGAACTAAGGACAGGCTAAGGAAGCTAATCGTAACGCTATACAACCACGCTACCAAGGCAGTCAAATTCCAGTTTGTAAAAGGGAACTTGCATGTATTTTGTTTAGTTCATTGTAAAGAATTAGTTTCCAAATAAACACAACAGAAACGAAACATTAAAATATGTACAAATCATTTCGCGATAATGTTATGTTATGTTTCATTTCATTATCGCAAATCAAAATATGACTTATTAACTCCGCGCTAAAAAGGACGTGACGTCACCGCGTAGAAATGCTAAAGCTATTTTAAATGACGAAGTAAAAATGAGGAATAAGGAAGAGAAGGACCTCCGAAATCTAATTCACTAATCACCATACTTAAAACAATAAAAAAAATTCGGCAAAATTGGCAAAAATACCCCAACTTTTACTGCTCTATGATTCTTTATGCAATGACGTCACTTGAGTTTTGCAATTACGTTCCATTATACGTAATTTAAAAGTAGGATATTTCGTAAAATATCAATTATTTTATACTACAAATTTCATGATATCACATTTCATGGTTTTGTTTATTGATTTATCAACACAATTCATTATAATTTTTGTGCAAGTTCCCCATTAAGTCCACATTGAAATTGCCATTTTTAAAAACACAGTATAATTCAGTAGCTCCTCCTTTTGAAGTTCAAAATGTAATAAACCTCGTTTACCAGTAAAGGAGAAGCATCATCGATTTCCTCCACCCGACGCCACAGACCATAAATAAGTTAACCATGTTGCGCTAGTTACGCCTAACGACGTAATGTCATTAAACATCAATTTCCTACATCAGCCTCCAAAGATTTCTATGTATACTACTAGATAGGGTGTTCGGTACATAGAATTTGCGCACTAAATTTCCGTCAATTGATCGCAACTGACTATAGAGATCAGTAGGTCGATTCTCTAAGGTTTCATTTGTGAAAACAACGTTGCGGCATCGTTGCAGCAATGTTGTTTTATTTTTGTATTCAGCAAGGTACAAAGCGCACGCTCTAGCGCTATGCGTGATGACGGCGCTTATGCGAACTAGTTCTGTCGAGCGAGGCGTTTGACATAAATGTATGGAAAATGGTATTCTCTAAGACCCAACAACATTGAACGTTCCGTCGATCTCAACGATGTGCGCTGCAGGAGCTCGTCGTTGATCGCAATGTTGTGGTGTTTCTTAGAGAATCGACCTGGTCTTTGCCTTTCGTTAAACGTCAAACACTCACCATATGTGACACAATTTTACTTTTAAACATACATAAGAAGAAGAACATACATGCCTCTGAAGATACATACTTCATTCAACTCCGTGGCGCAGAGCAACTGGATTTGAGCCGAGAGGTAGGGGGTTCAATTCCGGCACACATACGTGACACACAAATATTATTGTGGGTGTTAAAGACCAAAAGTCTCTGGTATTAATACGTCACATAACTCTTACTGTCGGGTCAGGGCTATGTATATCACATGGACGTAAAAAAATATGGACGAAGCGCTAGGAACATTGAAAGTGAAGCAGGATTTTCGGCCCATTCGATCTATTGACACGTAATGGCGGCGACTGAGCGTGTTATGAGTATTAATGTGTGTGTAGGACACTTTTGTACAGGCGCGTTTGTGTGCGTGGCTTCTGTGTGACGTCCGTTTAACTACATATAGTAGGCGAGATGGTGTTCTTCTTTTTTTACATCCATGGTAAATATAAGTAACTCTGTTGTGTTACTTATATTTAAAACTTATTTTCAAAAACTACAAAGGAATTTTCGAGATTGATCCAGCCCCGTGGAGTGATGGGCGAGTAGTTGAGAACGGGACGCCGTAAGTTCCATTCCTACAACAAAGACGGAATGTTTTTTGTCTACCTGCCCTTATCCCACCTTAATGTGTGATTGGCGCAACACACTTTTTCAAGCAAGTTGCAGAACGGATTTGGCTAAGTTTTACAACCGGCTGCCTGCCTGACGTCAACCCTCCGTGGGATCCAGTCCCAAACAAATTAAATTAGAAAATTCGCTTAGCCCGTCCTGGGAATTGAACCCACGACCTCCCGGTACACAGCCCATATATGCTGCTACTAGACCAAGGAGGCGACTGCCACTCAATATAAAAGCGAAAATCTGACAAGGCTGGCGTTTAATTTCACGACCCGCCATGTTTGACAAAGTCAAAACAAACTCAATACAAACTTCGGCAGACTTCGGCGAATGTTCATAATAACATTGTGTTTCATGAAGCCATGAATTCAGATTTGATGTCAACAGTTACTTTTACTACGGGTAACTTTGGTCAAACCCAGATGAAAAGAGTCAGTTTTTAGGGTTTATTTACAGCTTTCGTTCTGACTGGTGTTATCCCGCCCTTGGTAATGCCAGGATCCGCCTTCCCACTTAAACGCTTCCACTTCACTCGATCTAGAGTATCCTCCACGATAAGACCATATTGGTACCCGTATCTTCCTTTAAAACTTTGTACGTATTCCTGGTACAATTTAGGCCCCACAAAAGTGGCCAGTTTTTTTTTTTTTATAGCAGAGATTGGCAAACGAGCAGATGGGTCACCTGATGGTAAGTGATCTCCACTGCCCATAGACACCCAAGACAAAAAAAATCATGGATGCGTTGCAGACCTAAAAGGAGGGAATGGAAAGGGAGGGAAGGGGATTGGGAAAGGGAGTGGGGAAATGGGCCACCGGAAATCTCACTCACCGAACGAAACGCGACAGCAAGCTGCCACTTTACGTCGGTTTTCTGTGAGACAGTGGTATCTAACCGGTCGAGCCGGCCCATTCGTGCCATAGACGTTACTGTCTACAGTGTGGCTCTACCACCTGTTGGCCGTAAACTCGTTTGTCTTCGGAAGCCGATAGAAAAATCATAATCAGTGGTACGAATTGAATCGAAATATCAGTGTCGGTGTATATTTTTATACGCTAGTTTTCGTTCGTTGATGAATCCACTTCACAAAAAGGTTTCCTATATCCGCAGCTTCTTTTCATCTGAAGTCTAGTGCAGCAGTCGGCAACTTTCGGCACTCGATCATAACTGAATATTAAGCCGATTTTACTACATCATTTATCACTGCCGTAACTACTAACTTAATTATAAGGATAAACAGTAGGCCTACCACTACTTGTTTTTGATATTTCACGCTAGCGACTCCATGTTAAGGTGGGTCCAGATTTGTAGCATTGCGTCGACCCGAGCTATGACAGCAAGCCGAGCTAGCTACGCTCAATGTGGGAGGCGTAGCTGCATTGTTGCTGAATTATATAATCCCTTAACTTATTTAACGCGCTATAAAAAACGTCTTAACATGTCTGTTCATATGAGTACTTGAAAACTTAACGGTCAAACAAATCCGGTCGTGACCAAATTGGGACAAATATATGAGACCACCCTTGAAATAAGCTCTATTGAACACAAAAAAAAATACGTCCACATTTGACGTAGATATCGTGTGACATACATTAGAAAAACAGACGAATTGAGGACCTTCTCCTTTTTGGAAGTCGGTCAAAAATCATTCTTGTTCTGATTTTAATAAGGTTTATTCTACATACCGCCCAAAAAAACGCTGCGTTTTAAAAGCGCCAGTAATTGAATAACTACACTAAAACTCATTTGTTCCATTAGAATAAGGCCTAATATTCTTCATTAAACGGAGTAAACTGATAGCTCAAAATGTCACGAAATGAAAACGCAGCTTGTTTTGCAAGAGACCCTTTATTATTTCATACAAACGCTATGAGAGTACAACTCAGTGGTCAAAAGTGGTAGGGGGAAGTGATCTGAGCCACCGACACTTTTCACCCTCTGACGTCCATTAGTGCGGTCTACCGCTACTTCATTATGTCAATGCCCTTAAATTGGCTGCTAAAAGGTTGCCGACCACTGGTCCGATGTACATTTTTAATTGGGCACGAGTGGGCCAACACTGAAAGTATCAATATGTTCCGAAAATGTTGATGTATGAATAAAAATACCAACAAACAAACTAAATACAACTTTCTTTCTACCTGCCCTTATCCCACCATAATGTGGGGTCGGCGCAACACACTTTCCAAGCATGTTGCAGAAAGAATTTGGCTATATTTTTTTGACCGGCTGCCTGCCTCGCGTCAACCCACTCTGAGGGATCCAGTCCGACCTGGGCATCGAACCCTCGACGTCCCGGTCCACAGTCCATATATGCTGCCAATAGACCAAGGCAAAGAGGCGACACGACTTTGTTAATGGGAAGTCTCACTGACCAAACTACAGAGTACGGCTCGACCGGTTTGATACCACTGTCTCACAGAAAACTGGAGTGGCAGCTCGCTGTCGCGTTTCGTTCGGTGAGTGAGATTTCCAATCGACCAAACCCCCTCCCTTTCCCAATCCCTATTTCCTTGCTTTTAGGTTGGCAACGCACCCATGATTCTTTTTGTCTTGGGTGTCTATGGTGGAGATCACTTACCGTCAGGTGACCCATCTGCTCATTTGCCAGTCTTTGCTATAAAAAGTACTTATCCTCTCTTAAAAGCACAAAAACTTATTTCCATATATAAATATTTGTTATTCTCAACATTTTATTATAACTTCTTACCAAATATATAAATAGAATTGCCAACGCAATAACGCTAACGATGTGCTAAGCTCTGAGGATTATTTTGTACATATTTGTAAAGAAGAGTTATTTATGTAAAGTATGTTTTATTGGCCTACGAAGGCAGATGAGCAGACGGTCCACCTGATGGTAAGTGGTGACTGTGGCCCATGGACATCGGCAATGCTTGCCTACTGAGTAAATGCTTTATAAGCCTCATTTGAAGAAAGACATGTCACAACGCTGCGGAAATACGGGTAGTTCTAGAGTTTTCAAGTGCGTGACAAGAACAGACATTCAACAATACATAGACGGGACAATAGGGCGAAACTTGTGATCAAAAAGTTGTGACCTTGTGGTCATAAGTCTCAGTCAGCATCAGTCATAACTCAGTCGTATTTGAGGCATACGCGCACAAGGTCGTGCCAGTGTAATCATGTTTAGACAATAAAATTATCTTACATGATTATTGAACATTCACATAACAGTCCAGGGTGTAAATTATAAGCGCTTCGCATTGTAATAAGTGGTACATCGCGTTACTGACGTTTGAGATATATATGTGTTATATATTAATTTGTTCACCATTGTTCACAATAAGATAACCACCCAACTTGTAAACCAATAAATATTTTTTCTTTCTTTCTTTCTTTTCTAGATAATTGTTTTGTATGGAAAGTGGCTTAATAGCCCCTCTATAGTTAATAATATTTAATCTCTTTGGGGAAAAATGATCTTTGAAAACGCACTGTACTGGAAGTAGGTGGTTCCAAGAAGAATGGATAAACTTTACTCCGGTGACGCATGGTGCGATAGTAGAAAGACTATTACTGCTGCTATTGTTACAGTATTATAGTTTAAATATATCTTTATTTTGGTTTATGAATACCTTTATTTCTCGAAATTAAACAAGAATATCCTCAACAATTATAATATAAGCTATCTTATGAATCTGACCTGATTATATTTTGTGCCCTGTATGGCGAAAGGCTCGTCCCCTCTCACATCTGGGACGGAAAAAAGCTCGGTGAAATGTGGGTGATCTAGTTCTCTTGTTCACAGCTGCCTACCCTCCGGAGATACAGGCGTCTATGTTTGTATGTATTTAATATAAAATCAGGTAATTTCTTGTAAAATTTGACTCCTTTATAAATATTTATCTTAACATAATAAGTCTTAGGTGTAGATAAAAGGTTTATTACCTATATACATATATTGTAATTAAATCAAATCATAATATTTATTGAAGCCATAAAATATTTAAAAATCATTTAGATTCAGTTAAATTTTTGCTCAACATAAACTACATTTCGCTAAATATGAACTAATTTTGTGAAATTTCTATAGTGCGTAATATTTCCAGCGTCTAATATGGAAACACAGCCTTTTGCGACATTCCAACTTCAAAGAATAGTCAAAGAGATATTTTGCAGCCGCAGACACTGAGGCATGCCGTTTTGCATCTATCAGAAGCGCCTACATGTAAATAATTTAAACTGACGCCTCTTTAGGATGTACTTCAGCAACGAAAAGTGTTTTTTTTTTTAATAAACATGCGTACATAGACTCACGCCTGTACCCCGAAAGAGAAGACAGAGACAAACCAAGATAACTAGAACACCCACATTTTGTCGAGCTTATTTCCGTCCCAGATGGGAAAGGGGGCACGCATATAGCCACATCAAATACCAAACTCCAGGCTGATACTGATTAGAAAAATCCAATATTAGTTTGCCCGACCCAGGATCGGACCCAAGACCTCAGACCTCAGACCTCAGACCCGGACGGTAGTCGTACCGCAATACAATTACGCCACCGGACACTGAGACAGTCAATACCAAAGATTTCAATAAACATCTATAGATACCTAATAATTATGGTTAATTGATTCATTGTTTTTTTTTTTTTTTTTATTGCAGCGATTGGCAAACGAGCAGATGGGTCACCTGATGGTAAGTGATCTCCACCGCCCATAGACACACAAGACACAAAAAGAATTGCGTTACCAACCTACAAGGAGGGAATGGAAGGAAAGGGAAGGGGATTGGGAAAGGGAGTGGGGTAATGGGCCACCGGAAATCTCACTCACCGAACGAAACGCGACAGCACGCTGCCACTTTACGTCGGTTTTCTGTGAGACAGTGGTATCTAACCGGTCGAGCCGGCCCATTCATGCTATAGACGTTACTGTCTACAGCGTGGCTCTACCACTTTGTGAATTGTTTCTATAAAGTCCCCCTGGGGGGATTGACGGCTAGCAGCTGGTCGTAAAAACTACAGCCGCTGCAACTGCAACATGTTTCAAACACTTCTTCTTGTTTTTTTGGCTTCCACGCATTTACGATAATTTTGCCAATGTCAAAGTAAATAGAGCAATCATCAAGTTTTCGCAATGATCATGAGATCCAGATGTAGACGATTTTTAAGGTCCAATTAGGTTTATGACCACAATTCCTTCCAATGCGATGCCCCTCAGATGACCTTCCGTCAGCGAATCAACCAAACAATGCCAGCAAATGCACCAAGCAAAACTCATCAAAGATCACTGGTTAAAAAGATTCCACATTATACTGTCCATCTTCGCTGAAGTTTGGTGCATAAAACAACATCACTTTAAAACAACAAACACAGGATTAGACAACAGTATCCTGTCAGACGTCCCGTCAAAATTCAACGTTTTAAAAACGATTTTATGCAAGACAGTGGAGTGAGATAGGGATAGGTATACTAAGAATCCACTCGTGCTATAATCAAAATAAAAATGTCATTTTAATTTACCCCCCATTTTCTATCCACCATATTCTACGGTACCTGGTACTGATAAGTAACAAAGAGCAGCGTCAGCTTAGTTGAGAGTGGTCCCGACTGCCGCGACTAGTGATTGAGGTTCGAGACCAACCCTAAAAAGAGCATGCATCTCTAACTTCGCTATGCTAAGTGTATATTCATTATAAATTATCGCTTGCTATAACCTTGAAGGAAAACATTGTAAGGAAACCTATAAATCTGACAGTTTCGAAGGTATGTGAAGTTTACAGATTAGGCCAGCGTGGTAGACTTATACTGTCTCACAGAAAACCGACGTCAATTGGCAGTTCGCTATTACGCGCGTAGGCGCGTAACAGCGAACTACATATCCGGAGGCTAAATTCCCATCTCCCTTGCCTAATATTCCCTCCCCTTCCATTTCCTCCTTTTAGGCCGGCAACCCGCCCATGATTTTTGTGTCTTGGATGTCTATGGGCGCTGAAGATCACCTACCATAAGGTGACCCGTTTGCTCGTTTGCCAGTCTCTGCTATAAAAAAATAAAAGAAAAATCAACTAGGTGCAAAACCCAGCCAAAATTTTGTAAAAACGATTTTCGTACGTGTAAATTAAACTTTTATACGAGTGAAATAACAGTTGAAAAGCGTTACAGGTTTAAATAGGGCTCTTTGACGAACATACTTCCGTTGTATTGTACATTTGGTCAATAACAGAGGGTAGACAGCAAATAAACTGACCAGTGTCAAAGGGTTCTGTAAAACGCTCTTCAAAATAAACACTGCTTTTTGTACCGTAAAATAAATCAATCTGCATGTCCATGCTTACAGACAAAGAGGTTTAATATTATTAACTATAGAGGGGCTATCAAGCAAGTTTCCATAAAAAAAAATTGATCACAAACTTCAGTACCGCCATCAACTACTTATTACAATGCGAGGACGATTATTACAATTTGCACCCTAGAATATTTCGTAAATGGTTAAGAATCACGTAAGATAGGTTTATTCTCTCAATATTATTTCACTGGCCGACTTGGCGCGGGTATATTTCAAATAAACTGAGCGACTTATGACCACTAGGTCATAACTTTTGGATCACAAGTTTTGTGCTGTTGTCCCCGGTCCCGTCTATATACTGTTGAATGTATTTGCTTACAGTAAAATGTTTTCGACGCTGATGTGCTTTAATTAAATACATTCAACTCGGATATTGTGAATGCTCATGTTAATAACATTCTATATTACTTTGGAGTACTCTCTATTTATTGAAATGTTTTAACATCCACATTTCCCGTTTTAACTTGCAATTTTAATAACGTATTGGAGATGTTATTATTAATGAGACTCAAAAGGTTTGTAGGTAGATACTACAAGTTCTACACTGAATTCATTTTTCACTCAACAGGTACTATACTAACAACATAAGATATTTGATACTTCTGATGAAGGAAGTAATTTTGAGTTAATAAATTTAATTTAAAATTCTTCCACTGTTTAGAAGCTACAGTATATACAGCTTGTATGGGCTGTGAACTGGGAGGTCCTCCATTATTGTGATTATTAAATCGAACTTTGACTTAGTCAGAGTCATTTTTTACAAGAAAATCTTTACTTAGTCTGTCTAGCAGTTTTTGTAAAAAATGACTGGAAATAAGTCAAAATTCGATTTTAATTTCAAATCCTTCCTGAGTTCGTTTCTTTGAATTAGACTTAGTCGAAGTTCGCTCTATAGATATCAGCTTACGTCTACATTTATGAAGTACGTTGCTTCGCAACGGTTTATAGAGGTAGCATAAGGCCCCGTAACAGACCGTTGGATGTTCTATTCAAAATGTATCAGAAACCATTCTAAAAGCTCATAGGTCTCTGCAATCTTTGAATGCACCATGCACATAGAGAAATTATTGTGCACAACAAGAGCTTGGCTTTTCAACTCTACATACAGTTTTTAATCAGAGACCGGGCTTTTGTCAAAAAGAGATGCGCGGGGTCGCGCGCGTCAGGCAGACAGAATACAACGCAGTGACTGGTTAGGGCACCTCACTCGTTGCGATTGCGATTTTATTTGGTTTTAACTAACATTATATTCATTTTTAGGGTTCCGAAGATAAATGGCAAAAAAGGAACCCTTATAGTTTCGCCATGTCCGTCCGTCTGTCTGTCTGACCGTTGTTTATATCAGAGACTATATGTACTAGAAGGCTGTAATTTGTCCTGAGTATACATATATATCCATTAAGAATGTCGTGGAATAAAATCTTATAAATTTTTTTTATGGGGGGTTTGGAAGACGACGCGGACGACCAAGAAAGAGATGGAAAGATGACATAGTTAGTTTTTGTCCTAAGTGGCAAGAGGTAGCACGAGATCGGAGCAAGTGGCGAAAGTTGGGGGAGGCCTTTGCCCAGCAGTGGGACATCACATAGGCTAATAAAAAAAAAATTTTTTTTTTATTAATATACCTCTATAATCCATACAGCTTTTAGCTTGCTTGGTCTAGTGGCAACTGCAGGGTTACCACCACCTCTTATAGCTGTATCCCTGTGTCTGTATAGGTCATCCGCTTGTTTTGTCACAAGCTTCGCAAGCTTCTTCCCTCTTTCGATTTGGAGTGTGAAGAAACATAAATAGGGCGGCATGGTTCAGGCGACCGCTGATAAACCCATTGTTTGTCAGTAGTCGCTAGTTTTTTTGGACTGCACTACGCTTACCATCAGGTGCAGTGTATTCACTTCACCGTGCCCGGATATAAAAAAAAACTAAAAAAAAATCAAGACTTCTGAAACTCGCGTCACAAAATAATAACAAGAAAATTCCATAATCTGTATTCAACGCTTTTTGACTATAGGGTGTTATGCATTTATATTATTTATTGGGCTTTTAATAGCTCGTTTAAAATTAAATGGAACGCGTTCAATCTTCGCATCAACGTTGTACGCAATAAGATCCATATTTAAATCCGAAATCGCCGGACGCAGATGAAAAAGCGTCGCGTGTGCCGTGGCCCTTATTTAAGAAATCTGATCGAGAGCTGAAATAGATTACTTTTAACAACTGCTCGAGCTCTTTTCACTAGCTTAATTAAATACTGTGTATTTGTAAAGGGATTATTTATACAAAGAAACTGTTTCTATCGGAATGTGGAGTAAAGTTCCTAGCCTACAATAAGCTCACGCCTAAATCTTCCGATAGGGTAAGCAGAGGTGAACTTGATAACTAGTCTTTAATTGCCTCATTTTAGGATGGCAACGCACCCATGATTCCTTTTGTGTCTTGGGTGTCTATTGGCGGTGGAGATCACTTACCATCAGGTGACCCATCTGCTCGTTTGCCAGTCTCTGCTATAAAAAAAACGAACGTATCTTACTAAAAGTGAAGAAGGATAAAAATGTTCAAAACAGAAGCCGATACTAATTGCATTTATACCTATTAGTGGTATATAGGACATCCCGATCGTCGTCTTGAATAATCACAAGCTTAAAAACTTAACTGACCGACTTCCAATTTACCGATCGTGGCCAAATTTATATGGGACCATCCTTGAAATAAGCTCTATCGAACACAAAAATAATTTTGAAAATCGGTCCACATTCGGCGGAGATATCACGTAACATACATAAAAAACCGACGAATTGAGGACCTCCTCCTTTTTGGGAAGTCCGTCGAAAAGTAAGCCGGATCGAGTTATCGCTACTGTTTACTGTCAAACAAATGAGTCGTAATTACACGTAGCCACAGCTGCTCAATTATCAGTCGCGTCAAATCGGAGGAACAGGGGGTCCGCGCGCAAGACACGACTGTCCATTTTGTAACAGGGCCCACGCGGTTGTGCTCAAACGGCGGCGAGCGGCGGGCCTTTTTTTGGAAGACAGATGTTATTTTGGAAAGCAATAAGATTAGGCGGAGGATCGCGCGCACGCTCCACCACTCGGGCCCACATTGTTATTAAGGACAGCTGCAAGACACGTTCCTTAAAAAAACAGTCAAGTGTGCCACGAGCGAGCTCACAATGCATCGTATATCGATTGAATTTAATATTGTGATATTTTAAAGAAATCTGTACATATTTTATATAATAATTGCGAACGTTTGGTGAACGGATCTGGATGAAATTTGGCACATAGCTAGATTATAGTCTAGAGTAGCATATATACTACTATTAGAACCATCGGGAGGATCCAGCACCGGATCCATGCGCCTTTCTTATTAAAACTAAACTGAGCTGAGCAAATGGCTAAGATTGGTCTGTCACTTTTTCCCTTGTGTCACATCGTTTGAAAATAAAAGAGATAGACTATTCTTTACCATTTGCTCTGTTAAACTGTTTTTATAAGTAAGGTAAAGTAAGTATTAGAAAACGCGCTCTGCCCGACCTAGGAATCGAATCAGGACCTCCGCCTCGATGTATGCTGCCACTAAACAATTAGCTAAGTGTCAATTATCTAAAATTTATGTTAAACATTTGAGTTGCTTTTCAGTATTAGAGTTATAGATATGTATAAAGTTGGGTATTTTGATAAATAATGAACAAACGAAATACTCATACAATATACATGCTATGAAATGCAAATATATCAAATAAATATGCAATGACTTATAATGTATTTTGCTTACAATAAATCTGTGACACTAACGTGTTCGGCCAGGTATAAACTGCGAGAATGAGAGTAACCTTAAACAAAGTAAACAAGACAGAACAGGCATTAGAGGATTCCGCGAATGTTTCTGAAGCACCTCGGAATTGTCGCGAGAACTTTGTTTATTCAAATAATAAAATTTATATGATGCTCGCAAACTACAGGACAATGCAGAACATTTTAATGCAAAAATAAGTAGAGAGCTTGTAGAGTATTTATTCTTCGAATCACCTGTTATATTTTTAGTTAAATGACTTGGTTTCCTATTTAAAATGTGGATTTCGTGGTAGTACTCGAAGTTTTGATGTAGATTATTAAAAACATATTGTATAATTTAAACAGTATATTTAGGTAGTATGCATGCAAAACTATTGAATATTGATCTCGACTCGAATGTGTAGTCGATAGTTATTAAGCCGTGACTCCTGCAATAAATATTTGGACAAAACATATGTACAAAACATGAATTCGCTCATAAATATAATATAAAGGAACGGCTCCAACGTCATTGCTACACATTTTATTCTATGGTCCATTCTTCCATGTGTTTTTGAGTTTTATAAAACAAATTTTTAGATCTTGAATATTTGAAACGTAATTAGAAATTAATGGTCTTATATTATAGGTGTTAATACTTATTAAAATCGGGTATTTTCAATCATTAATCTTAACGATAATTCGTACTCATATTGAAATACTTCGTTCGAGCGGTTTAAAAGGTTTTAAACATTTAAATTTGCAATGAACCCTACGAAATGTGTTGGCAGTTGGCACTACCGGCGCCGCGCCGTAGGTACCTACCTGGGCCGCAGTTTTTTGGTTTCCTTATTCCACGCACCGCTTGTAAAATTATTCACATTTAATATAAGGCTTCATAATTAATGGCAGTTGCTTTTGATGGTCAAATTAATGCTAAAACAGGGGAGATAGAAACTCGCGGATGAATAGAAATAATCGTTTTAACGAAATATTAACAATCAACTATCTATTTTCGACGTATTATAATGATGCTTTAGGTGTCCAGAAATATAAAGCTAATGGTTTAATTTATTTATTGATCAAGTAACTTATTGTCTCCTTGATCTAGTGGGCGTTTATGGGCTGTGGACCGGGAAGTTATTTTTATTTTTGTGTTTTTTTTTTACATGGGGAAAGTCCTCTTGGGTCCCAGCTAATAGGGGCAGGGTATGCCGGATTTGTACCGGCTAAAAACCCCATGATTTACGCCATCTGCATTTAGAAAGGGTACCGGGACCTCCAAACAGAACACGCCGAAATCCAAACGGAACACGCCGAAAGGACCGGGAGGTTCTGGGTTGCGATTCCTACGTCCGATTTTATTCCCTCACGAATTTATATACAGAAGGTATGCCTAAAATTGGTAGAGCCATACAAGACAAAAGTATATACAGCACAGCTCTATAACTTTGGACGACTTCTGCACATAGATAAATCTCGATTTAAATTTAGAAATGAGATATAAGTTAAATCGAGTTTAGGACTAACTCTACATTAGTGATAGTACTGCAAGTCGACCTTAGAAATTTTTGTATGATAAACCGAATTTAGGGCAAGACTATTTGGGATGAAAATAATCACAAGTTTAAAACCTTAACAGACCGATATGAAATCCGATCGTGACTTTTATATGGGATCAGACTTGAAATGAGCTCTATCGAATACAAAAAGAATTTTGAAAATCAGTCCACATTTGGTGGAGATATCGCGTAACATACATAAAAAAATACAGACGGCTTGCAGACCTTCTCCTTTTTGAAAGTCGGTCAAAAAATTAAGTCATCCTAAGTACCTATCGTCGGGACATCAGCATTATGTACTTGGCCGAGAAAGGTGTGGGCCTCTACGAACACCTGGATCGAGATCCTGATGCATTCGATTCGATTACTTTCACCCCTCCAGTAATTACCGTCTTGTCTTTTTCACCGACTTCCAAAAAGGAGGAGGTCCTCTATTCTACGGTTTTTATGTATGTTACGCGATATCTCCGCCAAATGTGGACCGATTTTAAAAATTATTTTTGTGTTCGATAGAGTTTATTTCAAGGGTGGTCCCCATCGATATAATATTATTTACCTAGATGCACAGTTGACGCTCGGAAAATGGGACAGCAAACGAGTGCTTAAGCACTCGTTTTGCCTACAGTCGGACCTCGATAGAATTCTAAATTTCAAAATTCAAATTTAAGAACGTTTGCTCATTTCGTTTAAAAAGCTACTTTATTGCACGTGCATAGGGTTATATTTGTGTTGATTTAATTAGAATTTGTGATCTTTTTCTTTGTTTTATTCTTGAGACCACTTTTTAGGAGGATATTTGCAAAGAACTGTCCATCTAGGGTATATTATATTAATGGTGGTCCCATACAAATTTGGTCACGATCGGATTTGAAGTCGGTCTGCTAAGTTTTTAAACTTGTGATTATTGTTTTTATATACGTGCAATTCCTTGTTAAGGGTAGGCAGGGCACTCAGCTCGGGTGCAATATTTTGAAATCTGTTTTTTGTGATGCAATAATAAAACGCAAGTTACACAACAGAAACTTGCTATTAAATTCAAGTTCAAATCATTTATTCTGCAAATAGGATATCTCATATCACTTTTACATGTCAGTTACGACTTACGACACGAGTATATATTAAAAAAAATAATGATGACGTCGGAATTTCGTGCATTAGACCAACGATGACGCTTTGACACCGAAAATCCACGTGTCGCATGCATCTCTCATGCTTCTTATGCAGTAGAGTGTATCTGAATGACAGGTACCTTTATTGACCCTTTATTAAATGAAATATTGTTTCTGCATTTTGTAATGTATAACATATCTTTCAGCTGCCTTGGTGGCGTCGGTATTTCGGTACAACTACCGTCCTGAGGTCTCGAGTTCGATCCCCGGGTCAGCAGTGACATTGGATTTTTCCATATCAGCCCGGAGTCTGGAATTTGTGCCCGATATGGAGATAGGCTTGCCGCCTATCACATCTGAGACGGAACTAAGCTCGGCGAAATGGGGGTGTTCTAGTTCTAGCGAACTAGAACACCCCCATTTCGCCGTCTCTGCCGACCCCTTCGGGGATACAGGCGTGAGGTTATGTTTGATAAATGTTTTTTTCTTAACGGCTGAGGGTTATTCCCCTTACGCCACGTGGCTTTATAAGACGAATCAAATTGTGCATAGCCGAAGCTCTTGGTTACTGCCCTTTTAATTAGACACGCCTTGGAGAACACAGTATCTTAAAATCGTGATTAACACAGTATGGTGATTTGCATCGAGCTGAGTGACCGTAAAAAACGTGTTCACAAGTACACGGACCGTCAGACTAGAACACCCACATTTCGCCGAGCTTAGTTCCGTCCCAGATGTGATAGGCGGCGAGCCTATGGCCATATCGGGCACAAATTCCAGACTCCGGGCTGATATGGAAAAATCCAATATCACTTTGCCCGATCCGGGGATCGAAAAACCTCACCCCGAAACCTCAGGACGGCAGTCGTACCGAAATACAACCATGCCACCGAGGCAGTCTTTTTTAAAGGCTATAATGGCCATAAGATATCAAAAACGCTCGGTGAAGCCACAGTCCGGCCCGGCACGGGTGTATAAACCGTGTAGTGCAGTTGTTATATTTTTTTGATCATTAAACATCGGATTCCGGCAGGCGGCTTGCACACATGTCCGCTGCATCAGGCTGCATCTGTCCTATCCAGTAACTAAGTAATGCACGCGTTGGTCGCGTACTCATCAGATTCGCTCCACATCTCTTTACATGTTTATTTATATTTGAACGTGCTCAAAGGCCGTGTTTATTTTTGAAACATGTTTTTGCATTTGAATACCGGAATGTATGTTTAGTAAAATATCTGAATCTTAGTTTTTTGATAATTTCGCTTTCATCGCACGTGGTTTTAGGAAATTGATGTTTGCAACCAAAATTGGGTGACGGGTAGACATAATTTGAAACTTGAGCTTCATGTTCCGTGATTTGAACTGCGATTGACTGTGGTTAACCGGCGACACGTGGTGAGACGTTTACGATTGTGCCATGCTATCGATTAGTTTATACTTCTTGTATACCTCCTTGATCTAGTGGTAGCATATATAAGCTGGACCGGGAGGTCCTGAATTCGATTCCCAGGTCGGGCGAAGCGATTATTCTAATTTAATTTAACCGGGACTGGATCCTTCAGAGGTGTTGACGCCATGCAGGCAGCCGGTCAAAAAACTATGCCAAATCCATTCTGGAGTATGCTTTAAAAAGTGTGTTGCGCGACCCCACAATAAGTTAGGAAAAGAGCAGGTAGAAAGAAAGTATACCTATAATTTGGTTTGTTTTAAGGACTTTTTCACGTCTAATATAGGTAAAATTAAGTACCTATTAGGTTGCGGTTGATTAAAGAATGGACTTTGTAACAGAACATAATGATGACACGTGTTATTAGATATTTCGATGTAATCCAATAATTAATATGGCCACGACGGCAACCTATGATAATAATACTTGTGTGAAAACTTAATACTTTCAATAATTATGCTTAGGTACTCATAACGTGTTGTTAACTTGAATTGTTTTACTTTCTGTAATTCGAGGCTATTAAAAATGCCACGACGATTTTAATTTTTAATTAAAACGTGTAAAAATAAACACTTAGGCTGAGATCTATAGAGCGAACTTCGGCTAAGTCTAAGTAATAATAATAATAATATTAGCCCTGTAATATTACTGTCCCACTGCTGGGCACGGGCCTCCTCTACTAATGAGAGGTGTTAGGCCTTAGTCTACCACGCTGGCCTAATGCGGGTTGGCAGACTTCACATACCTTCGAAATTCCTGTGAAGAAATTCTCGGGTATGCAGGTTTCCTCACGATGTTTTCCTTCACCGTTATAGCAAGCGATATTTCACAATGAAAATACACTTAACATAGATAAGTCAGAGGTGTATGCTCCATTTTGGGGTTGGTTTCGAACCTCCGACACTTGTCTCGGCAGTCCATACCATTCCCAACTGAGCAATCGCTGCTTAAGTCTAAGTAAAAGTAACGAACTCAGTGATGATTTGGAATTTTTAAATCCAAGGGAGTAATTTTTATAAGAAAAACAGACTGACAAACAGACTAAGCAAAGGTTTTCTTGTAAAAAATGACTCGGACTAAGTCAAAATCCTCACTGAGTTCGTTTCTTTGACTTAGACTTAGTCAACGCTCGCTTTATAGGTCTCAGCCTTAAAGACGACACTTGCAGTTCCGCGATAAATCTCTATTTATCCTAAATCTTAATTTAAAGACAGTAATGAGCTACAGGATAAATCAAGATAAGGTGTAACTCTAGAGGTAGAGCGCTGCAAGTCGCCCTTAAACTTATAACAAAATCTTAAAAAATATCATTTAAATGTATTTTTATTTTTAAGAATAAGAATAGAATATATTTATCTTTCCAGATCGACCTGTTGGAAGCGGCCTGCATCCAGCGACTTCCTGCAACCTTTATCAGGTCGTCGGTCCACCTTGTAGGTGACATTGACACAGGTCGATCTGGAAATCTTTGGGGGAGGCCTATGTTCAGCAGTGGACGTCCTATGGCTGATGATGATGATGATGATGATGATGATATTTATCTTTAAGAATAGCTTGTCACTTTTTGCGTCACATTCTTTGAAAATAGAAGGGACAAACAATTATTAAAGATAAGAAACGCGTACATATTTTATAAGTAAGCAAGGTAGAAATAAAACTATTTTTACGGATTTTATCACGATTTGGTTTTAATTTTTATTCCCGACGTTTCGATTCCGACGACGTCGGGAATAAAAATTAAAACAAAATCGTGATAAAATCCGTAAAAATAGTTTTATTTCAATGAATAGCATTCGCGTAAACGTAAGCAAGGTAAGTTAGAATTGTATGCAGAGATTACTTAAAACTTAAAAACATAAAATATCCATCAAGTGGCGAGAGTGGAGAGCGCGATCGATCAGCGTGTATCGTTCGAGATCGGGCACCTGCGCCGGCGCACGCACCTGCCGCCTCTGATTCGCCAAAAACGACCAGCCGGCTCACCTGCACCAATACATATTTACCATTTATCTAGCACACCGCCGTACATGTTATTAATTGAGACGTTATTACACCCGCTCTGTCGACAATATCAGATATAATGTTCGATTTTTGTGACAGATCGATATTCGACAAGATAATGCGTTTTTATTTCTTTAATTCGACTAATAGCAGGTAGATACTTAATAGAATGTCGGACTTATCAGTCATGGTATGCTCCAAGTTGTATGTGAGCAATGTTTATATGTGCTTTTCAGTCAATATGTATGTATTTACTTAACATTATACTTACCTGCTTATTAAAAATATATTTTAGTTAATCTGTGACCCAAATCATTTCACCTTATGTCATTATATCGACTCTCTCTTTTTCCACCTGCCCTATCCCACTCCACTATCGGATCGGGGCAACACACTTTTTCAAGCATATTGCAGGAAGGATTTAGCTTAGTTTTACGACCATCTGTCTGTTTAACTTAATCTCTTTTGAAGGATCCAATCGCAGCCAGATCGTGTTGGAAGAACCGCTATGCCGACCTAGAGTATGAACCAACGACCTCCACCGATCCACAGCCCAAGCTGCCACTAGACCTAGGAATAGGCCAGCATGATTCTGGTGACCAGTGACCAATCATAAGCCTAATTTGTCGTTGGACTACGTTGGGCTTACCAGGTGTAATCACTCTGCCATGCTCAGATAAAAAAGGAGACGACTTTATTGATCACCAATTTTGACAGCCTCCGTGGCGCAGCGGGCGAGTAGCCGGCTGTGAAACGTGAGGTCGCGGGTTCGATTCCCGCACCAAGACAAATGTCTGTGCGGCCCACAGATGTTTGTTTCGGGTCTGGGTGTTGTGAGACCAAGTCTCTCGTAGTTCCTGATACCCACGACACAAGACTCGATCCTAGTGTGGGGTCAGGACTATGTGTGTGACTGTTGGGTGTATTTATTTATTAATTAATCAAGCCAAAATAATTATGAATTAAAGCTATCAAGTATAAAGAAACAAGTGCACAAAATCACCGCATAACAACCTGTCATGAAGGGCGCATTTAGGACGTTGTTTACTTTAATTTTTTATAGCAAATCGTACAAGTGCAAATCACGACAGGCTCGCACGCCACCTCAGAGTCAAGTTGCATTGAGGGTTGCCAGGTGGCAGGCTTTAGCTGGACATGCCCGGCTTTTTAGGATTATACGTCGAGACAAATTTTCACGTTTCCAGACTGGTCGGGTTTTATTCATGACGATAAGTACAATCACAAGTTTAAAAACTTAACGGACCGACTTCAAATTTATCCGATCGTGACCAAATTAATATGGGATAAAGCTCTATCGAACACAAAAAGAATCTTGAAAATCGGTCCACATTTGGCGGAAACATACATAAAAAAATACAGACGAATTGAGGACCTTCTCCTTTTATGAAGTCGATCGAAAAGATAAAAATTAAGTACATATACATTCACGTGTTATCTGTAGAAGGGCAGGCAGAGTCGCAACTTGTGCGCCCACTTTACCGCCAACTTGTCTATCGCAATTTTGGTCACGAATTTCAGACTCCAATCTGTTGCTGGCACAAAAATCCAATATCACATTCCCTCGGGGATCAAACCCGACACTTCAGGACGGTAGTCGTACCGCAATGCAATTACACTATCAAGGCGGTCTGTCAGAGAAGTGTGGCCGCGGCATTTAGAACCAAATATCCAAGCCAATACAACACCGAAACCGGATTTTTTTTATTTTAAAGGCTGGCAACCCTAACTACACAACGTGAGAACATTCCCAAACTTGCTTACTTGCAAAAAACGTGCAATATAAGTTTTCATTCAAAGAATGCGTTCGTCCATTCGTTTGAAGGCTCACCGCATGTCATGTCTGGGAACAATTGAATAAGTGCAAGCGCATTCCATTTTTACTTCGTCGCATCTTGATAGCTTAATAAGCGAAATGTCGTTGTTAATTTACGTTTAAAGGAGTCATTTTATACGTGTACGATTACTTTGTTTTATGACGTTATTCTACTTTATTTTTCTTTCGTCGTTGCGTTATTTGATAGGTTACCAAGTTGCTTTGTAGGTAGTAGGTAGCTATGGAAAAAACCTTTTCTAACTGGACCCATGAAAAGAACAAACTTTAACACATAAGCTCACGCCTGTATCCCCGAAGGGGTAGGCAGAGGTGCACTAGCGAACTAAAACACCAACATTCGCCGAGCTTAGTTCCGTCCCAGATGTGATAGGGGGCGAATTTACCGCTATATCGGGCACAATTTCCAGACTCCGGGCTGATATGGAAAAATCCAATCCACTTTGCCCGACCCGGGGATCGAACTAGAGACCTCAGGACGGTAGTCATACCGAAATACAACAACGCCACCGAGGCAGCCTAAAAAAGAATAAACTTACCTACATATGATAACATAACATAACATAACATATGATAATTAATCGAAATTGCTTTTTTAATTGTTCTGAGCTTAGATTAACCTATATATTTCACTAGTAAATTTTAATTGTGTTATGACATAATAATAAGTTAAATTATGACATAATAAAAAAAAAATTACTTGTTAAATATATAGGTAGGTATATTTAAGCTCAGAATAATAAAAAGGAATTTCGATTCATTATCATATGTAACTTTATTCTTTTGATAGGTCAAACTATTAATAATTGAATAGTCTGTAGATACAAAAATAATCTAGAAAATCGGTCCACATTTGGCGGAGATATCGCGTAACATACATACAAAATACAGACGAATTGAGGACCTTCTCTTTTTGAAGTCGGTCAAAAATCGATTTTAACTTTACTAAATCAAAAAGTGACTGTGGAGTCAAGAAATCAAATATCAAACTATTTATTGAGTTACCTGTGCTTACTTCTTTCTACCTGCCCCCTTACTCTTGGCACTCGATTCGATTGTGATTTCGATTTGGTTTCATTTATTGACATAAAATTCCACCGAAATCGACTTTTAAAGTGCGCTAATGTTGCATAATATTCGAGAACTTGTCATTTGGTGATTTTTAACGTAACATTAATGCACTTTTTAACTCGATTTCGGTGGAATTTTAAGTCAATAAATTAAACCGAATCGAATTCAAGTTCGAATCGAGCGTCAGGAGTCACCCCCCTGTTCATATCCCACCTTAATGTGGGGTCGGCGCAACACACTTTTTCACCGGCTGCATGCCTGACCCCAACCCCCTCTGAGGGATCCAGTCCCGTGCAAATTAAATTAGAAAATTCGTTTTGCCCGACCTAGGCAACGAACCCACGACCTCCCGGTCCACAGCCTGTGCTGCCACTAGACCAAGGAGGCGACATGAGTTACCTGTGCTTACTAATACCTAGTCTCGCAGATCCGCTCCTGTGACAATAAATAATAAATAAAATACACCCAGTCACACACCTAGTCCTAACCCCACACTAGGTATAACCTGTATCGTGGGTGTCAGAGACTATGAGAGACTTTCGGTCTCACAACACCCAGACTTGAAACAAATATCTGTGGGCCACACAAACATTTGTCTCAATGCGGGAATCGAACCCGCGGCCTCTCGTTTCACAGCCTGCTATTTGCCCGCTGCGCCACGGAAGCTGATGATCTTCACCAGTCCTTATCCCACTAGCGTTGAATCGGAGCAACGCACCTTTTATGTACATTGCAGAAAGAAGTCCGTTTAGATTTGCATCATGCTGCATTTACCTCCTCTGGAATATCCATCAAGTTACGGGCAAAACATCAGAAAACTCCGACTTAGTATTCAAACCCAGAACCTTCAGATTCACAGCCCATATACAGTCACTAAACTGCCTCGGTGGCGTGGTGGTATTTCGGTACGACTACGGTTCTGAGGTCTCGAGTTCGATCCCCGGGTCGGACAAAGTGATATTGGATTTTTCCATATCAGCTCGGAGTCTGGAATTTGTGCCCGATATAGCGATAGGCTCGCCCCCTATCACATCTGGGACGGAACTAAGCTCGGCGAAATGTGGGTGTTCTAGTTCGTTAGTGCGCCTCTGCCTACCCCTTCGGGGATACAGGCGTGAGCTTATGTTATGTTATGTTACTAAACCTAGGAGACATATGTATGTCTCCTAGGTTATAAATATGTATTTATAACCTTCCCTACGTATCTTTTAAAACAATTTCCATTTCTACTGATATACACCATAAAATTGTTTAACATAAACATTTTAAACGAATTCCACGTGAAAGTCAATGTTAATGGGTGTACCAAAAACGGCCCATAAAAGCCCCATAAATGGAACACACGACAGGTGCACCCATCATCAGATTCTTATTCATAAAGGGTAATTAAAATAATAACGCATTGTGGTGTTACTTACATTTAATTGTTCACAATGGACGGTGGCTTTCTTACATTGTTACATTTAAAATACAATAATCGTAAAACGAGATCGTGTCCTTAAATATAATACATTTATTGAATCGAGTTTTAAACAAGTTGAGAGCATGTTGGGTCAGACCAATGCGCCTAAAGACGCCACATAATAATGCGCTATTACGTAGCACCAGAAATTGATTTTATTACTGCACTACGCTTACCTTCAAGTGCGGTGTAGTTACTTTGTCGTGCCCGTACAAAAAAATAGTTTAAATTATTAAAAAGAGCGTAAAATATTAGTTGAAATACATTATAGTAACACAAAATGGCGGACGATAATCAAAGTATTGATATTCATGCTATATCATATTATGACTGGTCACCTACAGGTGTCAGTTAACAATGTACTATTGCGTACGTTTATATTACTTTAGTTGATTGCGTCGTCTTTGTGTCTGTGACAATCACATTCTTTTTTTTTATTTCAACTTTTTTAAATTATCACATTATGTAATTTTTGAATTTTGTTCCACTCATTCTCGTATGGCACACCATATAAGCACATTATATAGAACGTTTACATAATTGATAACAAATTAATACGTGATAACTGATGAATCACTTGTCTTTAAAGATTGTTATTGTACTAAGGTTGACGAGCGAATGTATCTAATGTGGCGTCTTCTCTGCCTTTGGTCTATGGTACATAATAACTTGAATCCTCAAGCCACCATCTGTTGTGCGGCAGACGCTCGCGGCGAAGATTCTAGTAAATGTACACTTTTAAACTAATTAACAGACTTACGACCGAATGTTCATACGCTTAAGGTCGCCTTATGTCGTTTAAGGCCGTCTTATCTGTCAAAATTGTATGGCGAAAATCATTGTATGAAGCCGTTAAAGTTGAGTAGCGTTTGACCATTCGGGCGTAAACTTACTAGTTACGACTGCCTCGGTGGCGTGGTGGTATTTCGGTACGACTATGGTTCTGAGGTCTCGGGTTCGATCCCCGGGTCGGGCAGTGATATTGGATTTTTCCATATCAGCCCGGAGTCTGGAATTTGTGCCCGATATGGCGATAGGCTCGCCCCCTATCACATCTGGGACGGAACTAAGCTCGGCGAAATGTGGGTGTTCTAGTTCGTTAATGCGCCTCTGCCTACCCCTATTTATTATGTTATTAAATAATAATATAATAAATACTGGTTACAATGTCATATTAATGTTGTAATTTAGGAATTTATCGACTTTAATAACATTTATCTATTAAAAAAATATTTATGTATCGTATCAGAAAGTACGAGAGGCTTTCGGTCTCACCACACTCAGCCCCGAAACCAATATCCCATGAGTCGTATATTCCTAAACAAAAGCGAAGAGTTTAGTTTTTTTTTAAACGCGCACCAGGAACAAATGTGAAATGATCGGGGCGGTTACCACCACCTCTTATAGCAGTATTATTATAGTCTTACTACGTTTTTTGTATGGGAATCGGTACAAGTAAGATTATAATAATATTGCTTCAAGAGGTGGTGGTAACCCCTAATATGTTACTCTTGCTACATGTTGTTTAGAAGAAAAACGATTTCGCCGTTCAATTAATTACGGATTACTATTGAGTTAAACATGACCAAAATTAGCCGCTAAAACTGATAAATCAACAAAAATTATAGGTATGTATCAAATAATATGTGTATTAATATTGGTGCCACCGGTCGTTATATCTGGTACTTAATTTATTTGCTTACAAATGGTCCAAAAAGTGAAAGCCAAAAGGTGCACCTGGTCCGGTCTCTTTATCGGCCAATAAATTAATATTACGTCATGACAGTCAAATTAAATGAAACGAAATAAACTGCGACAAAAAAGTATCTCTTAAATGAAATATCCCACACTCTTTCTTTCTTTCTACCTGCCCTTATCCCATCTTAATGTGAGGTCGGCGCAACATACTTTCAAGCATGTTGCAGGGAAGATTTAGCTTAGTTTTTACGACCGCCTGCCTGACGTCAACCCCCTTCCGCCCAGTCCCGGGCAAATTAAATAAGAAAATTTGCTTTTCCCGACCTGCAAATCGAACCCAAGACTTCCCGGTCCACGGCCCATATAGACCAAGGAGGCGAGACTATAACAATAGCATATTGAACGCAATTCCATACAACATTAGTAGGATGTGTATTACAAAATGCCTCGTGCCAGGAAACACCTTTAGTAGAGAATAAATGCCGATGATAAACAAAAAAACACTCAGTTCCAACGTCCGGTTAAAACGAAACGTTTCGATAAATCGAAACTTCTACAGTTTTGTTATATCACACAATAAGGACGGATACAGATAACATTTAATATTCTATTCAATCTTTATACATTTTACATACACAGGACGAAATACGAACAATTTCAACATTCAAATTGCTATTAATTCTTAATTAATTTCTGAAAGGTAATGACATAGATAACATAACCTCACACCTGTATCTCCGAAGGGGTTATAGCCTACCTATATGTTATTCTGATGTATAATCTATATAACCATAATCATTGTAATACATCCATAAGTTTTCGCGTAAAAGAGTAACAAACATACACACGCACAAACTTTCACGTTTATAATATAAGTTTAGTAGGATTAACAATATTATAAACTCTACACGATAAAAACCAAATTTCTTCCAAATTCCTGCGTCAGGTGCAATATAGATGTACATTAACCTTAACTTTCCAACCTAACCAAACCTTAAACCCCCACATTAGGAAAGACCCGTGTCCAGCAGTGGGATAGTACTATAGCTTGTATTATGACATTAGAACAACATTATAGAAGTACGTTGCACGATAAAATTTTATATTCCTACGATTATATTATTATATTTACGTGACAACGAAGACTGCAAAGCCTTCGAAACGTCGGGAATAATTATTAAAACCTAATCGTGATAGAATCCGTAAGAATAGTTTTATTCCTACGATAAGTGTGGCTGTGAAGATAGATTCACCCTAAATTTCTTACCACGTTAAAAAACTTACGACATACGTTCGCTATTAAACGAACTTTTGTTATACTTAAACGACACTTGCGGAAACCAGTGTGTTACAGAAAAACACGCGCCATGTGGCAACCGAATAAAATAATGTATATCTGATAAACAGCATGTTTTCGACGGCGATGCTAACTGGCGCCAACCGACTTTAAAAAAGGGGATCATGATTCGTCGTTATTTTAACCGACTTCGAAAACGGAGGTTATCATTTTTATGTGTATTATAGGCGGGGTCTCCTGCACTAGCACATATGGGATGGAACTAAGCTCGGTGAAAAATTACCTACCCCTTCGGGGATACAGGCTTGAGCTTATGTATACAATTATTATATAGTAGGATTGCTAATTAAACGGAGTAATCTGACATTTCAGATGTTACCACTTTTTTATGAAATTTAAATAGTGGTGTGTTAAAAAGATCAAGATTATTTAAACATTTCAATTCAGTGAACTATTTCATTTTTTCAATTTCTAAAGTCCAACTTAAAGTCGTAATTACTGCCGAATGTGTTTAATTAGTACTGCATATCTATTGAATTGTAATCATAGTAAATTACTTCATGCTAAGTTACGGCATGTCTACTGGAATTATAGTCATTGTTCATTATAAATAAAACTTACAAAAGCTATGAATGTCCTGAGCGTAATTTTTCTTAAATAATAAAAGTAATATTTGTAATTTTCATTATTATCATTTCGCGTATCTGTTGTGATTATTTACGTAAACTTATTGACACGGTCTTTTAATCGATGGGTTAAGCTAAAATTTCTAAAAATACGCAATAAAATTCTAATTTTGAAATCTAGTGCTGAGTTATTGTATCTTTGAATGACAAAAATTGAATTAGATCAATCACTATGTTTTGAAAGTATGCAACATTATTTTGGAAAGTGACATTTCGATCTGTCAGTTTACTCCGTTTAATTAGCAATCGGACTATAGATATACCGCCGAATACTGAAAAGTCATTCAACTTTAACGACTTCTTACCGTAATACAAGTTTCAGAGATAATGCAAGGCGGCCTCAAAATAGACGACCTCAAGTGTTCCAGTTGCATATTATTATTATGTCATATGTATTCGGGGGATAAACTACGACGTGCACAAATTTCAATTTCAATTTATAAATCAGTGTTATCGCTTTGCACCATCAATATATTATACCCTAGATGCACAGTTCTATGCAAATATCGTCCTAAAAAGTGGTCTCAGGAATAAAACAAAGAAAAAGATCACAAGTTCTAATTACATCAAACACAAATATAACCCTATGCACGTAGCTTTCTAAACGAAATGATCTAGCTTTAAATTTGAATTTTCAAATTTAGAATTCTATCGGCGTCCAACTGCAGGGAAAAGGAGTGCTTAAGCACTTCTTTGCTGTCCTATTTTCCGAGCGTCAACTGTGTATCTAGGTAAATAATATATCGATGCTTTGCACTTTCAATATGACGTGACGCGACATCTCTTGACACGAATATGACATTAAACCATGACGTCATACACATAAAGCCCCTTACTTATGAAAATATTTAAGCACTGCATATCTTTAACCATAGGTTGTCCCTTTCATTTTTAAAGAATGTAACGCAAAGAAAAAGTAACAAGCTATTCTTAGCGAAAGATAAGCGAGATTTTTTTTATAAGACCCAAAATGTTTATTGATTCCAAACGAAACTGATAGTTCCAAGGAAGTATATATAAATTTAATGGTTCTTTTTCGTCCAATTTATTGCTCAAAATAATTCCAAATTCATGACAAGATGGCGTCATAAAGATCTCTTTACATTGATTAAAACCCTAGTGTTGTACTGTACAGATAGTTCTAAAGTTTTACTCAAGATGGCGCTATTGGCGTTTATTAAATGCAACGCCATCTGTCGCCTTAAAGTACTAATAATTATTTTATTGCATTGTAGGGAATTAATGTTATGTACACTTATACAACATCGATAAAAATAAAAACCTGCTAATGTACACAAAAAAGTAATTTGTCATTTATATTAGGGAAAAAATTTAAAATATTTACTCTATACAAGTCGCTGCTAACAATCAAATACGTAAAACGTGGTAAAACAAGTCACACAAAATGCACTATTTCCTTATTGTACGTGATTTTTAAAAGAATCGTTATATCGAGGGGAAAATACATCCCTACTAAAAATTCTTATTCGCGAACCATAAATATCTAGAGAGCTTCGCCACAAATTCGATTCGAAAAACAAAAATCCAACTTTTCAACGTGAAAGACAGTGTTGGCGATTCGTCACAGCGCATGCGTAATGCGTATCCGTTACCATTGACATCATAGTTGTCAATGGACAAAATTAAATACGAGAATAATATCTGCGAATTATAAGTTTCTTTGTTTCATTAAAATTACTAGCTGTTGCCCGCGACTCCGTTTATATGGGATAAAGTAGCCTGTGTTTATCCTGAGTGTCAGCTACCTCCATACAAAAATTCATCAAATTGGTCCAGTCGTTTGTGCGTGAAGGGGTAATAAACATACACACTCACAAATTTATAATATTAGTGTGATTAATATTATAACGAGGGAAGTTTTTTTTTGTATTTTTGTTGGTAACAAAAGGCTCTAAAACTACAGAACCGATTTCCAAAATTATTTTGCCATGAAAACATTATCAGCGAATAACATACTTTTATCCCGGGAAAATGTACAGAATAGCCAGGGGAACGAAGTCGCTAGCCTCAACTAGTTGCTATACATTTATTATAACGCCGAAAGACATTAAACAGTATAGTATTAGACGAGGCATCACCACAAAACTAGGGATTCAAAACTTGTGATCAAGTGGTAATTAGTCACCTGTCACACAGTACACTTTTACAGGTGACTAATGAATGACCACTTGGTCACGAGTCACAAGATATGTACATCCATACATCCACTGTAACTCAGAGGCATACAACATCAACGTGCGGCGCAAATCTATGAAGCCAGTAATAGGCAATATAATGAAAGCTACAAAAATATTTATTTATGTATTTAACATTGTTGTGTTTTATACCATTATAAAGATCTGATTTTGGGCATCTATTGGTGTAAAAATGAGGATTTTTGAAAAAGTTTAGTTGCTATTGTATGCCTCTGAGGTACGTACAGTTAATTTAAACTAACCTTTTCATTATAGTTTCTGTACCGCCAACAGGCTGTAACCTATTCCTGGGGCTGTTAAATTAAGTCTTATAATACTTACAAATACACAATGTAGACATTTAGGTAATGTGATATCGACTCTTTCACCTCCATTAGGCTGCGTTTCTACCAGCGATGTGGGAGTAAAATAATCGATGCTGTAACTTTACATATAATATTTTTTTATTAACTACCGAAGGCAGAGGAGCAGATAGTCAACTGAATGATGATGACTGATGATAGACCATCGATAATGCCAGAGACACAACCAAGCAGAGGCTTACGATGAAAAGAAAAGAATAGGGAAGGAAAAGATTTCGGATACTTCGCTCATCGTACGAATCGCAACCGTAAGTTACTAAGCGATTTTCAGCAAGAAAACGGCCATTTCCGATTCTTGTTTCATGGCGACTTGCAGCGCTACTACTAATCTAGAGTTATCTCGATTTATCCTACAGTTCACTCCCATGTTTAAATCAAGATTTGGGATAAATAGAGATCTGCAAGTGATCCTTAGGCCAAAATGTATAAATGTGTCTAGCACTCACAATAATTGTCCTATCCTGGCATAACGAACTCTTATTCTAGCGCAACTGTGATGGAAACGCAACCATTTGGCCAGCTATGAGTTTTTTTTTTTACATTACTCGCTAGCGACTCCGTAAAACAATTGTATGACAAACACCCGAACGCCTCTAGCGGTTACGCGGGAAACCGTCCTCGCTCGCGTTAATACGTGCAACAAACTCATGGTTCAGCTACTTATGTCCACTACAGAAGTTATAAAATTAAAATCGCTATTCACAATACGGGTACTAGGACAGTTATCGACTTTACCGCCAAGAGTTGTGGCTGTTACTAGGGCTGTTTGGGGTCGATGAATTAGAGTCGTTTAGTATCGAGTCCTCATCTTGTTCCTCTGTGGTGGGCTGCTCCATCGGATGTCTACAGAATGGACAGTGGCCTTTGGTCACCAGCTGTATCTCGTAGTCTTCCATGTAGAAAAGCTGTAGGGGACAATTTGTTCTTAAAAATCCAGGATTCGGCTGACACAAAGAGGGTTCACAGCCCGTGGAAAATTGTGTTGGAAAAACCACCCCACCCGAGCTAGGAATTTAACCCAGGACCTCCAGGTTCGCAGCCCGTATAGGCTGCCACTAGATCAAAGAGGCAAAAAGATAATATTGTAGTTTGTAAGTCGATACATTTTAGTCGATTCCTTTTTGCACTTATACAGCGGTCATACTCAGTCGCCTCCTTGGTCTACTGGCAGCATATATGGGTTGTGGACCGGGAGGTCCTGGGTTCAACTCCCAGGTCGGGTAAAGCGAATATTTTAAATTTGCCCGGAACTTGATCCCACAGAGGGGATTGACATCAGGCAGCCGTTCGTAAAAACTAAGCTAAATCCTTTCTGCAACGTGCTTGAAAAGTGTGTTGCGCCGATCCCACATGAAAGTGGGATAAAGGTAGAAAGAAAGTGCGCTGTCAGGCTCACATTGTAGCAGTGCGGGCAGACTGTGGCTGGTAGTTCCGGCAGCATGTTCCGGTAGAACCGAGGCGGTAGTCCATGCGGCCGCTGCACTACCACCACGCTCGCAGGACTCAGCTGCAGGAGACTGCCTCTACTGCACGTCACTACTCCGCTCTCATCCTCCTAAAACACATCACTAAGCTAACATGTCGATAGGCTAGTGAGGTGATCACCTGTCTGTCCATCTGCAGACATCCCACTATAAAAGGTATCCCAAAATAATGTTAAGCGAAGGTTTAGAGATACAGCACACCCTTGGAGTACCCAAACCACCCCCATTCTGTGATTTTTTTGTTCAGGGGGGCTATCAGTTACTGGGGGCTTACCACCACGTCATATAGCAGTATTATTATAATTTTACTTGTACCGATTCCCATACAAAACAAACGAAGAACGATTATAATAATACTGCTATAAGAGGTCGTGGTAACCCTGCTGGTCGAAAATACTCAAAAATTCAGAGAAAAAATCTCGGTAACTATGAAACGATGAAATAATCACGGATCATATATGAGCGTGATTTGGGTAAGTCTAGGGGAGCTGCATCTCTGGACCTCCGTTTGACACTATTCTTGGTACACCCTGTATATGAAATTCAAAATCATCATCATCATCATCGGCCATAGGACGCCCACTGCTGAACATAGGCCTCCCCCAAAGATTTCCAGATCGACCTGTTGGAAGCGGCTTGCATCCAGCGAAAAATGCTAAATATCGATACATAATTATCATAAATAATAACCGGTATTAGGGCGGGTTACTACAATTTGGCATAGCATGAATGATCCGACTGGACCGGATTATTATAACTCACAGAAAACCGATATAAAGTTTTCTATTGCATTCTGTACGATTTTCGGATAATACGGCTTTTTCTTCTTGGTCTCATTGCTCGCCCATCACTTGCCACAGTAAGCAAAGGCTTGGCTATGCCAGTAACCAGTTACTGTCTGTTTTCTGATTGTGGGCTTGAGAAGCCTCAATCGAGACCAAATCAAAACAAAAAATGTTAATGAAGGTAATTTAAACGTTTCAGATTTTGAAACAATTTTCTGCCAAAAACATCTATTAGAAAATATATTTCTTAAATAGTGACCGGTGGCCGATACGTTTATGTAACATAAAATATATATGTGCCGCCTCCAACGGGTTAAACCCACTTACTTCCGTTTTATGGCATTGGTTCGTGTGTGCACGAGTGGCACTTCTGCCTACCCGTTGGAGAATATAGGCGTAAGCTAACTCCATACCTCTTCAACCTTCTCCTGGAAGGGGTCATACGAGTCCACGTCGTGGTCTATCCGGAGTATCTCCGCGTCTCCGTGACTCGACGTGTCCTCGCTCGAGTCTTGTGGTAGAGGACTCCGTTCTATCAACTCGAACGCCTCCTCATACGTGATACCTTCAGCTGGCACGAATTCCACTAGCGGGAGGATCTCTGTGAACATTTAAGTTCTTACAAATATTTTTACCGACCTACTTCAATAAATTAAAAGGTCCTCAACTCATCTGTATTTTTTTAATGTTAGGGAACGTACCCATATTACATACCCTAACGTACCCTTTTTTTTTAATTTTTTAATACCCCTCCCGCCTCGGTGACAACCCGTAGTATATGCCAAGACCTAGTTTTCATGTAGTAAATTATAAATATGGTTTTAAATTATTTTTTGTCGAAGAAAAGTTAAAAACAAAATATTATGATGTGTTACCACCTGTGACTTTAAAAAGTGCTAAACGCTGCGCGCCATATTTAAATATAACTTAAAAAAGCACGATTTCCCTAGAAGACATTGACTACGCGACGAAAACCTAAGACTTATTTTGAAGACCCTCCTCCCCCGCTGAAAGGGTGACGAATATGAGTACGTTCCCTTTCGCGATATCTACGCTAAATGTGGACCGATTTTCAAGAATCTTTTTGTGATCGTTGTGTGAACATGCGCCGTCATTTATACACTCGGATCTAAGCAGAAGTTGTTTTGCTATAAAACGGGGTGAATAGAAACAAGGTGTTTAATATCATTACAAAAAAATGTATCGATCAATTACTCTAAAGCATAATTTGTGGTCAAAATGGATGGTAAATTGTTTATTTTTGTTGTTGACAAGGACTGAGCTAGTTAAAATAGTGCAATAACGGACCGACCTTAAAATGTATTCGATCGTGACCAAATTTATATGGGTCACCCTTGGAACAAGCTCTATCGAACACAAAAAGAATCTTGACAATCCAAATTTCGCCAAGACATCGCGTAGCTTCTTTTTTCTACTTGATCTTATACCACCTTAATGTGGGGTCGGACACTTTTTCAAACACGTTGTAGAGAGGATTTGGCTTAGTTTTTACGATCGAACATACATAAAAAAACATACAAATTGAACACATCAAATTTTTTTTCAATTTCTATTCATTTTTTTTCCGGTACACACCGTGCGTGGCGAGCGAATGCGCCATCTGGTGTCGACAGTGCGGACACGCGGCGACACAGAGCGGCGACGCGTGCCGGCGACAGCGCCAGCACAGCGGCGACACCTCGTCGTCGCGCGCCTCGCCGCTGCCGCCCGCGCGAGTCTTCAGCATCAGCAGCTCCACGCTCTCCTGACGACGGATCATCGAATCAATCAACAAACGCCTTAGTAACGACAGCATCAACAGCTCCACGCTCTCCTGACGACGGATCATCGAATCAATCAACAAACGCCTTAGTAACGACAGCATCAGCAGCTCCACGCTCTCCTGACGACGGATCATCGAATCAATCAACAAACGCCTTAGTAACGACAGCATCAACAGCTCCACGCTCTCCTGACGACGGATCATCGAATCGACGTTCGTTGGTCTTCGTAACGGTCGACTAAATAATCGCTAATGACGCAATGACGACTGCCTCGGTGGCGTGGTGGTATTTCTTTACAACTACTGAGAGGTCTCGGGTTCGATCCCCGGGTCGGGCAAAGTGATATTGGATTTTTCCATATCGGCCCGGAGTCTGGAATTTGTGCCCGATATGGCGATAGGCTCGCCCCCTATCACATCTGGGACGGAACAAAGCTCGGCGAAATGTGGGTGTTCTAGTTCGCTAGTTCGCTTCTGCCTACCCCTTCGGGGATACAGGCGTGAGCTTATGTTATGTATGTATGTGTTATATTTTACCGTATATCTCAAAAATAATAATAATCATTATCACTACATAGTATAAAACAAACTCGCTGATATGCCCCTATGAATACTTAGATCTTTAAAACTACGCAACGGATCCTGTAGTGTTTTTGCAGTGAAAACTTCTTTATCGTCGTTGTGATTTAAGTCGATGAAACGAAAATGCGACAGTAAGAACAGAGACACATAAATTCATAAGATTTTACGTGGGAGAAAATGAGATAGGAAGCATTTGTGCGCGCATGCGTGGTACAAAGCTTGGAAAAAGACATCACACAACCATGGTGTTTTGTACACGTGTACGTATTATACATTTGTAGAGTATTTTCATCATTTTTATAATAAAATCTATGTAATATAAAATAATTATCAAACTTTTTATTACTATGATCATTAATAAAGCCTATAATTATCCTTTTCCTCAAATTTTATTATCATTATCTTGAGGCCAAAATTTTTGAAGGTTTCACTTCTACTAGGTGTGAATTGTACACATGTTTTTTTAAATATATAGAGTGATTCAAAAGGAAGGTTTATACGTATAATACATGCATAAATTCATCCACTAAAAGGGTACAATGGGGGATGGATGTTTGTTACAATCAACACTTACTTGAAATTTCTGCGGCACGAGAAGTCCCTGTAGCTTGTCCAGCATCTGATGCGCCAGCGTGTTGGCTTGCAACACTCTCGCTTGTTTCGCCAAGCAGAGGTATATACAGCTGAGTTATGTTAAGGGTTCGTATTTATACACGTTAATATTATTTGATATTTATAAAGATTGATTGTACGGATGGCTCCAGCTTCCATCCAAAACACTGATGGAAGCTGGAGTCCGAAAAAATGCCGAAATAGAAATACTTCTGGCCGACCCCAACATCATCGGAGAGATAAAAGCGCATAGACTCCGATGGCTTGGCCATGTCGAACGAATGGGAGAAGATCAGGGGGGGGGGGGTGGTAAAACAAGCCTACCTGGGCCAACCGAGGGGTCGTCGCACAGTCGGTCGTCCCAGGTATCGCTGAAACGACGCAGTGGAAGCAGATCTCCGTGATCTTCAAGCTAATGATTGGCATGAAGCTATAGGCGATCGTGAGAAGTGGCGACATCTGGTTTCGGAGGCCAAAACTCACTTTGGGTCGCTGAGCCATCGGAGTAAGTAAGTAAAGATTGATTTAAGTAATATATCTACGATATATCAATAATTCAACATAATACAAGCTCACGCCTGTAACCCCGTAACACATTTGGCAGAGACATCGGGTAACATACATAAAAAAATAACAGAATTGGGTACTTGACTATGTTTCATTTCATACACATTTTATATGTAATAGCAAATAAAACAAAAAAGAAAACCTACTCTAAAAACCGCGTCGAAATTGGTTAAAAAATGAGGCAGTAATTCATATTTTAAATTCTGCAATGAGCAAGAGTGGGGGCGTAGTGGGGATATCTTGCTATCCCTTTCCAACGTACGCACCGTTATGACCGTGACGTGATTTTACTGATGCTTCTCTTTCCCGCTGTTTGAAGTTTACAGCAAACTACAAAGGCTTATATTTTTTTTATTTTTGGGAGTATTCCAATATTTCTTTCTGTGTTACGTTTTAGATAAATTTTGTATAAAATCAATAAAAAAAATTGTCAAGTACCCAATTGAGGACCTTCTTTTTTGTAGTAAAGGATACAACATAGAGACTCCTGGTGGGGGCTGATCATCCAACAACGCGAGTACATATCGCGCCCCGTTCAGCAAGGCATCCGGCTGGCTCAGCGAGAAAGGCTCGTGTATACATCTGTGTACACCGTCATACGCGTGGTATATACGCGCAAGACGCTCATTATTGTGGTAATGACGGAGATTTGCTGCCCGTTCCCTGTTGAAAATAATTAACTGCAGAGTTCTTTTAGTCGCCTCCTTGGTTTAGTGGCAGCATATATGGGCTGTGACCTGGGAGGTCCTGAGTTCCATTACCAGATTGGGCAAAGCGAATTTTCTATTTTGCCTGGGACTGGATCCCCAAAAGGTATTGAGGTCGGACAGGCAGGCAGTCAGTCGTAAAAACTAAGCCAAATGCCTTCTGCTACATGCTTGAAAAAGTGCGTTGCGCGGACTAAACATTAAGGTGGGATAAGGGCAGGAAGAAAGAAAGAGTTCTTACCCAAATATTTATGGACCGCCCTTAGAATAAGCTCTTTCGAACATATAAATGAGTCGATTAGATCGTTTCAACGAATATTTTTGTTGACAAGCAAAGGATAAGCTACTTAACATAAGATACTTAATTTTTTTATGGACAGTGGACATTTGCATTGCCAGGGCGCAGCCAAGCCATGTCTGCCGTACCGTAAAAAGGTAACAAATTTTATGACGGTTGTAAAGTGATCCAAAATCACATTCATTTTACAAAACGTGAAGCGAGTTCCACGACGATTTACCGTGAGACAATCGAAATAATACGATAGATCCTGCTGTAGACAAAACTGTCTACAGTGACTCTACCACTATGGCATGTATAGCACACACGCCCTCATTGTGTGGTCACTGGTTATGGCACTGCGCTTACTATCACGAAGTATAGTCACATTGCCATTAGCCGTATTCTGATAAACAAAGTGTGTCTAAAGTGAGACAGAGAGAGATGAGAGGTACAGCACTAACTTGTCCATAAGAACCAGAATAAGACAAAGAGAACTAGATATAGAAAGAGAAATGTATAGAACTAACTTGTCTGTGGTACTGCTGGCCGCCGAATCCAGGTACTGCATGCTGAGGAGGTGGTGCAAGTAGCCAGCATCGCTGAATCTCTCCTCAGCCACCGCGTTACCCACTAGGATGGTGAACACTCGCATCGCTGTCGCTGTCTCACCCGCCATGTGGTATGCTGGTGGACAAACACAGACCGTTTGTGGATACCATCTGATGGTAGATCAGGGCACGTGTCGAAAATAGAATTGAATACGGATTCGGAAATATCACCCACCTATTTTATTAAACATTTCGTGAAATTATTGTACCACATTGTTCATTCTGTAATTCTGTATTCATTGGTGTAAACGTAATTTTTTTTCTACATCCTACATGTGCATAACGACTTCAAAGAGACTCGTGTTTTATTGATAACCTGCCTAATTCAATTAGCTATGGCTTCAATACTCTTCTCCCCCCTTTCTAAACTCCATCAAGTAGGCCAACGGTAGATACTCGTCCGCTTGCACATAAGGTATTTGCTCACTAAAGACGCGTCTCCTGCACTAAAAAAATTACACAAAACATATATTTTTTTATCTATGGTCCATTATTCTACGAGCGGGTGACAGCTAAAATCGTCGATATAAAACATTTTTTACGGATTCTATCACGATTTCGGACTGGACGGGACTGACCAGTGACCATGAAGACTGCAAAGCCTTCGAAACGTCGGGCAAAAAATAGTATTATTTCAATGTATAACATTCGCGTAAACTTAAGAATCAGTAGCTAAAATCGTTGTTTTGCGTATGTGTTTTTGTGTAATGTTTCGAGATAATCTGATGCAGGAGACACGGCTTAACGTGAACGCACGATCCAATTTTCCTGAAAACATGTCTAAAACATCTTACTGCGGACTATGTAACAGTATACGTACCTTTCTGAGACTCGACGAATTTGTTCTCCTGCGCCATCCTATGCGCGTACGGCAGATACACGTCTCTTTTACACTCGGGGTGTTCCTTCGCTAGTGTGAAAGCACGCGACCATTCTCCTGTAGACACTGCTAGTTGAGCCACTTTACTGCAATCATAAATATTTGTTTCAAAGTCGATGGAATCTATATGATGAATTATTAAGTCGATAGATAGAGGGGTTGACGTATAAGGCGCGTCTCCTGCAACAGTTTTTCTCGTTACACAAAAACACATACGCGAAACAATGTTTTTAGCTGTCTCCTGTTCATAGAACATCGGACCATAGATAAAAATGTGAAAGGAAACCGTTTTATGTAATGTTTTAGTACAGTGTCTCGAGGAAAATTAGTGCAGGATACGCGCCTTTATGGTTGCACTGGCCCCGCTTTAGAGTGGGATAAGGGCAAGTGGAAAAAAAATGATATTTTTCTCAGGATAGGTGAGGCCCTCTTTCAAATTATAATATAGAGATGGGAGAATCACAATTTCATATTCAATTAACATTTTTTGTATTAAAAAATGGCTTTGGACGGAAGGCCGTGGATTCAAATCCTAGATCGATTATCACGTTTTTCTTGTATGATACAAAAGCATGAAGTTAGGCAGGTAGTTGAATCCTTGCTGTAACGTCCTTGAAGAGGTGTGTTGCGCCGACCCCACATTAGAGTGGCATAAGGGCTGGCAGAAGCAGTCGATATGTACCAATAATCTCCAAGTCGTTGGTAGACATCCGCCGCGGTCGGCAGCTCACCAGCGCTCACCAATGCCTCGGCCACGTGACGTAGCGACTCGCTCGAACCCTTGTCTAGCTTCCGCGCCAACTCTATCAACCTGTCGAAAACAAAATAATGTTATATGCACCACACCGAATATCAATATAAGTAAGAAAGAAAGAGGAAGTTCAGATGGTAAAAAATTAAATCGATCGATAACAACGCATTTTGAGTTACAAATGTAACGACTGCAACAACGTTGCACCACAAATGCACGATAAAAAGTATATTAATATTGTAATTATAGTACTATTTTTCACAAATAAAAAATCTCACGTATCGTTTATTATCACGTAATATGGACGATGGTAAATCATCACGAACCTTTAGTCAGTTGCAAAAGTTAGTTGCAATAATAAAGAAGTCGATAATTATTAGTGGTAGATGCTTTATTGTCGCTAGAGTTTTATTGGTATTGCTCGATAGTTATCTATTGATAGCGTTTAAATAGTCGATAGTTACATACATACATACATACATACATAATATCACGCCTGTATCCCATAGGGGTAGGCAGAGACTATGGATTTCCACTTCGCCCGATTCTGACACACTACTTTCGCTTCATCTACTTTCATCAATCTCTTCATACATTCGCGTCGGTTAAGGGTACTTTTTATATTTCCTTTTGTTAATATATCTTCAACTTGCCTTGAATATGTGCGATGCGGTCGACCTTTACCGACTTTTCCTTCCACACTCGTCTTGTGTATCTCTTTCGTTAATCTCCTATCATCCATCCTCTCAATATGTCCGAACCATCTCAACATCCCTTTCTTTATTCTTGTCACTACATCTTCTTTCACTCCACAAAGGTCCATCACCACATTATTCCTCACTCTATCACGCAATGTCACGCCACACATGCTCCTTAGCGCTCTCATTTCAACCGCTCTGATCTTACATCTTATCTTATAGTCGATAGTTATTTTATCAATATTGTTTGAATCATCGAAAGTTATTTATCGATAGTGTTTCAGTGGTCGATAGTTATTATATTGATAGTGTTCGAACTTTGAACTATCGATAGTTGTAGTTTATAGTGTTTAATTATCGATAGTTATTATTTATTCATCGATAGTGTTTGATACTCACATGTCCCTCCTGCCGGTCTCTGCCATCAGCTGCGCCGCTCGCTTGACATCTCCTGCAGCAAGATACATTTCAGCGGCGGCTCGCGGCTCGTTCACGTGACGCGCCCACTCCGCGCGACGACGTGCGAGAGCTGTCAACGCCTCGCCTTCACCTACGTACTCCTGCGTAATGAACAGGTATATGATAACGGCTGAGTAATTCCAAAATTATCCAATCCAATATATCCAAATATATTAGTATCAATTTTACAATACACAGATAACTTATATAAGTTCATAGTCAATCCCCTGCCACCATTCCTGCCATATGCCATTCCCATACAATCCATTCCCTTACACTCTATTCCTATTTCCCCTTATCACCCTATCTCAGCCATCCCATCGTTATTATGTCCATACTTGCCTGCCTGTTGTCAAATTCAAATATATAATGTAAATTATATTAATCCTAATTTAAAAATTTACTTGTGTTGACTTGTCATAAGTGCTTTTTTACATGCCTACGTGATCAATAAAGATTTTTTTTTTATTTTTTTTTTTTACGAGAGACTTTTGGTCTCACAACACTCAGACCCGAAACAATTATCTAGTATACGTACAAGTATATGTGAACGGCCCAGTAATTTTGGAGATATTTAGAACCAATGTTATTTATATAAATTTTCAGAATTTGACAGATATTTCATATTATATTAAATGCCATGAAACCAGAATTATTACCGGGGTATTAGCGATTGACATGTTAGCATTTGAAGATGCTATGACTGCCAATTCATTGGTCTAGTCTAGTGGTAGCTTTTATATGAGCTGTAAATAGGTGGTCTAACAAAATTTGCCATGATATGTCCTAGTGCTGAGGAAATGCCATGTTATAAAAATTTCAATAATTCTAGAGTGCGTTGAAACAAACAATACATACATATTACATAGATTTTGAAGTAAACCAAGTTACAACCACATTTCTAGTTATGTACTGTACCTGCGCCTTATTAAACATCCTCAAGTCTACGTAGAGATTAAGGGCGCGGTCATCTCTCCCCGCAGTGTGGAACGAACGGGCCGCGTCTGCATACCTTCCGCGATACGCTAAAACCTCGCCAAGTACCACTGCCCTTTTCTCACCAGACTCTAGCCTTTCCTATAACGAACTGCATGTTTGAAATATACACACATAAGCTCACGCCTGTATCCCTGAAGGGGTAGGCAGAGGCGTAATAGAACACCCACATTTCGCCGAGCTTAGTTCCGTCCCTGATGTGATACGGGGCGAGCCTATCGCCATGCCGAACGCAAATTCCAGACTCCGAACTGATACAATGATAAAAATCCAATATCACTGCCCGACTCGGGAACGAACCCTGGACCTCAGGACGACAGCCGTACCGCGCGTGCAATACCGCTACGCCACCGAGGCAGTGGTTAAAAAACCACTGCCTCGGTGGCGTTCTCTATCTGCCTCCCATTCTTGTAGGCATATAGACAAATATGCCTACAAGAATGGGACACGAACAAAGTTATGCCACAACCAGAAAATCCACGTGAAGTCGCAGTGTTTTGTACGGCGAGCGAGATTTGCGGAAACTCAAATGGTATACTCTATCCATTCTTCATCCAATAATCTTTTCGTTTTAACTACATAGGTGCTCCTGACATTGCCGATACCATGAGCCACCGTAACCACTTACCATCAGGTGGTCATTTCATTCAGTAATCAAACGATAAATTCACCTTTCATCCTACAGCGGTAAATTTTATCGAGTATCGTTATTACAAATAAAATGTATAAATCAATAAAAGCTACCTGCAAATGGTCTATGAGGGTAAGGAACAAGATGTTCTCGTTCCTCTGAAACGCCTTCCTGGCAACTTCGAAGGACAACTCCTCCAGAGCTGCGAAACCGAGCCGTTCCCAATCGAGGGCAGTCACCCCCAAACACGCAGCCGCATATGCTTCACTGCCAACAAATTAACCATAAACAACTTCAGTCTGACTATACTCCTCGCACCGTCGGTCAAAGTGTCCTCATCCCACAATGTGGGTTAAGAGCAACACGCTTTCACAATATTTTCTAAAGCTCATTTAACACTTCACTTACTTGAACATCTTGTGCTGTACGTATTGATGCATGGCATGAGAGAGGGGCACGTTTATAGTTTGCATTGAGTTCGCTTGGAGACAGAACACACGCCCGCCCTGAAATAAATATACACAGGCTGCTGCAAAAAAGTGGTATCATTTATTACTACTCTACACGCAAGAACTCTTCGAAACATGTCAAAAAATAATAATAAAATTTTATTTTGATTAAACAATAGCTGATCCTGCGAACTTTGTTCCGCCTAACAGTCGATTCTTTAGTTTCTTGTTTTTTTTTTATTATGTTTAAAATCAACGTAGCCTAAGTTACTCTTTATTATATCAGCTTCCTGCCAATAAAAGTCCCGTCAAAATTGGTCCAGCCATATCAGAGATTAGCCGGAACAGACAGACAGACAGACAAAAAAAATGCGAATAATTAAATCATCATCATCATCATCATCAACCACAGGACGTCCACTGCTGGACATAGGCCTCTCCCAAAGATTTCCAGATCGACCTATTGAAAGCGACCTGCATCCACCGACTTAAATGCTAGATATAAATTCCTTATAAATATACTTAATTATAATTACATTATAACATACTTAATTACTGAAAAGTGTAGTCATTTATTTGTTATTAAACAGCAAGTAGGATTCATATTCTCGTTAGTCGTTACAAATTCCAATTAATCAAAAAAAGAGACTTTACGAAATGTTAAATTTAAATGACAAATAGCTTATTATTTTATAACTTATTAATGACAACACCTTTCCGAAACACCCTGTAGAATTCAATCCTGCACGTCTCGCTATGTACACATAATATTTGTATAGAAATGTGCGTATTATTAACATACAAACGATATGTATATATGTATGTGTAATGATGGTACGGACCTGAAACCCGACCACAGAGCCGACCAGAGGCTGTGTCGCAGGTGGGAAGTGACCAGCTTTTATAGACAACACGCCGTTGCCTGACAACCCCAGCAGTTCCTCGCACCAAGAGTTCCAAGATACTGATGACACATTCTCCTCCTAAATAGAATATTAATTTCTAAGTGGCACTATGTTGGAGACAATTTTGCCTACAGTATGAATAAACCGCCTCGAGGAAGTGCGTGAAATGAAATAATCGTAAGATTTTGAGCAGTCTACGTGCGCTGTATACAACTGCACTACGCTTACCATCAGGTGTAGTGTAGTCACTTTACCATACTCAGATAAAAAAACAACAGATCTGCCTGGACTGTTTTGTTTGCTTGTGTCAATTCAACTTGCCGTGGCTATGGGGTCTCTCAGTGTACCTTGTATGTTACTTTGCCTTATATTATTAGATATCTATTGGTATCCTGGTTTAGCTGCTCTAATTTAAGGTTTTTTTTGTATCTGGTGCTGTTCTGTAAATTGGTGTTAAAAAGAGCAACGTCAGAGTTTCTTGCCCGTTCTTCTCTGGCGAAACAGCCTTCCGAACAGGCGGTAGAGTTAAAATTTGATGCCTGTATCCCTGAAGGGGTAGGCAGAGGCGCACTAGCGAACTAGGACGCCCACATTTCGCTGAGCTTAGTTCCGTCCCAGATGTGATAGGGGTCGAGCGTATCGCTATATCGGGCACAAATTTCAGACCCCGGGCTGATATGGAAAAAGCCAATATCACTGTGCCCGACCCGGGGATCGAAACCCAAGACCTCGGAATCGAAGTCGTACCGAAATAACACTACGCCACCGAGGCAGTCTAAATAATGTTTAAATATTTTAGGGATTCAATAAATTATTTGATTTGATTGATTTGATTTGTGGGGTTACCACCTCTTATAGCAATATTACTATAATCTTATTTGTACAGATTCCCGTATAAAAAAAAAACAGGGAAGACTATAATAATACTGCTATAAGAGGTGGTGGTAAACCCCCTTCATGTGTTTCGTATAAATAAATAAATACACCCAAGTCACACACCTAGTCCTGACCCCACACTAGGTATAACCTGTATTGTGGGTGTCAGAGACTATGAGAAACTTTCGGCCAGACTTGAAACAAATATCTGTGGGCCACACAAACATTTGTCTCAATGCGGGAATCGAACCCGGGTACTCGCCCGCTGCGCCACGGAGGCTGTCTGAGGCATAAGACCCGAGAGTATACTGACCGAGTACATGAACTCGCCGGTGTGCAGGTTGTACACATTGCACAGCGACGTATCGTCGACGACGGCGAGCCGACACCGTGACGCGCTCACGTCGAGACAGCGGACGCTCGAAGCAGTCGACAGCACCATCTTGCACAGACCGTTGGACGGCTCCACTTGCCATATCTACAACATGATACATAGAATAATAATTTATTAAGCAGACCAATTTACAATATAAAAACTTATACTATTGTGGCGACATCTCTGGAATGCGCGCCGAAACAACTTACACGCATCGAGCGGTCAGCGCACAACGGTACTGGCTTCAACTACGGAACAACAGATGGAGCCACCGAATCCTAAATCACGGTGGCAAAGTTTACCGGCAGACGTAGCATATATACGACCTCCGAAGATGAACCATCGGAGGGGCCGCGGGTGGGGTGCGGTCAGGCACTACACCCGCCTGACGAGGAGATCTCCCCTCTGGTGGAGGAACACCGACACCCGTTCCTCTACACTATGACGTCCACGCTGAGCCCGTGGCCTTTTTGTCCATTCCAGGGACATAACAAAGTGAATGTTGTTTTAAGGTGTCCCGATCACCACTAGCTATAGCCTGTTTTTATTGTTGTTTTTTTATATAATTGTTCCTTGCTTCTTTGTTTCTCGCAATTTTAGACAAAGTATACTGATTATTTATACGTATTTGTGTCCTTATCGAAATGGTTAAATAAATATTTTTTCTTTCTTTTCTTTTCTTTCTTTCTTTCAGACTAGGCATAGCCTGTATTGTGGCAATCGTTAGATTTCAATATGTTCCATTTGCGAGGACACTAGTGGTTGCTTAAGTGATAATTTTAATTATATCTATACTACTATATAAATTAAGATAAAAGGAAACAAGACAAAGATGTGTGTGCGTGTACGTGTGTGTCTACATATTTACATACATGCATTTTTTATAACAAAGACCGGCAAACAAGTAGGTAGGGCGCCTGATGGTAAATGATCTCTTCCGCCCATATACATCCAAAACAAAAAATATTCATCGGTGCATTGCTAACCCAAAAGGAGAAAAATAGGGATTGGGAAAGAAAGGGGGATATACGGTCACCATATTCACCGTACTCAATAGGCAAAGGAAAACTAGAACACCCATATATCAATGTTCGTAGATCCATACCAGAGATGATAGGGGGCGATCTTATAGCCACATTGGGCACAAATTTCCTACCTGGGCTGTAACTGCGTAGAAAAACCAACTTTGCGTGATCCGGATATCGAACCTGACCTCGAAGCGGTAATCGCTAACATATCTTCGGCAAAATTAGACCGATTTCTACAATTCCAATAAGAAAATGGAAAATTATCATCATCATCATCAGCCATAAGACGTCCACTGCTGAACATAGGTCTCCCCCAAAGATTTCCAGATCAACCTGTTGGAAGCGGCCTGCATCCAGCGACTTCCTGCGACCTTTATCAGGTCGTCGGTCCACCTTGTAGGTGGACGTCCTACGCTGCGCTTGCCGGTACGTGGTCTCCACTCGAGAACTTTTCTGCCCCATCGGCTATCAGTTCTACGAGCTATGTGCCCTGCCCACTGCCATTTCAAATTATACATATTATATTTTAAGACACTCACTTGTCCGTTCATGAGTCCAAGAAGCAGTACCTCCTCGAAGTAGAGTGTGGTCACCTTCACGTACCGTATTGGCGCCGGCATCTTCCAAGTGTTGGGCATCTTCCTACCCACCATTGTTAACTTCGTGTCCTGAAATATTGTTCCAATTTTAGTTAAGTTCCAAAGTTAGTGAATCAGTTGATATCTATAATAATCGCTAGGAAAACATTTGTTACATTAAAAGTATTATTTTTATTGACTGGTTTCCAAAAAGGAGAAGGTCCTCAATTTGTCTTTATTTTTTATGTATATTACGTCCTATAGTGCCAAATGTGAACCGATTTTCAAAATTATTTTTGTGTTCGACAGAGCTTATTTCAAGGGTGGTCTCATATCAATTTGGTCACGATTGGATCAAGCCGAAAGTAGGTCAGTTAAGTTTTTAAACTTGTGATTATATAGGAAAGACTGGCAAACGAACAGATGGGTCACCAGAAAGTAAGTGATCTCCACCGGTTAAAAACATCTATGATACCAAAAAATCATGAGTCGTAGCCAACTTTCAAGAAGAAGAGGGATTGGGAAGTGGAGGGAATTTGGGCCATCGGAAATCTCACACACCGAACAAAAAGCAAATGAGCTGCCAATTTCCGTCGATTTTCTGTGAGACAGTGGTATAATGCCGACCCACTCATGCTGTGGACGTTGCTGTCTACAGCGTGGCTTTACCACCACACTTACTTAAACTGTACCCATCTATACTGTAGCCCGTTACCTGACAGATGAGCAGCGCATCACTAGTGGCCACCAGCAGCGAGCACTCTGTCTTCTGCGACAACTTCTCTTTCACTCTGTACAACATGCCATCAACGTCGCCTTGCTCGTATACCACCACACGCTCCGGCAGTTGCACCTGATGATGAACGGATGCAGTCACATATATCACGCGGATATCCCAGCACATCTGGGACGGAACTAAGCTCGGCGAAATGGGGGTGTACTAGTTCGCTAGTGCGCCTCTGCCGACCCCTTCAGGGATACAGGCGTGAGCTTATGTTATGTTTTATCTCACAGAAGTAGGTTAAGATCCTGACATACTACATTCAGCAGCGGATATCCTGTGGCTAATTTTCAACATTTTAAGAATCATGGAAAATTATTGCAGTACTATGATGTAAAGTATTCATATCGGCCATTTAAAAAAACTCCTTTTTTTTCATATTAAAAATTTGGCAATCAGGAAAGCGGTTCACCTAATTCTAAGTCTCCATCGCCTATGGAATTCCTCAATAGAAGAACGGTAGAAGGAGAACGATTGCGCACGCAACAGCATCAAACTTACCCCCGCTTTTCTGTGAGACAGTATTAGCAACTCAGTAGAGCTAGCCTGGTCATGCTGTAGGCAAATCTGTCCACAGCGTGTTTCTACCACTTAAAATTATTATTAAACATATCGATATTAAACTTACCGCCAATCGATTTTTATATATAGCGATCTTCTGCACTCTGTCATGGCATTTGATGCGCACTTTGTTCCCGGTGGTGAGATGCTGTATGATCACGTCCGTCATGTTCTCCCGGTACGCGTACCGTTCCCGGTACAGACCGTGCACGGTGCTGAACACGACCTGGTAACACCACAGGGTGCCATCCTGGCAACCTACGGCCTAGGACAAAGCAACCAATTAACCACTTAGGGGCTGTTCAAGCAGATTTTTTAAAATTATTAACCCCACCCTCCCCTTCTCTCCCTCGTCAGCAAAGCTTTTAAATGCTTCCGTACACATTAGCACATGTATTTTTGAATGAGTTCTGGTTTCCTATTAAAAAAAAACGGTTAAAAAATTCCTGCTGACGTAATCATGATCCAGACCCCTCCCCACTCCCCATGTCATCAAAATTAAGCAAAGAAAGACCCCTCCGCCTCCTCCCCCCCCCCTGTAGGGCTTACGTAATACTTGAATGGCCCCTTAATAGTCTAAATGAAGGACACTCTTAGTCCTGACTCCATAAACCGTGCCTGTAAGCCTATTACGGCCGGTTTCAATAAACAATCTCAGTTTGAATGTGCAGATAGATTACAAAAAATTGCCAATAAGAACACAGTTTGAACATGACTGTCAAATGACTTGATTTGATTGATTCATAATCGCTATCTATCTACGCTCTAAACTGAGATCGTTTATTGAAACCGGCCATTAGACAAACAGTTTGATGGTTGGTTAACTGATCGAGCTGCAAATTAAATGCAAACACAAATTGTGTAGTAGATCAGACCAAATTGTGCATACTTATATCACTTAGTATTCTGAAAAAATCTATTCTTTGGTACGTATTGTCGTATGAATCATCTTATTTAGTTGAATTTAGTTTAAATATACATATCCAGCCAACTTTCTTTTTAATGTCTTATATAAAACACTATATTTGGGATCACCATAACAGACTATTTCAAGCATGTTGCATAAAGGATTCCACTTGGTTTTTACGACATTTTACTGGACTTCAAAGCTCTTGGATTAGAAGATACAGGTGGCCTATTAAAATAATTATTTGCCTTTGTCTATGTACTTCTATAAAAAGCTCACCAGAGTATTGAAACAAGGTGATGGTGCAATAGCCCAGACCCACTCCTGCGGCGTGTTCATGATGGACACACCCTCGCTTGTCAGCGCGGCCCAGCCGCCCACGCCCCCCACCAGGACCAAACCCCCCAGCAGTGTCACCGAGAGGGCTGCTATACCTATAAAGTGGAGAAACTTACTATCGGCCATAAACACGGTTCGTGTGCTGGATATTAGAGTATTTCTAACCATTTTATCGTGTACCTTTAATATGATAGTTATCGTTTTTTCCCATCGATATAATAATATACCTAGATGCACAGTTGACGCTCAGAAAGTGGGACAGCCAACGAGTGCTTAAAATGTAAGTAAGCACTTGTTGGCTGTCAGTCGGGCGCCGACCGTTCGTCTGTGAAGATGCCTAAATGCTCTGTGAAAGAGTGCAAAAATAACACTCTTACAAAGCGCAAAACACATGGGATTTCATATTTTAAGTAAGTATAATTCCCTTACTTGATTCTTAAAACCTTAATCATGTTAAATTAAGTATTAAACATGTATAAATAATTAATTTAACAAATTCAGTTAATAAAATATTTTGTCCCTTTTGAAATCATGATTTGGAACAATGAAATATATGGAGTCGTTTTTTTTGTAAATATATTATATTTATTTTAAATTTATGATTTTTTTTATTAATTTTATTTATTAATTACAGATTTCCATGAAATGAAATAGTAAGAGATAAATGGCGTAAAATTATTTGCGAAGAAAGAAGAGAAGAAAATTTTAAACCCAATTACTCAAGTGTGGTTTGTTCAGACCATTTTGCCGATTCCGATGGATATTATACAGAAAAAGGCATTAGGAAAATTAAAAAAAATGCTGTACCAAAAATAAAGGTGATAAATTGTCATCAGCTACATTGTCCTTAACTAATGTTTACTATTTAATTTAACAATATGTATGCTGTTGGTGTACCTATAAATAAATAAATATTGCCACATTTATTGACTTTATTTTAGATTGTCGTAACTACAAGTTTAAATGAGGCAGGGTGCAGTACAAGTGTAATAGTTGAAAAATATTTGATACAGAATTCATCAATAGCAAGCATATACTAGGTACATACTGCCATGTAAAATGACTATTTAATAATTTGCGGCTAATTCTAATAAATGTTTTCAATCAAAGTGTGCAGATCATAAAAAATTGCCAACATGAACAAACTTGAACATTCCGCTGTCAAATAATAATTTTAATGGTTCATTCTCGCGATATTTCATTTTTTAATTTTTCATTTTTATCTTGGATTCTCAGATTGAGATAATTTATTGGAACCGGTCGTTAGGCATAATTACTACAACAGTAATTGTGGCGTCATCATTTATTGGAAACATATTCATTTCCAGGAACCAGCAATTGAACCAATAAATAATGAAGGATCACCAATACCATCAGACTTTTCATCAATCTTTAACACACCTAAGACGTTATTTTTGAAAGATAATTTGAAAGAACGCAACCAAAAATTTAAACTTAAATCTAATTTAGTGCGAAACTTAAAAAGGCAGAACAAAAGATTAAGAAAACGAAATGATAGTCTAAAAGAAATTATTAAGAATCTAAAGAGCAAAGGACGATCTTAGTGTGGGGCCAGGACTATGTATGCGACTGTTGGGTGTTATTTATTTATTTATGAATCACGCTAAGGCAAAACAGTGCTTATTTCATATTCATAACTCATAAGCATTGTTATCTTCTAAACATTTATACTCTATCTATCTCTTAATGTAAGTAAAATTATTATACAGATATCGCCATTCTCATCTACATTGTACGCCACGTGGTCAAAATTTCTCGCAGATAAATACAAGAACTATTCGACTCCATTCAATCTTTGTCCAAGTGACTAGAATGTTTCTTTTAATAATGTCAAATTATTGTCAAATTTAAAAACGATTAGAAATTCAAAAATTTCGAATATAGGAACGTTTGAAAATTCAATTTAAAAAGCTACTTTATGCCGCGTCTATAAGGTCATATTTGTGTTAATATAATTAAATTTGTGATGTTTATTTGTTTTGTCTGTCGAGGACACTGTTTACAATGATATTTGTATGGAACTGTACATCTAGGTATATTATTATATCGATGTTTTTTCCATATACATTTGAATAGCAGCACCGCTTGCGGTAACTAAATTGAAATACAATTAATGTATGGAATTATTTTTTTCTATACAAATAAACAAGATGTCTGTACATTTTTTGAGTAATTGATTTATTAACACTGTTGTTGACAAATCATCAACCTTAAATGGAGGTCATATTTTTAAAATAAAGAAGTATGGAAAAAGCAACAAACATTTTCGTGAAACCCAGCATATACAAGTACATATTGACACATTACATTTATGTGTACAGTGTAGTGTGAAGCAATGTCTTCTCACGATAAATTATCTCTGTCTCTATCGCTCGCGACCTAGCTTATAAGCGTAAGAGAGATTTATATTGACTAAAGTTTTTTCTTTCTTTCTTCTATTGCTGCATCTTTGTCTATTTATTTATCACAAGAGCAGAGCCACGTGCAACAGATATAAAACACTGTTAAAAACAGGATTACCTATATTCCTTTCCTTGCAGACCTGTTGGCCATGAACATTGTAGAACGATATGGTCTCCGTCCAGTCCGTGACGATGAGCGTGGTCTTCAGAAACGCCACCGCCCACACAGCTGACTCTCGACTTATCCTGTTGGTTTCTTCACCAGTCTAAAAATTCAAACATTGTTTGAACGTAAAAGGAAATATTTGCTTTTTTATAAGCGTAATATATTGCTGCTGTCTTAGTTCTTCACTTCACCTGTCCTTACCCCACTTTATCTGGGCTCGGCGTTACATAAGCTCAAGCCTGTATGCCCGAAAGGGTAGATAGAAGCGCACCAGCGAACTAGAATACCCACATTTCGCTGAGCTTAGTTCCGTCCCAGATGTTATAGATGTTATAATTAAGCGTTAAGTATTCATTCATTTAAAGTTGTACTTACATTATAATTGCCCATAAGCCACCCAAGATTCTCTTAGTATCGTAAGTGCAGTTGTAGAGTTTCGCCGTCTCTGCTATAAAAATTATTGTACAAAAAGCCCCAATCTTACTTTATCTCTGATGGAAACTGATCCACAAGCCAGGCCGATGGCTAGATGTTGTCCGTTGGACGACCACGCACAGCTTGTGATCCTTCCAGACACCCTGTACTTCTGCACAGCCTTCACATCCGTCGACCAAAACGCGAAGTCTGATATCGCACAGGAAACCAAATGGAATGTCACCGGATTGTACGCAAGACATTGGATTGACTCACTGTGTCTGTAACATACAAACAATTGATATTTAATTCTTTCAAATTAAAATCTCTAACAAAATTTGCTCCTACTTATGGGTTCTATAGTGCCAGGTATTTGAGCTCAGGGTGTCTATTCTATAAAACGTTATCCGATGAACGATATCGGTACGATACTCTACCGCACAGACTAATATAGATGCACGTGGTTCAAAAATGCCAAACGCCCAAGAGTGGGCTGTCAAACGGTTTACAACATAGCATTCTCGGAAACCAAACTCATAACACCGATATTGTTCGGACACGTGAGTTACATAGAATAGCAAAATGTCCGAAACTAAGTCCGCAACTGCGGATTTCGTTTTACAAACTAGGCCCCCTGAACACAATGGATCCCAAACTAAATATACTAAAGAGATGATATAATTCCTATATATAATTAATTTCCATATTTTCCAGATTCAGACTGCCTCCGTGGCGTGGTGGTATTTCGGTACGAGTAGTCGTACCGAAGATCGTACCGGTTCTGAGGTCTCGGGTTCGATCCCCGGGTCGGGCAAAGTGATATTGGATTTTTCCATATCAGTCTGGAATTTGTGCCCGATATGGCGATAGGCTCGCCCCATATCACATTTGGGACGGAACTAAGCTCGCGCGAAATATGGGTGTTCTAGTTCGCTAGTACGCCTCTGCCCACCCCTTCGGGGATACAGGCGTGAGCTTATATGTTTATGTAATTTCCAGATCTACCTGTTGGAAGCGGCCTGCACCCAGCAACTTCCTGCAACCTTTATCTGATGCGGGCAGCTTCTAACAGGTCAATCTGGAAATCTTTGGGGGAGGCCTATGTTCAGTAATGGACGTCCTACGGCTGATGATGATGATGGTAATGATAATTAATTTAATGTATTGATTAGGCACAAACTGGTACAAAAGGACACATTATTTATCATAGATTTATAACTATATTATGTCTGTTGTGGTCTGTAACCAATAAGGATTATTTATTTTATACGTGAAGTGTTGTTAATCTGAATATTAGTTTATAATTAACACAACAATAAGTAATTTTTCACTATTTGCAACTTAAAAGTAATTCGCATTGCATCATCGCCTTGCATAATTAATTAAAAACAAAATCAAACAATGATTTCCTCCAAGGAGCAATAGGCGAGAATACAGGTTCAATGAAGAAGCAGTTGGTTCAAATGCTGCTCTAAAGCAAATGTGAGTGTTCAAACTCTCACATTGTTCCTGATACCACTACACTTGACTAGTATCTAAGGACAAAACTAGGGATTTTTCAAGATGTCTGACTACCTATTTTTTTGAGTAATGGATTTATTAAACACTGTAGTTGGCAAAATCATCAATCTTTGATGGAGGCCATATTTTTTAAATAAAGAAGAAGAAAGACTAGTATCTAAATACTTCTTCAGATACCAATATGTCTTATTATTTACATTCGCTTAGCCACTCTTGCACAGCAATGAAATACACAATTATTAATTCTTATCGAAAAAGTAACTAAGCTCGAATTACAATCTGATTCGACATACACTCTAAGTATAGTTTGGAGAGACAAGTTTCGAACTTTAGAATTATCCTCACTTACCAGCAGGTAAGTAATCACCTGAATGTCACACAAGTAATGTGAACCAAAACAAAAAAATATCTACTTTTAATATTCACTGGTCTCAGCAAGAAACTGGCTTAAGACGAAGCATCTAAGTCAGTTGAGCTAGAAGTAGGGATAATGCCAAGCAGAAGATTACTCACGAATATTTCAAAATGCCTTCCATCTTAGATGTCCAAATGATGACATTTTTGTCAGCACTGCCACTTGCAAACTTCTTGCCATCCCCACAGTAGGAGACGGCGTGCACAGCACCCTTGTGAGCCTGCAGCAGCTGCACCAGGGCTCCATCCCGAGGGTCATACACCATCAGCTTCTCACCAGCACCAACCACCAGCTGGCTGCCATCTGGACTGAAGCATATTGCGTGGACACTGGAAATGTAAAAAATGGATTAGGACAAGCAGATTTTCTGACACAATTTGGCTAGCGCTAGAGTAGATAAATCCGTAATTAATGGCAAATGTTAAAAAATATTTCAGTGTTATTTAACATTCGCCTCTTATAGAGGAAGGCACTAAAAGTTTGTAAAGTCTGTACTTTGCGCCCACCTTTTCAGAAATTGATCTCACGGGAGCGACGCGTGTACAAACTTATAAAGATGGTCTCAAAGTGCCAATAAAATGAAATTTTTAAATCTCAAAACAAGAAATTCAGTAAAAATAACTTTAAAACTCACTCACCTTGAAAATTCAATTTTATCGGCTTCATGAATTTTATTAACCCATTTCGGCAGCGTCCTCATATTGTATGGAGTTTGTATTACACTTAATTTTAAAGATCCACAATTGAATAAGTTATTTCCATCATTTTTAAACTAATTTTATGAGTCCCCAACAGCACAAATCTCGTTGACAACGGCGTCTCAAAAAATGTAAACAAAACGATCAATTTTGAGGTTATTATATGAGCTTCTTATAAACTAATTCTTATATATAAAATCTGATATGTTTATTAAGTTACGTTTTTCTTTTGATAAATTTAAAATATATTAATTAGAGAGATATATTAATAGAATTTATTTGTTCAATAATATTGTACTTATCTGTGACTTTTAAAAAGTGCATGAATAAAGCTAAGAAGTACTTCATATCTGTCATAGAGGGCACTACGGGCTACCTGACTTACAATTTTATTAGTTGACCAATTTACTGACAGATGACACTACGTGCTACTATTTCTTAAGTTACGAATTACAATTCCGATTCCTATTCATGATAAGATTTTTTAGATTATTCATGCTCTCTCCGAAAAATATAATACGTACTCTCAAAAGGCGTAGGCATTCCTAAATTATTAAGAAATCGAATTGGTCTAAGGTTTTTAGTATTTTGCTGGTGTTATGATATTGGTTAACGTTATATAGCTCAGTTGGGAATGGTACGGACTGTCGAGACAAGTGTCGGAGGTTCGAGACCAACCCCAAAATGGAGCATACACCTCTGATTTTTCTATGTTAAGTGTATTTTCATTGTGAAATATCGTTTGCTATAACGGTGAAGGAAAACATCGTGAGGAAACCTGCATACCAGAGAATTTTTCTCAAGAAATTCGAAGGTATGTGAAGTCTACCAACCCGCATTAGGCCAGCGTAGTAGACTAAGGCCTAACCCCTCTCATTAGTAGAGGAGGCCCGTGCCCAGCATGAGACAGTAATATTACAGGGCTAATATTATTATTTATATTTATTATGATATTCGTTTCCGCCCGCATGACGTCCACCATACACATGGTGATAAAACCTGCCGTCGTGACCCAATGATCAGCCAGTGTATTTCCAGTTCTCTCGAGAGGCTTGTGACGTGACTCTATTGGGGCGATTGGCTGGGGCGGGTATGGGGTACATCCCTGTGTCTGCATCGCTCATTCGCCTCTCTTGTCGCAAGCCCCTCGATTTGCTTCCCACTTCTTCGGAGCGTAATAGAAGCATATTATGCCGGCATGGTTCTAGTGACCACCGCTAAAACAGTGGTAGCTGTTTTTTCTTCGCACTGGACTAAGCTTACCATCCAGGTAGTATGGTCATTTTGATTAAAAAAAAATAGATAGGTTACCAACTTCTCTAAGATAATATCAATGTTTTCGAAAATGAAGTTGGAAAAAATCTTAGAGCATTTAGGACTGGAGACGCCACTCATAGCATTTCCCCTCTGCCAAGGTACAAGATTCAAAAATCTAACACGTTTATAAAAACTGCTTGCGGAATCGATTCAGTCATTGTCACAATCGTTTTCATTGCGGATCGTCCTGTGTCGTTCTCCGTTAAAAATGCCAGTTTGCGCAGTTATCACGTACAAAAAAAGTCCAATACATCCAGGTGACAAAAATATGGAGGTATATTTCATATGTGACTATTTTAGAAGTAATCTATTTCCATTTCACATTTCCATTTTTGTATTAATATTACGTAAAATCGAAATACATAATCGATTGTCAATTGTATACGGAGCAATCGAATAACCACATCGCCTCACAATTTTATAGTGATGTAGTATGGTGTTTAGAAAATCGACATCGATGAAATATGTTGTTTTAATATTTACCTGTTGAACATCATGTTTAGCTACGTTATTAAGTATAAGGATGGTGAAACGCCAATCCGGTTTAACAATTTTTTTTTAAATGATAGGAAGCTCCATAATACCTTTTTATTGGGTATAATGATTTTTTAAAGATTTATATATTAGGTGCTATTAAGTATTTTCGTTTATAGATTAAATTTCTTACATAACAATTCTTCATTTTTATAAAAGTTTGAATTTATATTCAGACTATCGATACAACTATCGACTGTAAATATCGACTGTAGTCTGTCCCTAATCGTTATTCCTCCCCCTGCCCCCTCAAAAATTGACAGACTTTTTTCCTCAGACTATAAGCTCTTTGGCGTCTCCAGTCATATATGCTCTAAGGAAAAAATACATAAATTCACACTCATGAAGTAGGTACAGTGATAAAATAATAGAACAATAAATTAATCGAAAATACAAATGAGTTTATTGAACAAAATATGACGACAAAAACAAAACCCGGAACAAAAACAAAATATAGCTATGTACCTAGATTAAAAATTGCCAGGATTCTGAAACAGCCTCTCATAGCAACATAGCCCTTATTACAACAGTAAAAGTCATAAATTAGAATCAAAACTTTCGTTTACACTCGTGGACAGAAAAACAAATGGCCGTCGAAGTGTCTAATGATCTTTGACATTCGAAGCGCTACCGGCCGCCCCTCGTAAAATACCTCGATAAATTATTACAAAACTCTCATGCTCTTATTCATTCCAACATAGGGTTTATATTCATGTGTTTTATTTTAAATAATTTATCATTTGATGACATTAGTTGCTCGGCTGAAAGCTTACTTTTTCCGTGGCTGACTAGCAGACAGCCTGTCGCCGACACCGGATGTATGATAAAAAAATCTAGTAGGGGGTTTCTCAAATCATTTTACAGAGCAAAAAATATTCGAAGTCATTTATTTTGTTTTTTTTCTTTTTCAAGCGATATAGTCGATATAGCCGATGCTAATGGTGATTAAGACTTATCCCTAAATTGTTAGGGTCCCGTAAACAAATGGCATAAACAGAACCCTTAAATGCCACGTTTAAAAAGCCTATGTCAATTGGGGAGTGTGTAGCTTTTTTTAAATCGGGAGAGTACATGAAGTCGCATCCTTGCTGTAATGGCAGCATATATGAGTTGCGAACAGGGAAGTGGTTGATTCGATTCCCAAACTGTGCGGGGTGTTTTTCTAATAATCCAGGGCTGAATCTTCCAGAAAAAGATTGACGTCAGGCAGGCAAACAAACATTTTGTAAGAGGGCCACCGAGGGGTTTATAGTCATCGTTACGTCTCCCCCAGGAGTCCCCGTCACCCTCGTCTCGTCTCAAACTATGCTTTTCTCATTTGGGTCTGCACCAGACTCTATCGATTATAAAAAAATTACACAAAACAATGTAAATAAAATTCAGTATTGATCACGTACGCCAGAATTATAAAACGGCACATATGGCAAATCCGAACAAAATAATTCGTAAGAATACTGACAGATTATAAGTAGTTACAATGAACGCTATTACAATTCGGTTAACCACATAAAATAATCATTTTTTAAACATCAAAATTAGGTGGTGTTGTTTTTTCCATTCAAAATAACCACTTAATAATGGCGATAAACTCACCGCAGAACACAATTAATCCATTTGGAGTTTATCCAGTGCACCCACCGCGCCCCGGGGCCCAATTAAAATGTAAATGGGTGTGGACGCGCCTTTACGGGCGATAGCGCATGAGCACGCGCCTTTATCTGCCAACACTACTGTGAGTACGGTGACACTAGGGTACAGTTGGCATAATTTCGTATTTATTTATTCAGATTAAACCTTTTGCCATATGTTTTGTTAAATCACATTGAGATGGCAAAGGAATTTCAATTTAGATCGACGACTTGGATGTTTTGTACAGAATGGTAGAGGTACGATTTTGTCCACGTATGAATGCCTGCTCGACCGGGTTATTACCACTGCTTCAAATAAAACCGATGCAACGTATTTCATGCCACATGTTTTTAGTCGCTTTCTTTCTACCCGCCCTTATCCCATCTCATAGTAGGGTCAGCGCAACACACTTTTCACACACAGAAAGGATTAGGCTTAGTTTTTACAACCGGCTGCATGCCTGATGTCGACCCCATCTGGGATTCAGTTCCGGGAAAATAATGTTAGAAAAACACCACTCCCAACCTGGAAATCGAATCCAGGACGTCCCTGTCCACAGCCTATATACTTATATTATAATATATATTTCTGACAACTTTAAATTTATTCGAACTCGATTCGCGTCTATGAAATTTGTATGAAATATTAACCAAACGTCATCAGTGCGCAGCGAACTCGAATATATTTACATTTACATTAGTTTTTCGTGCTCGGGCTACTGCTCGTAGAACAATGGACCATAGATAAAAAGTACATGTTTTGTGCAGGTGTTGTATAATGTTTTAGTGTAGGTGACTTAACTGATACACGAGTAGATTGTTATTTTATCCACTCACACTCATCATCATCATCATTATCAGCCATAGGACGTCCACTGCTGGATATAGGCCTCCCCCAAAGATTTCCAGATTGACCTGTTGGAAGCGGCCTGCGTCCAGCGACTTCCTGCGACCTTTATCAGGTCGTCGGTCCACATTGTAGGTGGACGTCCTACGCTGCGCTTGCCGGTACGTGGTCTCCACTCGAGAACTTTTCTGCCCCATCGGCTATCAGTTCTACGAGCTATGTGCCCTGCCCACTACCACTTCAACTTGCTAATCCTCTGGGCTATGTCGGTGACTTTCGTTCTTCTAGGTATGTCCTCATTCCTGATTTAATTACGTAGAGAAACACCGAGCATAGCCCTCTCTATAGCGCGCTGAGTGACTGTAAGCTTTCTTATGCGGCCACTCACACTACGCTATTAAAAATGTGAGTACACTATAGTCACTGAGTATGCATCGTACAGTGATTGTACCCTAAAATGTAAGACCATTGTGGTAAGGGAGGGGTTGATAAAAGCGGGTAGGAGAGGGGTGGGCGGTCCTACCGCGCCCCTTTCCATATCCCGTCCCGCTCTGGCACAAAATATTGATTTATGCCACTTCCGGTATGGGAAAATATACCTGAAAGTTGTAGCTATGCTGTACGGTTTAATGGCTCTTTTGGAGGAAAATGTAAATCATAGAGAGAATTTGTTTTACGTACAATAAAAATGATACGCGTGCTACTGATTTTTTGGCTGATATAGATAATTTTTTATGTTGTAAAGTATTACGTAAGCAGAATTTTTTTCATTTATTAACTCCTCTCTCCCTCTCGCCGTGTACTTTCGTCGTCGACTCGGAAAGCCTGCTTAGCCGTGTTAGTTTTCCTTTGAAATTCGTTATATATGCTACTGCTGTGATTTTTTTCGCGTATCCAAAACCAACAGTTTAGGACATAGGAGGGACGCCCACTTCTCTAAATTTTAGCCCTAAATCTTAATATTTCGCACAAGCAACAGAGCAACAGAGCCTCGAATCTAAAAATAATTTTCAAAACCCCGCAATGTTTTTGAAAGACCTATCCACCGATACCCCACATCATAGGATAGTCGAAACATACCCCCACTTTACACGTAGGAGAGGCACCCTAAAAAGAAATATTTTCCACGGCATTTTCAGTTTTATAGATATGTATACTCATGCCAAATTACTTCTAGTACTGTCTAGTACTTATAGTCTCTGAGATAAATCGCGGTCAGACAGTCAAACAGACATGGTGAAACTATAAAGGTTTATTTTTTGCCATTTGTCTTCGGAACCTTAAAAACTGGTTAAGTGTTATGCAACAATCTTATCTAACGGAACATAAAACAGGCTATGTAACACGATATAATCCATTAAGAATTTACGATCATAATTATTATTTAGGTAGTTATTACATAAAACTTAACAATGCCATTATTTTTATACATTTTCGCATTATACTGTAAGTATTATTTATTAAGATTTTTAGTTATTCATCTGTTTCGTTTGTTTTTATCCCCTTTGTGATGTTTTTTTTATCCGGGAACGGCAAAGTGACTACACTGCACCTGATGGTAACCGTAGTGCAGTCCAAAAAACTAGCGACCACTGACAAACACTGTGTTTATCAGTGGTCGTTAGAATCATGCCGGCCTATTTATGCTTCTTCACACTCCGAATCCGAAGAAGCAAATCGAGAGGCTTGCGACAAGACAGGCGAATGACCGATGCAGATACAGAGATACCCCCATACCCGTCTCAACCAACTATCAAGTCATGCCGCAAGCCCCTCGAGAGAACCGAAAGTACACTGGCTAATCCTGGCACGTGAACCACACACGGAGTGTGGGTCACTATGGCAGGTTTTAGCACCATGTGTACGGTGGTCGCCATCCGGTCGGTTACGAATATCCTACCACCAACAAAATGTGAAAAAGACGGAGCAAAATATCATTAGTTAATTTCGGTCCGCAGTGTCATAAAATTTGTGAACATGCTCCACGTCATGTATGTATGTGTATAGTTAGCTATCATATAAGGGTTGTACTTAAATGTTTCCACTTCGCCCGGTCTCGAGCATCCTCCATGGTGAGGCCATTGGCTCTCATATCTTCCTCCAAAACGTCCAGCCTGCGCTTTTTGGGCCGTCCACGAGAACGCAACCCTGGCTCGATCTGCGCCAGACACATGCGACCGACGTACTCCTGTGGTTTCCTCAAAACGTGGCCATACCATCTCAAGCGACATTCCTGCAGTTTATCTGCCACGTCACGGACGCCAAGACTACCGCGAATGTACACATTACGATCGATGATCATACGATCTAGTCGTGTAACACTGCACATCCACCGCAGCATCTTCATTTCCGATTCATTCCGCTCAGCATAGTCATCTAACTTTCAGACAATTTTTAACATTCTTTTTAGGTGCTCTGAAAGCTAGCGATGCGTCGTACGCAGGATTCTCGTACAGAAGGATGAGCATGAAGCTCGTATATCTTGACATGGAATTGGTGAAGGATGCTGAGAGGAAGATACAGAGCATACAGCATCTGAAGCACTACTACCGAGCGTCATATAAGTTCCGACTCTCGTCATTGATCTACGATATAAAATTCAAGTTCAAAAGGATGGTCAGACTTTACCGGGTGGCTTTCGAAAAAATGGGTTCTGATAATCATAATGTGGTAAGTATTGCTGGGCGAGGTGGAATCATTTTAGGAAGCCGGGCCCTGGCATTACGTCAGTAACTCGAGGCAGAAAGAACGTGGTAAACAATAATGTGTTCAGTAGCCCGAGCACGAAAAACTAATGTAAATGTAAATGTATTCGAGTTCGCTGCGCACTGATGACGTTTTGTTAAAATTTCATAGACGCGCATCGAGTTCGAATACATTTACGGTTGTCAGAAATTTTCCTGCTCAGGCCGCTGGTTGAGGTTATGAGCACGATTATCTCTTCTTCTCTTATCACACTTTTCAAAGTAAGCTCACGCCTGTATCCCCGAAGGGGTAGGCACGGGTGCATTATTTAACTAGAGCACCCACATTTGGCCACGCTTAGTTCTGTCCCAGATGTGATAGGGGGCGAGCCTATCTCCATATCGGACACAAATTCTAGACACCGGGCTGATATGGAAAAATTCAATATCACGTTGCCCGACCCGGGGATCGAACCCGAGACTTCAGGACGGTAGTCGTACCGAAATACAACCACACCATCTAGATAGTCAAGCATCTAGGCATACACACACACACACACACACACACACTAGGCACACACTTTTCAACCATGTAGAAAAGATTCGGCTGAAGTTTTTACGACCAACTGCCTATTACCACTAGAATGCTGGACAAACCGTATTAGAAAATAGAAGCCCAGCCCACTAATATGCTGCACCAGACCAAACAACAAAACAAACAATTTCCTATATTTCCTTCCACTAGCACGTAATAAGATGGATGGAGGTGCATCAACTGAGTATGGAGATAGACAACCTAATACAAGCTATAGTCGAAGGCGAAGAGAACATGATCAAAATAAGGGAGGAGAGACAGAGACAGTTAGAGAAGAAGAAGAATAGAACGTCGTCGACAACCCCAGGAGGGCCATCTGGAAATTTAGAAACAACAACAAAAGGGAACGACACACTCCGTATAGGCAAGCCCATGTGGAACTTCATGTCTCCAGACCCATGGAACAGACCCCGTCCTCAGTATTTAAGAACTGCAAGACCGAAGAAAGCTCATCGTCTGAGTGTCGACCCTCTGCTTATAGGCACAAAACGCCCAATAGATGGGGTAGAATTAAACTATTACTTAAGATAAAGTAGAAAATGAACACGGAATTTAATGATAATGACAACTAGATAGATTTGAGTGGTAAAGACGACGATTTAATATATCCTAGATGCACAGTTCTTTGCAAATATCGTCATAAAAAGTGGTCTCAGTAATAAAACAAAGGAAAAAATCACAAGTTCTAATTAAATCAACACAATTATAACCCTATGCCAGTGATACAAAGTAGCTTTTTAAACGAAATGAACAAGCGTTTTTAAATTCGAATTTTGAAATATAGAATTCCATCGGCGTCGGACTGTATGCAAAACGAGTGCTTAAGCACTCCTTTGCTGTCCCATTTTCCGAGCGTCAACTGTGTATCTAGGTAAGTAATATATCGATGGGTAAAGGTTATGTAGGAAACTAGATGTACAGTGCGATTGAACCTTAGACAAAAGAAAATAGAGGACAGGGCATAACTAAGAAAAAAATAAGCATTTCTAATGTATGAAACGAAACCAAAATGGCGACTTTGCGAAGAAAGATCTCTTTAATATAACAGTTAGGCATCTTCTTCATATTCCGAAATTAGTATTATCCTTACTAAATAATAAAAGCGAAAGTAACTCTGTCTGTCTGTCTGTCTGTCTGTCTGTCTGTCTGTCTGTCTGTCTGTGGCGTTTTCACGTCTAAACCGCTGAACCGATTTTGATGAAATTTGGTATATGGGTAGTTTTAACCCCAAGGACGGACATAGGGTACTTTATTTTTTTTAAATCAACCCCTAAAGGGATGAAATAGGGGATGAAAGTTTGTATGGGAATTTTGGAACCGCTTAATGGATTTTGATGAAATTTGGTATGAGGATACATTTGACCCTAGGGATTAAAATGGGGTACTTCATTTTTTTTCATCAACCCCTATAGGGATGAAATAAGGGTTAAAAGTTTGTATGGGGATTTTAGGTCCAATGAATGGATTTTTATAAAATTTGGTATGGGACAGTGGATACCTTTGAGTTTAAGGATACAAATGGGCCACTTTTTTAAATCAACCCCTAATGGGATGAAATAGGGGATGAACGTTTATATAGGAATTTTAGGCCCACTTAATGGATTTTTATGAAATTTGGTATGGGATAGTCCATATCTTTGAGTTTAAAGACACAAATGGGCTACTTTTTTAAATCAACCCCTAATGAGATGAAATAGGGGATGAAAGTTTTTATGGGAATCCAGAAACCGCTGAACGGATTTTTAAGAAAGTTGGTATGAGGATAGTTTTAGCCCTAAGGACAGAAATGGGGTGCGATATATTTTTATCCTACAAAAGGGATGAAATAGGGGTTGAAAATTTGTTTCTTTGTTTCTGGACCGATTGACTTCAAAATCGATATCTGAGTCACCCCGCGGTTCCGAATGACAGAACCGCTGTCAGACCTGTCAAAAGTGGCCGCTATTTTGTTTTTCTTTGTTTTTGGGCCGATTGACTTCAAAATCGATATCTGAGTCGCCCCGTGGTTCCGAATGACAGAACCGCTGTTAGACCTGTCAAAAGTGGCCGCCATTTTGTTTTTCTTTGTTTTTGGGCCGATTGATTTCAAAATCGATATCTGAGTCGCCTCGTGGTTCCAAACGACAGAACCGCTGTCAGAACTGTCAAAAGTAGCCGCCATTTTGTTTTCTTTGTTTTTGGGCCGATTGACTTCAAAATCGATATCTGAGTCACCCCGTGGTTCCGAATGACAGAACCGCTGTCAGACCTGTCAAAAGTGGCCGCCATTTTGTTTTTCTTTGTTTTTGGGCTGATTGACTTCAAAATCGATATCTGAGTCGCCCCGTGGTTCCCAATGACAGAACCGCTGTCAGACCTGTCAAAAGTGGCCGCCATTTTGATTTTCTTTGTTTTTGGGCCGATTGACTTCAAAATCGATATCTGGGTCGCCCCGTGGTTCCGAACGACAGAACCGCTGTCAGACCTGTCAAAAGTGGCCGCCATTTTGTTTTTCTTTGTTTTTGGGCCGATTGACTTCAAAATCGATATCTGGGTCGCCCCGTGGTTCCGAACGACAGAACCGCTGTCAGACCTGTCAAAAGTGGCCGCCATTTTGTTTTTCTTTGTTTTTGGGCTGATTGACTTCAAAATCGATATCTGAGTCGCCCCATGGTTCCCAATGACAGAACCGCTGTCAGACCTGTCAAAAGAGGCCGCCATTTTGATTTTCTTTGTTTTTGGGCCGATTGACTTCAAAATCGATATATGGGTCGCCCCGTGGTTCCGAACGACAGAACCGCTGTCAGACCTGTCAAAAGTGGCCGCCATTTTGTTTTTCTTTGTTTTTGGGCCGATTGACTTCAAAATCGATATCTGAGTCGCCCCGTGGTTCCGAACGACAGAACCGCTGTCAGACCTGTCAAAAGTGGCCGCCATTTTGTTTTTCTTTGTTTTTGGGCCGATTGACTTCAAAATCGATATCTGAGTCGCCCCGTGGTTCCGAATGACAGAACCGCTGTTAGACCTGTCAAAAGTAGCCGCCATTTTGTTTTTCTTTGTTTTTGGGCCGATTGACTTCAAAATCGATATCTGAGTCACCCCGTGGTTCCGAATGACAGAACCGCTGTCAGACCTGTCAAAAGTGGCCGCCATTTTGTTTTTCTTTGTTTTTGGGCCGATTGACTTAAAAATCGATATCTGAGTCGCCACGTGGTTCCTAATGACAGAACCGCTGTCAGACCTGTCAAAAGTGTCCGCCATTTTGATTTTCTTTGTTTTTGGGCAGATTGACTTCAAAATCGATATCTGGGTCGCCCCGTGGTTCGGAACGACAGAACCGCTGTCAAATCTGTCAAAAGTGGCCGCCATTTTGTTTTTCTATGTTTTTGGGCCGATTGACTTCAAAATTGATATCTGATTCGCGCTGTGGTTTCGAACGACAGAATCGCTCTCAAACCTGTCAAAAGTGGCCGCCATTTTGTTTTTCTTTGTTTTTGGGCCGATTAACTTCAAAATCGATAGCTGGGTCGCCCATATTTAGACTAAAACGACAGGGCAGATCGACATATCAAAAGTTTTTACCGTTGGCCCTACAAAATACGCGTGCGGAGCCGCGGGCAAAAGCTAGTTGTAAATAAAACACCGTATTTAGAGGTACAATAAAATCAATAAGTATTTATACGTTATATAATTCTTATGAGACGGTGGCAACTTACATGTAAATGGATCGCGAAACTAAAATGGCGGAACCGGCTTCATAGTAAACACATAATTTTCGTAGTTAAGCCGGGTCCTCTTATTTTTTTGCTTTAGTCGTTGGATTGAACTGGCTTGTTGCCCTAGCAGGTAAAAAAATTAAAATGGAATTTGTATCGAGGTCGCTGCGCACTAGTGACATTTGGTTAATAGTTCATACAAATGTCATAGACACGCATCGAGCTCGATTCGAATTTGATTGTCAAAAATATTCCCGCTAGCGTCTCTTATCGACGTCTTAATCGACGTATGACGAAAATTCATTCGTTCATTCTTTCGATAAATAAGATTTCTAGTGGCCCAAACGCGACCTTCCTAATTCTATTTTTAGTCCCCTCTTTAAAGTTTAACAAGTACATTGTCCATTATCATTATCATGATTCTTCCGGTATCGTTAAGTGTCTATGGACATTGCGGATCACTTACCACCAGGTACCCTAATTTATTTTTAAAATAATTTATTTTGAAGAGACGAAATTAGTAACCGAAATACGACTGCCTCGGTGGCATACTTGTATTTCGGTACCACTACCGTCCCGAGGTCTCGGGTTCGATCCCCGGGTTGGACAAAGTGATATTGGGTTTTTCCAATATTAGTCTGGAGTCTGGAATTTGTATCCGATATGACGACAGCCTTGTCCGTAATGTGGGTATTCTAGATCGATTGTGCGCCTCTGCCTACCCATTAAGGGATACAGATGTGAGCTTATGTTATGTTTAATGAAAAACGAATTGAGACGCGTCGATTTCTGAAATCTCCGAATCAAATGTTGATCATCTTACGCCACAAATAGCACGGAACAAACATAGATGTATCCATCAAATAGAATGTCGTAAACCGAAATCAATGCAATCCTTGCTTTGTTTATTCATATGTTTACGAAAAGTACTCCAAGGCTGAAGGAAACAAAAGCACTCAAACGAGTTTATGCCATTTTCGCCTGCGTACGAACGGATTATAAACGGACGCGTACAGTTTACTTTTGGTTAAGAATTTGTTATTGTAAGCCATATGGGCGCGGGCGGCGCGGAGTTTTTTTGTTACGTCGAATTTAAGGCCATCGTTAAACAATGGGACACATGCGCCGCCCCGCGCCGCCCTGCATGTGCGACCTCGGCTGAAGTCACGTCGGACATCCAAACTACGGTCGAACCAGTCTACGGCTGAGATCTATTAAGTGAACTGTGACTAAGTCAAATCGAGGTCAAATTTTCAAGTGGTAGAGCCACGCTGTAGACAGTAACGTCTATAGCACGAATGGGTCGACTCGACCGGTTAGATACCACTGTCTCACAGAAAACCGACGTAAAGTGGCAGCTTGCTGTCGTGTTTCGTTCGGTGAGTGAGATTTCCGGTGGCCCATTTCCCCACTCCCTTTCCCAATCCCCTTCCCTCCCATTACATTCCCTCCTTTTAGGTTGGCAACTCACCCATGATTCTTTTTGTGTCTTGGGTGTCTATGGGCGGTGGAGATCACTTACCATCAGGTGACCCATCTGCTCGTTTGCCAATCTCTGCTATAAAAAAAAATAAAAAAATCGAACTCAGTGAAGATTTGGATTTTTTAAACCGAACTTTAACTTAGTCTTAGTTATTTTTAACAATAAAATATTTGCTTAGTTTGTCTGTCAGTCTGTTTTTCTTGTAAAAAATGGCTCGGCTAATTCGAAGTTCGATTTAAAAATTCCAAATTCTCACTGAGTTCGTTTCTTTGACTCAGACTTAGTCGAAGTTCGCTCGATAGATCTCAGCCTTAATTGCACGCAAATAAGTACGGGTAATTTAATTCTAATTTCTGAAAAGGTAAATGCTATGATTTTTATAACTGCGGCCTTAGCATGAATATTTTCGACAATCGAATACGTATCGAGCGTCTATGCTATTTGTATGAATTATCAACCAAACGTCATCAGTAGCTCAACCATGAGTTTGTTGCACGTATTTATGCGGGCGAGGCATCAATATAATATACCCTAGATGCACAGTTCTTTGCAAATATCCTCCAAAAAAGTGGTCTCAGCAATAAAACAAGGAAAATGATCACAAGTTCTAATTAAATCAACTCAATGATAACCCGATGCACGTGGTATAAAGTAGCTTTTTAAATGCTATGAGCAAGCGTTCTTAAATTTGAATTTGGAAATTTAGAATTCTATCGGCGTCCGACTGTATGCAAAAGGAGTGCTTAAGCACTCCTTTGCTGTCCTATTTTCCGAACGTCAACTTTGCATCTAAGTATATAATATATCGATGGGGCGAGGACGTATAATATTTGTATGGAAAACATCAGTTCCCCGAGTAACCGCTAGAGGCGTTAGGGTGTTTGTCATGCAAATATTTTACGGAGTCGCTAGCGAGTAATGTCAAAAAAACTTATGATTGGCCTACTATGCGCAGCAAGTTCTATACGAATTCGATTGTCAAAAATATTCCTGCTCGCTGAAGATCTGTTTCTAAGGATAGCTCAACATGCAAAATATCCTATAAAAACAAAAAGTAAATCGTCGTAAAGTAATTATAGTAAAGTAAATATAGTGCTCGCGTTATTATGATGATGATCCTATAAAATTAATGTTTATGGAAATAAACAAATATTTTTTTAGATTTAATCCAAGTAACGATTTCTAAAATATCCTTTAAACGTTAATTTCTCATATTTTTTTCCGTTTTTATGATATTTACTACTTTTTGTAATGTAACATAAAAAAAAAATGTAATCGATTAGTTAAGACTACGTTGGCAGAACGACTCGTGTTCCTTGGGTAATTAAAAAAAAAGAGTTCATTTGACATTATGTTTTGTCAGATTGACAGATGAGTTATTGAGTTATTTAGATGTCGATCGGTATGATTAATCATGTTATTAATTGTGATTTGTGTTTTGGACTTTTGTTTTGCGTCATGGAGTTTTGTCTATTGCCTGGCGCAAAGGTATAAAAAGCTCGGCCCCACGTTGGGCGCCACTGTAGCATGTATAGTATAATGTAACAAGTAATGAGTGTATGTTTGGTCGATGTGTCAGGTTAAAACAAATTAAAAACCAAAGACCGAGATGTTCTCATACAATCTATATATTATTAAAATATCACCATAATTACAATTACATTACTTTTATTCTTATAAAATAATTACAGAGCGGGTCGTGAGCCTACTGGATTTGCTATCGTTCAATGCTCGAGTACATTTAATTTTGATGTTATGATAGTAAACTGTTACCACAAATACCAATTTAAATAAAAAAAACTAAAAGGGGCGCCACCAGCCTCCGGGACAGACTGGAAATGGAATACGGAGGTACCTTCTAATGGGTTTGCGGAGTGGAACTCGCAGCCAACTCCGAGCACAACCTCATATAAAATGGAGTGATCCACCAAACACGTGGACACCAACACGACGCGGCCACGCGCTCGGAGTCACCCACGCAGCTGGCCCTGGACCGCACCTCACCCAGGCAATGCAGTCCAGAACAAGGAGACCATCCAGAAAGGATAGTAATATCCAAGAAGGCCCCTGGAACCAATAAATTCCAGGTTATAACCTTAGAAACACAAAATCACCATGTGATTGGTGACTACAAAGGAAAATACACGTGTCCATACCTTGAGGGAACGCGAAGGATGCCTATAGATGGATGTCCCAAGCTGCCGACCTCAGCCTTAGGACCTTCTGGTTATCAGTTGGTACCGAAGCGCTGCATGAGAGCGCTGTCGGTGTCGAACGGTCCCTGCTGCGGCCCGCCTTGAGGCACCAACGAAATCGATGCTCGCAGATCGAAGCTCTCAAGAAAAAAGGGACGCCCGATTGTGAGGCCGAGCTTTTTATACCTTTGCGCCAGGCAATAGACAAAACTCCATGACGCAAAACAAAAGTCCAAAACACAAATCACAATTAATAACATGATTAATCATACCGATCGACATCTAAATAACTCAATAACTCATCTGTCAATCTGACAAAACATAATGTCAAATGAACTCTTTTTTTTTAATTACCCAAGGAACACGAGTCGTTCCTTGGGTAATTAAAAATAAAGAGTCCTCTTGTCCAAATTATTGTATTGTTGATGGCAAACTCTATCGATATTCTAAAAGTAAGTTTCGTTGTCCTACTGATTTTGATTGGAAAGAAGTCATCCCTTCTGACCAACGATCAGACTTGGTGAGGTCGTGTCATTGTGATCAATTGTCACACTTGGGTGTTTATAAAACGTATAAACGACTGTCTCTACACTACTTTTGGCCAGGCATGTACCAAGATGTAATAAAATTTGTCAAGGAGTGTGATCAGTGTTCTGCGTACAAGCATTCGCAGAAACCACCTTCTGGTCCGATGGGTAACCCGAAGGTCTGCTCACGTCCATTTGAAACTGTAAGTATGGACCTGATAGGGCCTTTGCCGCGTTCCAGGTTAGGACATACGTTTATTTTGAGTGTGGTTTGTTGTTTTTCCAAATATGTCTTATTGTTTCCCCTTCGACGTGCTGTTGGTAAAAATATTGCACAGCGTCTTGAGGATGAAGTGTTTCTTAAACACGGCATTCCACGTACAGTAATTGCGGATAATGGAACGCAATTTACTGGTAGTGATTTGAACGCTTTGTTTCAGAAGTACGACATTCCTCAAATTCATTTAACACCTCGTTATTGCCCTCAGGTTAACACCGTAGAGAGGTATAATAAGACCGTAATGACGGCTGTGTCAATTTTAGTCAAGGACGACCATCGTTCCTGGGATACCACGTTGTCTAAAGTTCAGTTCGCCTTAAACAACACTGTAAATGAATCTACGCGTTATACTCCCTACTATTTGGTGCATGGTCGTGAAGCGATCGCTTCAGGGAAGGTATACGGAGATCCTAAGGACTCTCAGGCGGGCCTAACCTGCGCTTCGCGCGACGATTATGCAACCAAATTGGGTAATCTGAACGATATTTTTACAAAGGTTGAATCTGCTTTGGAAAAGGCTCACGTCCGAAGTTCTAGAAACTACAATAAAGGTCGGAGTACTGCCGAACATCAGGTAGGCGATATTGTTTGGAAGAAAACTTTCCCTTTGAGCGATGCGGGGAAATTCTTCATGGCGAAATTAGCACCTCGTTATGAAAAATGTAGAGTTGTTTTTAAACACTCCCCCTTGGTTTATGAACTGGAGAGTGTTGCAACTGGTAAAAATTTGGGGTCCTGGCACATCCAGCACCTCAAGAAAGTTTGAATTACTTTCTTTTCTCTTTTTCTCTGGTCATTGGACGCGCAACCCGATTTTCCTGGATATCTCGCTGCGCCGCCAATGTCTCAGTGCATTTTGTAAGGGAGTCAGTACCTGACTGTTAGCATTTGCTCGTAGTATTTTTGCAAATAGCTAGCATAGTGTCTTAGGATTGGCTTGGAGAGTAGTAATGCGATACAGTCTCTGCTGCTTTAAAGCAAGTGACTGGCCGCAGTATCGTGATTTTTATTTGCCTTATTATGCTGAACTATTTTTGTTAGCATAGGGAATCTATCGACACATTGTCGTGGGTTCGATTTTGGTGGTTGTTTTGTGTCGAGTGTCACCTTTTATTGGTGTGGTAGCTAACCTACCACTCGATACAATTATTATTTTTTTTTGTTCTTGTTGATTCTGTAGTTGTTGGACGCGCACCCCGGTTGATACTGTTCGCCTCGATGCGTCGCCAACGACTCAGTAGTAACGAGTTTTGTGATGTTGAGTGTTATATTTTATGTGAGTATGGTAATACACTCACTAACGCTCGGCAGGTTTTTTGTTGTTGTTTTAGATCCGGTATCCTGTAGTAGCTGGACGCATAGCCCGATTGGTACGTATCATCTCGCTATGTCGCCAGCAACTCGGTCCGTTGATTTGTTTTTTTTGCTTGTTTTAGGTCAGAGTTGTGGTCTTGGGTTGTAGAGAGCTGGAGGACCAGCGTTAAATTTTGCAAGCAAAATTTCCCTAGGGAGGGGGGTACTGTAACATAAAAAAAAATGTAATCGATTAGTTAAGACTACGTTGGCAGAACGACTCGTGTTCCTTGGGTAATTAAAAAAAAAGAGTTCATTTGACATTATGTTTTGTCAGATTGACAGATGAGTTATTGAGTTATTTCTTAGACTAAATATAGACTGGACAATCCTCACTGACATATTGAAGAAACGGGATAGTGCTATACGCATTTAAGTGTGTTGAACAAAGATGCTAATCTAGTGCTTTGTCTCGCGTCGAATACCCAGAAATTCTTGCTTTGTGCGTTTGCTTTGAGCTCAGAATTTGACAGCATATTTTATTCTGCAGTTTACGTGGATATAAATCACTTATAATTATTCAATTCTTATTATTATATTGAAACAGTGAGTTTGCAGAGTCTCATAATGGTGGGATGTTGCATTCGCGGGTGTAAAAGCAATAACAGACGAAATGAAATTTGTGTTACATTTCACACGTAAGTAACGATGAAATCTTATTTCTGAACATTTTATTAGTATCGGTGTGATATATTGAAGAGTATTTAATAAGATATGTGGAATAATATGCATATAAATCGCAATATAACGTGAAAATATAATTTCCTGACGTAATCATGGTGTTACCGGCTACTAAAATCGTAAAATCCGTAAATTGGTAAATTAATAATTTCATTGAATATCAATTATTTAATAATGTATAAAGCAATAAAACATTACTTATAGGCTCTATACCCTCGGAGGGGTCGGCAGAGAAACTATTACGCTCATTGTTCGCTCACGTTATTTCTGTCCCATTATGAACCTAGTACCTACTATTAATTAAATATTTATTATTTTTTTAAGGTTCCGTCCCTCAAAAGGAAAAAGCCCTTATAGGAACACTTTGTTGTCCGTCTGTCAAGACATATAATATCGGTATCGCAGGGAGGTATCGAGTTGAAATTAAAACCATATACGCAGATCTGTAGATGTTTGAAGCTTACTGACGGGGGCGTCGAAATGTATTTGGGGGCGCACTGGAATTGGTGAGCGGTGTTGAAAAGGATTCCCCGAACGTGAGAACCCAGTATTTTATTTTGGAAATCCCCATACACGCCCGCGGCCGCGCCTCGTAACGTTAGCATTTATTTCAAAACTGACCAATAGAAGTCATTATGATAATAAAAATGGATATGCAAGTTATGAGAGTTTTTCCTTTTCGTTTTAATATTTGTTTTTACCGCCCCCTTGAACATGCCGCCCGTGTGCGGTGCACACCTTGCACGCCCGCACGTAACTCTTGCGGCGATTACGATCAGGTAAGTTTGGAGTCGGTCCATTAAGTTTTTAAACTTGTAACTGTTTTACGTTTTCCTCTTACTTTGTCATTAAATTATAACCAAATGAACATGGTACCTTTGAAATAATCTCTATCGAATACAATAGCATTTATCAGGATTGGTCCACATTTGGCGAAGATATCACATACACTAAAATAGTACATACGAAGTACGTACAGTCTTTCTGCCTCAGTTGCGTAGTGGTATTGCGTGCGCGGTACGACTATCGTTCTGAGGTCTTGGATTCGATCCCCGGGTCGGGCAAAGTGATATTGGATTTTTCAGTATCAGCCTGCAGTCTGGAATTTGTGCCCGATATGGCGATAAGCTTGCCCCCTATAATATCTGGGACGGAACTAAGCTCGGCGAAATGATCTACGATTTGCAAGAGGGATGACTGGACCGTGGGTAGCTTCACCTGGTGTCTGGGCCTAGAGCGTTGATTAAGAATGGAAGTAAAGCTGATTCGCATTCGTGATCCTTTTGGCCAGTGAGTATAACACACAGGAATGGAACCGGTACCCCGACCGTTAAGTATATATAGTGTGTACATAAGTGACCGTTGGATTTCCAATATCGTGCTGTATTTTAACAGCGAACGGTCCGGTCAGTGAGTATCCAGTACATAATCATTACTCTCCTGCGGTTAGGATCATAAGATCCGTATATAGATTTCTCACGCAAAGTTTAATGAGCAGTGTTGAATTGCGTATATTTGTGTTTTTTTTAATGTTTATAAATATTATAGGTACTAATTACATCCACAGCGTATTTTACTTACTTTGTGTTTACATATTTTTTACCTGAACTTATTCAAATCTTGATTCCAATTACAAAATATTTACATAAGTAGTTTTCATTCAACTTAAAAAGTAGGAGGTTCTCAATTCGTCGTTATTTTTAACGGGAGGCCGCGGGTTCGATCCCCGAGCCAAGACAAATGTTTATGTGATCACCAGATATTTGTTTCGGGTCTGGGTGTTATAGGACCGTAAGTACTGATACCTACGAAACAGGTTAAGCCTAGTTTGGGGCCACGATTATATGTGACTGTTGGGTGAAAAAACCCTTTCATTCAAGGGCAGTTGTCTTGGTATGTTTGAATAACGTACCACAAAAATAGCCTCATCAATATCCATAAGTATATATATTATAAGTTTTGTATATAGTAACAGTAGGATAATATATTACCAATAATATATAACTGAATATAATAGACAGGAATGGGCTCGGCGAAATATTGAGTGTTCTAGTTCGCTCCTGCCTACCCCTGAATACAGGCGTAATTATATGTATGTATGTACACTACTAATATTTCGATTAATATTCCCAAAAAAAAACCTGAATTCAGAAATTCAGGATTTTTTTTACAACCTGACCACACAAGCGATGGCTCTTGCTGTCTCATGTGTCGGTACGACGTGGTGATATCTATAGGATAATCTAAGAGTTATTTAGATGTCGATCGGTATGATTAATCATGTTATTAATTGTGATTTGTGTTTTGGACTTTTGTTTTGCGTCATGGAGTTTTGTCTATTGCCTGGCGCAAAGGTATAAAAAGCTCGGCCTCACAATCGGGCGTCCCTTTTTTCTTGAGAGCTTCGATCTGCGAGCATCGATTTCGTTGGTGCCTCAAGGCGGGCCGCAGCAGGGACCGTTCGACACCGACAGCGCTCTCATGCAGCGCTTCGGTACCAACTGATAACCAGAAGGTCCTAAGGCTGAGGTCGGCAGCTTGGGACATCCATCTATAGGCATCCTTCGCGTTCCCTCAAGGTATGGACACGTGTATTTTCCTTTGTAGTCACCAATCACATGGTGATTTTGTGTTTCTAAGGTTATAACCTGGAATTTATTGGTTCCAGGGGCCTTCTTGGATATTACTATCCTTTCTGGATGGTCTCCTTGTTCTGGACTGCATTGCCTGGGTGAGGTGCGGTCCAGGGCCAGCTGCGTGGGTGACTCCGAGCGCGTGGCCGCGTCGTGTTGGTGTCCACGTGTTTGGTGGATCACTCCATTTTATATGAGGTTGTGCTCGGAGTTGGCTGCGAGTTCCACTCCGCAAACCCATTAGAAGGTACCTCCGTATTCCATTTCCAGTCTGTCCCGGAGGCTGGTGGCGCCCCTTTTAGTTTTTTTTATTTAAATTGGTATTTGTGGTAACAGTTTACTATCATAACATCAAAATTAAATGTACTCGAGCATTGAACGATAGCAAATCCAGTAGGCTCACGACCCGCTCTGTAATTATTTTATAAGAATAAAAGTAATGTAATTGTAATTATGGTGATATTTTAATAATATATAGATTGTATGAGAACATCTCGGTCTTTGGTTTTTAATTTGTTTTAACCTGACACATCGACCAAACATACACTCATTACTTGTTACATTATACTATACATGCTACAGTAAGCGTAAGATTTATACTTAATCTTTCTTTCCATCTGCCTCAATGTAGCGTCACGCAATAAACTTTTAAGCATGTTGCGAAAATGATTCGGCTTGTCTCCAAAATAAATATCTACAATAAAAATATATATACTTATATGTGAAGTATCACTTATTTAGTATAAAAAATATAATAAAAACAAATAGAATTTTATAGAACATTTGCTTGTGGCCTCAACTCTAAACCCACCTTTACAAAGCCAAATCTTTCTACCTGCCCTTATTCCGCCTTAAAATGAGGTCGACGCAATATACTTTTTGAAGCATGTTGCAGAAAGGATTTGACTTAGTTTTTACGACAGGCTGCCTGCCTGACGTCAACCCACTCGAGGGGATTCAATTTACAAAGCCAAATGGGAATTAATAACCAAAACAGTTAGCAAAAAGAGAGCCAAATATCGATAGCGAAAAGGCCGATATTACCAGTGTAATAAACCGTTTCCCCATAAAATATTATTTACAGACAGAATTAATCTGGTCTGAGGCGGACTGAGGACCATAATCCCGACGGAGCCCGGTAATGCTGCCAACTTCCTCGGACGTACTCGATAACCAATTTAATATTCGAGAAAGTTTGCAGCCTCGGGGTCGATGCGCCGGCTTAAGCCGACCAATCCCATAATCGATATTACAATGATCATAAAGTTCTTGTATGAAACTGCACCTATTTAAATAGTAAAATATTCAGAATTAAATTTTAAGAAGCTGAAAGAAAGAAAGAAAGAAAGAAAGAAATTGTATTTGTCCATATACAAGGCACAAGTACAATTTATTCGAGCTAATATACTATTACTACAATAAATTACATATATAAAAGGCTTAACGGGACATACCTAATTAATCATTGCGACCTTGCAATGAACAAAAAGGCCACGGGCTCAGCATTCGCCAGGTAGGAATTTCCACCTGACACTGATATTCTGCCAGGGCCTGTTAGTGAGTGAATCTCACGGACGATCGCAAAGCACGTGACAAACAAATAATCTTATATGTACCTACTTATAAAACTATGGAATAACAATAACGGCATGCATAAACATATATAGCTGGTTGAAGTTTCTTTGGGCTGAGTAAAATAAAGTTGTAGTATAATATATAGATATCATACATCATCATCAGACATAGGACGTCCACTGTTGAACATAGGCCTCCCCCAAAGATTTCCAGATCGACCTGTTGGAAGCAGCCTGCATCCAGCGACTTCCTGCGACCTTTATCATACATGTATACGTAATATCATAATTTTTGAGTGTTAGATCCACGCTGTACACAATTACGCCTGTAGCACGAATGGGCTGGGTCGACCGGTTTGATACCACTGTCTCACTGAAAACCGACGTAAAGTGGCACTCGCAGCTCGCCGTCGCGTTTCGTTCGGTGAGTAAGATTTCCGGTGGACCAATTCTCCTCTCCCTTTCTCAATCCTTATTTCCCTTGGTTGGTAACGCAACCATGATTATTTTTATGTCCTGGGTGTCTATAGGCGGTGGAGATCACTTACCATCAGGTGCCCCGTCGGCTCGTTTGCCCCTTCGAGGATACAGGCGTGAGCTTATGTTATGTTCTTATAACCATAGGAGTCAGCCGGCATGTCGTCCGTATTAAGTATTATTAAGACACAGTTGGGACCGGGTCACTTCTACTCATGACCCATGAACGAGGTTAGTCTTTAGTCTGCCCAAAGAGATTTAATATACTAACTACAGAGGAGCTACCACGCAAGTTTCTATAAAAAAAAATTGATCTCAAACTTCAGCAGGGTTACCACCACCTCTTATAGCAGTATTATTATAATCGTTCTTCGTTTGTTTTGTATGGGAATCGGTACATGTAAAATTATAATAATACTGCTATAAGAGGTGGTGGTAACCCCCCACTACCGCCATCAACTGCTTATTACAATGCGAGGACGATTATTACATTTGACACCTTAGAATATTTTGTGAATGGTTAAGAATCACGCAAGATAAGTTTATTCTCCCAATATTTTTTCGCTGGTCGACCTGGCGCGCGTGTATTTCAAATAAACTGAGCGACTTATGACCCCTAGGTCATAACATTTGGATCACAAGTTTTGTGCTGTTGTCCTGTCTATATAGGTACTGTTGAATGTCTTTGAATCTGCCACACTGGTGTAATGAAAGTTGGTAGACTTCACATACCTTCGAATTTGTTATAAATAATTCTTAAACATGCTTCTTCTCCATGTTCCTTCACTTCAAAACAAACCATAATTCACGGAGACATAGAAAGTCAGAGCTACATACTTCTTTTATTTTTGATAAAGATATTAAATACAATATATGTACATCTCTCAGTGTTTTTAGAACTGTGATCATTATTTCAGTCGGTCAGTCCGTACGGCAATTTATTCAGTTATCTGTCGCTCCTTTGCCAGGCTATCTGTATGAATGTCTGTAATCCTGGCTTTTTATCCAACTGCCCCGGAAGAAGGGTGTTTTTTATTCAATTCAATAATGTGTTGTTTATTAAAATCTTTAACAATTAATGTTAAAATGCACACGTAACGCATTCTGTTAAATAAACTCTATAACGTATTAAAATATAAAATTATTCGACCACTCCAAAACGTGAAGCGTGGGTCGTTCGGTGACAGCACACAGTCGTAAATGATTTCCGACCTTAACTCAAAACCACAAACATCATATTGCAGCTCCAGGTGTTTCTAAACCACTCCACCACGTCACGCATCAAATCGTCGATAAAGTTGGAGTATTTACTTTACATTTACTCTTTAATTGTGGAAGCAGGCGGGCATGGCAGTGCGATGAATTCCGATGACAAAGCGTTTGGCCAGGAGGCAGGGCGCGGGACGACTCGGGAGCCGTTGTAATAATACTGACTGATGGATGTAGCCCTTTGTAGGAGAGCTGCGAAAAGTAGTAGCCGTATAATACAATATGGATAACAGTACTGCGGCCTGAGCAGGAAAAATTCTGACAACCGTAAATGTATTCGAACTCGATGCGCGTCTATGAAATTTGTATGAAATATTAACCAAACGTCATCAGTGCGCAGCGAACACGAATACATTTATGTACATTTACATTAGTTTTTCGTGCTCGGGCTACAGTTTTGTACATCCTTATACATCTTACGCCGAGTACACACCAAACCAACGAACGATCGCGAATCTATGCCTGTTGCATTCACACAACAGCGGAAGTTTGTTTGTATGACCGCAACAGGCGTTCGCGTTCGGTTGGTATGTACACACCATTATGTACTCGAAATATTCCCGTGCCTTAATATTCCTTTTCATGGTAGTCAGTGGCTTGGCTGTGCCCCTAGCGTCCATAAGTTACGATAATCACTAAACATCAGGTAGGCCGTCCGCTATTTTTTTTATAGCAGGGACTGGCAAACGAGCAGATGGGTCACTTGATGGTAAGTGATCTCAACCACCCATAGACACCCAAGACCCAAAAAGAATCATGGGTGCGTCGCCAACCTAAAAGGAGGGAATAGAGGCAGAGGAAAAAGGGAGATGGAAACGGGATTGGGAAAGGGAGGGAGGGAAATGGGCCACCGGAAATCTCACTCACCAAACTAAACGCGACAGCAGGCTGCCAGTTTACGTCGGTTTTCTGTGGTATCAAATTTACCGGCCCATTCGTGCTGTCTACAGCGTGGCTCTACCACTCATCAAATTCAAACAAACTCATCTGCCTTCGTAGACCAATAAAAATACATCATGCATGGAAACTAAACGCACAAACATTGTATCTAACAACACACATCACTGATGCGGCATGAAACCTGTTATAAAATTTGGATTTAGGGAAATAGGTAATTATAATATTTAACATATACACAGCATAAGCTTATGTCTGTATCCCAGAAGGGGTACGCAGAGGCGCACTAGCGAACTAGAACACCCACATTTCGTGGATCTTACTTCCGTCCCAGATATGATAGGGGGCGAGCCTATCGCCATATCGGGCACAAATTCCAATCTCCGGGCTGATATTGAAAAAACCCAATACCACTTTTCCCGACCTGGAGATCGAACCTGAGACCACAGGACGGTAGTGGTACCTACTAAAATACAACCACGCCACCGACGCAGTATAATTATAATAGAGACGTATACATTATAGGACGAAAATTTCGAGAATGCATCCATTGCCAATTACACCTCTACCTACCTCCTCAGGGAAACAAACCTTATATTTATTCCCTAAAGTCGAATACATTAACTAACATAGATGTCTACATGTACATGGTATACTTAACTCAAGCAACAATAGTGTACATAAGTGCTTTTCATAGTAAACATGTATTGTGAGCGAACTTAAGAAGTGATGTTGGGAGGAGGGGGTTGTTAAGGGAGGGGCTGCGAAACCTCCGCTCAATACAGTAAGCCACAGGACGCATGCGTGCTGTCCTAGGCGTCGACCTGAAACAATCAGCAGGTAGACCAAACGCGCCACTAAATGTCGAGCGTGCGATTGTCGCACGACAAAATGTGTAAGTACAAAGTAACTAGTATATTTATCGACCGAGTTCCAAAAAGGAGAAGGCTCTCAATTCGTCTGTTTTTTTTATGTATATTACTCGATATCTCCGCCAAATGTGGACCGATATTCAAAATTCTTTTTGTGTTCGATAGAGCTTATTTCAAGGATGGTCCCATATAAATTAGGTCACGATCGGTAAATTGGAAGTCGGTCAGTTAAGTTTTTAAACTTGTGATTATTTAATTGCATTTTTTTTTGTTATGAATACATACTGCAATATGGATCATCAGTAGCCCGAGCACGAAAACCTAATGTAAATGTAAATGTATTCGAGTTCGCTGCACACTGATGACGTTTGGTTAATATTTCACACAAATTTCATAGACGCGCATCGAGTTCGAATACATTTACGGTTGTTAGAAATTTTCCTGCTCAGGCCACTGATGATAAGTGGTACACATCATTGAACAGAATTATTATAAAGCCAACGCAATTAAGTTATTATTTGTAAATATAGTTAAAACTGTATCATAAGCTGGAAACAAAATAATAATTTCATAAAATAAAATACATAATAATCTTATCTAATCTACCGACTAAAAATCGTCAGTGTACTAAGACACTGGCCTATATGCACACAATATTATTTTATTTTGTTACTTTGCATTACCTTGTCTACAGATGATAGTGCGAATAAAATCAGTATTTTTGGACATTTCACGTTAACGACTACGTACAATGATTTGTACGAAAAACGTCAGTTCCCCACGTGACCGCTAGAGGCGTTCGTATGTTTGTTGTACAAATATTTGACGTAGTCGCAAATGTAAAATGCCAAAAATTCATGAGTTTTCGATCTCAGTTCATATATTTAACATAACTTGTAATTTGGCATATAATTTCAGCGTTGTATAAAATGTTGCTTTGAGCGAATTCGTTATATCATCATTATCAGCATCAGCCACAGGACGTTCACGTACGTTCACGTTCACGTTAATTATAATAAACTAGCTGTTGCTCGCGACTTCGTTGGCATAGAAATTTATTAACAAATATATTCCATCAGAACCGTAATTTTTTTCGGAATAAATAGTAGCCTATCCGCCTAATACTCATACTCTTAAAGTTGTCTTATGTCGTTTAAGGCAGCTTTATCTGTCAAAATTGTATGACGAAAAACAATATAATAAGCCATTAAAGTTGAGTAGCGTTCCAGTTTGCGGGTGTTTGTTATTCGCTGATAATATAGCTGAGGTGAAAGAACTTTCAAAATCGATTCAGTCGTTTTTGAGCATATTCATCACAAACAAAAAGCTTTTCTATTAATACTGCGTCTGTCTATCTGTATGTTTTTACGCGATAAACTCAATAACTAACGTATAGATTTTCATACAGCTTTAACCAATGGACGGAATGATTCATGAAGGTTTACGTGTACAACATTTATCGAGAGAACGCCAGGGGAGTTACCACCACCTCTTATAGGAGTATTGTTATAATTTTACTTGTCAATATTCCCATACAAAACAAACGAAGAACGATTATTATAATACTGCTATAAGAGGTCGTGGTAACGCTGCAGAAGCCTTCTTTAACACGCAGTGGCGTAGTTTGGACTAATGCAGACTCGTTGAAGTCGCATTGGCGAAGCCCCTTTTCTTTCATTCCCAAGATCTACTCAATATGAGGGGCTACCTTGTGAGACTGAGCCTTGGAGGCTCCAAACAAAGTCGCTTTTAAAGTGCCGTTCTTTTTCGAGCGTAAGCCCTTATTCGCGTCAAAGCTTTTTCAACGCGTGTTAAAAAAGCGTCTCAACATGTCTGTTCATATGACTGCTGGAAAATCATTATTGTCTTGTTTCTATTAAGGTATATTTTACACACCACCTCAATGACCGTCTTTTAAAAAACGCCGCGTTTTAAAAGCGCCGTCGTTTTAATAACTACACTAAAGCTCATTTGTTCCATTTCAACGGTTTTTTAACGTGCGTTGAATAAGCTTTCATGCAAATGAGTGCTTAGAGTGATCAAATTATGTAGGTATCTATGGTAAAGTTTGGGATCATCGCATTTAAATGGGCTTCGCGAGGCCTTTTTAAGTGCGAGGCCGTGGACGGGGACTCCTGCACCCAGTGCCCACACCTAGTTACGCCATTGTTAACACGGGCGAAGCTGCGAACAAAAACTAGTTGATACAGTGACCCACTAGTTCATTCGTAAGTCGTTCCCGTCAACAGCATTGTTTTTTTGAACACCACGTGTATTGTCCTTAAATCCGTCCAAAAGATTAATGTAAAGTTATCGCCAGTCGGAAGTGCGAGGCGATTTTAAGCCTCTTTGTTCTGGTAAATACTTCCTGCCATTTTAAATTCTCTTGGAGTTGGGATTATCCAATTTTTATGTTACAGATTGACAGCTTTTTTACATGTTTCTGCTAAAAACGTTGGAAGAGTAATATTAAACTTTATTTGAAAGCTATCACTGTCATGTGAATATCGGCACTCGACATGCCCGACTCGGCGAGTTTCGTCTTTATCAATTTTGGAAACACAATGACATCTTGATTTGTTCGCGGCTGAATGGAAATAGATTTCGCGAATTAGATAATTTATATCAATGTTAATGAGTGACGGGCGGCTCGGCTTCCAGAGGCCGAGATACTTATGATAAATAAAATGGACCATAGACGAAAATACTGTGTTTAGTGTAATGTTATTGTGCAGGAGACGCGCCTTTACATGTCAATTATGTTTTAAGAATAATTGAGATAATAATCATCACTATCTCTGAAAATAAATGTTAAAACAAACTCAGGGATTATCGCCTTTTATCCAGACATTTACTGTTATATTAAGAGGCTCCGTGGCGCAGCGGGCGAATAGCCGGCTGTGAAGCGAGAGGCCGCGAGTTCGACTCCCGCATTGAGACAAATGTTTGTGTGGCCCACAGATATTTGTTTCAAGTCTGGGTGTTGTGAGACGGAAAGTATCTCATAGTCAGTCAGAGTATCAGACACCCACGATACAGGTTATACCTAGTGTGGGGTCAGGACTAGGTGTGTGACGGTGGTGTTATTTTATGTTGATTAAACGTATGCAATGTAGGGAAATTTTTGTATTTACTTTTTGTGGGGCAACAGCATGGGTAATTAAAATAGCAAAACAGTGTTTTAAGCGTAAGCGTAAGCATCTATGCTATATATACTTATTCTATTACTATTGTAATTGCTTAATATAATTAACACCTTCAACGATAGGAAGCAACAATTAAAAATATGATAAAAGTAACGCACCGGGGGGTCTGACCGCAGCACGTTAATGTAGCAACCCACCTTCATTCAAAATCAATTCACAATAACTATCTACCAATATTGAAATTTATTCCGTTGTAACAGGGGTCATTTTGTCTTACGTATCATAAAATAGATACTTGATTTTTTTTCTTATTTTGATAAGGCAACAATAGGGACCTTTATTGGCCGTTTTGTGAAACGGCGAATGTCACAAAGCGTTTAGTCATCGGGACTATCGGCTGTGTAAACAGGGCTTTAGAAATATTAATTCGATGGGCTCTGGAGCTTACAATTAAATGGATATTTTAATATAACACATAAGTGTTTTGCTACGTGTGTAGGACGGGCAAGCGAGGAAGCCCAGTGATAATCAGATTCTCATTTTAACCGACGCGAAATCGGAGAAGTTTGATTTACGTAATTATGAACATTTTTATTATTACTTTATTTTCGTTTTATTATCGGACTTAAACCGAAAAAATCTGGTCATATATGGTATTAGAGACTAATTAGCGTTATAATGCATGCGTTACTGCTCCGATTTTAATAATTTATAATAATTTACCGATTTTAATTTTTGGTGACCTTTTTTGATGTAGTTTAAAAATAATGATTCTTTGTTCAACATTTGTTCAACAAACAATATTCAACATCATCAATAATTACTATGAAGCCATCAATATTAAATTTATCCAAGTGAATAAAGTAACATTGAAAGCCTTAAAGAAGAACTATACCATCCAAAATACGGAAATAATTCCAAAGATTCAAGTTCACACGATTTGACAAACGACAATTTTTTTAACAACCCACGATAAGCCAGTTATACAATTACGAATTCAGAATGAATCTTTCAGTCACGGACTAAGTCAAGTCATTTGAGCAAATAATGCTTAATCCGCATTGTCGTGGAGGCGCACTAACAGACTTTTCTGGCCACAATAGGAATTAGGAGCGCGGCCATTGTGACAAATTGGGCAGTCTTTCGGGCGTAAAATCGTAGAACAGTGACATCGGGCGTTAATAAAAACATGACGACTTGTCAAAACTGAGGAGGACAAGTGACGTGCATTGTTAAAAGGCTATTGAAATCAGTGTGGTCGTGGGCCCTCGAATGATGCGTGGGCACTGGGCATGTCTCGACGAATGACGAGTCGCGAGCCCGCGACTGTTTGCACATCGGATCGTTAATCGCCGTATCTTTAAATTGAGCACGCTTTCCATTCATTTTAATCTTAAAAGCCCGTGTTTACCTAATTGAAGGTTTTGAAGTTCAATTTTAAGATGCCTCGGTGTGACACGTCGCGTCGCGGAATAGGGAATATAAAGGGATTAGGTAATATGAGTGAGCGTGGGAGTGACGGAAATAAATAGTTTAGTCTCTTCGTTTAAGTATGTGATAAGGTCGCCTCCTTAGTCTAGTGGCAGCATGTATAGGCTGTGGGCCAGGTGGTCCTGGGTTTGATTCCCAGGTCGGGCAAAACAAATTTTCTAATTTAATTTACCCGGGACTGGATCCCTCATAGGGGGTCGACGTCAAGTAGGCAGCCGGTCGTAAAAACTTAGCCAAATCCTTTTTGCAACATGCTTGAAAAAGTGTGTTGCGCCAACTCCACATTAAGGTGGGATAAGGGCAGGTAGAAAGAAAGAAACTTTAAGTATGTGATAAAAATTCTGTGAACTAACGAGAGTTTTTTGTTACGTTAGATCGCCTTATATTTAAGTTAGTAGGAACACAATTTTTATATCTAGGTACGTCATTTAAGTTATCTAAAATCAAATAAACTAGCCAGCTGATACCACTTGCGTCTATTAATAAAGATATCACTGAATACCATTTACCTGTTTTATACTTTCAACAATAAATCAACAAAAAAACATGACGGCGCGTCCGTTGGCTGGTCTTTCTGTTGATCTTACTCAGTTTCGGCCTCCACTGAGCTGTTCATCATAGCCAGGAGAAAAAGAGTAAAGTAACCGAATATGACAGTATGTTGGATCGTAGCGGGAGCTTAGTGGACGCAGATTCGGCGCCGGCACGCGACTCTGTTGTCGTACTGTCTCCACTGACTGATTTAATGAAGTTTGTTGGCCTGTGACAGGCGCAGCGATGATGATCATGCGAGGAAAATCATTCATATTTCTTGGGACTGAATCTCTCAGAGGCGGTGGATTTTGTACGTTCTTCCCATTTCTTACTTACATTTGATCACTGGCATATCTTTACATAGGCAATTCAAATGGCAGCATCTTATTAAATGCCTTCTATATAATCACAAGTTTAAAAACTTATAAACCAACTTCAAAATGTATCCGATAGTGACCCATAGGTCATAACGATATCGAACGAATCCTCCATCCCCTGAACTATTTGACCTTACTTTTTTGGACATTTAGCGTAAAATAATTTGTATGAAAAACGTCAATTCTCCACGTAACCGCTAGAAGCATTCGGGTGTATGTCAAATATTTTACGTAACCGCAAGCGTATAATGCCAAAACCACTCATGGTTGAGCTACTTATTTATAAGACTACCTCATATGTCAGTCAAACACAACATCAATTTTTAAATTGATTCCTTTTTTCCGCAGATATCGAGTATCATACATACGAATACGAATTGATAACCTGTAGCCCGAGCACGAAAAACTAATGTAAATGTAAACTCGCTGCGCACTGTTGACATTTGATTAATATTTCATACAAATTTCATAGACGCGCATCGAGCACGAATACATTTACGGTTGTCAGAAATTTTCCTGCTCGGGCTGCTGTCCCATTTGGTAAAATATATAAATAATAATTCGCTCCCCGCTCCTCTCATGACTGTGTGCGCGACGCTGCTCTGCGTCTCGTCCTGCCGCGTCACACGCATTTGCGTTATCCAAACAAGCGGCACTAAGTTTAACCACGTCCATCCGTAGCCCACCCCTCCACTTTAAGGGCCACATTTTGTAAGTGGCTTGCTTCGGGAGCCAGTATTTTTATTACACAGCTGTTTCGAAAATGATTATGGAATTAATAATTATATAAATAAATCAGCCCTGTAATATTACGTCACGGGTACGTGCCTCCTCTATTTATGAGAGAGGTTAGTTTTTCGCGTGAAGAATTTCCAAATCTCATGTTAAGCAAGCGATAAATTATTTTCGACGGACTTCAAAAAAGGAGAAGGTTCTCAATTCGTCTGTACTTGTGTATGTATGTACCCGATATTTCTGTTCGATAGAGCTTATTCCAAAGATGGACTCATATAAATTTATTAAGTGGTAGAGCCACGCTGTAGACAGTTACGTCTACAGTACGAATGGGCCTGCTCGACCGGTTTGATACCACTGTCTCACAGAAAACCGACGTAGCAGCTTGCTGTCGCGTTTCGTTCTCTCGATCCCATTCGACAAATATTTCACTACTTTAGTACAAAATATCAGTACAGCCGATCCAAATAATTTAAAGCCAACAAACCCTCACAATTTAAAATAAACGAGGAAAGTTTCTAATAACAACTTGGAGGTCGATGCCAACTTTAGGTAAACAGAATGTTGTTTATCGAAAAAGATACACAAACAAACAAGCAAACAGGCTGCTGGCAGCGATGGTCGCTACCAGATTGGCTTGACACCGCAAGGTTTGCGTTGTACAGAATTGGAATAGTTTGGGTTATATTGTCTTACGAAGGTAGACGTGTAGTCTCCTGACTGTTGACACTCAAATCGAATTTAACTTCCATTCCGTTTCATTTATTTACTTAAAATTCCATCGAAATCGAGTTAAAAAGTGCACTAATATTACTTTAATGACAAGTTCTCGAATCTAATGCGACATTAGCGCACTTTTTAACTCGATTTCGGTGGAATTTTAAGTCAATAAATGACACCGAATCGATGTGAAATTCGAGTCAGGAGGCAGAACCTCACTATTATTCAGCCTGAGTAGACCGAATATAGACTAACGAATAAAAAGGTATATTCAATACATTGTATAATAACTTTGTAAGTTTAATATCGCTTTAAAACTGACAGTGTGCGGCGACGATGGTCTAATAAGCGGTTTACTGGACGCTATTATGCCATAGGAACGCAGTTACTGAAGGAGGTTGAGTATAGACTAAAGTTACTAAATCACAGAATAAAAAAAAAACATTAAAAAGCACAGTTCGATTTTATGTGTACTAAATCTGATTGTTTAATATGAACTAAGATAGGTACGTAGAATTGTAAAAAATAATCTTATACAACCAATAACGTCTCTATCATATTAAGCACAAATTCCAGACTCTAAGCTGATACTGAACCGAAAAAAACAAAATCATTTTCCTCGTCCCGGGGACGGACCCGAGACCTCAGGACGGTAGACGGACCGAAATACAACTACGCCACCGAATTTTTAAATAATATATTGTAAGCAGCAGTCATGCATAACACCGTCTGTTTCCACGTGGTAGCCACATTGCACTGGTGTTTGGGAGTTAACTGGCGTATTGAAAGGTAAGCTAAATACTGGCGGGCGTGTTTATTGAGCCAGCGGTGAAGGGTTATGTTTAACGACGCCATCATAACAAGAACAATCAGTGATATCATCGATGTGGCGGACAATTTGTGGTTTATAGCTGTCGGGCTCCGCTCTCATGATGGATATTTTTTCAAAATAAAGTTATAAGTACGTATACCCTTTATTAATCACTGATAATTTCGCGTTCTTTTAGCGCTGGCTGGACGTTCTGGAGGAAGATATGAGAGCCAATGGCCTCACTAGGGAGGATGCTCAAGACCGGGCGAAGTGGAAGCGGTTAAGTAAGAAGGCGGACCCTGACAGAAGGCCGGGATAACGACAGGCAAAAAGAAAGAATTTAGCTTTCTGTAGAATGTATAGTTGAAGAAAGAATAATACCGAAAGTAGCATCAATCAATTATTTGGAAATATCATAAAGTAAAATATGTCGCGATGAGGGCGGGCCTAATTTATTGTAATATTTCCGTAACTAAACTAGATTACCAACATCTCGTTGAGCTTTTAGGCATTCCTCTTTAAAAAACTTATGAGTAAGTTATCCTACCGTCAACAGTCACACAGTAATCAAAGCTGCATATTTAAAAAAAAAACGACTGCTTTTCCTCTTCGAGTTTTTTTTAGATTTCAGTGGTAGAGCCACGCTGTAGACAATTACGTTGGAAATGGGCCTCGACCGGTTTGATACCACTGTCTCACAGAAAACCAACGTAAAGTGACAACTTGCGACAGCAGGAAAACTCACCACTGAGTTTTCCGATGGCCCATTTACCCCCCTCCCTTTCCCAGCCCTTTCATTCCCTCCTTTTAGGTTGACAACGCATTCATGTTTCATTTTGTGTCTAGGGTGTCTATGGGGGATGGAGATCACTTACCATCAGATGACCCATCCGTTCGTTTGCCAGTCTCTGCCAAAAAGAAAAGATTCAAACCCACATACCTCGACACCACAAACGTGCCACAACTAAGCCTCAGCTTACTCCGTCCACAGATATCGCACACATATGTAGGCACTTCACATCAACACAGTAAGTTGAAAACAAATTGTGTGCAAGCTAAACAATACAAATCCTTTTTAAAAACATTCAGTTGGAAAGCACCCTAGTCCGTTTCAACAAAGGTGCTATTACAACAATAACAATACGAAACATACGCCCTTTCTTTAAAACAAGGGCGATATAGGGGCGCTGTGTTTACACAGGGGATATTCGTGTATTTAATGTTATAATAAGTCTACCAACCAAAATTAGGCGTGGAGGCTAAATCCAAATCACAGATGTTTGCGTTTAGGTGCCGGCATTCGTCATCCGACCGAGGAACTCTGAGGAGTGAGGACTTCATCCCATCGACAGCTATAAACTGATCGTTTGTCCCGATATAATCTACGAGTTATGAGTCTGAAAGTAGAAAATATCTTGCTGTATCAAGTATTATTATATTAACTAGAGTTTGCTTTGAGCTCTTAGGGATAAGAGAAAAAGTAAGATCAATAGATCACGTCAATACCTACTAAAAATAAATCGATTGAATAACACATAAGAAAGACTTTAAAGTGTTTGCCTATCCGTAGGTATTCATAAAATTTCAATTAATAATCTATGTATATGAGTTAGATATATGGGGCCCCCTTGGTGTAGAGGCTGTGCAGCGTTTATGGGTTATGAATCTAAGAGTCCTCGGTTCAAATCTTTTGGAATTGTGAAGAAAAACATAGTGAGGAAACCTACATACCTGAGACTCTGTAATACTCTATACGATGATAAGTATATTGTGAATTCTATCAACTTGGCATTGACTAACGACCGAATGGTCAAACGCTACTCAACTGTAACAGCTTCTTACATTGATGATGGGCCGAATGACTATCGAAACAATGATTGTTGAATCCACATACCGCATGCGAGTAACCTCATGTGCTAGGTCTAAATATTTGGACATTTTATCTTTTCGGCTTTCACAAGGTTCTCGTCATGGGGAATCGTGACATCAACAAGCATCGCCCGGCGCGCCCATCGATCTATAGCCACAATATCTTTTAGTCGGTATTGCCGGTGTAAGGCGTACATAGTATTAGGAATTCTCCATGGGCATTATGGCGCTGGGCCGTAAGACCGGCGACTCCGACATAACCGTCACGTCTCCCCCCATGGCGGTAGTGTTAAAACACTTTTCCCCACGATAACAAAAAAAGGCTTATTCGCCTAAAATAAAGTATTTTTTTTATTATTATTGTTATACTTCTTTTTAACGTCGTTAAGATAAACATACACATTCATTCATAGTGTAAATAATCAATGGTTTGTGGTATGGGTATCGAATTACAAGGGACTCCCAGACAACGCAAGCTAGAGACAAATATTTGCACATCACAAACTGATACAAAGTCATTGTTTAAGTGTGAAAAGCCTTAACAATAAATAGACGGTATAGTTATTTAAAAAAATAAATAAACATAACATGAAGTATGTATACTGATTTCTTAAGTTTACGCGAATATTATACATTGAAATAAAACTATTTTTACGGATTCTATCACGATTAGGTTTTAATTATTATTCCCGACGTTTCGAAGGCTTTGCAGTCTTCGTTGTCGAAAAAAAACGTCGGGAATAATAATTAAAACCTAATCGTGATAGAATCCGTAAAAATTGTTTTATTTCAATGAAGTATGTAACTATTTTACATATGTAATTTAAACGGGAACAGTAATAAAGATGTTTTATTGTATTAGCAAAATTAAGCAAACATATTATGAGAGTGAAAGTCGATTTTTCAATTCAAGCCAAACAACTTTTATTTCGAGAATAATCTTAACAATTCGACAGTCAATGTTTTTTTTTATATAGCAGAGATTGGCAAACGAGAAGATGGGTGACCTGATGGTAAATGATCTTCACCGCCCATAGACACCCAAGACACAAAAAGAATCATGGGCGAGTTGTCAACCTAAAAGGAGGGGTCGGAATGGGAGGGAAGGGGATTGGAAAAAGGTAGTGGGGAAATGGGCCACCGGAAATCTCACTCACCGAACGAAACACGACAGCAAGCTGCCACTTTACGTCGGTTTTCTGTGACACAATGGTATCTAACCGGTCGAGCCGACCCATTCGCGCTATAGATGTTACTGTCTACAGCGTGGCTCTACCACTTGAAAAGGTATGTATGTCTGTCAAAGCAATAAAATAACATTAGTTTATTAATATCGACTATAATCAGGCGTGGTCGTATTTCGGTACGACTACCGTCCTGGGGTCTCGGGTTCAATCCCCGGGTCGAGCAAAGTGATATTGGATTTTTCCATATCAGCCTGGAGTCTGGAATTTGTGCCCGATATGGCGATATGGAAAATATTATACCCTAGATGCACAGTTCTTTGCAAATATCGTCCTAAAAAGTGGTCTCAGGAATAAAACAAAGAAGAAGATCACAAATTCTAATTAAATCAAACACAAATATAACCCTATGCACGTGTTATAAAGTAGCTTTTATACGTAATGATCAAGCGTTCTTAAATTTGAATTTTCAAATTTAGAACTCTATCGGCGTCCAACTGTAGGGAAAAGAAGTGCTTAAGCACTTCTTTGCTGTCCCATTTTCCGAGCGTTAACGGTGGAGGTAAATAATATATCGATGTATTTAGCACATAAAATTAACTCATCTAATTTGATTCCTTTTTAACGAAGTTTTATTCTATTCGAAATGAAAGTACCATCGCAATATACATAGTGTAGGAAACTTCCTTTTTGAAGAGAGAGAGACGAGATTAGCCTGACACGACGTGAGACGTCAAGCGTCAGGCGTCAACGAAAGCAAAACGCACGTGTTATCGCAAATGGCGTGTGTTGACGTCAGTCGGGCCGTGGCCGCGTCGCGTCGGCCACTTTGTCGCCTCGCCCCTCGATGATTGCTCAATTAATCGTGCTCCCTTTGATGTGCCCGAAGTCCGGACTCGGGAGAGACCGAAAGACTCTACAGTAATACTCTATTCAGAGGTCTTCACAATACATTTAACGTTTTTTTAATTGTGGAAAATAGATGCAAACCTTATTTAAAATATTAAAACGTGATAAGTCTCGGGTTCGAACCCCGGGACGGGCAAAATGATATTGGGTTTTTCAATTCAGTATCAGCCCAGAATTGGAAATTTGTGTCCGATATGGCGATAGGCTATCACATCTGGGACGGAAATAAGCTCGGCGAAATACGAGTGTTCTAGTTCGCTATCCTCTGCCTACCCCTTCGGAGATACAGATGTGAGCTTATGTATATGTAACAACGATTTAATATATCCTAGATGCACAGTTCTTTACAAATATCGTCATAAAAAGTGGTCTCAGTAATAAAACAAAGGAAAAAATCACAAGTTCTAATTAAATCAACACAATTATAACGCTATGCCAGTGTTATAAAGTAGCTTTTTAAACGAAATGAGCGAGCGTTTTTAAATTTGTTCGACGTTCGACTGTATGCAAAAGTAGTGCAAGCACTTCTTTGCTGTCCCATTTTCCAAGCGTCAACTGTGCATCTAGGTATATAATATATCAATGATATGTAACGTTTAGTTATATCTCCTAACTATCTGTCATTTTTATTATTAACCCAACCCCATTTTATTTGTCATCTTCATAACGTGATTCATTTTACAAAATAAATATTTCTCCGCGCTATTTTTAATTAGAACTGTCGTTAAAATAACCGCATTATTGACGAACACACCTAATCATTTTAGCAATTCGCGGTACCGCGCGGCGACGTTTGATATTTCGGCAAATCGTTTTCATATTGTGTCGCATATCAAAGCCAGTGCGAGGTGAGTGATCGGAGCTCTTTGATCGGCCAAGAGGTGAAAGATTGATGGTCGGACGCTCCACTCAATCCCTCATTTCCGTTTCATATTATTTATGCTTTCAGTTTGGCATCTCACTGCCGTATCCGCTAATAAAAAATATTTCAAATGCAAAATTATGCAGCGTCGGCGTTCATTATGCAATTGCGATCAACATTTTCACAGTTAAAAAAACGTTTCCCGCATGAATGGGCGGCGGGCGGCTCATCCCCGACTCGTTTATCTGCACCGCGAATTGAACTTCATTACAAAGGGCTCCAAAGTAAAATATGTTGATCCGCAGACAATTTCAAATTGAAACCGCATTGAGTTTGAAAGGGGTGTCGGACGTGTGTCGGCGTGATAACGGAGCGGCTGGCGGTGCGTGAGAGATAATCCGTGTTGCATGCGCGCGGTGCGGTGCGGCGTGCGGACAATGCCGAATAACCTGCGGTAATCCCCGCATTGTTCGCCAGTCGACACCGCGCGCCGAGCGGCGAACCGAGCTGTGAACAGAGCCATGCGCCGCAACACCACACTGATGGCTGTGACTGCAACGAAAGCATACCTTGCATGATTTTAATACTTATAATTACATATTTTATTGTGCTAAAACTAGAGATATTATGAATATAATGTTATCTATTTTTATTACTTTATGGGTGTTTTATAAGCAGTTATAAATTCCTAATTAATCTTCAACCTCTGTGTGGAAAATTTTAATGTAAATAAAATATAATATTATCCCTGTAATTAATGTCCCACTGGTGGGCACAGGCCACCTCTACAAATGAGGGGTTAGGACCTAGTCTACCATGCTGGCCTAATGTGGGTTGGTAGACTTAGAAGAGAATATTTAGACAATCTACGTTAGTATCTATTGTGATCATATACATAAATGTGACATGGAATCCTGAGTTTTATTGCCTGTTCGAAACTATGCCCCTTACTTATAAAAATATGTAAGCGCCGCTTATTTTTAACCAAAGGTTATCCTTTCATTTTTAAACAATGTAACGCAAGGAAAAATTGACAGGCTATTCTTAGCAAAAAGATAAGCGAAAATATTTTTATGAGTGAGGCCCTATGTGTGTAATCAAAGAAGTAAGATGTCCAAAGTACTGTAGCTTGCTTGTATAAGAACACAACCAATAACAGTGCCGGATCAAGTGGTGGGGGCGACAGGGTGCACGTGCAACCCCTGCCTTACATAGCAAAATGGTAAAGACGGTACTGATTTAGGGGCGGTAAAATTGGTCTAATTGACAGCTTGCCCCCGCTAAAAACCTAACCTAAGAAACCTAGATCCGGGGCTGCGCAATAATCCAACATCCAGCATGATGGACAAGCCCAACGTTCGTCACAAATACACAAATAAGCGGAATAGTGGACCACTGCCCCAATCAGTAAGGTAAGTAGGGTATAAGATTGCAAACTTTTAGCATATCGCTTAGAAGTATTTCCTTTCTAAACTCCTGAAATTACTTGACGAAGGTCGTTGTTTACTCAGCGAGTGACATGAATGGATGTCATAGGATTTCATTAAGAAATGTTGCTGAGAAAAAGTTGGTGTAGCCTTGTGCATTGCAATTTGAACTCTATCCCGTCCATTTAAAAGTCAAGAGGGACGTTTTATCTTTGTATAAAAAACGGTCCCGGGCTCCGGACGAACGGGATGAATGGTGTCAAACAAAATGACAAGTCAGTTTTGATTTTTTGCGACTTTTATGATAGACACTACGGTGGGTGGGACGTGTTCCGCGTGATTAAAAAAACGTTAATTCCTAGCTCCTTCCGTTTAAGCTCGTCCGTATCACTGGGTGGTATTAAATGGTCATTTTGTATTAAAGCAGAAATTAAGTAAATACAATTTTAAATAGTCACGGGTGGCTCGGCCTGCGGTGTCCCATACGCTTTTGTAACATATATATGTGCCGCCTCGGACGGTTTAAAAAAGAAAAATGTAATGATTTCTTAGGTTTCCACGAATGTTATTCATTGAAATAAAACTAGTTTTTACGGATTTTATAGCGATTTGTTTTGTATTTATCAGTCCGACTCGTGACCACGAAGGCTGCAAAGCTTTCGAAACGTCGGGAATAAAAATAAAATGCGACAAAACAAATCGCGATAAAATCCGTAAAAACTAGTTTTATTTCAGAGAAAAATTTTAAAACAATTGTCCTTATTGTTGAATTTTTTAATAAGGTATAAGCTGTGAGTATAAAATTTTGAGTAATCTTGACCTTAGGTAGGCTTGAAAGGCCATTAATTTCTTTCAAGCATGAGAATAGATGCGATACAAACATGTGAGCAAGAAATAAGAGAAATAACTTTATTTACCTAAAGTCTCAGGCAAGAAATTTTAAGGCATGTGAAGTCTACCAATCCGAAGAAAATTAGTTTAGTGTAGGCTAAAGGCACGTACGTCTCCTGCACATGTTTTTTCGAAACAAAAACACCTACACAAAACAAGGTTTTTCATTATCTCCTACTCTTTTTTCTACCTGCCCTTATCCCACATTAATGTGGGGTCGGCGCAACACACTTTTCCAAGCATGTTGCAAAGAGAATTTGGCTTAGTTTTTACGACCGGCCGCCTGCCTGACGTCAACCCCCTATGAGGGTTTCAGTCCCGGGCAAATTAAATTAGAAAATTTACTTTGCCCGGCCTTGGAATCGAACCCAGGTCTACAGCCCATACATGTTGCCACTAAACCAAGGAGGCGACCATTTATTATCTCCTACTCTTGTAACAAAATTGTAGATATACCATGTTTTGTGTAGGTATTTTGTGTTATGTTTTAGAGCAGGAGGCGCGGCTTAAGACCAGCAGTGGGACGGTGATATTACACCGAGCATAGACAAGTGACTTATGCGCTAGTCGAATAGAATAATAAATGTATGGGAATTACATAAGAGTACGCCGCATATTCTATTCGATATGACTATCTATTCGACTAGCGTATAAGTCACTTGGCTAAGCCCGCTGGGCTGGTATTATATTCACTAAAGACGAAGTAATAAACATGTATAGCCGAAATATTTTTGTGATAAAGATCACGAAAACCGATCGGCTGCAATGTAACAAATACACATAACACAACGCCGCACAATTGTGTCGATACGAAAATAATTTAGCGGAATTTGACGCGGACATGAAATCTTGTTTTGATCCGACTTTTTATGTTCCCATCAAACCGAATAACCTATAAAACGTTTAAAAACGAAAAAACTTCTTTTGAACCCACTGACGGTGCGGCAACAAGCACACTACCTGAAGAGACCACCAATAAAATAAAAAGTAGCTAATATCAAATTGAATTAAAACGCGAAAAAAGTTTGCAAAAAACAGTTATTATACTGTATCGCCAATCTGCTGTTATTCCACTGTTATCTCTACCTTCTGTCGACGTAACAAGGTTCAAAATTTACTTCACACGCACGCTCATAGCTTTGTAATTGGCACATTGTTAGTTTTTGCGGATTAAAACCGTGCCGGCATTGTGGATTATTCGCCACATTACCCCGCGGTCGGGGGTTCTATTCTCCCGCGGGGTTGATATCTGAAAATAGTTGCGCATTTGGATTATGCTTTTGTGAGATCCTCGCATAATAAACTTACGCGAACTCATCTTGTGTGGTGCAGTTTATTAAAAACTGCCTCCGTGGCGTGGTAGTATTTCGGTACGACTACGGTTCTGAGGTCTCGGGTTCGATCCCCGGGCGGGCAAAGTGATATTGGATTTTTCCATACCAGCCCGGAGTCTGGAATTTGTGCATGATATGGCGATAGACTCGCCCCCTATTACATCTGGGACGGAACTAAGCTCGGCGAAATGTGGGTGTACTAGATCGCTAGTGCGCCTGCCTACCCCTACCTACCCCTGCGGAGATACAGGCGTGAGCTTATGTATGTATGTATGTTTATTAAAAAACTAGCCAACTTTAGTCTAATACAGTGTGTTTGAGTAAATACATTGGCAATTATCGGAAAGACCTGTGTTATGTATTATAAAAATCACAGACGAAATTATTTTGATCCTCAAAACTATTTCAACTTTATGACAAATAAATAACAGCATTATATGAAGCATTATCCTCAATCATACTTCTATATTTTATAATCCTAAAGGGTTTAGTCCTAATATGATATTATAAAGTGATAACGTTACTTCTTGAGATTGTGACTTTGTGAATTTGTAGAAGTAACTCCAGCATTACTGCATTTAATTCGAACTGCAATGGACCACTTACACAATTACAGGATAAACATAAGCTCACGCCTATATCCCCAAAGGGGTAAGCAGAGACGCGCTAGCGAACTAGAACACCCACATTTCGCCGAACCTAGCAGATGTCATAGCCGAGCCTGTCATCACTCTTAGAAGACAATTTGTTGTAGTGCCAGTGTAGTGAGAAGTCGAGGGTATAGGATGAGAGGTGGTGGTAAGGTACATACACACTCGCGTCTGTATCCCATGGGGTTAAGCAAAGACTATTGAGCGTCACAAGCTACGATCCTGACACACCTCTTTTGCCTCCTCCACACTCATGCATCTTTTCATACATTTGCACCGGTTAAGGGTACTCCTCCCTTTTCGGAGAAGATCACTGATTTGATCTATGTATATCCTCCTCGGGCGCCCTCTTCTATTCCTTTCATGCACTTTAGCACGATAGATAAATAAAAAAATACACCCAACAGTCACACACCTAGTCCTGACCCCACACTTTGTATAACCTGTATCGTGGGTGTCAGAAACTATGCGAGACTTTTGGTCTCACAACACCCAGACTTAAACAAATATCTGTGGGCCACACAAACATTTGTCTCAATGCGGGAATCGAACCCGCGGCCTCTCGCTTCACAGCCGACTACTCGCCCACTGCGCCACGGAGGTTGTCAAAATATCATGAGTCGCCTTTCATCCATCCTCTCCTTGCCTAACCCACCTCTGAGTGGTAAGAAAAGGGAAATACATTTTATGCCCTTGGAAGGATTCGTCCAGCAACCGCAACGCTACCCTGTCTAGAGAATGGTCAACACTCGCCGCCGCACCCGCAGTTCCGTTTGGTTTACAAAGAAAAATAGGAAAGGTACATTCTCTACGAACGACATAATTTGGTGTTCACAATTTACGACTTCCAGATTGCGTAAAAACACATATATACACAAAGTAAACAAACAGACGTGCGCACAGCCGTCTATAAAGCGCAAGTTATCCTCATTTAATTACATTCTGGTATTTTTGTAAGTATGGAGGAGACCGCCGGCGTCGCCCGCTCCCTGGTGGTCACTTCAATAACATTTATGTTACATTTTATTGTTACGTATAGAAAAATAGCTAACGCTTTACTATTTATAACTATTTCCGTATATAAGAAGCCCGTATTTTTACAGCCGAATCCTTTTTGCATGGCTGAAGAAGTGTATTACGCTGACCACATATTAAGATACTATACAAAATAAGGGCGGTTAAAATAAGAATGAAAGCTTGTATTTTGAAAGATTAGATAGCACCGAGCTTATTGCCGTCATTTTCAGATGATTACAGACTCTCTCGCCTCTTTGGTCTAGTGGCAGTTTATATAGACTTTGGATCGAGAGGTCTTGGGTTCGATTCCCAGGTCGCGCGTGGCGGTTTCTAACACTATTTTCCCTGGACTGGATCCCCGAGATAAGGGTTGACGTCAAGCAGGCAACCCATCGTAAAAACTAACCCAAATCCTTTCTACAACATGCTTGAAAATGTATGTTGCGCCGATCCCACATTAAGGCGTGATAAGGACAAGTACGATAAATCTCTATTTATCCCAAATCTTGATTTAAGATAGGAGTGAGCTATAGGATAAATCGAGATAAGATGTAACTCTAGATTAGTAATAGCGCTGCAAGTCGCCCTAAGTTACAATTTAGGGTCGATATTTTTTTATGGTAAACGCTAATACATATTTATTTATCAATATATTATGTACTTGTAGATATTTTTTTTATTTATATTCCGACATGTGCCTTTTTGTTTTGTTACACTTTTACAAATGACAATGAATTCCCAAGATGCTGCATGAAATTTAGATAACATTACGTGAAACAGCAATTAAATTGTAAACTATAAACTGTTTGGCAATCCGCATCGCGCGGACCGCGGTGTTGTGTTAAAAGAAATCAAAACATTGACAAGTATTTAATCCATAGATTCAGTCTCTGTGATCCCAGCTAATCTCTTTGTTTAAGAAGATCCTTTCAACACTTCGATTTTAATACCAGTTTTATTTATATTTATACTAGTATAAATACCAAAGTTTGGATGCATGGATGTTTGTTACTCAATCACGCCAGAACGGCTGAACGAATCTGGATGAATTTTGCACGGAGATAGATATCCCGCGAGATAGATTTGTTAATAAATTTCCAAGCGAACGAAGTCGCGGACAACAGCTAGTATTGTATACTTAATATATGCTGTAAAGTGTAAATGAAGGTAGCGCAGTAGTTGACTGTGAAACAAGAGACCACGGGTTTGATTTGCATTATTAATTTTTTACTAGGTTTTCGAATATTTAACCAATTATTTATAGTATTTTTTGTTGCCGCAAGAACAGATTGACGTCAGACATGCAGCGATTCATAAAAACTATAGCCAAATTTTGTCTGCAATATACTTGAAAAAATGTGTTGCGGTTGCGCCAACCGCCGAGTATTGTTCATCAAACTGTCAACGACTATAATTGGTAGGTACAAAATATACCGCAGGATTATTGATTACCTCACCCTAAGGATTGTGAACCATACATAACTATAGGGAGACCGTACTCCCGAGTACATAGGGGAAAATGGGCAAACATTTAGCCCACAAACCGTTCGGAACAACGCCCGCGGCGGCATTGGCCCAAACGAGGGTTGGCGGGAATAGCCAAATATTTGCCTTGAGGGCTGGGAAGCAGCCGACTAATTGTTCTTTAAATACCTTGGACCCACCCTTCGGCAAACAATTTCCAAATCGATTTATTGGAGCCGACTCGTGGCTTTTTACTTTTTTGATGGTCTGGCTACGATCGCGTTCACGGCTAGCTTACCGAACAAATATTTTCTCAACTATACCCGCGAACAAATATTTAGTTGTTCAGGAATGGCACCAAAGAAATGGGAGTTTAAAACACAGCTTAAAGTCTTCGAAAATGTGATTTGCCTACGAAGTGGTGAAGGAAAGTGCATCTGGATCATGGACATGCAATGCCAGGGGGGTTACCACCACCTCTTATACTCGTAGCAGTATTATTATAATTTGACTTGTACCGATTCCGATACAAAACAAACGAAGAACAATTATAATAATACTGCTATAAGAGGTGGTGGTAAATATGCAGGGTTCATAGTAGTGGTTACAGAACTAACTTTGCAAAATTCCCCTGTGCCTCGACTATCTCGTTTGTATAACCAATTTGTAAATTAAAAATGATAGCCTGGACATATTTAATGACTCCCTCACTTCATGCAAAAAGAAAATAAGAAAATTAGTGCCACGCTGTAGACAGTTGTTGTAGACGTCTACAGCACGAATGGGTCGGCTCGACCAGTTTGATACCACTGTCTCACAGAAAACCGACGTAAAGTGGCGGCTTGCTGTCGCGTTTCGTTCGGTGAGTGAGATTTCCGGTGGCCCATTTCCCCCCACCCTTTCCCTCCCCTTTCATTCCCTCCTTTTAGGTTGGCAACGCAGTCATGATTCTTTTTGTGTCATGTGTGTCTATGGGCGGTGGAGATCACTTACCATCAGGTGACCCATCTGTTCGTTTGCCAATCTCTGCAATAAAAAAAAAAAAAAAAAAAAAAAAAAACAAACAAAACGCATAAGAAGTGTTCAGTGTTACAAACCAAATAAATCATAGAATTGCGCGAATTATTCTCAAAACATTAGTGTCTTGCTTTGTCTTGTGGCAGCATACATGCATGGCTGTGGACCGGGAGGTCCTGGTTTCGATTCTTAGGTCGGGCAAAGCAAATTTTCTAATTCAATTTGCCCAGGACTAGATCCCTCATAGGGGGTTGACGTCAGGCAGGCGGCCGGTCGTAAACTACTAAACTAAGCCAAATCCTCTCTGCAACATGCTTGAAAAAGTGTGTTGCGTTAATCCCACATTAAGGTGGGAAAAGGGCAGATAGAAAGAAAGAAAGAGTTCTCAAAACGCTGAAATGATCGTAGCCATATTTCTAGAATAATATCGATGTTCCACTGATATCGACAAAGCATCTAACCCGCAACTATCACAATATGTGCTCGATACAAACCCGGCGGCCCATAATTACGTACGGACAAAACGGTAGTTCCTGCTATTTTAAATTTAACATGAAAAATGGAATGCTATGCCCACATTAGAACTGTTCGATGGTACTGACAACAATCTATTTCCATTACTATTTGTCACGCGCGCGGCCCGGCCCGTCTCATTTGTGTTGGCGGTCATGTTGAGATTTATTATCTAACAACACACCGTCTTGTAACCTGTTGTTCGCTTTGTTGTGGCTCTACATCATCATTTTGCTGTCGTTTTGATATTTAAATGATAGTTTTATATATGTTTTCGTGCATCGTGTGTTTACTGTGATAATACAAGAAAGCATCGTGTTTCTTAGCATTTATCTTTTATTGTACATTATAGAGGTACAAAAAATATTATGAGTTAATTATCCAGTAGCCCGAGCACGAAAACCAAATGTAAATGTATTCGAGTTCGCTGCGCACTAATGACGTTTGGTTAATATTTCATACAAATTTCATAGACGCGCATCGAGCTGAAATACATTTACGGTTGTCAGAAATTTTCCTGCTCAGGCCGTAGTTCACTTCACTAAAATAGATACGATGGCGTTAATTAAATAAAGAAAATCAACTATTATATTAAAAATTATTATATTATAATTTATAATAAAACTATTATATTATGTAAATGATATTGTGGGTCTGTTTACATGTGTTTGTATTGAAGCCTTCATTCAGCCCTTGTATATATTCTTCTTACTGTTTAATTATAAGATTTTATTCAATTGTACCTATCATCGACTCCACCTGGGTTATTTTGCAACGGAACTTTATTAACTTAATCTGTTTTATGCAACTACTCGAGGATCTAACTATTAAACACACATAAAAGAAACGATGATCGCTATTAGCGATAAGGCCGCCAATTGTTACACTAAGTGTTGTAATATTGTTTTATTTTAATGTACTTTGTAATATGTGTTTGGTGTACAATAAAGAGTTATAATCTAAAAGAAACTGTTTTTATATTCGTATTCATTAAGATAATAATATTTGTTTGTTGCTCTATCATGTAGAGTATAACAAAATTCTTAATTAAGTTTAAAATAATAAACCATTTTAGACCCTCAGTAACACACATAAAACATAACATAAGCTCACGCCTGTATCCCCGAAGGGGTAGGCAGAGGCGCACTAGCGAACTACCCTAACTCTCGTTTCGCCGAGCTTAGTTCCGTCCCAGATGTGATAGGGGGCGAGCCTATCGCCATATCGGGCACAAATTCCAGACTCCGGGCTGATATGGAAAAATCCAATATCACATCACCCTCAGTATCTATCATACATATATAAATGAATCCTTATTTTACGACACGAGCGGCGCGCGTTTCCAGTAGCAATAATTGAGTGCTTTAATTTTAGCCATTGCAGACGTTATACAGGTGTCTTCCCTCTCACAATAAGAATCGTGTTAGAGTTTTACAGAAGTTTACGTTATGAATGAACGTACAATGTCTTTGATCAATTCTCGGCTTAGTTTGTTACATATCTCTTACTTCGGGTGTTTCTCAACATGGGCCGTTGTTATGATCTATTGAAAGATATACCATCGTATGTAAAATTAAATAAATTGTATGCGTCGTCGTCGTGTCGATGTTGTTCGGTGCTAATGATGCGGTGTTTACGAGTTCTTGGCCATTAATTAACACTGGTCGGATAGTAAATGGTGATTCTTTCATTGACGCTAAATCAATCAAGCCAGGGTGTCTAACGGCCAGTTTCAATAAACGATCTTAGTTTAGAGTGCAGATAGATCGCGATTATGAACCAATCAAATGAAGTCATTTGACGGAGTCATTTTCAAACTGTGTTCTTATTGGCTAATTTTTATAATCGATCTGCACATTCGAACTGAGATTGTTTATTGAAACCGGCCGTTAGGGTACGTTTCCACCAAAGACGCGAGGATGCGTAGCGAGTGATGTGTTTGTTAAAAACTAATAAAATCACTTCATCATCATTCACCTAGCCTCGCTCAGCGCAGCTCTAGTGAAAATTGCTCACCAGAGCGAGGTTTTGTCCATACAAAATAAGAGGATATGTTGCGAAGGATGTGTGCGGACGCGAAAAAAAATAATAGTCACTAGACGGTCTTTGTCACAGGTTGTATAGTTTCCGAAAACATGGTTCAGTGGAAAAAAAACATTTGTATTTATTAATTTACGATGAGGAAATGGAGGCAAAGATACAGAATTTATTACTGCTCTTTTGACATACAGAAGGCAGCACCGTTTCATAGCGTCGCTAGTCTCGCACCGCTACCTTGCATGTTTCTGGTGGAAACGCGGCCTTACTGTGGTTTGGGGCGCTGAACGACTCAATAGAGCATGCGCGAGCACAATCAATAAGAGATGTATTATTACAGTTTGCTTGGAACATGTAACATGCTACCACCTGCCCTTATTTTTATGCGGGGTGGACGCGTCATACATTTTTAAACAAGCTAACGAAATAATTGAGCTTCGTTTATACTAAAACTGTGTTGCTCGTTCTGCATTCGTGCGCAGGACTCCCCGATTCATAGCTACATATTACCATTAAACAAAAGAGGCGATAACGTGTTGAAATATTTAAAATTAACTGTGATTGATGTGTAATAGAACTGGTGACTGATAGAAGCTTATCAGATGTAGATAACACTTCCCAGGTTTTGACTGTTTTTATATCAGGAACTTGTGAACAAAATTATGTATCAACATACTACGGCACTAATTATAAATTGAGGGGTATACCCATCAATATACTTATTATACCCTAGATCATCGATATATTATTTACCAAGATGCACAGTTGATGCTTGGAAAATGGGACAGCAAAGAAGTGCTTAAGTACTCGTTTTGCATACAGTCCGACGCCGATGGAATTCTAAATTTGAAAATTCGAATTTAAGAACGCTTGATGATTTCGTTTAAAAAGGTACTTTATAACACGTGCATAGGGTTATATTTGTGTTTGATTTAATTAGAACTTGTGATCTTTTTCTTTGTTTTATTCCTGAGACCACTTTTTAGGACGATATTTGCAACGAACTGTGCATCTAGGGTATAATATATTGATGCTCTAGATGCACAGTTCTTTGCAAATATCCTGATTTCTTAACTGGCTTTTACGGATTCTATCGCAATTTGTTTTGTGTTTATGACCGGACTAACCGTGACCACGAAGGCTGTAAAGCTTTCAAAACATCGGGACTAAAAATAAAACATGTAAATACAAAACAAATCGCAATAGAATCCGTAAAAGCTAGTTTTATTTCAATGATATAATACCTATGAAACGTACAACAAATCTACTAAAATTAAGTGGAGCTACGAGAAAGAAATGAAAATAACATGATGCATAGCACTCGGGAGTCGGGAACGAAGTCGGGACCATATGGAAGATGTCTCGGACTACCCTTTCGGGGCCACTATTTTTGTAACGACAGTTTGCAGGCGGCGTGGTGCGGCGCGGTGCTGCGTGGCATCTCCCATATCCCGAGCAAGCTCGCCACCCGGTACACACCGCGCGCCCGCACGCCCGAAGCTCACATTCATAAGTATTTATGTATTGTTCTGCTAAACTTCCTTTACTTACAAATTAATTAATAGATTTTTCTTGGCCTTCACTCATCTCATCATCACATAATGTACTCACTCACCCATGTATCCTCGAAGAGGTATGCTGTAGGCTGAATCCGCGGTGGCGTGGTTGTATTTCAGTATGACTACCATCCTGAGGTCTCGGGTTCGATCCTCGGGTCGGGCAAAGTGATATTGGATTGACATATCAGCCCGGAGTCTGGAATTTGTGCCCGATATGGCAATAGGCTCGCCCCCTATCACATCTGGGACGGTACTAAGCTAGGCGAAATGTGGGTGTTCTAGTTCGCTAGTGCGCCTCTGCCTATCTCTTCCATTACATATTTTAATGACATTCCGTATATTTGCAATATTAGTTACCATTAATTATAATGCAAACCCCAACTTTGCACAGCAAGTTTAGTAAACAGTAAACGCACAACGTATAGCTCACGTGGTTAGATGATTGATCTCACGGTTATTTAAACTTTACTAAGTCAAGGATTAATAGTAGGCGAAGTTTATTTTAAAACATCTTTATTTATTTATTCAACAAGTGGTTAGTTGAACGTAAACGACGGGTTTGTTACCCGAGATTCGAACCCGGTGGCAACTGGCATGTCGACCGAGCGCACGGCGCGGCGGGCTGGCATTATTCACGTGGTTTTATATCATGTGTTATAATAACAATTTTGGGTGTGATTTTTTAGAGTTTCGTAGACGGATGATAAAACGAAACAATTATGATTTCGTCATGTCCGTTTGTCCGTATATCATATCTAAAAGGATGGTAGTATTCAATATACCCTAATGTAGATACGAGAATTCACTTTAAATATTTATAATAATATCTATAATCACCCAAATAATTTAGAATCTCCTGAAAAAGGGCCAAATAAGAAGTTCTCGTAACCGACGAGCGTGCATGAAAGACTGATGACTGTGGATGAAGCGAAAGAGGTGTGTTTGAACCGAAGCAATTGACGCTCCTTAGTATCTGCCTACCCCAACGGGAAACAGGCGTGAGTTTATGTATGTATGTATGTATGTTTTAAAAGTTATACTCATAGTTTTAAGCAAAAAATATTATGCAGAATGCAGCTAATAATGTGTAAAATATTCCGTCTCTACCACTGAATTACCCATTAGAATTATTGAAATACCCATTCATATGAATGCTGAAACACACACTTAAATGCTTTATTTGTAATTCAAATAACAATTCCGACGCAAAACATTTTCCTCTGAATATGTAGAAAACAAAATGGACTTACCTACTTTTTATTTTCACCGACGCGACTCGTGACGTTCTTTCTAGACGCCAGATTAATAACGATGAGAGAAAACTCTTAGGAAACTAGTGAATCTGACACGAGATCCGTACCCACGACAGTCCAATCACGATAAATGATTTTAGTTTTTATTTAAACAGTGTGAAAGGGCGGCTCGGCCGGTGGCGCTGCGGTTCAGTCAGTTTCGTGCCAAATTAGACGCCGTAATCTAAATATTTATCTAAGTTTCAATATAAACGTTGTAGGAGGTGAGTTAGCCGTCAAATACAACTGCTTTTCGACTAGACTGCGTGTGGCAGCGCCCAGTGCGCAGCCAGACCCCGTAGCTCGAGTTACTGTCGACTATCGAGTTCGCTGCAATTCAACACGACTTCACGAGTGCGCAACGAATTCGATTCGAGTACACAGTCGATAGTTATCCGTGGTGGGGCTTCTGTGCTCTCCGGTTTCCGATTATCTGCTTTTAACCGATTTTGTTTAGATATTTGCGTTCGGTGTTACTTCTTCAAGTCGCCCACGACGTTTACTAACATGTATTTTATTTTGTAAAATGTTCAAGAGCGTTTAGCAGTTTGCAGAAAATACTTCTAATTTTTATGTTTCTAGCTACTTCTTAAGTACCTATTTACCTATTGGCGTGGCGTAGTGGTATTGTGTGCGGGGTACGATTATCGTTCTAAGGTCTCGGGTTCGATCCCCGGGTCGGGCAAAGTGATATTGGATTTTTCAGTATCAGCCTGGAGTCTGGAATTTGTGCCCGATATGGCGATTGGGTCGCCCACTATCACTCTAGGACGGAACTAATCTCGGCGAAATGTGGGTGTTCTATTTCGCTAGTGCGCCTCTGCGTACCCCTTCTGGGATACAGACATAAGCTTATGTTGTGTATATGTTAAATATTATAATTACCTATTTCCCTAAATCCAAATTCTAGTTCGCTAGTTCGCCGTTGGTTACCCCTTCGGGGGTACAGGCGTGAGCTTGTGTTAAATTGAAGATTAGTTATATTAAAAAGTCATAAGTTCATTTTCTCGGTTGTCCTAGATACCGCTGGAGAGTTGCAGTAGAAAAAGACTTGCGGGAGCTCTCAGAAATCGCAGGGCTCTATCACTTCATTTTTATAACTTTATCTACACGATAATAGGCCAGCTCGACCGAGGTATTGCTATCTATTTACTAAGTAGTTATTTGTTATCTCTTAAGCCGCGTCTCCTGCACTCAATTTATTGGGTGGTAGAGCCATGCTGTAGACAGTAACGTCTACAGCACGATTCGGCAGGTTCGACAGGTTTGATACCACTGTCTCACAGAAAACCGACGTAAAATGGCAGCTTGCTGTCGCGTTTCGTTCGGTGAATGAGATTTCCGGTAGGCAATTTACATTCCCAATACTTTTTTCCCACCCCTTCCATTTCCTCCTTTTAGGTTGGCAACGCACCCATGGTTCTTTTTGTATCTTGGGTATCTATGGGCTATGGAGATCACTTACCATCAGGTGACCCATCTGCTCGTTTACCAGTCTCTGCTATAAAGAAAGAAAAAAAGAAAAACATCATTACACAAAACACAAAAACGTGGTATTTTTACAAATTCTTGTCTATGGTCCATTATTATATAAGTAAAAAAAAACATTATTTTGTGTAGGTGTTTTTAGTGTTTTGTTTCGAAGAACACGTCCAGGAGACGCGGCTTTAGTACTAAGTAATTATTATGTTTTTGTTTTCATTATTTTTCTTTTTCCCACTCATTGTTGCCTGAGACATTGGCTAAATAGAGTTTATTTCTTTCTTAGGGCGACATGCAGCGCTATTACTAAACTAGACTTACACCTCATCTCTATTTATCCTACAGATCACTCCTATCTTTAAATCAAGATTTGGGATAAATAGAGATTTATTGCGGAGCCCTAAATATCTTATAGATAACGGATGTGAAGTGGGCCACTTTAAATGGCAGCTTGCTGTCGTTAGGCAATCCTAATCCAGCCCGGTCCAGTCAGTCAACTTTGATATGTAATTTGGTTAAATATATGCCTATTCCTTACAAAAAAATAACATAATACTGCGTACCTATTTGGAACCGATTTCAAGCTATCGTCATAATGTTATCGGCACTTACTCCAAGGAGAGTAAGGAGTTGTTGTATGTTATATAAAGGCGTAAAAAATATTTTCCAACGGCAGTCAAAGTAATAAATTACAAGTGTCTGAATTTACTAAGTGACAGTTGTGATAGGGGCGTACTCAGGAGGGGAACGGAATAAGGGTGTGGCCGCCATTAACGCCATGATGTCATGATGGTCTCAACTCTCATGGGCTTTCCAAGGGAGTTTATTCAATTATCACCCTCCATATTATTCATTTTATATAACGGAGAAAGTTATAAAATAGTCTTCGAACGTAGACAAATTTGTTCATAGGTAGGTTTAAATTGTATTTTGAAGTGCCCATTTTCTATAATCATTGAGCGAGTTTTTATTGTAATACAAGTAACGGCTTAAAGATCGGTGTAGACCATAATCCAGTGTATAATACACGGTGGCTCGTAATTCATGAGCTTGGATTATTTTCTTATATGTTAGGTTGGTATGATGCATTGCGCTTGGCGATGGCGCGCGGGCGTACGGTGCACTGCCGCGCCGACTGCGCATGCGCGGTACGATGCAGCGCCGACTATTAGAGCCATTGTATAAACAAAGGATTAAATTATCGCGTTAAGACAGAGATAATCCATACAGATGAGATGGTTGTTGACCTTCGATCCGCGGGAAAGTAAAGCGCGCTGACTCATCCCAGGTTATTTTAAAGTTCTAAAGAATTATTGTGATGGGTACTCGTAAAAATCGGGGAAAAATCTCGCGCATCGCTAAGTCCCTCTCATAAATAACGTTTTGAATTATTTTGGTTGTTGGTTGTCTGTGGGCGCTCGTTGGTCGGCGGTCGGTGGTCAGACGTCGGTCTAATGGTTCGTTTACACATGATAATGGCTGGCGCAGTTCGTGTACACTGTACCTACCCGCTGTTATTGTAAGGCCACGGTTACGTAAGCCTACCTGTTTGTACGAGACTTACCATTTTAAACAAATAGAATATGTGCCAATATCAACACTGGTGTTTTAGAAAAACAATAAACACACAACTAGTTCATTGACCGATACAGTGGCTGGTGTGCCAAAATAAGCACCCCTTACCTTCCACAATGAACACTGAAATGTGAATGTGGATATGCGGATATGCCGGATGAATTGTAATTGATAACGTTATCTCATAGCTTACTTAAAAACATTTATGATTAAGAAGAAATTGCGTTTAAAAAAATTAAGAGGTAATTTTTTTAAACGCAAGTTTCACGTTGTTTGAAAATGAAAGAGACAAACTATTCTTATTTAAAAAGCGCATAAATATTCTTAGAAGTAAGAGATATTGTGTGTAACTGTCTGCAAGTGAGTGGAGTAGGCCGACGGCGTGGCACAGCGCGGGACAGCACGGCGCGCTAGAGCAGGGCGCGGCACAGCACAGCATGGCCAAGTGCAGCACGACACGGCCCACTGCGCAAGGCTCTATCTAAAACGTAAACGGTAAAACATTTTAGTATTATGTGAAACCATCACAATTTGAATCTCTAGCGCTAGGTACTGAATCAATTTCACCATTAGAAAGCAACTAATATTATATTATCTCAGTAATATTACCAAATAACCCAATTGTATGCATATGTCTGCTCTACTAATGAATTAGGTTAGGCCATATTCCACTACGACTGAATACGAGTTATCAGAAATCGTGGGTATGATTGACTGCCTCGGTGGCGTGGTGGTATTTCGGTACGACTACGGTTCTGAGGTCTCGGATTCGATCCCCGGGTCGGACAAAGTGATATTGGATTTTTCCATATCAGCCCGGAATCTGGAATTTGTGCCCGATATGGCGATAGGCTCGCCACCTATCACATCTGGGACTAAGCTCGGCGAAATGTGGGTGTTCTAGTTCGCTAGTGCGCTTCTGCCTACCCCTTCGGGGATACAGGCGTGAGCTTATGTTATGTTATGTTATGTGGGTATCAGGTACTACGCCTTATCTCCCTCAACACACACACCCGAAATAAATATCTGCGGGTCACAATATTTGACTCGGAGCAGAAATCGAACCCGCGGCCTCTCGTTCCATAGCTACGTACGCCCGCTGCGCCACATTGTCAGACAGTTTATAAATATCACAATAATCTCTACGACACACAACTCAATACTATTTGTTCATTAAAGTTACCACTTTAGTTACAAAAAACAGCGCGCGGGTGGTGCAGGTGGCGCGAAAGGACATCGCTATATGACAGAGCCCCCTCAGCAGTTCAGAGGACCTAACCAGGGACGTAGTGAAGACAAAACGGGGGCTGGGTGACCCACATTGAATAAACAATGCAATCAATGCGAGAATAAACCAAGGCAGATACACCTAAGTTCTTCTAATATTAGAGATATCATATCTAAAGCTGTCAACAATTTATTTGTGAATCGTAGATGTCAGTATATGTCAGTAGTAGAATTAGTGAATATGTATTATTTTAGGGGTAATGTGTCAAAAATTCACCAATGTGATGTACAAATGAGTATGACTTTCAATTAGGTACTCGATTTTAATTTGTTTCTACCTCAAGTTTTACAACAAAAATTATATCTTGCATAAATAATGATGATATATTAACCCGTCAGAGGCGGCACATATATATGTTCCATAAGCGTATGGGCCACCGAAGGCCGAGCCGCCCGTGACTATCTACACTTTTAAAGCTATGTGAAACTAAATAATTAGCAAGGTTTTTTAATAATACATCTACCTATATATTTTTGAGTGGTAGAGCCACGTTGTAGACAGTTACGTCTACAGAACGAATGGGCCGGCTCGACTGGTTTGATAACACTGTCTCGTTCGGTGAGTGAGATTTCCGGTGGCCCATTTCCCAGTCTCCCTTTCCCAATCCCTTTTCCCTCCCCTTCCATTCTTTCCTTTTAGTTGGCAACGCATGATTCTTTCATGATTTTTTTTGTGTCTTGGGTGGCTATGAGCGGTGGAGATCACTTACCATTAGGTGACCCATCTGCTCGTTTGCCAGTCTCTGCTAAGAAAAAAAAAACCGTTTTAAAGCCTAATTCCTAACTTTGAACCCACCACCTACAAGAAATACTTTGATAGTATTTACCTCACACCTCACACCTGTGACCACCGTCACAGCGTCGCATTTATTGGGTGCATATTTATCCCCCTTTCTCCATTCCTGAGTCCGGCCCCTGACTAGGCATTAAATTGACATACGAACAAATAAGCTGGATAAGCGCGGCCATGTCCACGGCCTGCTTCACGAGCTCTTCTCTTATTCCACTTCAGCGGCTTCAGACCAATAGTGGCCGTCAAGTCATTCACAATCAAACCTTTTTGTAGCGCGTCTACTAATAAACGGGAATTTATTACCGGGAATTTGAGGTCTGAGCTTCTTAATTTATTGTAGATAGTATATTTTTAGTTGCCTCCTTGGTTGGTGGCAGTGGGCTCTGTGATCTGGGTGGTCTTGGGTTCGGTTCCCAAGTCGGCCGGATATTTTTCTAACACGATTTGCATTGAGGTCAGGTAATCTATTGTATAAACGTATTTTACTGTTACATTTTTAAGTTTCCACAAACCTACAATGTAATGATCTTAAACATCCAACGATATCCCACCCCATGGGATAGTCAAGAAAAAAAAATCATCCCCACTTTACCTGTAGGGGAGGCACCCTAAAAAAGATTTTTCCAAATTTTATTTTACGACTTTTTCGGTATGATAGATATGTATACTCTAGCTAGAGACCTACGGATGACGGCCCGAAGAAGAAAGACGGAAAGAAACTCCGGGCTTGATTTTTTCATCATCAATTGACTTTTTTTTTCTCAATTTGGTTTACAAGTTATAGTACAAATCATTTTTAAATTTACATACATACATACATAAGCTCACGCCTGTATCCTTGAAGGAGTCGGCAGAGGCGCACTAGCGAACTAGTACACCCACATTTCGCCGAGCTTAGTTCCGTCCCAGATGTGATAGGTGGCGAGCCTATCGCCATATCGGGCACAAATTCCAGACTCCGGGCTGATTATGGAAAAATCCAATATCACTTTGCCCGACCCGGGGATCGAACCCGAGACCTCAGAATCGTAGTCGTACCGAAATACCACCACGCCACCGAGGCAGATTTTTAAATTTATATGGATTTATGCAATTTCAAAACTAAAAGATAAAGGCGTCAGTCTCATCATCATCAGCCATAGGACGTCCACTGCTGAACATAGGCCTCCCCCAAAGATTTCCAGATCGACCTGTTGGAAGCGGCCTGCATCCAGCGACTTCCTTGTCAGTCTCATATTAACGTAAAATTTAGTACAAATGTTATTTAAGAAATAACGAACATGATGTGTTGACTGCAAACGTGTAATTTATTTAACTATTTTTATACGATTTATATTATTAAATCTTTAGACACCTCACCTACATCCCGTAGAGAGGTGACGCGGCACAATCAGTCGTATCCAATCGAACAAGTGGCCACTTCTGAATTTCGTTTCATTCAGTCAACAAACAAGCTAGAATTATTACTTTTACCACTCTTAGACAAAATTGAACCTTATTATTGAAGTCTGAAGGCGCTGCTTCGTGAATTTGTTAATAAATGATGGTTGATTCATCGAGTTACTTCAACAAACGTATGGAGACAGCTTTGATGATATACAATTAGAACTGATATAAAATAGTTGGGTTTTTTATACGTGGTTAATGTGATCGGTGGTAACTGGTAAGTGTTTGCATAGACTTACCGTTCCAATCAATTTGAATACACTCTCTAAGGTAGTTGTAGCTGGTGGTCTCCTTGGTCTAGTGGCAATGTATATGGGCTGTGAACCTGGAGGTACTGGGTTCAATTCCCAGGTCGGGTGTTTTTGTAACACTATTTTCCCAGGACCCGATCCCCAGACAGGGGTTGTCGTCAGGCAGGCAGCCGATCGTGAAATCTAAGCCAGATCCTTTCTGCAACTTGCTTGAAAAAGTGTGTTATGCCGACCCCACATTAGGGTGGGATAAGGGCAGAAATAAAGAAAGATGTAGCTGGTGGTCTGCCTAGAACCTTTTCAAATCAAATCATTTATTAGTAAATGTAGGTAGATGATACTTCGGATATAATTTTTTTTTTAATTGGTGCGCTACACTTTCACGTGCACATCTTTCTTTCTAATCCTTTATCCGACAATGTATAATAATAATATTAGCCCTGTAATATTACTGTCCCATTGCTGGGCACGGGCCTCCTCTACTAGTGAGAGGGGTTAGGCCTTAGTCTACCACGCTGGCCTAATGCGGATTGGTAGACTTCACATACCTTCGAAATTCTTGTGGAGAAATTCTCGGGTATGCAGGTTTCCTCACGATGTTTTCCTTCACCGTTGTAGCAAGCGATATTTCACAATGAAAACACACTTAACATAGAAAAGTCAGAGGTGTGTGCTCTTTTTGTGGTTGGTCTCGAACCTCCGACACTCGTCTCGGCAGTCCGTAACATTCCCAACTGAGCTATCGTTGCTGGCGATAATGTGCGGTTTAGTTTTTACGGTCGGTTAAATAACACATCACTTACGAGTTACGAGCAGACATTTAACAGTATATGGACGGGACAACAGTATTGTGATCGAAAATTGTGACCTTGTGGTCATAAGTCACTCAGTCGTATTTGAAACATACGCACACAAAGTCGTGCCGCGTAATAATGCAATAAAATTATGATTATTGAACATTCATAGAACATTCTAGAGTGTAGATTGTAATAAGTGATCATCGATATAATAATATACCTAGATGCACAGTTCCATACAAATATCATTGTAAACAGTGTCCTCGACAGACAAAACAAATAAACATCACATATTTAATTAAATTAACACAAATATGACCTTATAGACGCGGCATAAAGTAGCTTTTTAAATTGAATGTTCAAACGTTCTTGTATTCGAAATTTTTGAATTTCTAATCGTTTTTGAATTTGACAATAATTTGACATTATTAAAAGAAACATTCTAGTCACTTGGACAAAGATTGAATGGAGTCGAATAGTTCTTGTATTTATTTGTGAGAAATGTTGACCACGTGGCGTACAATGTAGATGAGAATGGCGATATCTGTATAATAATTTTACTTACATTAAGAGATTGATAGAGTATAAATGTTTAGAAGATAACAAAGCTTATTAGTTATGAATATGAAATAAGCACTGTTTTGCCTTAGCGTGATTCATAATTAAATAAATAACACCCAACAGTCACATACATAGTCCTGGCCCCACACTAAGATCGTCCTTTGCTCTTTAGATTCGTAATAATTTCTTTTAGACTATCATTTCTTTTTCTTAATCTTTTGTTCTGCCTTTTTAAGTTTCGCACTAAATTAGATTTAAGTTTAAATTTTTGGTTGCGTTCTTTCAAATTATCTTTCAAAAATAACGTCTTAGGTGTGTTAAAGATTGATGAAAATTCTGATGGTATTGGTGATCCTTCATTATTTATTGGTTCAATTGCTGGTTCCTGGAAATGAATATGTTTCCAATAAATAATGACGCCACAATTACTGTTGTAGTAATTATGCCTAACGACCGGTTCCAATAAATGATCTCAATCCGAGAATCCAAGATAAAAATGAAAAATTAAAAAATGAAAAATCGCGAGAATGAACCATTAAAATTATTATTTGACAGCGGAATGTTCAACTTTGTTCATGTTGGCAAATTTTTATGATCTGCACACTTTGATTGAAAACATTTATTAGAATTAGCCGCAAATTATTAAATAGTCATTTTACATGGCAGTATGTACCTAGTATATGCTTGCTATTGATGAATTCTGTATCAAATATTTTTCAGCTATTACACTTGTACTGCACCCTGCCTCATTTAAACTTGTAGTTACGACAATCTAAAATAAAGTCAATAAATGTGGCAATATTTATTTATTTATTTATTTATAGGTACACCAACAGCATACATATTGTTAAATTAAATAGTAAACATTAGTTAAGGACAATGTAGCTGATGACAATTTATCACCTTTATTTTTGGTACAGCATTCTTTTTAATTTTCCTAATCCCTTTTTCTGTATAATATCCATCGGAATCGGCAAAATGGTCTGAACAAACCACACTTGAGTAACTGGGTTTAAAATTTTCTTCTCTCCTTTCTTCGGAAATAATTTTACGCCATTTATCTCATACTATTTCATTTCATGGAAATCTGTAATTAATAAATAAAATTAATAAAATAAATCATAAATTTAAAATAAATATAATATATTTACAAAAAAAAAAACGACTCCATATATTTCATTGTTCCAAATCATGATTTCAAAAGGGACAAAATATTTTATTAACTGAATTCGTTAAATTAATTATTTATACACGTTTAATACTTAATTTAACATGATTAAGGTTTTAAGAATAAAGTAAGGGAATTATACTTACTTAAAATATGAAATCCCATGTGTTTTGCGCTTTGTAAGAGTGTTATTTTTGCACTCTTTCACAGAGCATTCAGGCATCTTCACAGGCGAACGGTCGGCGCCCGACTGACAGCAAACAAGTGCTTACTTACATTTTAAGCACTCGTTGGCTGTCCCACTTTCTGAGCGTCAACTGTGCATCTAGGTATATTATTATATCGATGTAAGTGATAGGTAGCGTTTGACAACATTTTTGTAACGAAACTTGCTTGATAGCGCCTCAATAGTTAGTTATATTAAACTCTTTGCTTACGAGTTATGAGTAATGCTAATTTTGAAACATTTTCGCTGCAACAATCTGCATTTTATATTTTGGTCGCACGCCGGAGGGAGTGATCCAATTTTATATTACAGCGGTTTCTAATTTGCCTACGTCAATTGCGTATTTACCGAGGGTTGGGAGTACCCTGCGGCGACAAATCATAGGGGATGGCCCTATTTGATACCAGCGGTTCTCAACACCATACCCCCACCAAATTCAACAGTATTCACTTTGATAAATCGACTTGCAACTTTGTATGAAAATTGGCATTTATATTGTCTTATATAATCATCATCATCATCATCAGCCATAGGACGTCCACTGCTGAACATATGCCTCCCCCAAAGATTTCCAGATCGACTTTTTGGAAGCGGCCTGCATCCAGCGACTGCCTGCCTGACCTTTATCCTTAATAACAATAAATCATACCAAACCTGTTCTTTATATTTTTAAATGTATTTATATGCTGAGATTTATAGAGCGAACTTCGACTAAGTCTAAGTCAAAGAAACGAACTGAGTGCGAATTTGGAATCGAACTTTAACTTAGTCTGTCTGTCAATCTGTTTTTCTTGTAAACAATGACTCGGACTAAGTCAAAATTCGATTTAAAAATTCCAAAGACTTCTATGTATACTACTAGACTGACTGTTCGGTACATAGAATGTGCATTAAGTTTTTGTTAATCGACCTCAACTCACTTTAGAAATCTGCTCTTTTCCTTAGCCTTGATGCCGTGAAACGTCAAACACTCGTCATGTGCCACAATTTTACTTCAAAACAGCTTATCTAGTAAATACATAGAAGTCTTTGAAAAAATCCAAATTCCCACCGAGTTCGTTTCTTTGACTTAGACTTAGTCGAAGTTCGCTCTATAAATCTCAGCCTTTGTTTTATTATATTCAAAAATGTAGATATTAAATAAAATAATTTAAAAATAAACTTAACTTTTGTTATTTAGTGGAAGTTGTTATGGTTCTGTATTTGTGTTAGCCTTTATTGTAAATTGTACTGTTACTTCCCAACTGACAACTAGATAAAATAAAATAACAACTACTTAAATAAAGAATATATTCCTAGGTACCTTTGTGTGTGTTTACTTATGTCAACAAACCATTGAATAAGTCTTTTATTAAGCTCAATATAAGATTTGTATTAAAGTATACACTCATTTACCTACTGATTTCTAACAAACTAATGAAATTTCGCTAAAAATGTCATATGGTAGGCTGAAATAAGCCGACGGCAAATTAGTACATCATCATTTATGACCACCCTTAATTATATTTGTGTCTTGGGTGTCTATGGGTAGTGGAGATCACTTAACATCCATGACCCAACTGCTAGTTTGTCAGTCTTTGCTATAAAAAACGGAAATGGGGAACTTGCACTAAAATTATAACGATAAATTTTGTTGATAAATCAATAAACAAAATCATGAAATTTGCTATCATTAAATTTATAGTATAAAATAATTGACATTTTACAAATTATCCTACTTATAAATTACGTATAATGGAACGTAATTACAAAACCCAAGTGACGTCATTGCATAAAGAATGCATGGAGCAGTGTTTTCAAGTTGTGGTATTTTTCCCAATTTTGCCGAAAATTGTTGTTGTGTTTAGTATGGTGATTAGTGAATTAGATTTCGGAGGCCCTTCTCTTCATTCTTCTTTTTACTTTGTTATTGAAATAAATAACTTTAACATTTCTACCCGGTGACGTCACATCCTTTTTAGCGCGGGGTTTCGTAAGTCATATTTTGACTTGCGATAATTAAATGATTTGTGCATATTTTAATGTTTTTATTTCTGGTGTGTTTATTTGAGACCTACATCTTAACAATATACAAAAAAAATACGTGCTATCCCCTATTATTTGTTGGCACTTGGCATACCTATATATTACAAACATAAACATAAACATAAGCTCACGCCTGTATCCCCGAAGGGGTAGGCAGAGGCGCACTAGCGAACTAGAACACCCACATTTCGCCGAGCTTAGTTCAGTCCCAGATGTGATAGGGGGCGAGCCTATCGCCATATCGGGCACAAATTCCAGAGTCCGGGCTGATATGGAAAAATCCAATATCACTGTGCCCGACTCGGGGATCGAACCCGAGACCTCAGAACCGTAGTCGCACTGAGATACCACCACGCCACCGAGGCAGGCATATTATAATATTTAACAAAAATAACGCAAAGGTAGTTTAGAACATCAGCTAGAATAATTGACAACCGCTGATCTTAGCGGAATGTTGTTTTATTTGCATTGAGATAATGGGGTGACAAACTAAGGGTTACAAGGCGGCAATTCCAAAATGAAGAAGGTTTAGACTCTTTAGAATCTCCCTTTAATTTCCTCCAATATCTGAGGATTTTGTAATTGTCTGTTATTATTTATAGTTGAGGTTAAGGTTGCTCTGTCCATTGAGTACTAGTCAACTAATACGTTCTATCGATTTGCGCCATGAAGATTGACAGTTGTAATGGCAAATGTGGTAAAAGGTGGCGAGATGACCTGAATTATTGACATAAATGGCCTTAAATGTTTGAGTTGCCTTTCAGTATTCGGGCATAAGAATGCTAAGTAATACGCTTGTCCGTCTTCTTCTATTCAAAATATACCATTTGGGGTAGAATAACTACTCAGTGTACACTTATACACACAGACTACACTTGTGTGTACACTTGTGTGTGTGTGTGATGCAGGCCGCTTCCAACAGGTTGATCTGGAAATCTTTGGCGGAGGCCTATGTTCAGCAGTGGACGTCCTATGGCTGATGATGATGATGATGATGTACACTTATAATAAGCCGCTTCCAACAGGTCGATCTGGAAATCTCTGGGGGAGGCCTATGTCCAGCAGTAGACATCCTGTGACTGATGATGATGAAGTCGTTTATACGTACAATTTTACCTATAACGTGAGTTGGACTGGCTCGACCGGATTACCGCCACTGTTTCAAAACTGATGTGATATTGCAGCTTGCTGTTAAGTTTTGTAAAGTGAGGTTTCTGGAAACATAAATACCCTCTTCCTGGTCTTATTACTTTTATTTCTGCGGTAGGCATGTCCATGACTGACGGTAACTATTTACCAAACATATTAAATAGTATATAGAGAGGACAACAGCGCAAAACTTGTGATCCAAAAGTTGTGACCTCTTGGCATCAACATATTATAGCCTAGATGCACAGTTCTTTGCAAATAACATCCTAAAAAGTGATCTCAGGAATAAAACAAAGAAAAAGATCACAAGTTCTAATTAAATCAAACACAAATATAACCCTATGCACATTTTATAAAGTAGCTTTTTAAACGAAATGATCAAGCGTTCTTAAATTCGAATTTTCAAATTTAGAATTCTATCGGCGTCCAACTGTAGGAAAAACGAGTGCTTAAGCACTTCTTTGCTGTCCCGTTTTCCGAGCGTCAACTGTGCATCTAGGTAAATAATATATCGATGCCTCTTGGTCATAAGCCACTCGGTTGTATTTGAAACATACGAGCTAGGTCGTGCCATCGTAATAATTAGACAACAAAATTATTTTACTTGATTCTTGAAATTTTGTGAACATTCCAAAGTGTAAATTGTAATTAGTGCCCACACATTGTAATAAGTGATAGATGGCGTTACTGAAGTTTAATATATTTTTTTATATAGAAACTTGCTTGATAGAGTTAATAGTATATATCTCTATAGTTAGTAATATTAAATCTCTGCTATTTACCTTAGCTGGCTAAGCGTTACCCGACTCCAAAGATAGAGGTCGTAGGTTCGTGTCCTGCCCTCGATATCACATCCTACTTTCAACTTACGAAGGTTTCCGAGACGTAAATCAAACGAGAAGACAAACTTAAGTGATTCAACGTCGATCTCTCTGATTGAAAACATCCGTTTATTTTTTTGCAATATTCATGCAAGATAAATCCATTATTACTATCTGACGTGCAAATCATCTGATTACGTCACTGCCAAATTTATAGGCTCATTTCAAACGTACGAGTATTTTCTTTAACATATTGCTATGTAAATATTTTACATGAAGTACTTCAATAGTTATTGAAGATATTTGGCTGTTATACTTCATAAATATTTATTTATAGGAAAATTAGCGATATTATGTTTTTGTATCGCGTTTTAAGCAGCTCTATTTGCACACACTGCGACAAATAATCGCACGATTTATTTCATAACGTAAGCTTACGCCTGTATCCCCGTAAGGGTAGGCAGAGGTGCACTAGCGAACTAGTACACTCACATTTCGCCGAGCTTAATTCCGTCTCAGATGTGATAGGGAGCGAGCCTATCGCCACATCGGGCACAAATTCCAGACTCCGGGCTGAAATTGAAAAAATCCAATGTCATTTTTCTCGACCTGGGGATCGAACCCGAGATCTCAGGATGGTAGTCGTACCGTAATACAACCACGCCTCCGAGGCAGATTTATTTCAGACGTTATTTATACCTTCTCACGCGACTCGTTCTCGACACTCAAATATTATAAGAAGTGTTTTCGGCCGACTTCCTAAAAAGGAGGAGGTTCTCAATTCGTCGTTTTTTTATGTATGTTACTCGATATCTCCGCCAAATGTGGACCGATTTTCAAAATTCTTTTTGTGTTCGATAGAGCTTATTTCAAGGGTGGTCCCATATAAATTTGGTCACGATCGGTAAATTGGAAGTCGGTCAGTTAAGTTTTTAAACTTGTGATTATTGTCTAATTTATTTTGTGTTAAATTTCACCCTCAAAATAACCACAAACAAAATAACCACATTTTATAAATTGGAATCACAGACTAATCCATTTTTTTCCTGATTCCTCCCATTTAGTTAAGATCACATTCATATTTCATACAACATGTACTCTACGCACCTGGAGTTTCACTTGCCTACTTATTGATCGCTTCCGTGGCACAAAGGGCGAGTAGCCGGTTGTGCCTTGTGAAGCGAAAAGCCGCGGGTTCAATTCCCGCACCGCGACCAATGTTTAAGTGCTTTATTTGTTTCAGTTCTGAGTTTTGTGAGACCGAATGTCTTTCATAGCTTCTGATACCCACGAAACAGGTTAAACCTAGTGTGGGATCAGGACTATGTGTGTGATTGTTGGGTGTATTCATTTATTTATTTATTCACTTAGCGGCCATGTGATGTAATTATTGTCTAGCGATAAAATATCTGCCTCGGTGGCGTGGTGGTATTTCGGTACGACTACGGTTCTGAGGTCTCGTGTTCGATCCTCGGGTCGGGCAAATTAATTTTGGATTTTTCCATATTAGCCCGGAGTCTGGAATTTGATATCGGCTCGCCCCCTATCACATCTGGGACTGAACTAAGCTCGGCGAAATGTGGGTGTTCTAGTTCGCTAATGCGCCTCTGCCTACCCCTTCGGGGATACAGGCGTGAGCTTATGTTAATGTTATTTTAATAAAATATCAGTGACTATGACCCAAGTTCACGGGAGTGTTAGCACGTAGTGCCATGGCCCCGAAACAGACATGAGTACTGTTATACCAAGATATACAGTTTGTAGAGTTACATACATACAGAATCTAGATACAAATAGGCTCAGGCATGTATCCCTAAAGGTGTAGACAGAGACCAAATAGCGAACTAGATTTTGATAGTATTACGAACAACTGATTTCTGGAACATGCAAAGCCCTGCAAAGGTAGCCCTGCATAGTGTTTTATGAGGGGAGACGCGAGATCATACTAATAAATCTAATTTCATGCAGCAGTCTAAATTTAGTCTAAAATGTTAGAAATTAAAGAAACTAAGGAGTGACCATACTTATTATCGCTGAACCGAATCTATGCAAACCGGCGAGACGTAAATTAGGATTTTTAGTCCCCTTAGCTATTTTAGCCTATTCATAAAATATTAATTCAGCGACAATAACGCCCGAACGATCAAACGCTACTCAACTTTAACGGCCTCTTATATTGATTTTCGTCATACAATTTTGACAGATTTTGACAGACAACACAAAATTTATCTCGATGCGAGGATCGAACCCACGGCCTTTCGATTTCCAATATGCTTATTCTTTCACCATGGAAGCTATAAATAGGAAAATTAAACACAAAAGCCATACCTTACTGGCGAACAACACAAAAGTTTTTTAAACAAAAAGTAACACAAGCAGGAGGTAATTGAAACAATTTCGTATATTTTATCATCATATAATTAGTCGTAATATCTGTAAGCATATCATAGTATCATCTATTCACTGCCGGGGATATCTAACGCCTAGAATATACAAAATCATGCTAACTTCAACGATTAATTGGCACGCGTTGAAAATATAAAGAGTTATCATCAAATTGTGAACAGCAAGTCGATTCTCTAAGAAACGCCACAACGTTCGACGCCTAGCTCCCGCAGCGCACATCGTTGAGATCGACGGAGCGTTCAACGTTGTTGGGTCTTAGAGAATACCATTTCCCATACATTTATGTCAAACGAGAGCTAGTTCGTATAAGCCACGTCATCACGGATAGCGCTAGTGCGTGCGATTTGTACCTTGCTGAATACAAAATTGAAAACATCGTTGCCGCAACGATGCCGCAACCTTAGAGAATCGACCTGCTGGGGCGAGTGTGTGGCTAGAAATGAACTCAAACGTTATTTAGGGATGAATCATCATAGACTACGTTTAAAACAAACGCAGTAGTCGAAAGTTAAGCGACTTGCCCTCGACTTCGGAAGGACACCTTTACGACTCAAGCTCATTATTTCAACGCGAACCAATTTAACATACCATGTTCTTTAGTATGTATATTCTAGGCTTAATGCTAACATGTGTATGATTCGCATAAAATCATTGCCTATATGAAGACACCAAACAATAGACTAGAATATCGGCAATTAATATTATTTCACTAAACGTTTCTCTCTTTACACTGGTGTACGCTGGAACTATACTAATTATATACAACTACAATAAATTTCGTTTACAAATCAAATATACCTAGCTCACACATTATTTATACATTTTCGTACAGTTAATACTGAGTTTCGTACCTAACTAACTTCGCTAAATCGGAATAATCGTGCTTAAGTCCATCGGTGAACATATATACATAGCATAATAAGTCTTGTAGCACTAACAACGTCTCACAGGATACCTGGAGAGCTGTAGTGGCGTTTATAAATAAAAGCTGGTCATAACTCGTAAATATCACTTGAAAGAGTTCGCACAATGCCGTAGATCCGCGTGCTGTCCGCGGATCGCCCTGCGCTCAGCTTCCCGCTGTCTCCATGATCCGTCATACCTGAAGACAATCAAATGGTGTTTGTTGAATGAGTCCTGCCGACAAAATAACTTACAGCTAAGATTCTATGCCGTACAAGTTGACGTAACTAAATGCAATATAAAGCCGAGTCTCCTAAAGTAAAACATTGCACAAAACACCTACGCTAAACATGGTTTATCTACACATTTTTGTCTATGATCCATTGTCCCATGAACAGCAGGGTTTCCATCACCTCTTATAGCAGTATTATAATCGTGCTTCGTTTGTTTTGTATGGGAATCGGTACAAGTAAGACGATAATAATACTGCTATAAGAGGTAGTGGTAACCCCCAAGAGACAACGAAAATCATTGTTTTGTGTACGTATTTTTGTGTTTTTTCTCGAGATAACCACTTGCAGGAGAAGCGGGTTAACTTGAAAATTTAAATAAGACAATTTCCGCTTACTAAAACACAATCACGGCTATAATTCCCGAAGGCGAAGATAGAGGTATAACTAGTGCACCAACTTTTAAGTTTAGTTCCGTCCCATGATGAGATTAAGGTTGGTCAAAGCGATTACTATAGTGTGATTGACCCAGGAATGGATTTCCAGAGGGGGTGATGTTATGCAGGCAATCGGTCGTAAAAACTATAATCCTTTGCAACATGCTTGAAAAAGTGTTTTAGACCGACCTTACATTAAAGTGATATAAGGGCAAGTGGAAATAGAAAAGATTTGATAGGGGCCGAACTCATCTCCATACCACTACTAGAAATCCGAGACCTTAGAACGGTATTCATACAGCGTACACTACACAATACAAATCCACTATTGTATTTATCATTCATTTTTTTATAGCAGAAACTGACACCTACGACAAGAAAATCATGGGTGCGTTGCCAACCTAAATGGAGAAAAATAGGGATTGGGAAAGGTAGGGGGGGAAATAGGCGACCGAAAGTCTAATTACCGAACGAAACGCGACAGCGAGCTGCCGCTTTACAGTAGTTTTCTGTGAGACAGTGGTATCAAACCGGTCAAAACGGCCCACAGCATGGCTCTACCACTAAAAAATTACCTACTAGAGATTCTTGCTAGTACTAATACATGCCTGATATTATAATTATTATACATAAATTTTAATCAATTATTTACAATTATTATTCCACCATGTCAGTGTAAAAATGACATGATAATGAAAATATTATCGATTCATTTCACTTAAGAATAAAAGGATGGAAGTTGAAAAAAAATATTGCGATTAATAGTCGTGGAAACGCTTGTAGGCGATATATTTATGGGTGACCATAAAAGTTGGTATGGAATGGTTCTAAAATCTCTTTACATAGACAGAATTTATACTGTGTCGAATGTAATTTATTTGATACTTATCGTTTACAACTTAATCAAATAATTATTGTATTTAATATAAACCGTTTTGCCAATGTGCGCGCTAGTCCTAACCGTTTGAGAAGGGTTGGCAGTTGGCACAAGGAGAATGTCGAGCAACATAGCACTAACCATCGATATTTTATAATGCACTATCACAGTCCTACAATATTAGTTATGTTAGAATAATGAACATTCTTCTTCTTCTTCGTCGTGTCGATGGTTTTTAAAATGATTTATATTATTTTGGCCCAGTACTCAGCCACTGCCACTCCAATATTATTATTTATCCAACACAATATTACTCTAATAGGCTTTCAACGATTTAAAGTTTTATAAACAATATTATTGCTTAATACTTCAACAAACAAAAATGTCTTGTTTGTAACCAAAAGATAATTAGAGCGAATATGTTCTATAAGAGTTGATTCCAAGCTACTGCCATACAAACTGAATAGCATTCGTGGAAAGATTTGATTGTGTGTGGTTCACGTGAAAATGTGAATATTGTTCACATATTGACTGCCTCGGTGGCGTGGTGGTATTTCGGTACGACTACGGTTCTGAGGTCTCGGGTTCGATCCCCGGGTCGGGCAAAGTGATAGTGGATTTTTCCATATCAGCCCGGAGTCTGGAATTTGTGCCCGATATGGCGATAGGCTCGCCCCCTATCACATCTGGGACTGAACTAAGCTCGGCGAAATGTGGGTGTTCTAGTTGGCTAGTGCGCCTCTGCCTACCCCTTCGGGGATATAGGCGTGAGTTTATGTTATGTTCATTATTGTTATTTTAAATATTATTTATAAAAACACTAATTGATCTTTTAATTCGTTAATTAAATATATGCTTTCTAATAATAATATACTTGACATATTTTGTATGTATCTAATTATTAGTTTATAAAAATAATAATAATATTAGCCCTGTAATATTACTGTCCCACTGCTGGACACGGGCCTCTTCTATTAATGAGAGGGGTTAGGCCTTAGTAGACCACGCTGATCTAATGCGGGTTGGTACACTTCACATACCTTCGAAATTCCTGTGAAGAAATTCTCGGGTATGCAGGTTTCCTCACAATGTTTTCCTTTACCGTTATAGCAAGCGATATTTCACAATGAAAATACACTCAACATAGAAAAGTCAGAGGTGTATGCTCCATTTTGGGGTTGGTCTCGAACCTCCGATACTTGTCTCGGCAGTCCGTACCATTCCCAACTGAGCTATCGCTGCTATAAATTATTAGTTTATTTATAGTAATTTCCTACAACTTCGTGTGCAGCCTAGTGTTTAAACTTTCTGTAAATGCCTTTAGAAGAGTCTCAAAGTTATGCAAAACCGATCCAACCCACAAACAATAATTATGTATTGAAACAATCGCATGATAGTCTTATTATTTGTTTCTTTCTATAGCAGAAATTGGCAAACGAGCAGATGGGTCACCTGATGGTAATTGATCTCCACCGCCCATAGACACCCAAGACACAAAAAGAATCATGGGTGCGTTGCCAACCTAAAAGGGGGGAATGGAAGGGGAGGGAAGGGGATTGGGAAAGGGAGTGGGGAAATGGGCCACCGGAAATCTCACTCACCGAACGAAATGCGGCAGCAAGCTGCCACTTTAAGTCGGTTTTCTGTGAGACAGTGGTATCTAACCGGTCGAGCCGGCCCATTCGTGCTAAAGACGTTACTGTCTACTGTGTGTAATAGACCGGATTAGTGGCAATTATCTGTCTAATGTCCATTTGAGGATCGACGCAACACACTTATTTTTAAGTAGGTATGTTGCAGAAAGGATTCGGATTAGTTTTTAACAAGATTTTTTTTATATTATGCAGATTGTTTAATATTGAGAAAAGATTGTATAAAATTCACCTTTTTTTGAAGTCGGACAAAAATAAGAAACAAATCGCGATAGAATCAGTAAAAACTAGTTTTATTTCAATGAATAACATTACATAAACCTAAGAAATCATTAAAAAAATGATTTAGAATGGTGCTCTGATTCGTATTCAAGAAAATCATAAAAGAAAGACTATTTTTTTTTTTTTTTGCAAACATTAATACCTTAGGATGAAAATTTCCATGCTATTATTAAAATGCCTTCCTTAATATCTGAATACATAGAGTTAATATTGGAAAGGGGAATTCAAAGAAATCAAAGAGACAAATAGATTCAAAATTTAGTATCAAACTTCAGGCAACAAAACCACTGTTGACATGTGTAACGGTGGCGAAGAGTGAAAATGTTCAAAAGGGAAGCAGATGCTGTATTTTCTTCTTATTTGTACCTATTAATCAAGCCGACAATTTGGGAAAGGTAAGCCGGTAAGAATCGTGCTGTATAAAGCCTGAGCCACTGCTGTGTAATATATAAATCAAAAACAAAAATTTATATACTTAATATTTCGAAAAAATTGAGAAGAAAAACCGAGAACAAATTACCAACTATATTTATGTGTTCATAAAGCAAAGTTGTTTTAACTGTGATGATTATTTGAAAACAAAAACAATCCACCGCCGCAGTAACTAGTTGATTGAAACAAATACGTGTTTGGACGTGGCCTGGTGAAATGCGTGTGTAAAGCGATTCACCTCATTTAATACAAGTGTTAAGCGATTCACCTCATTCAAGTGGCTCAGCAGGGTTACCACGACCTCTTATAGCAGTATTATTATAATCGTTCTTCGTTTGTTTTGTATGTGAATCGGTACAAGTAAAATTATAATAAGACTGCTATAAGAGGTGATGGTAACCCCCCTGCGGTGCCAGCAGGCTGACTCTTGACACTTTCGAATTTGACTTCGTTTCGACTTCATTTGATGACATAAAATTCTACCGAAATAGAGATAGATAGTCACGGGCGGCTTGGCCTCCGGTGGCCCATACGCTTATGTAACATATATATGTGCCGCCTCCGACGGGTTAATAAGTACCCTAATGTCACGTTATAAATTACAAAGGGCCACTTGCAGCTCCTCGATATATCGCTATTTATCCCAAATCTTAATTTAAAAATAGGAGTGAGCGGTAGGATAAATCAAGATAAGGTGTAAATCTAGATTAGTAATAGCGCTGCAACTGGCCCCAAATGACAAGTCTTCGAATTAAATGCAACATTAGCGCACTTTTTAACTCGATTTCGGTGGAATTTTAAGTCAATAAATGTAACTGAATCGATATCACATTCGAATCGAGTGACAGGAGTCAGGGGGGCAGGAATATTTCTGACAATCGAATTCGTGTCAAACTCGCTGCGCGCTGATGACGTTTGGTTAATATTAAATACAAATGTCATAGACGCGCATCGAGCTCAAACGAATTCTATTGTAAAAAATATTCCTGCTCGAGCCGCTGTGAGCCAACTTGATTGGAAACCGACCGGGGGATTGAATCCGAAACCTCAGGACAGTAGTCGTGGCAGACGTGAGCTTATGTGATATTATTTTAAACCATTTGCACCCAAGACAAAATCATGGATGCGTTGCCAATCCAAAAGGATGGAAACAATGAATGGGAAATAAAGGGGGAGAAATGGGCCACCGATTTTTTTTTAACAAACGAAACGCGACAGCAAGCATCCACTTTACGTCGGTTTTTTGTGAGACAGTGGTATCAAATCGATCGAGCAGGCCCATTCGTGCTCTAGACGTAAATGTCTACAGCGTTGTCACGTAGTATAAATATGGTTCTAAATAATTTTTTGTCGAAGAAAAGTTTGAAAACAAAATATTATGATGTGTTGCCACCTATGACTTTAAAAAGTGCTAAACGCTGCGCGCCATATTTGAATATAGCCCAAAAAAGCACGAGATTTCCTTAAAAGATATTGATTACGTGACGAAAACCTAGAACACCCCATGTGACCAAGCGTGGTATTTTGAAGAGCCCCTCCCTGAACGGGTCACCTAATATAGGTACGTTCTCTTAGGAAATATTTTGCGATTGACTGTTACCGATGTATTTTAAATAAAGCATTCACAAAACAAAGCAGTGATAGCTCAGTTGGGAATGGTACGGACTGCCGAGACAAGTGTCGGAGGTTCGAGACCAACCCAAAAATGGAGCATACACCTCTGACTTTTCTATGTTAAGTGTATTTTCATTGTGAAATATCGCTTGCTATAACGGTGAAGGAAAACATCGTGAGGAAACCTGCATACCTGAGAATTTCTTCACAGGAATTTCGAAGGTATGTGAAGTCTACCAACCCGCATTAGGCCAGCGTGGTAGACTAAGGCCTAACCCCTCTCATTAGTAGAGGAGGCCCGTGCCCAGCAGTGGGACAGTAATATTACAGGGCTAATATTATTATTATATATTCACAAAACGTTCTAATAATCTTACAAGTGAAATGAGGCTAACTAGCGAAAGCATATTATGATAATACAATAGTATAGTCCAGGATCCCTGGGCTATTTTTGCACTTGATTACTATCAAGCTGAATCATTGTAAATAGCTTCGTTTTGATGAGACGCCCAACAATGTCCTGTGCGAAAATTCTCGATTCTGGTAGCTAACAGCGGTAGCACGGACATAATATGTTTATTTAATGAGTCTCAAAAATTTTATTACTAACTGAGGGGTTCTTTTTTTAATCTCAAGATAATTATTTAAATTACTTGAAAAAATATTTGTCCTACAAAATGTAAGGTTTGATTAATGAGTCCCCTCCTGTCAACATGTATTGATTACGAAGTCATTAAAAATCATTACTAACCAGCTGTTTTTTTTTTTTTACTTCGTTAACATGTATATAATGTAATGATCACGTTGTCCTACAAATTTTGTGGTACGCTATCCCGGTCCTACGCTTAGAAATTGTTAATTCCACAAGACAATTTTTTTCATTACTAACTGTAGGATAAAAAGATGACATGATAGGTTAGTGGGTTCTCTGCACAAATAAAACAATGTCCTACAAGAAAGCAGGGACGCATCGCTAGTCCGACAGTGATTGCAATTTTTCCATTTTCCTATTTATAACATGACATAAAGTAAAAATAATTTTTTTTTAATTGAAAAAAAATTATTTTTTAATAAAATAGATATAAAAAACTTGTAATTTTATACAAATATACTATATTAATCTTCATCAGATGCATCCGAGAAATCTTCGCTCCTAACATCACTGTCATCTTCATCTGTTTCCCTTTCTTCATCCGTGACGTCCGAGTCTGTCGTAACATGAGAAAATTAAGTAAATTTTAATAATATAATATATAATAATGAATAATCAATCAATAAATATCAATTGTATTAATGGAGTACCTTGTGTGGCTGAAGATAATTCTTGAAAAGATGGACTTTGGGGACCATCATACCAGTAAAATTGATATTTGCCATCAATTACTGTATTTTATTTTTGATTTTACGACAATATATTTGTCGCCCTTTACGTTTAATATTAATTTTTTCACAAAAAAAACATTTCTTCGCTAACTCATCGTCTCCAAAACTTTGGACATCAGCTTCACAATCTACATTGCCCTCCTCAACTACAGTATTATCCAAATCTTCAATATCGCTGGTTTGATCATTAATTAATACCGAACTCTGCTCAATATCTCTGTAAATAATAACGTTCACGATTGCATTAAATATCTGTAATTTATTGAATTTACCAAAGTGCGAAGCAATTTTGTAATTAAAAAATAAATTAATAATTTCAAGAAGTTTTTGTAAGATTGCCATTTGCACAGAAACAATAGTTGAAAAAAAAAAATGTAATGGCCTCAGTTTCAAAACAGTATATTCCGAAGAACTCGTGAGAAATGAATGATTATAATATTATCACTGACAAAGAATGATTGACGTACAAAGGAAAAAATTTAATTAATTAACTAACCGTGAAGAAGTGCATGGCAATGGGTCCGCTTCTACATTTGGAGTAGATATTACAGACGTCGAGGAATCAATGATTCCAGTAGATTGAGATGCGGATGATGTTAAATGTGGCTCAGTGCTGTACATAGGAAATTCGTAAAAAATTTTTTTTAATATTTATATGGAAAACAGTCAGTAAATACAATGTCTATATAAATATCACATAGCGTCATCGATATTAAAAAAATGATCCTATATTAAAATCATATTTAATAAAATAATCAGACATGAACATAACTTTAAATGATCAAAAATTTAGTACGTATGTTGCATAATAGTAATAGTTAGTAATATATAATAGTAATAGATAATACAATTAAATATTCCCGAGAACAGTCGAGCGTTTCCGAGCATACTCGAATGCTCCGACGCTTCATTGAGTAAACGATAAACACGTGGCAGAGTTTACTATTGCATTGAATATATTCGTATTATATTGTAAATTTACTAAAAATATATGTAAAATATATTATACTGTCGAAAATTTATGTTGGAATAATGTAAAAAGAATGTTACGATACTAATGCTCCGTTTTACATAATTACGTGGAGATATAAACTTAATAAATCATTTTTCAGTTATTTTAAAACTTAAGTAAAAAATATTCGATCGACTTACCTTTGATAAGATAAATATTTAGATTTCACTCGAAACTCTTTGTAACAAGAGGAATGATAGCCTATTACATCGTCACTCCAATTTTCAGGTAATACAACATCGCCATATTTATGTTGATGATGTTTTCGAGCAGATAGAAAAGTATTACAAGAAAGCCAAATGTTTTTAGTGAATTTCTTCACTTCTTCTCTTTTTTCTCGAAAATTAGTATTTTCACAAAGCAAATTGCACAAAAAACACTCCATAATTATTGTATAGTACAACAAGTATTACTCAATAGAAATAAAATAAAATAAAGCACGTGGTGGAATAGAAAAATGTTTATACCGTTGTAACCGACATCAGCATGTGAAGGGCCTAACAAACAGTAGGCAATGCCCTACGCATGCGCCCAGCTGTGGCAGCTATAGCAGCAAAATAGACAAAATAACTTGATTTTGTATTTCATGAATTTCAAGTGTGTATGTAATTGAAGGACTGCGACAACGTACCACAAAATTTGTAGGACAATGTGACTATTACATTATGTACATGTTAACGAAGTAAAAAAAAAAAAAAAAACAGCTGGTTAGTAATGATTTTTAATGACTTCGTAATCAATACATGTTGACAGGAGGGGACTCATTAATCAAACCTTACATTTTGTAGGACAAATATTTTTTCAAGTAATTTAAATAATTATCTTGAGATTAAAAAAAGAACCCCTCAGTTAATAATAAAATTTTTGAGACTCATTAAATAAACATATTATGTCCGTGCTACCGCTGTTAGCTACCAGAATCGAGAATTTTCGCACAGGACATTGTTGGGCGTCTCATCAAAACGAAGCTACTTACGAAGATTCAGCTTGATAGTAATTATTTTCATATCAAGGATCTGCACTACTACTTCTGAACATAGGACCGGGATAGCGTACCACAAAATTCGTAGGACAACGTGATCATTACATTATATACATGTTAACGAAGTAAAAAAAAAAAAAACAGCTGGTTAGTAATGATTTTTAATGACTTCGTAATCAATACATGTTGACAGGAGGGGACTCATTAATCAAACCTTACATTTTGTAGGACAAATATTTTTTCAAGTAATTTAAATAATTATCTTGAGATTAAAAAAAGAACCCCTCAGTTAGTAATAAAATTTTTGAGACTCATTAAATAAACATATTATGTCCGTGCTACCGCTGTTAGCTACCAGAATCGAGAATTTTCGCACAGGACATTGTTGGGCGTCTCATCAAAACGAAGCTATTTACAAAGATTCAGCTTGATAGTAATCAAGTGCAAAAATAGCCCAGGGATCCTGGACTAGTAGTGTTACATAGCTAAAATAAGCGCAGAATCTGAACAACTCAGCGGCTACACAAACCAACTAATTTAAAGACCAGAAAATTGGGTACTTCACTATTTATTAGTTAAACAGGGCTATTTATTAGTTTATCCTAAGCATGTAAAACAACATTTCGTAATTTATTTTCATATATTTAGTTAAAAAAAAAAGGAAAAGTTAATATGTATAATTTAGTTTGCCGCCAAAACACTACATGTTAATTGTAGCTACGGGTGACGTCATTGTTCCTTATCATAGGTACAAAATGGCTTTTAAAAAAGGTATTGAGGAAGTAACATTTATGATTTCAAACTAAAAAAACGGGTCAGATATTTCATCAATCAGATATCGATCGTCGATCACATCCGCATTGAAATTAAGTTGAGATTTAAATAAAAATACGAAAAATAATTACCAAATAACCTGGCAGTATGAATTTGGATCTTAGATCTATGACCCTTGTGGAACATATAAAAAAGAAAAATGAGTAATCTGACATCATGCATCGTGATTGGTGTTTACAGTCACGTGACGCACAGATAAAAAATTAAGTATTTAAATTAAATTATCCTTGGAATATTTTTAATAAATATCTATCGCATATGTTATTTAGATGATAAATCTGTTCCTACAGAATTTCATTGATATTGGTTACTATAGCCAAGTAGCCAATTGTTACGTTGCGATATGCAAGTGCAACGTAAGGCATTATGGTCTAGGATAGCAAGCTATTTATCTAATAAGTTCGAATTCTAAACATTGCAAAAACATTTAAAATTTCCATCATCATAAACTACACTCCGACCAATAGGAATAATAAATAAACGTTATACATTATTTTATATGTAGTGCAAAATATTTATGGGGCTCAATCCTGTTTTACGAGCCCGTAGTTTAACGAGCCCCTCCCTCCCAGATCCTATTAAATAGCTTTACTACACGTGTATAGATGATTTTACAACCGACTACACGAAATAGAACTCTATAACATGTACTACATGTAGGTACTCATGTACTTACAGTGGCGGATTTACACATTTGCCGACAGTAGGCTATTTAACTTTTGCCGCCTCTACTGAAATCTGAAATTCGAAACTTAATCCACAATTATATTAATTACATTTTTCTAACAATAAAACTGCAACTTTATGATTCGTGCTCTATCATCCTTATTACATCAACTTTTCTCGTGATTAGTATCATTGAGAACTAGGATATCGTTATGTCAGTTCTAAGAACTTTGAACTACCTTTGGAAGGTGTCTGAAGTCTTCGGACATCTTTTTTTTATTTTTGTAAATCAAAACAAAAAAAATGGCTAAATTTGTCGGCCCCTTAAAATCTGCCGCCCTAGGCTTCAACTCAGCCTATTGGCAAATGCGCCACTGTGTACTTATGTATATGATTTTGTTGTAGGTAGCCGTTCCAGGGAAACCCGAGGAAATTGCAATGTGTCGTCGCGGAAATACCTATATGTAGACTCGTAAGTGTACATCCCAGGAAAATGTGATTTTTTTTATAGACAGGTCGTCATCATAGTAAGTGATCTCCACCACCCAGGCATACAATTCCAGTAAAAGAATTTTGGGCGCATTGCGACTCCTAAACAAGGGGACAGGGATCGGGAATGAGAGATTTGACAGCCTCCGTGGCCCAACGGGCGAGTAGTCGGCTGTGAAGCGAGAGGCCGCGGATTGGATTCCCGCATTGAGACAAATGTTTGTGTGGCCCACAGTTATTTGTTTCAAGTCTGGGTGTTGTGAGACCGAAAGTCTCTCATAGTTTCGGATACCCATGATACAGTTTATACCTAGTGTGGGGTCAGGACTAGGTGTGTGACTGTTGGATGTATTTATTTATTTTATTTATGGGGGAATTGGTCCACCATTGCACTCACCGGACGAAACGCTACAGCGAACTGCCATTTTGGGAATAAAGTCACAAAAACTATGCCGGACAGGAACCACAGACTATATTAATGTAAATAAATAATACGTATGTAAATATCTAAAAAACAACTTAGATGGAATTTGAAACTAAGATTTTTTCAGTTATCGGGGATTAGAGTTTGTTCAGTGGACAGTCTTAGTAGCTATCACATCATGGGACAAAAATATGCATAGCGAATCTTTGATGCTTTAGTGCAACCATGATCTCCTGGGCCTAATGGCATCATAACCTAATGGTGAAAATTAATTCATTTTTATATGGTTAAAGCAAAAAGAACTGGTATTATTAAAAAAATATGTACCTGAGTTATAAATATGAATATCAATTGTATCGACAATATGTAAATCAAATGATTAAAAAAGGATAAAAGACAATAGACAACAAAAAAATATAGTGACAATTGATGATGAAAAAAATAAGCCCGGAGTTTCTTTCTGCCTTTCTTCTTCGGGTCGTCATCCGTAGGTAGCTAGAGAAAGGCTGGTAGGTTAGCTAGGATAGGGCCTCACGCAACAATCCCAACTGCTTCCAGTATTTCCAGTCAATCCATTGCCACCATTCCTGCCATATGCCATTCCCATACAACCCATTCCCTTACACTCTATTCCTATCTCCCCTTATCACCCTATCTTAGCCATCCCATCGTTATTATGTCCATACTTGCCTGCCTGTCTTCAAATTCAAATATATAATGTAAATTATATTAATCTTAATTTAAAAATTTACTTGTGTTGACTTGTCATCAGTTCTTTTTTACATGCCTACGTGATCAATAAAGATTTTTATTTTTATTTTTATTAATACATTTTAAATTATTAATAGGATTTTCAGCAGATTTATTTTTTACTTATGGCATTAATCTCTGAAATTAGTGAATCAGTTTTGAAAATAATTTAACTATTAAAATTGAGAAGGAGATGATTAAGTGATTTGTGCATATGGAAAAATAGATGAAATGATGGTGACTTACAAAAGGTATTTATCGTTCGAAAGTAAATGGAAGAATCAGAAGAGAAAAAAAAATAAAAAGAAAAATTATATAAATAAATGATCTCCAAAAAGGGAAAATCGTAGAGTATCTACTCTCAACCAGCGACCATGTACTGTGATAATCACAAGTTTAAAACTTAACTGACTGACTTCCAATTTACCGATCGTGACCAAAGTTATATGGGACCACCCTTGAAATAAGCTCTATCGAAGACAAAAAGAATTTTGAAAATCGGTCCACATTTGGCGGAGTCACTCTGATCACCCCATAGGATGCAGGCGTTAATGTATGTAGAAGACTTATGCCTCAGTGAAATAGACTTATGCCGAGAAAAGTTTATCGAGAGCGGAGTCGCGACTAGCAACTAGGCTATAAAGTTGCTAAGCTGCCGAATAATAAAACGAAAGTACCTCTATATTTAGAGATGATACTCTAATGTCGATGAATAGAAGAGATTCATAAATCATAGTCTTACGCTACAAGTTGAGACGCAATGGTTTTAGCTTAGCTTAAGTTAGAGTTGGGCTAAAATTCTATCGATATTCGATAAGAGTTAATAAAATAGCGATAACCCCTAGTTTCTTTATTGGAAGCCAAAGACAATTAAGGTGTAAAGTAATAGCAATAGCCGATACTTCACAATTTTAAGTATTACTACCTACTACTTCATCTCACACAACGATCAGTCCTTGTGGCATGGTGTATCTACTTGTCGATCGCGTATACTACTACCGTCCTTAGGCCTTGGATTCGATTCCCGGGTCGCGTAGTCATAGTGGCATTTTGATCTGTATCAGTTTGTGCCCGATATGGTTATAGGCCTGCCCCATATCATATTTGGGATGGAAATAAGCTCGACGAGATGTGGTTCTAATTCTCTAGATGGCCTCTGGCTTTCCCCTTTCTGGGATATATTTATTTGATATATTTATACATACATATTATTTTACATACATATAGGGATAAACTCATATGTTTATCACATATTTCCAATGATCATTTGCGACCTACTTCAAAAAAGGAGGAGGTCCTCAATTCGTCTGTATTTTTTTATTTACAAGATTATTTTTGTGTTCGATACAGCTTATCCCACGGGTGGTCCCATATAAATTCGGTCACGATCGGATAAATTTTGAAGTTGGTCCGTTAAGTTTTAAACTTGTATTGTTTTAAACCTGTATAGATTGCGGAATAAAGAATATTTGTAATTAAATAGTTACCTGTAAACTAATGTAATTATATAGCAGCGATAGCTCAGTTGGGAATAGTACGGATTGCCGAGACAAGTTTGCCAAGATTGCCAAGACACAACTCCAAAATGGAGCATACACCTCTGACTTTTCTTTGTTAAGTGTATTTTCATTGTGAAATATCGCTTGCTATAACGTTGACGGAAAGCATCGTGAGGAAACCTGCATACCCGAGAATTTCTTCACAGAAATTTCGAAGGTATGTGAAGTCTACCAACCCACGATAGGCCAGCGTGGTAGACTAAGGCCTAACCCCTCTCAACCTAAGGCCTAACCCCTCTTGGTAGAGGAGGCCCGTGCCCAACAGTGGCACTGTAATATTACAGGGCTAATATTATTTTATTTTAAAGTAATTAAAATGGACTACCCTGTATGTTGTAATGGATACCTAAAACGGTCACACGTTTAAAAAATACAAATCCAGCTTAAGCCGAAGATCCTTGTGCATAGTCATAGTGCATACATTAAAATCTTTTTGTTATTTTTTGCGGTACGTCACGTCGCACCACTTGGTCACCAGATGGTCACCTCCCTTGTTTGTCTGATAGAATCCAACAACGACGGCCAATGTACACAGTTTTTATCACTTCCAAGATTTTACATTCATAAACAAACACTACTCCGCTTTGTCTCCAACACGTTTGTTTTTCTTATAATTTTGGATACATCTTTTAACCCACAATATTGTTTTTGTGGTGAGAAGAGATAATTTTAGTTACCGTAACGGACTATTAAACAGTGGCATCGTATTTATATTACCTAGATTTTCGAGAGTACGGTATTCCTCATACCTACCGGATGCGTAATATCTAAATACAATACAGGCACATTGATATCCTGTTTATTAACGTACGCGTAGAAAACTTATTTCCATGTTGTGTATCTCAAATAATCAGATCAAATGAAAACAAACCGGCGCGGCGCGGGAGCAGCTTCCGTGATCCACCACGCGGCGATGTGTGGCGACCACTACCGCACAGAACTAGAGGTGATCCACACGAGGCGCACACGCACGCTCGCGCTTCACCCCCTTAGCGTTAGTCTGATCTAGTATAGGTACACGGATCTCCACGTACCTATAGGTGCGGACGGAGCGGGAAGCGGCAGGGTCGGCCGCCGATCTGTAAACAGTGGGTATCGACGCGCCGCCACTTTCCTTCGCGGCACAGCGCCACAGCGGCATCTCCGGCTACCGCGCTATATTTATCCGCTGTGGAACTGACGCGCGCGGCTAAATCCGTTCGGCGCCGACCGATGCCGGCCTCCTGCAACCACAACCACGTCACGATGCGCCGACGGACCGGAGGACCCGGCGCGGCGCCCCGTCAACTCGCACAGCCTAATTCGCGAACGCACAACACTTCGCAGAGCGCCAGCATCGACAACAACAACGAGGGTCTCACCTGAGGGCGGTGTCTCAGTAGGACTTGTGAGCAGGGGCGGGCGCGGCGGCCACGCACGTCTGGTGGTGGTAGTAGGAGGGCGCCGGCGAGCGGTAGTGGTGGTGCGGCGGCGAGGCGCGGTACTCCGGCGTCGGTGAGCCCCCGCGGAAACCCGCCAGCTGGCAGCTCGGCGGCTCGAACAGGTCGCGGAACGCCGGCGGCAGCTGCTCGGTCGGAGGTTCCGGCGCCGCGTACCAGCCGGAGGTCGCCGCGCGGAACTCCTCCGCCGCCAGCGTGTACGGCTGTGGCGAGCAGTAGACGGCCGACGGCGGCAGTCGCGGTTCGCTGAACTCGTCCAGCGAGTCCACCGGTTTGTCGTATCTGGCGCACTCGGCGCCCGGCTCGCGTTTGGGCCGGCACTCGAAGATGCGCGGCTTCACGTCGGGCTTCACGTCGCGCTGCTGACCGAGCGCGTCGGCGGCCGAGAGCGCCTCCTGCGCCGCCAGAGCCTCCTGCGCCTGCTGCAGCTGCTGCTGCCGCTTCAGCGCTTCCTCTTTCTCTTTCAACGCGTCTTTCTTCTTGAAGCGACGCCGCCGTCGCAAGTATGAACCATTATCGAACATGTTATACGAGTCCGGGTCGAGTGTCCAATAACTTCCTTTGCCCGGTTTTTTATCGTCCCTGGCCACTTTAACGAAGCACTCGTTGAGACTCAGATTGTGCCGTATAGAGTTCTGCCAGCCCTGTTTGTTCTCTCTGTAGTAAGGGAACCTCTCCATGATGAACTGGTAAATGCCGTTAAGAGTGATCCGTCGCTCGGGCGCGTTCTGTATGGCCATCGCGATGAGTGCTATGTACGAGTAGGGCGGTTTGACCATGTCCTTGGGCGCGCCGACATGCTGCTGGTGAGGGTGCAGGTACGGCGCGCCGTACCCGTACCGATACTGTTCGTACGCGTACGGAGTGACGCCGGCCGAGTACCCGCCGGCGGCGCCTCCGCGGTACGCGTACGGGCTCTGTTCGCCGAAGAGCGCGTGCATGGTGCCGGCGCGGGTGGTGGTCGGGTTCACTGGGGCGACATGTCACGCGCGCCGCGGAACTCTCGACGCGTTGCTCCTTCGGCAACAAAACGACGACTGACTGATTTTGTTTAGATTCACAACAAGCCCCGTTTACATAGCGGACGCGAAGCGAGAGACGAATGAGCGGCGCGGTGGGCCCGGCGCGGCTCGTCTGGCCGAGGCCCCGCCCCCGGCGTGGCTCGCGACTCGTCTCCGTAGGCCGCGCGCGGGCGGAGTCACACACGCCCCTGACTCACGACTCACGGCACGGAAGCGAGACTCAGCCCCATTGTCACATTCTCACCCCAGAGACCCCGGACCCTGTACATTGTACTGAGCGCGCCCATTCTTTACTCATATAGATACATGTATCACGGATATCAAACTCTACAACAAAATCGTGACCTCAATTTTTACTTTTCATGAAAAACCTTTTGAAACCTAAATTCTTAATTGTATACCCAACGGATTTACTGTTTAATAAAACATTTTAATTCGCTTTGTAACTATGGTAACATTTTATTGCTAGTTTATGCACGCGACTCGATCCGAGTAAAGTTTTTATTGTCTTCGGGACTTCCGGTTTTTAAGGACTAGCTTTTATTCTCAGCACTGTTTGTACGATCCGATACCCTAATCACTATTTGTTCTTTGAGTTCTTTAACTTGAATTGTTTTATGAGACGGAGACAACGAAAAACATTGTTTTGTGTAGGTGTTTTTGTGTTTTGTTTCGAGAAACACATGTGCAGGAGACACGGCTTTATAGCTACTTGTACTTGTCTAAATTAACAAAACTTGACTTCACTATTTCCACCACACATTTAAGCCCATATCTTCACAACTACAGCAGGGTTACCACCACCTCTTATAGCAGTATTATTATAATCGTTCTTCGTTTGTTTTGTATGGGAATCGGTACAAGTAAGAAGATAATAATACTGCTATAAGAGGTGGCGGTAACCCCCCTAACGGATTTCGATGAATCTTGCACCACTCCCTGAGTTGGAAAGATACCTAGTCCAATAAAAAAAGATTAATCGTAATCAGATTTGTAGTTTCCGAGCTATATACGGAAAAACATACATACATACATATATTTATGTTTGCTACATCTGTTGAGAAACCCATATAACACATGCGAATATCGTGGAATTTTTACAATATTACATACTTAAGGATCAAATTGATGATCTCCTTTTTTTTAAGTCGGTTAATTAGATTTTACTCAGGCCACTTAAAAATTATACAAAAAAATACAGACGAATTGAGGACCTTCTCCTTTTTTGATGTGGTCGAAAATTACAAAACGCCATACACAGAGTTAAATTGTAAATCAGCCCGAGCAGGAAAATTTCTGACAACCGTAAATGTATTCGTGCTCGATGCGCGTCTATGAAAGTATGAAACATTAATCAAATCCTCAGGACTATGTCGGTGACTTTCGTTCTTTTACGGATCTCCTCATTCCTGATTTGATCACGTAGAGAAACACCGAGCATAGCACTCTCCATAGCTCGCTGAGTAACTGTGAGCTTTCTAATGCGGCCCATAGTTAGAGGCCACGTAGCAAGCGCAGCGTAGGACGTCCACCTACAAGGTGGACCGACGACCTGATAAAGGTCGCAGGAAGTCGCTGGATGCAGGCCGCTTCCAACAGGTCGATCTGGAAATCTTTGGGGGAGGCCTATGTTCAGCAGTGGACGTCCTATGGCTGATGATGATGATGATAAAAAAACATACATAAGCTCACGCCTGTATCCCCGAAGGGATAGGCAGAGGCGCACTAGTGAACTAGAACACCCACATTTCGCCGAGATTAGTTCCGTCCCAGGATGATGATGTTTAATCAAATGTCATCAGTGCGCAGCGAGTTTACATTTACATTAGTTGTTCGTGCTCGGGCTGCTGTTGTTAATATTCGTAGTCGAGCCTCTGTCCAAGTTTCGTAAACTTATTACAAGCAAACAGTATTATGAAATACATCAACTTGAAATTGTGTTGATCTTGTATAATAATTTTGTTGGTGAGTTGGCTGCTTTATTCTATAGTTGTAACAGAATAACAAGAATGTTTATGATTTTAAAGTTTTACTTCATATTATGTAGGTCGCCTCCATGGTCTAGTGGTAACATGTACAGACTGTGGACCGAGAGGTCCTGAGTTCGATTCCCAGGTCGGGCAAAACAATTTTTCTAATTTAATTTGCCCGGGACTGGATACCTCATAGGGGGTTGACATCAGGCAGGCGGCCGGTCCTAATAACTAAGCCAAATCCTCTTTGCGACATGCTTGAAAAAGTGTGCTGTGCCGACCCCACATTAAGGTGGGATAAGAGCAGGTAGAAAGAAAACTTCATATTATGTAGATTGTAAATAACAGGCAAGACAATAAACTGGGTACTTGACTATGTTTGATTTTAAACACATATTTATATGTAATAGCAAATAAAACAAAAATAAATCCTTCTGTAAAAACTGCATCGAAATTGGTACAAAAATGAGACAGTAATTCATATTTTAAATTCTGGAGTAGGGACATAGTGGAGATATCTTACCATCCCTTTCCAACGTATGTACCGTTATGGCGTGACGTGATTATACTGATACTTCTCTTTCCCGCAGTATGAAGGTTACACCAAACTTCAAAAGCTTCTTATAACTGTATTATATTTAAGAATATTTCAATATTTCTTTATATTCTATATTTCAGACAGGTCGCTTCCAATAGGTCGATCTGGAAATATTTTGGGGAGGCCTATGTTCAGCATTGGATGTCCTATGGCTGATGATGATGATGATGATGAAATTTTATACAAAATTTATTTTAAAAAATTTGTTAAGAACCCAATTATGACCCAACCAAGCAAGCAACCCATCTACCTACGGATAATTCTGGCTCAGCAAGCAGCTAAAACATCTTTTTAGCCCTTATTCGCACTACAGCTTTTTCAACGCCCATTAAAAAAGCGACACAACATATCTGTAGATATGAGTGCTTGAAAATAATTTTTGCCTTGTTTCCATCAATATATTATACCCTAGATGCACAGTTCTTTGCAAATATCCTCCTAAAAAGTGGTCTCAGAAATAAAACAAAGAAAACGATCACAAGTTGTAATTAAATCAACACAAATATAACCCTAAGCACGTGTTATAAAGTAGGTTTTTAAACGAAATGAGCAAGCGTTCTTTAATTTGAATTTTGAAATTTAGAATTCTATCGACGTCGGACTGTAGGCAAAACGAGTGCTTAAGCACTTCTTTGGTGTCCCATTTTCCGAGCGTCAACTGTGCATCTAGGGAAATAATAGAGATATATCGATGCTTGTTTCTAATGAGGTATATTCTAAAATATATATAATTATTGAAATATTAATAAGGTATAGTCTAGAATATACCTTATTAGAATTCGAGAATATTTCAATAATTCTTTCAGTTCTATATTTTACATACATACATACATAATATCACGCCTGTATCCCATAGGGGTAGGCAGAGACTATGGATTTCCACTTCGCCCGATTCTGACACACTACTTTCGCTTCATCTACTTTCATCAATCTCTTCATACATTCGCGTCGGTTAAGGGTACTTTTTTTTTATATATATATTTTATATTTTCTATATTTTAGATGGCGTAAATTTCATATACAATTAATTAAAAAAATATGTCAAGTACCCAATTATGTCCGGAGTAGAAGGCACAGACTCCTGGCTGTGCCCATGTGTCGCACCGTAGCTCACACTTTCTCCCCGATTCCTGTGACATTGTCTGCGCTAAACTCGCTTAGGCCGACCTGCACCACTATTACTAACCTACAGCTAATCCTAACCTCAAGTTAAATTGAAATAGAAATATATGAAGGACATGTAATTTATTATATGTAGTCATCGATATAATAATATACCTAGATGCACAGTTCCATACAAATATCATTGAGTAAGATCACGTCAAGTGGACCCCCCATTTACCACTTGATCATAAAAATTTAATCTATATATATTTTTCATAAGTACTTATGATGGAGAAATGATCCCCCAAACGATTTTTAAAAATTTTGATTTTAACAACATTTTTTTTTATAATGAAAATTTTAAGCACTTTTAATTAAAAAATGGATTAAAAATCAACCGTAAGAGATAAATTCCTGAAATTTTCAGCATCCATGGTCAAATGTCTATACTTTAAGAATATATTAACGACTTAAGATTAATTGTTTATTTTCGTATTGTTAACTAACTTTTAAGTTAACAAATGAAAATTTAACTCATTTCTTGGTAAAAAAATGAATTTTTTTTTCATCGGTCACATGCTTTATTCATTTAAGTTTAAGATTCCGGAAGAAAATTTCATTGCTCGCCATTAGTTTAAACAAAATGAATTTATTTATGACAGCGCGCCAGCCGCCGAGCGCTGTGGAAGCGCCGCGCTACCGAGCGTCTCGTACTGCATTGAAGCTTTTATGAGTGATAATTTAAAATAATAATACAAAATATTATTATAAAACAAATTTTATTATTATTTACGTTATATTATTATAATTATAATCAATAAAATTTATTTTTTTGTTAACAATATCATAAAGAATAAAATCATAACACACTGAATAGAACAAACAAAAGCTTAATTTAAATAATTAAATGGTAAATTTGTCGTCAGATACTTTCACTTTTTTTAAAAAACTTTGTTAATAAATACTATTTCATCTTCTAAGACGAGCCTGCATTCTAGTGAAACATTTTAATTTTTTTTTGTTTTTCTTTTGTTAACTAAAGATGGAGTGTTGACAAGAAAATTCAAAAATAATAATTTACTGAATGACCTAAAAAAGTGAATACAGACCATAACAGTTTTAAGAATTTTTAATTGATTATCTATTTTTAAATTTACGCTGTTTGGTAAAAATAATAAAAAAAATTGATTATATTCTTTATGATATTGTTAACAAAAAATAAAATTTTATTGATAATAATTATAATAATATAACGTAAATAATAATAAAATTTGTTTTATAATAATATTTTGTATTATTATTTTAAATTATCACTGATAAAAGCTTCAATGCAGTACGAGACGCTCAGTAGCGCGGCGCTTCCTCAGCGCTCGGCGGCTGACGCGCTGTCATAAATAAATTCATTTTGTTTAAACTAATGGCGAGCAGTGAAATTTTCTTCCGGAATCTTAAACTTAAATGAATAAAGCATGTGACCGATGAAAAAAAAATGCATTTTTTTACCAAGTAATGAGTTAAATTTTCATTTGTTAACTTAGAAGTTAGTTAACAATACGAAAATAAACAAATAATCTTAAGTCGTTAATATATTCTTAAAGTATAGACATTTGACCATGGATGCTGAAAATTTCATGAATTTATCTCTTACGGTTGATTTTTAATCCATTTTTTAATTAAAAGTGCTTAAAATTTTCATTGTAAAAAAAAATGTTGTTAAAATCAAAATTTTTAAAAATCGTTTGGGGGATCATTTCTCCATCATAAGTACTTATGAAAAATATATATAGATTAAATTTTTATGATCAAGTGGTAAATGGGGGGTCCACTTGACGTGATCTTACTCATTGTAAACAGTGTCCTCGACAGACAAAACAAATAAACATCACACATTTTATTAAATTAACACAAATATGACCTTATAGACGCGGCATAAAGTAGCTTTTTAAATTGAATGTTCAAACGTTCTTGTATTCGAAATTTTTGAATTTCTAATCGTTTTTGAATTTGACAAGAATGTGACATTATTAAAAGAAACATTCTAGTCACTTGGACAAAGATTGAATGGAGTCGAATAGTTCTTGTATTTATTTGTGAGAAATGTTGACCACGTGGCGTACAATGTAGATGAGAATGGCGATATCTGTATAATAATTTTACTTACATTAAGAGATAGATAGAGTATAAATGTTTAGAAGATAACAATGGTTATTAGTTATGAATATGAAATAAGCACTGTTTTGCCTTAGCGTGATTCATAAATAAATAAATAATACCCAACAGTCACATATATAGTCCTGGCCCCACACTAAGATCGTCCTTTCCTCTTTAGATTCTTAATAATTTATTTTAGACTATCATTTCGTTTTCTTAATCTTTTGTTCTGCCTTTTTAAGTTTCGCACTAAATTAGATTTAAGTTTAAATTTTTGGTTGCGTTCTTTCAAATTATCTTTCAAATATAACGTCTTAGGTGTGTTAAAGATTGATGAAATTTCTGATGGTATTGGCGATCCTTCATTATTTATTGGTTCAATTGCTGGTTCCTGGAAATGAATATGTTTCCAAAAAATGATGACGCCACAATTACTGTTGTAGTAATTATGCCTAACGACCGGTTCCAATAAATGATCTCAATCCGAGAATCCAAGATAAAAATGAAAAATTAAAAAATGAAATATCGTGAGAATGAACCATTAAAATTATTATTTGACAGCGGAATGTTCAACTTTGTTCATGTTGGCAAATTTTTATGATCTGGGCACTTTGATTGAAAACATTTATTAGAATTAGCCGCAAATTATTAAATAGTCATTTTACATGGCAGTATGTACCTAGTATATGCTTGCTATTGATGAATTCTGTATCAAATATTTTTCAGCTATTACACTTGTACTGCACCTTGCCTCATTTAAACTTGTAGTTACGACAATCTAAAATAAAGTCAATAAATGTGGCAATATTTATTTATTTATTTATTTATAGGTACACCAACAGCATACATATTGTTAAATTAAATAGTAAACATTAGTTAAGGACAATGTAGCTGATGACAATTTATCACCTTTATTTTTGGTACAGCATTCTTTTTAATTTTCCTAATCCATTTTTCTGTATAATATCCATCGGAATCGGCAAAATGGTCTGAACAAACCACACTTGAGTTAAAAATTTTCTTCTCTCCTTTCTTCGGAAATAATTTTACGCCATTTATCTCTTACTATTTCATTTCATGGAAATCTGTAATTAATAAATAAAATTAATAAAAAAATCATAATTTTAAAATAAATATAATATATTTACAAAAAAAGCGACTCCATATATTTCATTGTTCCAAATCATGATTTCAAAAGGGACAAAATATTTTATTAACTGAATTCGTTAAATTAATTATTTATACACGTTTAATACTTAATTTAACATGATTAAGGTTTTAAGAATCAAGTAAGGGAATTATACTTACTTAAAATATAAATCCCATGTGTTTTGCGCTTTGTAAGAGTGTTATTTTTGCACTCTTTCACAGAGCATTTAGGCATCTTCACAGGCGAACGGTCGGCGCCCGACTGACAGCACACAAGTGCTTACTTACATTTTAAGCACTCGTTGGCTGTCCCACTTTCTGAGCGTCAACTGTGCATCTAGGTATACTTATTATTATATCGATGTATGTAGTTAATTAAATGTCATCATATATTATCTGTAATTACACGTATTACATTATATGTAATGAATTACACGTCCTTCATATATTTATTTTTCAATTTAACTTGAGGTTAGGACTAACTGTAGGTTAGTTATAGTGGTGCAAGTCGCCCTTATTGAGGCAAATCCCGACTGCGATATGTTTGCGGACAAGTGGACCCAGCTTATGCCGATGTGACTTCGTTACTGCGAAAATTTCTCCTATATATTTATGGTTTCAGATTTTTTTTATTAGTATTGTACGAATGTGTTCATTATGGAATGGTTTACAAACCGTTCTAAAATTGTTTAAATAAATAAATAAAAATAAATAAATATTAAATCCTCAAAGGACTGCCTCGGTGGCCTGGTGGTATTTCGGTACGACTACGGTTCTGGGGTCTCGGGTTCAATCCCCGGGTCGGGCAAAGTAATATTGGATTTTTCCATATTAGCCCGGAGTCTGGAATTTGTGCCCGATATGGCGATAGGCTCGCACCCTATCACATCTGGGACTGAACTAAGCTCGGCGAAATGTGGGTGTTCTAGTTCGCTAGTGCGCCTCTGCCTACCCCTTCGGGGATACAGGCGTGAGATTATGTTATGTGATGTTATGTTAAATCCCACGCAGCGCATGCAGGTACCTCCAACTATTATGATCATTTTTTGCACCGAAATTAAGTTAGACACATTTGGTTGTGTCAACATCGTAACGACTTCCGATGTTTACATAAACGATTAACTGCATCACAAGCTTCACAGGTCGCCGGCGGTTGTCAGTCGCTGTTTTTTTGATGGGCCTAAATTGGCTTATCACTCGACGAATGGCGGATACGGGATAGGAAAGCTTAGATTTACGAGTTTTTGCTGATTCAGTTTCATTTGCGAGTTTCCTTCTAGCCGCCGGAGCACTCAATCCGGCTGTGACGTGAAAGAAAATTACTGTACAAAATTATCAGACTTTTTAATAGACCTTTCTTTCTTTCTGCCTGCCCTTATACCACCTTAATGTGGGGTAGGCGCAACACACTTTTTAAAGCATGTTGCAGAAATGATTTGGCTAAGTTTTTACGACCAGCTGCCTAACGTCAACCCCCTCTGAAGGATTCAGTCCCAGGCAAATTAAATTAGGAAATTCGCTTTGCCCGACCTGGGAATCGAATTCACGAGCTCCCGGTCCACAGCCCATATGCACTGCCACTACACCAAGGAGGCGACACCATAATAACCTACTTCCATAAATCTATAATATCCATCGGCTCCAGCTCTGCGGAGCATCTAGACGGCGCCAGTTTGATAGCCAGATTCAGGGTATAGGGATGGATCAGGCAAGGATTTAGGCGATTTTGAATAATAACGTAAAATGGCGCGAAGAAAAGCTAAATGGATTTTTTTTCATATAATAGATAGATAGATAGATTGACAGACAACACTTTATTGAACACCAAAATTTTGAAACAGTAAAAATAAGAAACTTAAACTATACAATGTTACAATGTTATTAATAAGGTAGGTCAGCCTATAAAGGGCCGGTTCCAAATAAGGTCCATATTTTCAAACTTCCCGAACTTAATACTTAAACTAAAACGGATATCGCGCGACCTCTATCCAGTAACCAATCATAAAAGCGCACCGATGTCCATTGCTTTCGGGCTGGCCATTTTGTCAGTGGCTCTGAGTATTACCTCAGGGGGGACGGCGTGACTCAATTTACAAAATATTCTGATTCGATTTTGCGTCATTTTAGTAATAAAACCCGGTCGGTTTGTAATAATTCTCCAGTAGTAATATTAAAACACTTTCAGAACGTGGATTGACAGGGTAAGTTACCAAAACTATTGCTTTTTTTATCTCGATTTTGTTTGGTTTTCTCAGGGCATATATAAGTGCCTAATAAGGTCCACTTTGTTGTCTCCAAATAAAGTCCGGACCTTATTAGGGATAGACCATATTTACTTATTCCTTTTTACGTAGTTTTACAAGATTATATACACATTACGCTCACACTATTAATATAAGTATATTGTTTTCAGTTAAGACAGAATGGAAACTTCGCAAAAACGAAAACGAGGTTCAAGATGGTCTCAAATTGATCTTAAGGGTGCTATAGATGATATAAAAACAAACAAATGTCTGAGCGTGCAGCAGCTTTATAATACAATTCATTACAAATACTGTTAATCTTTAGTTGCAGTGGTTGTCATGTTTGTTATTTTCAAACACTTAATAAGGTCCAGACTATGATTAAAGAAGTATAATACCTAATAAGGTCCAAGGACCTAAGACTGAAAAAAATACTGATTTGTAACATTTTGTGATTTTCTTTACTAGGGTTAATAAAGATAAGCTTAAAACTACTATTTGTTTTTGTTTATAACTAGAAAATATATTTGTTATAACATATATACAATTCCTAAGACTTAATAAGGGCCACGACACTAATTTATATGAATTTTCGTTTTATAATTCGAAAGCCACGAAAGTATTAGTTGTTTAAAGCTATTGCTTCCTATATATGTGTTTTGTGGTATACAACGCCCTGAATCTTGTAGTTCAATTATGGACCTTATTTAGAACCCCAGTGTCCAATAAGGACCATAGACAAGCTTTTAAAAAACTCTTTTTTGTAAGTAACTGGCTATTGGTAGGTACCTTGTTTTTGTACAATATTTTCTCTTCAAAGAAAAACAGTTTATTTGATCATGTTGTCCTACCAATGAATATACTTTCCAAAATTGATTTATAAGGATTTCCAAAAACCCGGCCCTTATTAGATGCAGTTACCTTACTAATTACATAAACATAACATAAGCTCACGCCTGTATCCCCGAAGGGTTAGGCACAGCGCACTAGCGAACTAGAACACCCACATTTCGCCGAGCTTAGTTCCGTCCCAGATGTAATAGGGAGCCAGCTATCGCCATATCGGGCATAAATACCAGACTCCGAGCTTATATTGAAGAATCCAATATCACTTTGCCCAACCCGGGGATCGAACACAAAACCTCAGGACGGTAGTCATACCGAAATACATCTACGCCACAGAAGCAGGTACCTTCGACACCTATACTCATGAATATTCATTTTGCAAATTCTATTGCCATCATTCAGAAAGAAATCATTGTTGCCCTATCATAGCTGTGCCCAGTGGATGAAGCTTGTAGCAAACTCTATCGGTATAATTCTGCACGAAATGAAAACTAAGTATACTTTGAAGTGACATAATTCATCATAACAATCATAGATGGCACTACTTGAAAATTTAAATTAAGTTAGCGACATCTATTGAGTTCTGTTGTTACTATTTACGTGAGTGTGGTACAAATCGTTTCTAAATTATGATATTAGATGGCGCTACATGCAAAATGGAAATAACTTCCAGAAAGTAATGGATGTCTACCCAAATGCCTATTGACACTATTTCCTTTATCTTCTTGGAAAACGGGTCACTTCCTTCTAGAATATGGAGTAATCAGGGATGTTCATTAGGAAGCATGACAAACGACAATCTGGAAAAACAATGGCTGTTTTGACGTGTTCTGAAATACAATAATGGAAATATATACCTAGGTATCTACATAAATATTATCAAAGAAAGAAAGAAATTAACTTTATTCAGCCAACTAATAAATAGCCCTGTATATTTTAAAATAATAGATAACGAGTCGCTCTAGACGGTGTAGATTCCAGATAACGCATTGTTCGTCTGACACGATTCCACTATCTCAGAATAACTAGTGACTAGACGAATCTTATCAAGGAACTTATCGTTTGTTATGTCTAGCGAAACACATCGTATTAAGGGCCCATACTACCTCAAATGGCTTATTTTGAACCCGGATAAAATCAACAATACTGCAGCTTTTACTTTGTAATAAATATATGATAAAGTTGAGGGCTTATGTGAGTGAACATGTGTGGCGAAAACACGATTCCTTAAAATTTTCTCGATAGAAAAAAATTACAAAGTTACCTCTAAACCGAATTAATATCCCGGATTACTCATTACATACTTCAAATAAGATGGTGAAATTTTGTATAGTAACTTAGTTAAATAATACGCATAGGTTATGTGTTTTGGATTTTGAAAATAATTTGTCTTTTTATTGTAAGATCCAATTATCTAAATTTCCGCGTTTTGCGCACCGTTTTAGTCAAGACCGCCCTGCCGCCCGGCCCGCACACATTCCCCACAGAGTACTTTGTATATACTGAAACATTCCCGCTTCGGCTGTCAGACGGGGAGGTTGTGTCGCTTGCTGTCAGCATAATAAATAAATATAATTTATATATCTGGGATACTTCATCAATTAAAAACGTATTGTAGGTGATTATAATGATGATAACGAGAATATTCTAATAAATTAGTCAGTATTTTCTAGGTTTCCATTTACCTGAATATTTAGTAGATTAGAAATCCAGTCGCGTGTCAGCGGCGTAAGTATAGCAAATGTCACGGGCTCTCTACTATTACACACGGTTAGTTAGAACATAAATTATTATGTACGAAGCTGAAAGGATACTGTATTCGTAATAATAAACAACTTTTATTCTTGCAATTTTTTCAATATACTTAATACTTTCACAGATATTGCCAAACAAAGTTTTATTTTTAAATCCTACATAAAATTATTAGGTATATGTATATTAAAAATTTAAATATAAAGTATTTATATAGCAGTAACACGATTGCTCGTGGGTCAGGGTAAGTCATCTCCACCGCCCATAGATAGAGACACCCATTACAAAAAATATCATGGGTATATTGCTAACCTAAAAGGAGGGGAAAAGGGATTGATAAAGAGATTGGAATTGGACCACCGGAAATATAACTCACCGTACGATATGCAACAGCGTGCTGCCATTTTACATCGGTTTTCTGTTAGACAGTGGTATCCAACAGGTCGAGCCGGCCCATTCATGTTGTAGACGTAACTGTCAACAGCTTGGGTCTTCCATTAAAAAAATATAGTGTAATTTAAGCTTTTTACATAATGATTGACGCTGACCTACCGACACTTAATCGTCCCCTATATATATATATGTACCTTTTAATGTTGCAAGGGCTTGTACAAAAAATAAGACGAATAAATAAAATAACCATAGGATTGATTTTTAGTTTTCTAAATTTTTGCACATAATGTACGTTCGGAGCAACCTTAAACAGTTGATATTAGCGGTTTAATACTTTTGTCATTGACAAACGCGCGATTTGACGTCACGCCGTATACTTACTGAAGTTTATATACATCTAGGTTGGCCCGTGCATATTACCGCATAATTATATTTTTGCGACGAAATTTAAGTTATGTTGGTGCCACACGGTGTATTCCTGTTAACTTTGATTTCGTATAATATACAAAGTTTGTTGTAATATTTGTAAGAAACTGAAAGGATACTACAGAACTCATAATAATGAACAAGAATATATCAGTAAAAATTACAATATACCTAATACTTTCATAGATGTTGTCATTCGTGAACGATTAGATAGATAGATAACTATTTAACACCATAGTAAGGATTAAGTAAACAGTACAGACAGAACTTTAAACTATAAAATGTTACAATAGGCTGTCTTATCGCTTGAAGCGATCTCTTCCAGATAACCTTCTGAAGGGGTTAAAGGATCCGCAGATAAGCGGAGGTGTAAAGTAAAGGTTGTTATGGTCTAGGCATGCCGACATATCGGATAAATGGGCCGGAATACTTTTTGCATTACATAAACATAAAACGTAAACATAACATAAGCTCACGCGTGTATCCCCGAAGGGGTAGACAGAGGCGCACTAGCACACTAATACACCCACATTTCGTCGAGCTTAGTTACGTCCCAGATATGATAGGGGGCGAGCCTTTCGCCATATCGGGCACAAATTCCAGACTTCGGGCTGATATGGAAAAATCCAATATCACTTTGTTCGACCCGGGGATCGAACCCGAGACCTCAGGACGGCAGTCGTACCCAACCACAACCACGCCACCGAGGCAGTCGAGGCAGTTTTCGCATTAATATGAACGATATTAAAATTCTTAGATACGTCCGAAAACTGACTCTCAAGGTTATCACGAAGCGAAGAAACACTATGGCAACTCTCATCACTGATATTGCCAGATTCAGATAATGCAGAGGCATAGTGTTCGTCGTCATAATCTTAAGATTCGTCAAGATCTTAAGAAACAAAAATCTTTAATAATATGTGACGTAATACTAAAACAGCACAAAGAAGTAATTAACTCGCTCGCTTACCCCTTACTTTTAAAACGACGCGATTTTAGAACGCAACAGGTCCAGTGCAATACATCATTTGCCCAGCATATGGAGATATACATGAGGCCATATATATAAGGTCGTGTTATGTTGTGATATAAAGGAATGTTCTATAAAAGATGCAAAAATGACTGTTATTAAATGGTTATTTACCCTTGACTACTCCGAAACCGAAGATTTCCTAAAGATTATGAATTGAAATATATTCACACACGCCCACACACGCATACCAATCCCCACAAACACACACATCCATCCCCACACACACACACACCCGTCCTCACGCGCACACACACACACACACATACGCACGCACACACACACACACACATACGCACGCACACACACACACACACACACACACACACACACACACACACACACAACACGCGCACACACACACACACACACACACACACACAACACGCGCACGCACACACACACACACAACACACACACGCACACATACACATACACACCACACACACACACACACACCACACACACACTCACACTTTAACCTCTTTTGTATGTAATGGCTAATTGAACAATATTTGAGAACTCTAAAAGCACACTCTTGAAGACCCCCATGAGACAGGTTTATTCCTAGTGTGGAGGTTAACAGTTAATGTTTTATAGATAGTCACTTGTTTTCTTTAATTTAGTTTATTTTAATTGGTTTATTATAGTTGTTAATTACTGTAATAGCTGTAAGTTCACTTTTGTAATTTTCATTTGAGAACTACTAAATTTTATATTTATATTTATTTATTATATTTATAATGAATAAAAACAAATAAAATATGAAAATATAAAACAAAATTAAAATTGTAATAATAAATATAATATTCAAATACTTGTATTGTAGGCTATATTTTAAATAAGTGTTGCATTTGTTCCGGTAGGTGGACGGTCGTGAACGGCCCAAAAAGCGTTCTGGAGATATCTTCCTAGATATGAGAGCCAAGCCTCACTATGGAGGACGTGCAGCACCGTGTGAAGTGGAAGCGTTTAAGTAGGAAGACGGCCCTTGGCAGAAGGCCGGGATAAAGCCAGACAGAAAAATGTGTCGCGGGGCGTGCTACCAACATCTAAGCTACCAAGATTGTTTTATTTCAATAATTAGTTTAATCTGTAATCATTATTTAAGTGGCTATTAATGTGGTAACTTCATGATTTTGTTACTAAATCGATGATTATCTAGTGACAATGTGCTGTATAAGTCCTAGATAATAATAATTAAAAGACGCATAGTAACTATATCTTAGTTAAAATTACAGTGTGGGGGCGCGTTGCGTAAGCGGCACGTATTTTGCCGATATGTAATCGTGGGATAGGTAGTTTACTTTTTATATGAAATAAAAAATGTCCTACTATTAAGATGAGGTACGGTGTGATGGGCTGTGGACCGGGAGGTCGTGGGTTCGATTCCCAGGTCGGGTAAAGCGAATTTTCTAATTTAATTTGCCCGGGACTGGATCCTCCGGAGGGGGTTGACGTTAGGCAGGTAGCTGGTTAAACTAAAATCTTAGCCAAATCCTTTCTGCAATATGCTTGAAATAGGGTGTTGCACCGACCACTCATGAAAGTGGGTTATGGGCAGGTAGAAAGAAAGATTAAAATGACGTACGCTATCTACGGTAGAAATATTTAATAATGATACATTATGTTGGCCAAGGCTCTCTACACACTTTCCGACTAACCCTGTATATTTTTTTTCACCTGCCTTTATTCCATCTTTAAATTTATTGTTCCGTTGTATAAGGATAAGGAGTCACGGCAAGACTATCAGAGTACGTTCTTAGTGTTGTCGGCAAATTATATGCGAAAGTTCTGATTGAAATGGGTAATGTATGAGACGAATAATAAGTTATAGAATGTACAAGCGGGATTTTGAAAGAGTATGGGATGTGCGGATTAGATCTTCTCCCTACGAAGCTTTCCGGAAAAATTCTCAGCCAAAGAACGAAAAGTCTTTTGCGCCTTTGTAGACTTGGAGAACGCCTAGGACGAATTACAGACAATGGTAATAATTATGGATGATGCATTTAAAAGGAAAGGAGAAAATTAATGTAACTAAGACGAAAAGTATGTTTAAAGAAATGAAAGTATAACAGAGTGCAAAATTATGATAGGTAACGAGAGAGTAGAACAAGTGAAAGACTTTGTATATCTGGGTTGTATATTTATAAGTGATGGGAAGCATGATAGCGACATTAAAAGACAAGTATGTGCAGGTAATCGAGTTAATGGAGCGCTGAACACCTTTATGAGTAGCTGAAAGGTCTCTAAAAAGACACGATTGGCCGTTCATAAAGAAGTGTTAGTGCCCACACTTATAAATGAGAGTGAAAGTTGGGTGTGACAGAACAGGCATGAAAGTAAGATCAGTGGGCTTACGGCTAACTCTTATGTCATTCCTATACATTTATTCTATTAGTACGCTATATATAGCGTACTCTTATCTCATTCCCATATATTTACTATTCTATTCGACTAGCGCATAAGCTACTTGGCTAAGCCCGCAGGGTGGTGGAAATGAGAGCATGAAGGAGCATGTGTCGCGTGATAGAGTGTGAAATAAAGTGGTGTTGGATCTCTGTCGAGTGAAAGAATATGTAGTGATAAGAAATAGAAAGGGATGTTGAGATGGTTCAGACATATTGAGAGGATAGATGATAGGAGATTGTCGAAACAGTGACACAAGACGAGTGTGCATGGAAAAGTCGGTATAGGGCGACCGCATCGCACTTATATTGGGCAAATTGATGATATATTGACTAAAGAACAGATAAAAAACTAAACCGACTCTAATGAGATCATGATAGTAGATGAGGCGAAAGTAGTATGTCAGAATCGGGCAAAGTGTAAATCTATAGTCTCTTCCTACCCCTATGGGATACAGGCGTGATATTATGTAGGCGTACGTTTATTCCACCTCAGTATGGAGTCGATGCAACACATTGTTAAAGCACGTTGCAGAGGTGTTTGGCCTTAGTTTTTACAATGGGCTACCTGTGTAATGGCCCACCCATAAAGTAAAAAACGCCTGCCCGATCTGGAAATGGATTCCAGGACCTCATAGTGTTCACACCCGATATATGCTACCAATAGTGAATAGATCAATGAGGCAAGTTATAAATACTTCAGGAGCCATGTATTAATTAATTGCTAGTTTTGGAAAAAAAGGACGTGATGGAGACTATAATTGGAAAGGTCCGACTGGTCACTCTATTAGGATTTCCGATTGGTGTGCGCAGTCTTCAACATAGATGGATGTCAAAAATTCTTCAGAGTCGGAACTCTTATATGAAAAATTGAGGAAACTCCTGAGAACGAGGGTTAACTCAGCCCCGGACGTCTTAAGAACCACCACGGGAATACGATCAGCCATGCTCGACTTTCGAATGTCCAAGATTCAGGCTCTCGCCTGGCCGCATACAGGTTGATATGGATTCATGTAGTACTCCACACACGCTGCGCCGGTGCAACGTCCAGTAGCGTGGCTCCACCATTGTACAAAATCGAATTTGAGCCAAAGGGTTCAACTCAAAGATGAGTGTTATTTTACTGTGGTTATCAAGTTTACGCAGTGACTGCAGATTAAGCTAGTAGAAACTGCTTTACATTGCGATGACAAGTCACCAAAAGCTCGATTTCCGAGATAGCTTTTCTGTCGCCCTTCAATTTTGCATAGGTATTTTCCCTTGGCCCTCCTGTTGGATTCGAAAGCTGTACGTAACTTTTCTTTCCCTTCCTTAGATATAGGGCTCCAAGCCTAAAAGATGACATTTCACGCCAATTATGCGGGCTGTTTAAGACGTGCAGTGACGGCGCCGACATTGTTATACTAGCTGTGAATTGGAATTCTGGTATTGGCAGTGAATCATTTAATTCCCAATATCCACATCCTTGACTTAGTCCGTAGAGATGTGAGGATCATCGGGTAAGAAATAAGAGTTTTCTCCATATTCTCGTTTCTATGGAGAAAGAACGCAAAGAACTGACGAATATTAAATTATTTTGGTTAAGTACACGGATTATTTATAAAATCTTTAAATGGCAATATCTATGAAACATCAGGTACAATTTTGCAAATATAAAAGTTGTTTATTATTACGAATCCTGTAGTCTCCTTTTAGTTTTCTACATATATTGGGACTAACTCTATATACCACCGCTAAACATCAAACACTGGAGGAGCCGCTTAAACCTATCTGACAAGAAACTGTCCCCATCCAGTGGAGGAACATTGACATCCGTTTCTCTACAGGTTTGTCAACGGAAGTTCCAGCAAGGAGAACTTATAGCACAGGTGGGCTGTGTGACTGGTTAAGAGGACACCTAAACCAAAGTTATCTTGTAAGAAAAGTTACCTGATGGTTCGATGATCCATGGCTCAAACATAACTTTCTAAGCCCGACAGACAGCGTCAGCGCTGACACGCCATTGAAAAGTTTTTTAATTGTACTAAAATAAATTGTGCCTCGATTGTGTGTTACTATGTGTGTAAACTCTACCTCCGGGGTTTAGTTGTATTTAAGTACGACTACCATCCTATATGAAAAATTGAGGAAACTCCTGAGAACGAGGGTTAACTCAGCCGCGGACGTCTTAAGAACCACCACGGGAATACGATCAGCCATGCTCGACTTTCGAATGTCCAAGATTCAGGCTCTCGCCTGGCCGCATACAGGTTGATATGGATTCATGTAGTACTCCACACACGCTGCGCCGGTGCAACGTCCAGTAGCGTGGCTCCACCATTGTACAAAATCGAATTTGAGCCAAAGGGTTCAACTCAAAGATGAGTGTTATTTTACTGTGGTTATCAAGTTTACGCAGTGACTGCAGATTAAGCTAGTAGAAACTGCTTTACATTGCGATGACAAGTCACCAAAAGCTCGATTTCCGAGATAGCTTTTCTGTCGCCCTTCAATTTTGCATAGGTATTTTCCCTTGGCCCTCCTGTTGGATTCGAAAGCTGTACGTAACTTTTCTTTCCCTTCCTTAGATATAGGGCTCCAAGCCTAAAAGATGACATTTCACGCCAATTATGCGGGCTGTTTAAGACGTGCAGTGACGGCGCCGACATTGTTATACTAGCTGTGAATTGGAATTCTGGTATTGGCAGTGAATCATTTAATTCCCAATATCCACATCCTTGACTTAGTCCGTAGAGATGTGAGGATCATCGGGTAAGAAATAAGAGTTTTCTCCATATTCTCGTTTCTATGGAGAAAGAACGCAAAGAACTGACGAATATTAAATTATTTTGGTTAAGTACACGGATTATTTATAAAATCTTTAAATGGCAATATCTATGAAACATCAGGTACAATTTTGCAAATATAAAAGTTGTTTATTATTACGAATCCTGTAGTCTCCTTTTAGTTTTCTACATATATTGGGACTAACTCTATATACCACCGCTAAACATCAAACACTGGAGGAGCCGCTTAAACCTATCTGACAAGAAACTGTCCCCATCCAGTGGAGGAACATTGACATCCGTTTCTCTACAGGTTTGTCAACGGAAGTTCCAGCAAGGAGAACTTATAGCACAGGTGGGCTGTGTGACTGGTTAAGAGGACACCTAAACCAAAGTTATCTTGTAAGAAAAGTTACCTGATGGTTCGATGATCCATGGCTCAAACATAACTTTCTAAGCCCGACAGACAGCGTCAGCGCTGACACGCCATTGAAAAGTTTTTTAATTGTACTAAAATAAATTGTGCCTCGATTGTGTGTTACTATGTGTGTAAACTCTACCTCCGGGGTTTAGTTGTATTTAAGTACGACTACCATCCTGAGGTCTTGGTTTCGACCCCCGGTTCGGGCAAAGTGATATTGCATGTTTTCAATATCAGCCCAGAGTCTAGAATTTGAGCGCTATGTGGCAATAGGTTCGGCCCCTATCGCATCTCGGACGGAACTAAGCTCGGCGAAATGTGGGTGTTCTAGTCGCTAGTGCACCTCTGCCTACTCTTTCGGCGGTACAGGCGTGAGCTTATGTTTTTGTAAATAAATTGTCCTAATGCGTCGTAAATGCGGGCCCGCCACGCTACGTCACTTGTTTGTCTTATCAACACCGCTTGACCTCCTATGACGCCATTAGTGTATGAGCGAGACAACGTACGATAGCGCACTCTAGCAGAGACAGGTAGCGGGTGCAAAATTTGAATTTGAGCTGAGGTACCATGCGCTCTTAACAATATATACGATATTCAATTAGTACAATACAACGCAGACATTCAACAGTACATAGACGGGGTAACAGAACGAAATTTGTGATCGAAAAGTTGTGACCTCGTGGTCATAAGTCACTCAGTCGTTAACATACGCGCGAAGTCATGCCAGCGTAATGTTTAGAGACAATAAAATTGTCTTATGCGCGTAAAAAACTAACCGAACGAAGAGGAAATAATGTTCGAGAAGGAGTCGGTGTGGACGCAACACCGAAGCTGAACTAACGAAAGCGTTCTGTCCCGTTCGGTCGTGCGTAGGATAACTGTTGTGTGAACGCAACAGCGAAGACTCGCGAATGTTCGGAAACGTTCGACGCCCATCGCCGATGGCCCTTCGCGAACATCGCGGCATTATGTGATTCTTGAACATTCTAGGATGTAATTTGTAATAAGCGTCCTCGCGTTGTAATAAGTAGTCGATGACGTTACTGTCGTTTGAGTTTTTTTTTAAGGAATCTTGCTATTATCATCATCACCATCAGCCATAGGACGTCCACTGCTGAACATAGGCCTCCCCCAAAGATTTCCAGATCGATCTATTGGAAGCGGCCTGCATCCAGCGACTTCCTGAACGATCCGTAAAAGAACGAAAGTCATCGACATAGCCCAGAGGATTAGCAAGTTCAAATGGCAGTGGGTAGGGCACATAGCTCGTAGAACTGATAGCCGATGGGGCAGAAAAGTTCTCGAGTGGAGACCACGTTCCGGCAAGCGCAGCGTAGGACGTCCACCTACAAGGTGGACCGACGACCTGATAAAGGTCGCAGGAAGTCGCTTGCTATTATAGTGAGTGATATTAAATCACAACGATATTTAAGAGTCCTCGTGAGTCGTGACCCATTATTAAATAGTTAATTGTGGGGCTTAAAATAAATAACATGTGGGATACCATTTATTGAATTATTTCGAGGTAACATTAACATCTACTCTAAACAACTAGTATATTTAATTTATATTATTATAATCAATTAAATTTTAAGAAATAGCCGCAGCTACATATTCCAATATTAATATCAATTAGGCGATTATTCTACAAAGAACATAATAATAGTATTAATTAAAAATTCACAAAACATCTTATTTCAGAAATTATAACTGAAGATTGTTTTATAAAATTGATTTAAAAGGTTATAAAAGGTTACAAATTATAAAATAATTTTAAATAATATGTACCCTTGAAGTGTACGAATTCCGATACACTTACGACCAAAAAAATGGACTATCCAATGAGGTACAATAAATACCTTTATCTAAATAGAAATTACGAAGGAGACATTCCAACCTGCATTCATATCACTAGATTCGAGTCATTCATGTAAAAATACCCTTAAAATATATAATACTATAAAATCATCTCTTAAATAATTTTTAAAATTTCAGTCACAAATTTAACTTATGGAATTAGATACATAGCATATAAAAATAGATATTGATATATTAATTATAAATAAAATATGTAAAAAACATTGGAAAAATCAGATAGGACTAGAGTCAATAATAACTGATATGATTTTAATGGTAGCTTGACACATTCGCTCAGGGGATTAATATATAGATATATAGACATATAGAAAAAGAACGCCGATATTTTTGATTTGACTATTAATCTAGAAATGTTATGAATTTCAATTTAGATTATTTTTTTAAAATTTTGTAATCAGACACCACTAGGATGTTTCATCATCATCATCATCATCATCATCATCAGCCATAGGACGTCCACTGCTGGACATAGGCCTCCCCCAAAGATTGCCAGATCGACCTGTTGGAAGCGGCCTGCATCCAGCGACTTCCTGGGATGTTTGCCAAATGGTCAATAAAAATTCGCTAGTAATTTGTTTTTGCTTTCAATACCGAACAATTTTTTAAGCGAAATCCATAACATCAATACATAGTTTCATACTATTATGTTATATATTGAATTAGTTAGTGAATTTACGTCTATTGATATCAATTATTATTATGCGTAGTCAAATGAACTAGATTACATTACAAGAGATCATTTAAATCATTTCTGTTGAATTGGTGAAGGTTTTCAGTTGGTCCAGTTCTTGGGCAATTTTAGCGCAGTCAGCTCGGGTCTTCTTGCATCTCATTTGCAGCCCATTCAGTTGATTCTATAAATAATATTGCGTCGATAAACGAAAATGTTTTTGCGCAGAAGTAATCAAAGTAGATTACGTAATGATTACAATCGCTATGCTTGCAGGATTGGGGACATGTTGTCCCTAATACGCCCGAATGGTCAAACACTACTCAACTTTTTACATTGATTTTCACCATACAAATTTGGCAGACTTAACGCCGCCTTAAACGACGTAAGGCGGCCTTAAGTGTATGAGTATTCGGCGTATAGTTTATTAAATTATAATCATACAGCAACCGAAAATTAAAGAAATAAAAACAAGTTATGGGTTTTTCTTGTTTTTTTTTTATATAGCAGAGACTGGCAAACGAGCAGGTGGGTCACCTGATGGTAAGTGATCTCCACCGCCCATATATATACACCTAAGACACAAAAATAATGAATGATGCGTTGCCACCCTAAAAAGGGGAATGGGGATCTGGAAAGGGAAGGGGGGAATTGGGCCATCGGAAGTCTCAAAAGTGGACAGTGGTATCAAACCGGTAAATTTAATAGACGCGGAAAATGATTTCGAGGAATAAGAAATAAACATCAAATCGAGCATGCATGTTCTGAGGACATAATAATATTTCCAACCTAAGCCTCTATTTCAATCCCCCTTATATCAAGGGGATAGTAAAGGTACCTAAGATTCTCGCAACTCGCACTCCATAACAGCATATTATATACGAATTTTATACATAAATACGGAATTGAGGTGTGGTTTCAAATTAGGGGTCGATACAGGTCAGATGTTAAAATAGGTCAGGGCTCTAAACCGATCAGGCATCGAGATATAATTGCGTTCCGAAACTTCCCCCCTACCCCCTTCATACCCGTTATACCTGGCAAGCGCTGGCCTTTTGGGTCATCAAAAAGCAGCTCTCAATCACGTCCTTGAAGCGGTCCTTCTCGGTGTCATGGTGTTTCTGCGCCTCCGCTAGCAGTTTGTCGGTGCGGTCTTTATACTCCATTACCACTGGAAAATATTTAACTTCATATCGCAATACCTGATAAAATAATTGATAAAAAAATTTACATATAAGGGAACGTACCCATATTACGCGACCCGTTTTGGGGGAGAGGGGGGAGGTCTTCAAAATACCACGCTTGGTCACAATTTCTTAGGTTTTCGTCATGTAGTCAATATCCTTTAGGAAAATCTCGTGCTTTTTCGTCTTCTTCAAGTATGGCGCGCAGCGTTTAGCTCTTTTTAAAGTCACAAGTGGCCACACATCACAATATTATGTATTTTAAATTTTCTTAAAAAAAATATTTAAAACTATATTTATAAATTACTAAGTGAAAAGTTTGGTCTTGGCATATACTACGGGTATATGCAAAGACGGGTATATGAAAAGAGGGGTATAAAAATTGTAAAAAATATGTCACGTAATATGGGTACATTCCCTAAGTACACACAACCTACCTTCAAGCTGGTGTCTTGTGGCCTCTAGCTCTATATTGCACCGCTCCGAAGAAAAGTTCTTGTCGTAGTGATCCTGCACGCCTCTTGAAATGAAACATATAGCACTCACTAACGTCAACGCTATGGTCAGCGTTGTAAACAACTTTCTATTAGACCAATCCCACATTATCTCCATTTTCACTCCGTAACGGGTGTCAATTGTGGAAGTAATGTTGAAACAGGTGGTCTGATCGGGGTCCGGTTAGGGAATGACTTGTGGATGTACTTAGACGCGGACCTGCGCAAATCTGTCACAATCCTATATTGATTTTGAACCCTTCACCTTTAACGCAACTGCCCAGTTCCATTTTATTGATGCATTCTTGTAAATTAAGTGCATGTATAGTTTCAAGTTAATATTGGTGGTAGGATATTCGTATCCGACCGGATGGCGACCACAGTACAGATGATGCTAAAACCTGCCATAGTGACCCACACTCCGTGTGTGGTTCGCGTTCTAGGATCAGCCAGTGTACTTCCGGTACTCTCGAGGGGCTTGCGGCACGACTTGATGGTTGGTTGGAATGAGTATGAGGGTATCCCTGTGTTTGCATCGGTCATCCGCCTGTCTTGTCGCAAGCCCCTCGAAATAATATTTCCCTCTTCGGTCAGAGTGTGAAGAAGCATAAATAATCCGGAATGATCCCGGCAATCACTGATTGTACTTCCGCAAATAAAACACAAAATATTCACAACAATTTATTTAAAATTTTGTAATAATATTAACAACTTTTCTAGAATAAATATTGTTCAATTACACTTTTAAAAAATTAGTTGCCTATAAAATTTTTGTATTAGTATAAATCGGATAAGGTATATTGAATTGTGTTGTAGATACAATAGAATATGATATTTATAAAAATATATTATGTTCTAGTTATGCTTATTTATAATAATGAATAATTATTATTTCCAAATTATTACATTAAGTAATAAATAAATTCACCCAGCAATCATACACTTAGTTCTGACTCCACAACAGTTACGTGTATGGTGGGTATTAGAAACTATGAGAGAATTTTGGTCTCTACACCCAGACCCGAATCAATTATTTGTCGATCACACAAACATTTGTCTCGGCGCGAGAATGGAATCCGTGCCCTCTCGCTTCACAGCGAACTAGTCGCCGGATGCGCCGCGCCGGCACTCTTTTACATTTAAAATAACAATTACAATTTTATTACATATAAATACATAATTTTGGAATCCAATACACTTACGGCCAAAAAATCGGCCCACACACAACTTTCAATTATTGTACAAAATACGTATAACTACAGGTAAATCACAAAGGTATTAATAAATAAAAACGTTCACACTTTTTTATAGTAGTACAATATTAACACAGGATGTTAAAAATGTAACATGATTGGAAGTGTGTTTCGCCGACCAATTGCTATAAATATCTGCCTAAAACTAAACATAAACTTAAATTAAAATATCAGTCCATCAATATAATATACTCTAGATGCACAGTTCTTTGCAAATATCCTCCTAAAAGTGGTCTCCGAAATAAAACAAAGAAAAATATCACAAGTTCTAATTAAATCAACACAAATATAACCCTATGCACGTGTTATAAAGTAGCTTTTTTAATCAAAGTGATCAAGCATTGTTAAATTTAAATTTTGAAATTTAGAATTCTATCGGCGTCCGACTGTAGGGAAAACGAGTGCTTAAGCACTCCTTTGCTGTCCCATTTTCCGAGCGTCAACTGTGCATCTAGGTAAATAAAATATCGATGTATCAGTCATAAGAAAATGGAATTGAATATGCGTTATTTAAAAAAGTTATTTGATACATCACATACATTCTTACAAATAAACTATATAGAGACTAGATACTTTAAAATTGTGATTTATACATTTTAGATGCCCTTATAAAAATATTTAAGCGCTGCTTATCTTTAACCATAGGTTGTCCCTTTCATTTTTAAACAATGTAACGCAAGGAAAAGGTGACTGGCTGACAAAGAGATAAGCGAAAATGTTTTTATAAGTAAAGTCCTATAAGAGTATATTATACTAGTGACGTGCACAGACATTTTGATCAGAGTAGACAAAAACCTTGTAAAATTATTTTCGTCAACTCTTACATCATCATTACTGTCATCATCATCTCCATATGAAATTGAAATATTATCCGGGCGCTGGTATTTTGAAAATTTGATTTTTGATCATGATTTACAATTTTTAAATAGCGAATTGTCAAGGTAGACAGTCTCTTTGTCTATATGGATTACACATTCGCCACTGTATTACACATTCGCCAGGCTCTATATTACGTTATAAAATACATGGATTATTATTATTAAACAAAACTTAATTGAGGGTTCATAATTAAACAAATTACAAATGTATAAAGCTATATAAAATAAATAACTTTTGTTATACATTAATATTATAGTAATACACATATTAGATTATTTAAAGAAAAATGTTCTATTGACAACACAAGCTTATAAAATCTTTGATATAACGAGTTCTAAGGAACTGTTTAGTATTACGCTTAGGAACCGATTTTTCTAAAGCCAGGAAATTTTGATGTTTTGACAGTTAATGTAAGTCCAACATCATCGATATATTATTTACCTAGATGCACAGTTGACGCTCGGAAAATGGGACAGCAAAGAAGTGCTTAAGCACTCGTTTTGCCTACAGTCGGACGTCGATAGAATTCTAAATTTCAAAATTCAAATTATAAAACGCTTGCTCATTTCGTTTAAAAACCTAATTTATAACATGTGCTTAGGGTTATATTTGTGTTGATTTAATTACAACTTGTGATTGTTTTCTTTGTTTTATTTCTGAGACCACTTTTTAGGAGGATATTTGCAAAGAACTGTGCATCTATGGTATAATATATTGATGTCCAACATCTATCAAGTAACAACAGTATCACTCAGCTTAAAGTATCTAGGAGATTAATCATCATCAACACAATGGCCACAGGATGTTCTGGGGAAATACTCGGGTGATTTTTTAGTAACAGATTTATGAAATCCTCTTGTTGGCAAAATCACTAATATCTTGACGCAGCTCATATATTTTTTTAATAAATAAAGTTGTTTGGCTAATGAAAAATCGACCCTAAAATGATTTTTTTCCTAATTTTCTACTTCATTTCAAATCTATAGGCAGAGGTTACATAACAAAAATAATAAGGCAGTAATACAATTTTTTTTTTATTTATTTAGAACCAGCGATAGCTCAGTTGGGAATGGTACGGACTGCCAAGATGAGTGTCGGAGGTTCGAGTCTAACCCCAAAAAGAGCAAACACCTCTGACTTTTCTATGTTAAGTGCGTTTTCATTGTGAAATATCGCTTGCTATAACGGTGAAGAATTTCGAAGGTATGTGACCTACCAACCCGCATTAGGCCAGTGTGGTAGATTAAGGCCTAACCCCTCTCATTAGGTAGAGGAGGCCCGGGCCCAGCAGTGGGACAGTAATATTACAGGGCTAATATTATATAAATATTTTTAGGCATATACTTCAATGTTCAGTAAAAAATCCATAATATTCTATTTTGAAAACATTTGACTGTATGCTATTTATCTAATAATAACTATCATAGTCTTATTCTTTGGAATTAATTTGAATGGTGATTGTGGTACATAGTTCACCTTGGGCTCGTGGCAATCTTGAGTTTGTTCAGCTCATCGGTAACTCTCTCGTAGTCAGCTCTGAGCTTCTTGCACTCGGCTTGTAAATCATCGAACTGGTTCTTGAAATATTAAATATCCAAATGAATATATTAAAATGATCAGATGGCAAAATTAGGGTCACCTAATGGTTGTTACATATTGGCAGGATATAGGAGCAATGGACTGGAAATTCCTGAGTTCCAATCCTAGGTTGTAGGTAGGAACTTTGTGTAGGTTGTACTATTAAAATTTTCTCAATAATTCTTGTGAAAATTGTCAGTTCCTTCTAGAAGTCCAGAGGGATAACATCAGGCAAAAGGTAAATCGTCAAAACTAAGAGTGGGCTATGGGCACATAGACACAAATGTATGTCACATTTACGATTCTTTCTACCTGCCCCCCATAATAACACACTTTCACCAGCATGTTGCAGCAAGGATTTGGGTAGTTTTACGACTGACCACCTGCCTCACGTCAACAGCCCACTGAGGAACCCAGTCCCAGGTAAATTGTTAGAAAAACAAACCACCCTACCTGGGAATCAAAACTAGGACCAAGTTCACAGCCCATATGCACTGGCAGTAGACCAAGTAGGTTAATGTGAATTTGATTGAAAAATTATTTGTGCTTAAAATGAATGATCAGTTACACTACATTACTGATTTCTTAAGTTTACGCGAATATTACACATTGAAATAAAACTTTTTTTACAGATTCTATCACGATTAGGTTTTAATTATTATTCCCGACGTTTCAAAGGCTTTGCAGTCTTCGTTGTCTGACCCGTGACAACGAAGACTAATAATTAAAACCTAATCGTGATAGAAACCGTAAAAATAGTTTTATTTATATACACTACATTAATCTCTCGATGAATGATCTGGTATTATTAAGATTGTTACCATAAGGGATTAAGGGTGAAATGGTTCCAGAGAGGAGAGCTGATCGGCGATCAGCGATCAACAGTTTTTACTGCTGGAGACATCCCTATCATCTATATCTATACAAATAAATAAAATTAGTGTTTGTTTGTAATTGCAAATCGACAGCTTTTCATTAAATGCATATGAAAGTATATATGGTACTTATGAAAAATCATTTTTATATACTTGTCTCAGTTTCCTGCTCATCTCAGTATGACAGGACTTTCACTGATAGCTGATGTTGTTAGGACTAACATAGGCTAATTTTAATCATCATCATCAGGCATAGGACGTCCACTGCTGAACAAAGGCCTTCCCCAAAAATTTCTAAATCGACCTGTTGGAAGCGGCCTGCATCCAGCGACTTCCTGCGACCTTTATCAGGTCGTTAGTCCACCTTGTAGGTAGTAGTTCCTTGTAGCTTTAATACTCAAATATAAATTTCCACATGAACAGATATGTGGGCAATAGCTAGTAAATAATAATACCTGACAGAGTACAGACTGCTGTTTCATAGTGAAGCAACTCTCCACTACATCTCTGAAGCGGTCCTTGTCAGCCTCATGGTACTTCTGTGTGTCCGTCAGCAGCTTGTCAAGACGGTCTTTATACTCTGTCACAACTGTAACAATAGATAAACACCCATTCTGTTTACCCTTAATAACATAACATAACATAAGCTCAAGCCTGTAGCCCCGAAGGGGTAGGCAGAGGCGCACTAGAGAACTTGAACACCCACATTTCGCCGAGCTAAGTTCCGTCGCAGATGTGATAGGGGGCGAGCCTTTCACCATATCGGGCACAAATTCCAGAGTCTGGGCTGATGTGGAAAAATCCAATATCACTTTGCCTGACCCGGGTATCGAACCCGAGACCTCAGAACCATAGTCATACCGAAATACCACGCCACATAATACACCACGCGACCGAGGCAATCGGCAGTCAGGCAGTCGTTTACCCTTAATGTGTGCTTGATTACTTTTACACAAGGGGGAATAATTTTTTCCTCACATAAAATTTTTTAACCCGTTGGAGACGGCACATGTATATGCACTCAGTAATGAGTGATGGGCGGCTCAGCTTTCGGAGGCTGAGACACTTATGTAACATATCGACCTATCCAAAGAATAAAGTTACATATGATAATGAATCAAAATTGCTTTTATATTTTTTTGAGCTTCAATAAATAAATACACCCAACAGTCACCCACATAGTCCTGACCCCACACTAGGTGTAACCTGTATTGTGGGTATCAGAAACTACAAGAGACTTTTAGTCTCACAACACCCAGACCTGAAACAAATATCTATGGGCCACACAGACATTTGTCTTCATGCAGTAATCAAACCTGTGACCTCATGTTTCACAACTGACTACTCACCCGCTGCGCCCACAAATTGATCTATATATTTAACTAGTAATTTTTCTATAAGTTATGACACAATAACAAGTGAAATTATGACATACTTTAAAAAAATATTTACTAGTTAAATATACAGCTCAATTTAAGCTCAGAAAAATAAGAAATGTGGGTGTTCTAGTTCGCTAGTGCGCCTCTGCCCACCCCTTCGGGGATACAGCCGTGAGCTTATGTATGTTAAAAATAAGAAAGTAATTTCGATTCATTATCATATGTAACTTATTCTTTGGATATGTTGATATATATGTGCCCTCTCCAACGGGTTAATAGGCCTCCAATAGGGAGGTAAGGGAATGCACATTCACACATCCCGGCATCACAGACATGTAGTGTTGTTTTATTACAGAACTATATAATATGTACCATTGAGTTGATACTTGACGGATTTCAGCTCGGAGAGACAGCGGTCAGTTGTCAGAGACTTCTCGTGCTGCTGTAGCAGGCTGTTTGTGTAGTACCTTAGTCCTACAACTCCCATTAAGAGGAACATGCATATCGCATAAAGCTTCTTTCGCGACCAATATGCGACGAACTTTACAAACATGTTATAAACAAATCGTTGGATGTTCAAATACTGTTAGAGGCATCGGTTTACCTACAATGCACCTGACCCTTGAAATAATGAGGATTTCATTGCATAAATTATTTGTATTTGGATTGTTGATATAAAAATAAACCAACCAAAGAGCATACCAACAACTTTCACTCACTGACACGCATAAACACAAACCACAAACTACATAGATTTTTTTTTTTTTTTTCCCTTTCGGGAAGGCAAAGGGATCTAGCCCATACAGCCTCGTCTTAAGTGCTTTTTTTTTCTTCATTTCCTTATATCTAATTTTTCACAAGTGCCATGAAATCGGATGTGTTCGAATTCAAGGCCCTGCTGAAGTTTTGGCGTCAATTCCTTCCAGTTTGATGCTTTTTAGACGATTTTCTCGCAGCGGAGGAGTCGAACATGGTCGACACATCCACCCGACAAAAAGCGTCCAAAATCACTTATTTCAAAGCTTCCATATACTGTCCATCTTCGTTGATGTTTATTGCTTAGATACACATCACATTTAAACTACAAGCACAACTTTAGACTAGAATAAGAAATAATTAAAACAAGCGACCACCCGCACCGTCAGAATTCCCGCCAAAAACTCCCAAACTACATAGAGATACTACGTGTGACATAAAGCACAGAGGCTAGGGATGTCAACTCCAGTTACGCTTAAATCGAGTGTACTCGAGATGGAATCTCCCTAACTTGAGTTGGATTGCTGGGGTGAATGAAGAGCGACGAGGGTCGTGATCCATTGCGTATATTTTCGATGATAGACAGGAAGAAGTTACTGAGTGTAACATAAGTATAGAAGGTGAGAAAGTAGAACAAGTGGAAGAGTTTGTATATTTGGGAAGTATGATAACGAGAAATGGAAAGTGTGATGGGGATATTGAAAGAAGAGCGGCAGGTAATAAAGTGAACGACGTGGCGTCTTGCGCGCGGTTGTGGGTAGTCAGGCGATGTGGCAGAAGGCTCGAATGGCTATCCACAATGGTATGCTGATACCGGCTTTTTATATTTGACATCCATAATATCATACCTGTGGCCTATATATTCTTCTGATTAACTTTTTAGGCATAATTTACTTTCATAAATATTTTTCTGCATTTTCATAGATTAGGAACGCCGTTAAATTAGCCAGTATAAGAAATGTACTAATGGGTCACTATTATCTTGTTTATTGTAATGTAAAACGAATACTTACATTTTAAAATCTCACTTAATATGTACTTCATACTTGATTATGTTATTATTGAACTAATAGGGAACTTGCGTGTAATTTTTTTATTGGTTCATTGTAAAGAATTACGTCTCAAATAAACACACCAGAAACAAAAACATAAAAATATGCACAAATCATTTAATTATCGCAAGTCTAAATATGACTTACAAAACCCCGCGCTAAAAAATGACGTGACGTCACAGCTTAAAAATTGCTTTTTGTCAACATCTCAGTTGACACTGACGTCTAGTGACCTTGTCTGGAATGACGTTTGAACCGCTATAATTGCCTATCGTTTAAAATTTCCCCAAAAATGTTAAAGCTATTTCATTAACTAACGAAGTAAAAATAAGTTGCACTCTTGAATCTTGTGCGGAGAGGTGGGAAAGTTACATTAAGAAAATAATTTGGAAAGAGGAGGACCCCCGAAATCTCATTCATCAAGCACCATACTAAACATAACAACAGTTTTCCGCAAAATTGGGAGTAATACCCCAACCTGGAAACACTGCCTAATGCAACGACGTCACTTGGGTTTTGCAATAACGTTCCATTACACTTAATTTCTAGTTAAGATATTTTGTAAAATATCAATTATTTTATACTACAAATTTCATCATAGCACATTTCAAGGTTTTGTTTATTGATTTATCAACACAATTTCTCGTTATAATTTTCGTGCAAGTTCCCCATTCAGTTCAGCAGGGGACATTTTGTAGTTGACGATGATGATGAATCTCAGAAATTCAGAATGCATCGTGTCAATTATATTAATAGTTGATATTTTATTATCCCTAAATAATTTTGAAAATCTTTAATAAATAAAATAAAACCACCAATGCATAATGAATGTACAAAAAGAATCACTCATCTCACTCAATCATGTATCTACTGCTTTAAAAACAAAAAACAAAAAAATGGAATAAAATTGTAATATCTATTTATTCATCCACATTTAAGCCGCGTCTCCTGCACTAAAACATTACACCAAACACCTACACAAAACATGTATTTTTTATCTACGATCGATTGTTTTACGAGCAGGAGATAGCTAAAATCGTTGTTTTGCGTATTTGGTTTTGTGTAATGTTTCGAGAATAACTAGCGCAAGAGACACGCCTTAAGTACTAACCGGTCAATTTATTCTCCTCTCTCACTTTAATTATAATTGTCTCAATACATCCAATGGCACGTCACCTGCACCTATTTTTTTTCGAAACAAAACACAAAACACACCTAGACAAAACAAAGTTTTTCATTGTCTCCTGTTCATATAAAATGGACCATAGACAAAAAATTTTAGAAATACCATGTGTTGTGTAGGATTTTTGTGTAATGTTTTAGTGCAGGAGGCGCGGCTTTAGATCAATACATATTTATTACGATTCAGTTCCATATTTTTAATATTATCGCGAAACAGAATCATTAAACTAGAAAAAACAAATCATTCATCCAATTTCACCCCGATAACTTGAGTCAACTCGAGTTACTTGAAGTTTAACTCGAGTTAACTCGATTCGAGTTTATCCCGAGTTGGCACATCACTAGCACATACTAACTATTGACCATTGTCATGTTCTATATCCTCTTTGGTTGCCAACTTCATTATCTAAGTTGCCAACGGATGTGCACAGACTAAATATTAGAGATACCAGGTGTTAAATCTGAAAAAAATATTTTTAACCTTTGACGAAATAAAAATGAAGGCCATAATCAACTTAAAACTAGCTTCTCTGTCTGTTTCGTGCATACATTTTACGAGCTTATAAATTTATTTTATTATCATCATCAGCCACAGGACTTCCACTGAAGGAGTGTTGTACGTATGAATCCTTCACTTAGAGCATACTTGTAACGTCTTTGATCCTTAACAACAAATTACAAATAAGCCAAGCTCCGTTTAACCTGCGTCTCTGTTTTATATTCTTTGTAAGTCGACAGTGATGGAGAGATTTATCATCTCTCGTCACGTTGAATATTCATCAGCATACTCCATCTTAAGAAGTGCCCGTATTCAACATAAAGTGCTGCTTCTGAGGTATAACGTAAGTCGTAACGTGCCTCGGGCAGGTACAGTGCAGCATAGTCATATTGGCAACCCATGGTAACCCTTTTTAGAAAAAAAAACACCCGACATGACGAGGCACGGGTAGACGGTTCCGCGGTTTATGAAACTTCCCGCCCAACGACAAAAAAAATGAGGATATAAAGCGGAAATACAAGCGTAGCAAGGTATTACTTTTTATAACTTAACTGAAATATATACGTACTATTATAAATCGATATAGTCCTCTAATAGAGACTCCAATAAATTAATATTGTTAATAAGACCGGGACACGTTATAAATAGGGCATTGATTCTCTGAAACTTGTTGTTAGTATTCGACTTTTATATTCCAAGTAGTAAGTATGTAAATGTTACTAAGTAGAATTATTGCAAGGTTATTCCTGTAAAAGTACAGTGCTTTCTGTTAGTTAACATTATAGGTGGGTCCAAAATTATTGACCTGGATTTATAAGAAAATCACAAGAATCACAGATTTTTCAATTAATCTGGCAACTCCATGGGCAACCTTGAGGTTTAAATGAAGAATAGCTTGAGACTAGGCATTAGGCAAGAGGGTTTTTACGTTGTTTTCACACATGCTTTTAGTTTCATACCAAAGAGATGGGTTTACAAGTTAAAACTGAAGTTAAAGACAGCCTGTCGCAACTACGTACAAAAAAAATGATGTATGGAGTTTGCGCATCTGCCTATTTCAATGACATTGTCATGGACCACTCTAAATCATGCTCCAAACGTAGTGAATACATTCTCTTTGGGTTAAACCTATAATGAATGAGGGATATCGACTACAAAGACTTTTATAATCGCCTATGTTTACCTTTATTCATAATTTAACTCAAATTTATCGCTTTGGTTTATTTTTAACTTAAATTTTTCTCCTAAACCTATATTTCTTTCATAATCCATACTAATTTCTTTTTTATTCAAATTCAAATTCAAATCATTTATTCTGCAAATAGGATATTTTATACCACTTTCACATGTCAATTACGAGTATATATTGATAAAGTAATAATGGCGTCGGCATTTCGTGGCTATCCCTGAAAAGAAATGCCGAAACAAACTCAAGGGTTATGGCCTCTTTTAAAGTCCAGACAATGCATGATATATAAAATTACAATTCAAAATGTCAACTTATTACTAAATACAATAATATATTAATATGCTTTAATTATTCCTTCACTGTATTTATATATCAGGTATCTGAAACACCGAACATTCCGGTGGAGCCATTCTGAGAAAAAAGAAAATGAGGGATACTTTTTGTCGCATTTATGCTCATAGACATTTATGTTTAGTTATCTCTGTCTTTCAATGTCAAAGTTAAAAATTATATACCGGCTTTGTATGGCGGTTATAGTTCAATTTCTACGTACATATTTTCTCTTATTGTTTTACTGATTTTCTATTGAGTAAAATGGACTAAAAGTGAAAATCGTAAAATAAATCCAATACGATTACTGTTTATTGTAGTTATAAGGCAACTTGTACGAAAGCACACTACAAAAATGTGGAGGAGATGGGGACATAAAAACGTTTGTTTTTCAATTTCCGTTAGAGCAAATCAGAGCAATTACGGTAAGTAAGCTTTCAAATTATATAACAGTGGTTAAACTATGAATTGATATAAAATTATACAGAAAAATTTGTGAAACATTTTGTTTAGGGATGTATGCAGTAGTATTGAATATATCGATAAACGCTACCAGATAAGATTTATATATCTAAACCAGACATATATATCATCTGACAAAAAGTTAATATTACCAGCTCTGTTTAGAAATGCCAGAAATAAATCACATAATTAAAACCATTAGGCATAGTTAGTTATTCATTGTTCCTTGAACAGGAGACAGAGAAGAACATTTTATTAGGTGTATTTGTGTTTTGTTTCGAAAAAAACATGTGCAGCAGATGCTGCTTATCTTAAGCCGGGTCTCCTGCACTAAAACATTACACAAAACACTCTAAAAACACATACGCAAAACAACTTACAACAACGATTATACTTAACAACAACGATTTTAGCTGTCATCTGCTCGTAGAACAATGGACCAAAGATAAATAATGCATGTTTTGTGTAGGTATTTTGTGTAATGTTTTAGTGCAGGAGACCCGACTTTACTAATTTTTTTGTGTATTTAATATTTTTAATTCTTTTCAGGTGTAAGAAGTGATTGATACCGGTGTCACATTTTGTCAGTTTCTATTTTGTACATATATTTCATGTTGTAAGTTACTATATTTAATAAAATGTATGTCTTTGTTATTATATCTTTTAATTAATATAAATAATACAATTTAATTCAAGAAATATATGGCATACCTGCCTAAAAAATTATCGATGTCGATAAACTTTTATTTATCAAATTGTGGTCCATCTCTACGTAAGTACCAACATAATAGCGCTAAAATGCGTGCATCTGATATTATCTATGTGCATCTGTATAAAATCTGTGGCACTAAAAGTGTTGCCAGAGTGGTAGCATTTTCTAGCGTAAGTTATCATGACATACCGTACACAGATAAAAAAACGTTTTAAATCGGTCTATGGGAGTCCCGTCTCTTAAAGTTTACATGCTCTTTGGTTAAAGATAGAAAATGTTTTTTTTTTATTCTAATGAACTTTAACCAGCACTAAAAGACTAGTAGCCAAGACATCAATAAAAAAAAAATAGGAGTAGGAGGTAGCGATGGAAACAACGGCTGACTTTTGCCATTAGGTTATGTCGCTTAGGCTATTCTTACAAAGCTATTACTCTAAATCGCTATTTAAAGCTACCAGCGATTCTCCGCCGCGCGGCTTTAGTAACTTATAGGTTACTTTTTTGATAGCGGCTTCTTGAATCGCCGCAGCTGTCTTGAATCGCCGCAGCTATCTAGAATCGCCGCAGTTGTGTTCATAGCAGTAAGCTTTATTACGAAACACGGTTTTCTCGTTCTAATATTATTTTGTGAATCGCGGTCATTTTTTTGGTGCCCGCGTTTTGTTGATGTGCTTGTCGTATTTTGGATCGTAACGTGTTCTTAATTCTTATTTGGATATTTAATAACATAATTTTGTTTTAATTAAAAAGGTAGTTTTATACAATATTAATTTAAAGTTTTTATTAGCATCATTAAAGCGAGTTATGAAACAATTGACGTTTTTAAGGAATAAATTCTTAACCGGGAATCTCCGAGTTTCGAGCAGTGCTCAAACAAATCTGCGTAGAAGTTCATGAAGCAGTGTCAACAAACTAACTGCATCGTCGTAATAGCGACTAGCATTTACACACATATTAAATTATGATGGTCATCACTTTCTAGTTGAAATAAGAATAAAAAAGTATTTTTAAATCAGTATCATTACATAGCTTTTTCGTCTACAAAATAATAAAGGTCGTAGGTTGCAATTCGATACGACCAAAAATACGCCTTATTATCTAGAAAATAAAGATCTAGTATCCAATGTTTATAAACCGAATTGTCGGCTTTTTAAATGGATTTACTTGCCTTGACTGCAAATAGTTTCCAAAAAAATCACTAGATGTTGTTAAACAATTTGAATTACGTAATAATTTAACACTAAAATTACTAACCCATGATTCATAGTAGTTCCAGCTTATTTCTATAGATGGCAATCGAAAATTGTGTCTAAAAGTCGCTAGATGTCACTATAGCAAATTGATACACTCTTCAAACGTATTAGACATTAGTTTTAGCAAATTCTTATAGATGGCGCATACAGTCTCTGTCTCTGATCAATTTTAAAAACCTGAAAGCTTTTCAATAACGTTAGTAGTGATTTCCAAATCACCACTAATGTCGTTTTAAAGAAATAATACTATTACTTAAACGGCGATCGTTGTAACGACCATGACTAGTAGGAGGTAATTTTCGTAATTTTGCCAACTTCTGTGTTTTTCTTTCACTCGCTTATGTCAGATATTCATGTGTGCACGTGTACACTCATAATTTCTTAGAAGTTTTTATTTAATTCTTTCGATTTTAATAGCTGTTCTGATAAGACTAGATCTTAAGTTAATAGTATAAGTACCTATAAAATATTTTTGTAACTTATAATACTTATCAAAATGCTAAAAAGTGGTGTGTAAATCCAACAAGCAAGGTACTGTTATTTTATACAGTACCTGAATTTTATTTAAACGGTCACCATATTAAGTAATACGTGGTTGTGCTGTACTTTGATTAAGGTAAATATTATTTTTATAATACTGGTAATAGATATTGTCGTGAAAAATCTCGTTATAGTAAGTAAAAGCAATCAGACGGGTGGCTATATTTATTTCACTAACATTTCTACGTGGATAGCATGTGACTTGTTCGTATATATTACAGTTGGTATATAGGGTGCATATTGCGCTAAATCTTCATTAAACTATTTCATAGTATAGTGCGCGTAAGTACGCAGATTTTTTCTCTGGATATTTACGTAAAACTTATTCTCGTTTGTGCATTTAGACTTTGACACCTGCTTGATATGTGTGCGTGCGGTACAGTCGACGACGCGGCGTATATTTATATCCTCCAATGCGAATGTGTGCAACGATTTCACTTTACATCCTATTCTTTTGTTTATTTTTAAATGTTCTTCACTATTTAGGAAATAACGAGGAAACAATTCCTGTTAAGTAACACGGCGCGTATTACTAAATAAAATGTAATTGAAGAAATCCTTATCATTATCTGTCTGTTTCATAAATTCACTTATTTTTGCTGCACATATATTGAAATAAATAACTGTGTATCATTCATATTTTTTGTAATGGTCACACAGATTGAGAAAGTTTTAACAAAATGCAATTAGTGGCATATTAATTAGGTCAAACAGTGCCTTTGTTAATTATAACAAAAGTGCTAAGCGCTTTTTGCGAATTGCTTAACAGATACATACTTGTGTTAATTAAATCATTGTTGACTGTGTTTTGTGTCTCGAAATAGTAGGATATATTCAAAACGTATGGAAATAAACTGAATTGCATAGTACAGTTGATATGTTTAATACATTGGTTACTGGTTAACTGTTACACAGTTTAGTAAAGAAGTATTGAAATAAAAATAAATATATAGCCATGCCTGTATCCCTGAAGGGGTAGGCAGTGGCGAACTATAGAACTAGAACACCCACAGTTCACCAAATTCATTTCACCCTAGATTTTATTTTTATAGCAGAGACTGGTAAATGAGCAGATGGGTCACCTGATGGTAAATGATCTCCACCGCCCATAGACACCTTTCATTCTGCCTGGTGTTATCCCGGCCAGGTGCCAGGGTCCGCTTTCCTACTTAAACGCTTCACTTCACCCGGTTTTGAGCATCCTCCACAAAAAGAACCACACTCAAGACACAAAAATAATCATTGGGTGCGTGGCCAACCTAAAAGGAGGGAATGGAAGGGGAGGGAAAAGGAATTGAGAAAGGGAGGTGGGGAAATGGGTCACACTCAACAATCTCACTCACTCAACGAAATGCGACAGCAAGCTGACACTTCACGTCGGTTTTCTGCAAGACAGTGGTATCAAACTTTTTCGAGTCAGTCCATTTGTGCTGTACATGTTTACTGCTATAGACTGTCTATGGTGTGGCTCTACCATTGAAAAAAAAACACTAGATGTAATGGGAGCGAGCCTATGGCCACATCGGGCACAAATTGCAGACTCCAGCTCAGCTGCAGCAATTGGCTCTGTAATGATTTTGTAGTAACAGAATAAAGAACAATAATTTTCCGTGTATTGTAGCTAACCTAATAAATGTTATAAAACATTCATTTTCTGTATGTACATATAACAAAAACATAACATAATGTAACATAACATAAGTTCACACCTATATCCCCAAAGGAGCAGTCATGTAAGATCAGCCACTTAATAATAATTATATAATTGGGTACTTGACTATGGTAACCAATATCGATGAATTTCTGTAGACACACAGATTTATTATCGAAATAACGTGTGCAATAAGAATTTATTAAAAATATTCCTAGGATAATTTTATTTTAGTAATTTAAATACTTTTGTTGTCTGTGAGTCACGTGACTGTAAACAGCAATCATGTTGCATGATGTCGTATTAATAATTTTTCTTATATATTTGTTCCATAAGTACCTAACACCTAAGATCCAAAGTCATACTGCCAGGTTATTTGGTAATTATTTTTCTTATTTTTGTTTAAAACTCAACCTGATTTCAATGCGAGTGTGATCGACGATCGATATCTGATCGACGAAATCATCATCATCATCAGCCATAGGAAGTACAACGAAATATCTGACCCGTTTTTTAGGTTGAAATCATAAATGTTATTTCCTCTATGTTTTTTTTTAAAGCGATTTTGTATCTATGGTAAGGAACAATGACCTCACCCGTATCTACAATTAACAGATAGCGGTTTGGCGGCAAATTAAATTATACATAATAATTATTGCTTTTTTTAACTAAACATATACAAAATATTTTTTTACATGTTTAGGATAATCTAATAAATAGCCTGGTATACTTTTAAAAAAATAGTCAAATACCCTATTACATATATCTAAATAGCCAATAAAATTTAATTTGTGTGATGTTCATAACTATGTTAATGATGGTTCATAATAGTATTGAAACATTGTTTTAAACATCAATTGTATTTATTAATTTACAACTGCCCCTTATGTTTAATGGCAGTTACCATAAATTGAAAATTGTGAGGTTATGGATTCGAAAAGGTTGAGCTGGCAAAATCACTCTCTTGAATCTCTGACTTAAGTTTTAAAGTGGTATGTTTATTTTGCTGTGTCTCCTGCACTAAAACATTATACAAAACACGGTATTTTTGTCTACGGCTCATTGTTCCATAAATCAAAATCAAAATATTTATTGAATCCATAAAATGTTCAAACGTTATTTAGATTCCGTCAAATTTTAACTCTACCGCCTGTCCGGAAGGCTGTTTCGCCAGAGAAGAACGAGCAAGAAAATCTGACGTTGCTCTTTGTAGATAGTCAAGGGCGGCTCGGCCTCTGGTGGCCCATACGCTTATGTAACATATATATGTGCTGCCTCTGACCAATTTACAGTCAGTTACTAATACAGTACAGCACCAGATACAGAAAGACCTTAAATTGGAGCAGCTAAACCATGATAACATTAGATATTATTGGATATAGGACAAAGTAATAAGCAGGAGGGCATAAGCACGAGATAGCGAAATACGTTGTTTTGTGTACGTGTTTTTAGTGTTTTGTTTCGAAAAAACATGCGCAGGAGACGCGGTTTACTCTTTACAATTATTGTTTTGTGACAGTATGGCGATAGACAAGGGGGTCGCAAAGGATTTTTTAAGCCCATTTGTGGGCCGCGAAGAATTTTTGACCTCAATTTGGGACCGACACTGAACGCTGACATAGCATAATTTAAGAATATTATATGCCCATTTTTAAAGTGAAAACTACGCCCATTAAATATTCGAACAGTTTTTGATAACATTATCACAATGCGTTAGCAAATATTTGTGGTACCTATCTTTGAAATGATATCAAAATCTGTGTCTCCCTAATACATTTGTATATTTTGTATTTATAATATTTTAAATGGTTGTGTGTAATGGTAATGAGACATAATCACATGTTTAAAAACTTAACGGACCGACTTCAAATCCGATCGTAACCAAAATTATATGGGATCACCCTTGAAATAAGCTCTATCGAACACGAAAATAATTTTGAAAATCGGTCCACATTTGGCCGAGATATAACATACATAAAAAAATTACAGACAAATTAAGGACCTCCTCCTTTTTGGAAGTCGGTAGAAAAGAGAGCATCTTTTGTGGTGCAGCGAGTAGCTACTAGCTGTCTATGATACGAGAGGCCGCAGGTTCGATCCTGCCAGTGAAACAAATGATTGAGATTCATGAATAAGATTGGTTGGACACTCATAGCTTAGTATAATTGTGACTGAGGTGTATTTATTCACTTATACGGGGTGAAGCATAAAGTTTGTACCATTGACAATTCCATATACAGGAGAACGATTTAAAGCATAATAGTGAAGGTAAAAAATGAAGAATGGAACTTAATTTTTTTAATACTTATTATGCATGGGGGGGACCTTAAAAATGCGACCATGTAAATCGTCGCAATTAGCATATGAACAGCTTCGTATATGCTAAAAATAATTAATTACCCCACAGGTGGTTTGCAAATGTACTACTGCTGACCCAATGAGCAAAAAAAAAAATGATTTTGTCAAATGACATGACAAATTCAAGTTTCCATTACTCAAAAAATACGAACCATACAAAATTTTAAACTTTACCACTAGATTGCTAGCTATCCTCGGATTAAGTGTAGTTATTATTGATACCAACTTTCAGTCACGGTAGACAAAAAAATATTATAATTATTTTCTTCAACCCTTTCTTCACGTTGTAACCATTATCGTCATCCCCGTGACGATTTAAAACATAAAATTGCTATATCGAAACTTGGTTTCTGGTCATATTTTTTTCTTTAACAATGCAATTAGCAAATTGTCAGGGTAGACAGTGTCTTTGTCTATATGGACTGCACGCCATTGCCAACTTTATGAAACACCTGTATGTACAGTCACACCTGTCTCCCACAGCAGTAAGCAGACAACAAAGTCTATTTAACCTTTAATCTTATTCTGCATTGCGAATTATTTGTGTATTTAATAGTGTTAATTTCATTCGTTAAATATGTTGAAAAATCCTTACTAAGAACTAAAGATTAGCCATGGCGAATATTTAACAATGTGAGATTAATCTAAAGGTCAAAACAAAAATAATTAATTGGTGGATGCAGAATAACTAAGTGTTTTGATTGGTCAGCCAAAAAATCCAACTCGTTTTAATTGGCTTGTTGTAAGCAAAGGGCCAAATGACTGATGGTAGTTGTTTTCGGAGCATTCGGTGGTTACCGACCTAAAACAACAAACTGCCATTACGCCGGTTTGCTCGAGTCAGTGGTATCAAACCAATCGAGATGTCTCGTGCTTTCGACAAAAAGACACGTTTGGAAATCGACCAAAACAGGTGAAGGGTCACGTCGTACGCACTATTGGTAATGCTGGTACATAACATAAATAAGCTCACGCCTGTATCCCCAAAGTGCTGGACAGAATCGGACAGCGAAATAAAAAAAAATTAAGTTGCCGTGCTTATTTCCATGATAAGGGCGAGTCTATCGCCATACTGCCGGTAATATATTAATTTGTAAAGTTTTGTTCACGCACAATGGTAAATGATTTTAATTTTACAGATCTAGATAAAGCAGGATGGCGGAAGCGCACTCAGCGGTCGCCTTCTCATTCGCTATAACCCACGACGGGTGGGATGTGAATTTCGACCGAGAAGTCCTCTACCTGGTGTGGGAATCCGGTATACGGTCATGGAAGAAACGTCTGGCCCGATTCAGAGTAAGCTCACTTAAAATTCTGTTATTGTTTTCAAAAGCATTCATGCGGCATGAATGTTGGAGGTGTAACTTAGTGCTAAGCCAAAAAGAAGGGATGTGACACTCACTTTCTTCATTGAAAGCAAGGGTCGATTCTTTAAGGTCCGTGGGGTTAATTCATGTTTATGACGGATTTCTATATTCCCGTATTCACAAAAATAATAATAAAACGATATCGAAGTTGGTACATGTTGGCGGATGACTGTTGCAGATTATTTGATATTACGGAAAGGAGATTTAATATTACTAACTATAAGCAAGTTTTCATGCAAAAAATAGCTTTTAAGCGTCAGTATCGCCAATTACCACTTATCACAATGCGAGAGTGCTTATACAATTTACACCCTAGAATGTTCTGTGAATGTTCAAGAATCGCGTAAGACAATTTTATTGGTTAAACATCATTACGCTGGCACGACCTTGCGCGCGTATGGTTCATATTCAACTGAGTGACTTATGACCACGAGGTCACAACTTTTGGATCACAAGTTTTGTGCATGAATGTCTTTGGTCATGGATTACGAGGTTTATTTTAATTGATCCGAAGTTTTTTAAGTAAGTCTTGTGCTCGTATTTCCGCCCCAGTTTTATGAGATCTTCCTTTTGTTATAGAATTTATAGAAAAAAAAAAAAACAATTTTGCCTGCATAACGATAGCGTAGCTCTCCAATAATAACACAATATTCAAAATTAGTTTAGTGATTCTGGAGATTAATGATTACGAGTAAAAACTGATGAATAATAGCTATCTTTTTATAATCATATTCATAATAGATATTTCATATTATGTAGTATACATAGATTTAGAACATTGTCAGGTCATTGGGTCACTATGCCATTTCCTGAATGTAAATATGTATTAGAGCTATTTGTTATATTTACTTTATATGAGCCATATTTATTTTCGTAGGTATCACATAACATAAGCCTACGCCTGTATCCCCGAAGGGGTAGGCAGAGGCGCACTAGCGAACTAGTACACTCACATTTCGCTGAGCTTAGTTTCGTCGCAGATATGGCAGGGGGCGAGCCTATCGCCACTCGGGTACAAATTCCAGACTCCAGGCTGATATTGAAAAATCCAATATCACTTTGCGACCCAGAGATCGAATCCGCGACTTCAGGACGGTAGTCGTACCGAAATACAACCACGCCACCGAGGCAGTCTTATTATCGATATTTATTTTGTGTAGGTATCAAAATTGTTAATAACCATTTTAAAGTATTTTTTTAATTTAAACTTTAATGTTTTTTCCGGTTTCTTTTTTATATATTCAAACTATTGTTAGTAAAAAAGAATAAAAAAATATATGTATATCTCATGCGTCGGTTTTTTTAACGGGTTTTTGTATTCAGTGTCAGCCCGGAGTTTGGTATTTGCGTCTAATATGGCGAGTCTCGCCCCTATCATAGGATGTAAATAAGCTCTTCGAAACGTGGGTGTTCTAATTCTTTAACTCGCCTCTGCTTACCCATTTGGGAATACAGGCGGGAGCTTATGTATGTAAAAACCCTAATGATATTGTGATTTGATAATACAAAACCTAACTCCACAGAACAACGTGCACAATGGCGTGTACCCCGGTCACCTGCAGTCGCTCTACGTGCTTTGGACGTTCATCGCGGCAGCTCACTTTGGAGGGTTCAACATACCATTTGGTTTAGTACAAAAAATGCTCACGGTTCTACCAGGGTAAGTTTATTTTATATTAGTACAATTTCTAGGGCGAAAAATGGCTTGCAAAGTAGTAAATAAAATTTCCCCAATTTACTTTAAATTCACAGTAAAGCTATAAAGTCGCCTCCCTGGTGTGGCAGCATATATGGGCGGTAGACGGGGTGTTTTTTTTTTTTTTTTTTTTTTTATCCCCTATTCCCCCTAACGGAATCAAGGACTTTAGTGTTCCATTCATTCTACTTGTACGTTCTCACGTTCTCTTCTATTAAGCCTAAAGTGGGATTAAGTTTAATTATGTTAACAATTTTATGATATCTTATTTTCTCTATCTATTCCATATAATATTCTTTTACTTTTATCTAAACATTTTAAATATCTTGTTAGACCGAGTGATGTTGGGTTCGATTCCCAGGTCGGGCAATGCGAATTGTCTTATTTATTTGCCCGGGACTGGTTCCCCCCGAGGGGGTGACGTCAGGCAGGCAGCCGGTCATAAAAACTAGCTAAATTATTTCTGCAACATGCTTGAAAAAGTATGTTGCGCCGACCCCACACCAAGAAAGAAGGAATAAAGCTACATATAGCAGTAGAATTTTCATATGCGAGAATCAAAGAGATTTAATATTACTAACTATAGAGCAAGGGCTATCAAGCAAGAGTCCATACTAATAAAATGATCTCAAACTTCAGTACCACCATCAAACATTTATTACAATTCGAGGGCGATTATTACAATTTACACCCTAGAATGTTCTGTGAATGGTTAAGAATCACGTAAGACAAGTTTATTCTCTCAATATTATTACGCAGCCCGACCCGGCGCGCTTATATCTATACTAATATTATAAAGCTGAAGAGTTTGTTTGTTTGTTTGATTGAACGTGCTAATCTCAGGAACTACTGGTTCGATTTGAAAAATTATTTTTGTGTTGGATAGCCCAATCATCGACAGTGGCTATAGGCTATATAACATCACGCTATGACCAATAGGAGCGGAGCAGAAATGAAAAATGTTTAAAACCGGGGAAGTTGATATCTCAGAAACTACTGGTTTGAATTGAAAAATTATTTTTGTGTTGGATAGCCTATTTATCGAAGATGGCTATAGGCTATATAACATCACGCTTTGACCAATAGGAGCGGAGCAGAAATGAAAAATGTTGAAAAATCGGGAAAATTTATATCTCGGACAGAAACTACTGGTTCGAATAGAAAAAATATTTTTGTGTTGACCAAGGGGATGAATAGTAGGGTGATTAAGGGGTGACTGACGGGGTGATTGGTGGGGTGACTAATGGGATGACTGACAGGGTGACCGACGTGAGGAATGACGGGGTGACTGACAGGCTGACTGATGGGGTGGCGGACGGGGTGACTGACGAGGTGAATGACGGGGTGACAGACGGGGTGACAGATGGGGTGACAGAAGAGTGACAGACGGGGTGACAGACGGGGTGACAGACGAGGTGACAGACGGGTGACAGAAGGGGTGACAGACGGGGTGACGGACGTGGTGACAGACGGGGTGATAGACTGGGTGACAGACGGGGTGACCGACTGGGTGGCAGACGAGGTGACAGACTGGGTGACAGGCGGGCTGACGGACGTGGTGACAGACGGGTGACCGACTGGGTGACAGACAAGGTGTCAGACGGGGTGACAGGCGGGGTGACAGACGGAGTGACAGACGGTGTGACAGAGGGTGTGACTGACGGGGTAAGAGACGGGGTGACAGACGGTTTGACAGACGGTGTGACTGACGGTGTGAGAGACGGGGTGACTGACGGCCGAAGTAGATCATCCCATTACCTCTTTTAGAATTATTGTGCTGTAGGTGCCTACGACTCACTCTTTCAACCCTCTCTTTCATACGCAGACGAAGTTGCGTGGGTCAGCTAGTTTCAAATAAATTAAGCGACTTATGACCACTAGGTCATAATTTTTGGATCACAAGTTTTGTGCTGTTGTCTCGTTTATATACTATTGAATGTCTTTGGCGAGAATCCATTTGGGTAGGGACCGCAGTAATGTCCACTTCTACTGCAAAATAACACTTCAAGTAGTGTCGTGTCCTGCAGGTCGATTCTCTAAGGTTTCATTTGTGAAAACAACGTTGCGGCATCGTTGCGGCAACGACGTTTTCATTTTTGTATTCAGCAAGGTAGAAAGCATACGCACTAGCGATATGCGTGATGACGGCGCTTATGCGAACGAGGCGTTTGACGTAAATGTATGGAAAATGGTATTCTCTAAGACCCAACAACGTTGAACGCTCCGTTGATCTCAACGATGTGCGCTGCGGGGGCTCGTCGTCGATCGCAATGTTGTGGCGTTTCTTAGAGAATCGACCTGCTGGTTTGAAGGTTACTGTTATCAGTGTAATTATTAAGCTTTAACATCTACGAGTACATGTCTTAGGGTGACGAACACATTACAACCATGGGTGGTAAGACCAGCGACCCCGACATAACCGTCACGTCTCCCCCAGGCGGCAGTGGTAAACACTTCCCGTGATACCAAAAAATCGTGACGAGCACAGTGCAGTGCCACTCAGTGCTTTGTTATTCAAAGTGCGTGTGGTGTTGCTACTGTTCGTAGGGAGTATTTAAAAATTCACGTTCTACGGAAAGAAAAAAGCTTGAATGGAACGCGGGCAAAGTCGTTAGTGGAATGCTAGGGCATAATATGTGTTCCCCTCATGCAAAACTATGTATAATAATAGCTAGTGTCCCCTAAGCTAGCAAAGGTTACTATACAATTAGGCACTTTGATTCGATAACTATGGCAGTTAGTGGCAGCGATCTGGGTTCCACATGCTATTATAAAACGTGTTCGGGATCCAATGAGCTAGTATTTATTTTAAAAGTAGGAATGGTTTCTTGAAATTTGTAGTTGGTACGGACTGTCACACCGGGACTGTGGTTATATCTGTCAGTCCATTACTATGAGACTCAGATTACTCAGATTACTCTGACCTCTGTCTTTTCTCATAGATTCAAACCAGTCCATAGTAATTCCATCTCTTACTTTTCTCATAGATTCAAATCATTTCATAGTAATCCCACCTCTGACTTTTCTCATAGATTCACACCAGTCCGTAGTAATCCCACCTCTGACTTTCCTTATAGTTTAAGACCAGTCCACAGCAATCCCATCTCTGACTTGCCTTATAGATTAAGATCAGTCTACAGTAATCTCCAAGTCCGCCTCTGACTTTTCTTTCTCATAGATTCAAGCAATTCCACATTAATCCCACCTCTGACTTTTTTCATAGATTCAAACCAATCCGTAGTAATCCCACTTCTGACTTTTTTCATAGATTCAAACCAGTCCATAGTAATCCCACCACTGACTTTTCTCTATGTATTCAGCCAAGCAACTGCCTGTCGTAGGAAGGAAAGTGATGGGTATTTTTAATTTCGCGTGACAGTAAGTGCCTTAGGATCAGTAGCGGATGCACTCTCATTAAATCGTATCACGATGAGCGGCACCACTTCACCAATAACATCCTTGTGCGTGTGTGGGCACTGGGCAGTTCAATACAATCACACTAGGCATTTTAATATCGCCTTATCTGTCACGCAATCACAATCTTTGTTCCGTGTCTATTAATCGTGTGACAAAAAAAGGATTATTACCTTATCACTATGTCGGTCAGACTGCACACACGGGGGAATAGCTCGACTGTACTCGAAAATTTTTAAAATACGTTGATTATGGTAATTATGGCACATCCGAAATTTATATTTTCAAAGGGGAAAAATTTAGTTAGAAGTTAGAACTTTAGAATAGTTGAAAAAGTATTTTTTATATCAGGGACTGGCAAACGAACAGATGTGTCACCTGATGGTAAGTGATTTCCACCGCCCATAGACACCCAAGACACAAAAAGAATCATGGGTGCGTTTGCCGACCTAAAAGGAGAGAATGAAGAAAATATATTTAAAAATTCTGCATGTTGTAAACGTCGCCTCTTTTGGTCCAGTAGCAACGAATATGGCCTGTGATTTACGAGGTCCTGGATTCGATCCCAGGTCGGGCGGATGTTTGTATCACGAATTGCCTGAGACTTGATTCTCAACAGGAATTGCGTCAGGCAGGCACCGGTTGTAAAAAAATTAAGCCGAATCGTGACTGAGATTTTGCAAGTGGTAGTTTAAAAGCTGTATATGTTTACTAAACATGCGTATGACCACATTATTGTAATGATTGTTTTCCGTCGGGTTTGCGTTGAACCTTACTACTCGTATAATGTCTTAATCATTCTTACAATGTCTCGCGTCCTCGACATGTATGTATGTATGTGTGTAGGTACATCGTAAATTCGAGTCAATGATCGATTATAATGCGAACCGAAATAGTTTCTTCACATTCATTATAATAAACAAAGACTAAAATTCGCGGCACAAGTTGAATGGTATAGGATGGGATGGAATGAGATCGAATAGGATTAGTGGAGAAATAAACAATAGAGAAATACAGATAAGATATACGATTTTCTCTGATGTTTTTATTAACGTAATATACTTTTCACAAATCTAATAAATCATCATAAAAATACCCGTGTATCATATAATGTTTCAATAGGAGCTGAACTCCTTTCGGGTCAGCTAGTTCTGACATAAATTATGAATTGTAATAACGATTACTAAATGATTATTCATGCTCATTGCGTATAAATACAAGTTTCGTACATTTATGTTATGTTATAATGTATAATGTAGAGTCTGGAGTCTAGACAAGCCTGTCAAAGTGTGACCAACAAAACTCATGTCCGATATTCTTTCTTTCTAACTGCCCTTAAAAGATGTGTCCGTCCAGCAGCAAGATAGGCCGACAATATTGTTAACATCGCGGGTCGGAATTGGACTCGACTGACTCATGACCGAGGCAAATGGCATGAATTAAGGGAGGCCTCCGCCTATACCCAGCAGTGGGATGAAAAAGGGCTGTGAATGATAAATGATGATAAACTGCCCTTGTTCCACCTTTATCTGGGGTCGGCGCCATAAACTTTTTCAAGCATGTTGCACAGAGGATTTGGCTTTGTTTTTACGACAGGCTGGCTGCATAACGTCAACGCCCCTCGGGGGGATCCAGTCCCGGGATAATCGAATTGTAAAAATCGCTTTGCCCGACCTGGAATCGAACTCAGGTCGTCCCGGTCCACAGCCCATAATATATATGTCCATATGCTGGTCCAAAGAGTCGACTAAAAGTTTATGTCTGATATTGATGTCACAATCTATGTCTTAGTCCGAATTGAGCATTAAAGCAAAGTTCACACAATATCCGGCTAAAAATGTATTATTTTTTTATCGGTCAAACGATTTGACGTCGTTTATCTAAGCAACGAGTGACGTAACGTGTTACTGACCATGTTGAGCAATGAGCAACAAGAAGTGTCGAATATTTCATTCGCATCGAATGCTTCACCCAGACGGAAATGATGCGAACTATTTACACTCTTGTGGCATTGACATTAGATCCAGGTCAGAGTGTAAAACAAAAGAAACTTAATGGTTCATTTACACGAACCCGATTATTGAGATAATTCTAAATATGAACAGTAATTGATAATTTCTTTCATTCATCCACATCCTATTGATCTGGATTGTCTCTATTTACCAAAGATATTTAATATTACGAACTATAGAGGGGCTGTCAAGCCATATAAAAAAAAACTCAAACGTCAGTAAGTAACATACTATTAGCGAACGCGCTTATTACAATTTACAGTCTAGAATGTTCTGTGAATGTTCAAAAATCACGTAAGACAATTTTATGGTGTGGTCTGGGGGCTGACTCTTGACGCTCGATTGGAATTTGAGTTCGATTCGGTTTCATTTATTGTCTTAAAATTCCAAAAAGTGTGCTAATGTTGCATTAGATTCGAGAACTTGTCATTTGGTAATTTTTAACGTGACTAATGCACTTTTTAACTCGATTTCGGTGGAATTTTAGTCACTGAATGAAACCGAATCGAATTCAAAGTCGAATCGCGAATCAAGAGTAAGGGTTTGACCCTTCTCTTTCTGACCGACTCGAGCATCTCACTTATCGATAAGTGTAGTTACTCCCTAATAGAAAGTGGAACAAACTGTCAATTATTTGTAGTATCCTTGAACTACTTTCGTTATTCTATTCTAGCTACAGTTCTAACGCTTGTGCAATAATTTTATAGATGAGTATATTTATCAAAGTAGTGACATGTCGCCTCTTTGGTCTAGTGGCAGTGCTGTGAACCGGAAGGTTCTGGGTTCGAATCCCAGGTCGGTTAGGTGTTTTTCTAACACTATTTTCCCGGGACTGCATTTCTTAGATGGGGATTGAAGTTAGGCAGGCTCCCGAGCGTAAAAACTAAGCCAAATTCTTTCTGCAATTTGCTTCAAAAGTATGTTGCGCCGACCTCACATTAAAGTCGGATAAGGGCAGGTAGAAAGAAAAAAATATTTGTGCAATTTACATTTAATAAGGTTTTTAAAAATATTATGCCGTGATTAATTTTATGTTTATATATATATATATTGGTACACTGTGGTGGAACCATGGTGAAACTCTAATGTATTGAAGTTTAAAGCTTGATTGACAGTGGTCTAAGAGACCATGGTACATCGACCTTCACTCATCTGTTAACCAGATGAGTCATATTTGTTATCAAACAACAATTATTTACAAACACGCTTACAATAGCTTGCCTATCGTTCATGGCTATTCTTTTTTATTATTTTTTTCATTACGATATTTTGCAGGCAAGCTTATACGATTTATTTTGTAATTCAATTATTTTTCTTATGATACCAATTCTTATTAAATACCTGTTCACACCTGCTTGCCAAGTAGCCATGAAAAATAAGTAGGTAAGCCCATTTAACAATATTCTCCATGTTAAAAACTACGATTTTTTTTTCGGTTATCAAACAAAAGAATGAAGTTTATGAAAAAATGTAATTAAAATTAATTCAAATAAAAATGGCTATGAGGACATTTCGATAAGCAAGCTATTCGTGTTTGTAAATATATGATATTTGATAAAAAATATGTCTCATCTGGTTATCATTTGAATGAAGGTCCATGTACCACGGTCTCCCCTACCACAGTAAGAAGTAAGTTCACTTTAGTTAGTATCTTATGGATAGATAAAGTCATTTAGAAATGATCACTTTGTAACATGTAATTACGTTACAAATTAATTAAGTAACAACATGCAAGTGTAGTGTCAAGCTCTGCCGATACAATTAACTGGCCTCATTTGGACCTCTGTAATAGTTTATGTACATACATACATAAGCTCACGCCTGTATCCCCAAAGGGGTAGGCAGAGGCGCACTAGCGAACTAGAACACCCACATTTCGCCGAGCTTATATCCCAGATGTGATAGGGGGCGAGCCTATCGCCATATCGGGCACAAATTCCAGACTCCGGGCTGATATGGAAAAATCCAATATCACTTTGCCCGACCTGGGGATCGACCCCGAAACCTCAGAACCGTAGTCGTACCGAAATACCACCACGCCACCGAGGCAGTCAGTTTATGAGAGAGTAGTTTATGTACCTAATAATTAATCACCCAGATGACTAAACCTTTACAATAACAGCCTCCGTGGCGCAGCGGGCGAGTAGCCGGCTGTGAAACGTGAGGTAGCGGGTTCGATTCCCGCACCGAGACAAATGTCTGTGTGTCCCACAGATATTTGTTTCGGGTCTGGGTGTTGTGAGACCGAAAGTCTCTCGTAGTTCCTGATATTCACGACACAAGACTCGATCTTAATGTGGGGTCAGGACTATGTGTGTGACTGTTGGGTGTATTTATTTATTTAATTAGCACAATTTTTTTATGGCAGAGATTGTCAATCGAACAGATGGGACGTGGTAAGTGATCCTCACCGCCCATAGACATCCAAAACACAAAAAGTCAAGATATATCTTCTATCTATAGTTATTTTTTGTGGTTATGTACAGCAAAGCTACTTTCCATTAAACTCGGTTTTTGTGGTTCAATCAGCATTTCTTTCAATCTTCTCGGTATAATGACACTTTTGCGATAACCTAGGTCATCGTAAAGAGTCGGATGCCACTGGGATTTCCCCCATTACAATAGCCTAGATGTTTTAATAATAGTTATCGAAGCAGACAGATATTGATAAAGCGATAATTTTGTAAACAAAGCAATATGTTGGAAATGTTTATTTTTATGTCCTATTGTTATTGAACAAGATATTGTTTAAAAAATTATAATTATTACATAATACTGAGAAAATATTAACTTAGATAAACCTATTTTGAACTATTAGCCACAAATTTATTTTTTTCTTTGGAGTAAGCTATAGCATACATACTAACATTCATAAAAAAACTCCGTTAAGTTTTTTTTAGGAAGGTTTAAAATTTTTGATTCTCTTTAGATATTATAAACTTTGCAACCATTTTTGACCCTTTCAATGGCAAAATATTTCACATTAGTAAAGAGTTTTTTAAAAGCAAATAATTTTCGTGTAACATGTTTGTTTGTGCAGCGACACTGCGATGTGGCAGGTGGTGGCGTGTTTCCTAGTCGCCCTCACCATGTGGTTGTCGGTGATATTCCTCATGAGGTACCTGCTGAAGCTGCTGCTTATGTATAAGGTAAATATTCCTAGTTTGTTTGGAATATGGTACAATGTACATACTCATTTTATTTGTTATAATTATTTTATTACATATAAGCTCACGCCTGCATCCCCGAGAGAGTAGGCAGAGGCGAACTACCGAACTGAACACCCTCATTTTGCCGCGCTTAGTTCCGTCTCAGATCGCCATATCGGGCACAAATTCCAGACTCCAGGCTGATACTGAAAAATCCAATATCACTTTGCCCGACCTGGAATCGAACCCGAGACCACAGAGCGATAGTAGCAATAGCGTACCGCGTAATAATAGCATACTGCGCACGCAATACCACTACGCCACCAAGGCTCCAAAATGTGAAATGTGTGTGTTCTAGTTCGCTAGTGCGCCTCTGCCTACCTCTTCGGGGATACAGGCGTGGGTTTTTTTTTTAATTTTTTTTTATTTTATTTATTATGTAAATAATAGGACGAACGTTTTTACACTTTATCTATCTAGGTCCTAGATTAAGATTGGCGAACAAGTCAGTGAGTATTTGTTATTGACATAAGAGTTGCCTATTTGTTTCATTGAATTCGATTAATTGCATAACATAACATAAGCTCACGCCTGTATCCCCGAAGGGGTAGGCAGAGGCGCACTAGCGAACTAGAACACCCACATTTCGCCGAGCTTAGTTCCGTCCCAGATGTGATAGGGGGCGAGACTATCGCCATATCGGGCAGCCTGTCGCAACTACGTACAAAAAAAATGATGTATGGAGTTTGCGCATCTGTCTATCTCAATGACATTGTCATGGACCACTCTAAACCATGCTCCAAACGTAGTGAATACATTCTTTTTGGGTTAAACCTATAATGAATGAGGGATATCGACTACAAAGACTTTTATAATCGCCTATGTTTACCTTTATTCATTATTTAACCTAAATTTAACTCTTTGGTTTATTTTTAACTAAAATTTTTCTCCTAAACCTATATTTCTTTCATAATCCATACTAATTTCTTTAATTATTCCTTCACTGTATTTATATATCAGGTATCTGAAACACCGAACATTCCGGTGGAGCCATTCTGTGAAAAAACAAAATGAGGGATACTTTTTGTCGCATTTATGCTCATAGACATTTATGTTTAGTTATCTCTGTCTTTCAATGTCAAAGTTAAAAATTATATGCCGGCTTTGTATGGCGGTTATAGTTCAATTTCTACGTACCTATTTTCTCTTATTGTTTTACTGATTTTCTATTGAGTAAAATGGACTAAAAGTGAAAATCGTAAAATAAATCCAATACGATTACTGTTTATTGTAGTTATAAGGCAACTTGTACGAAAGCACACTACAAAAATGTGGAGGAGATGGGGACATAAAAACGTTTGTTTTTGGATCAATTTCCGTTAGAGCAAATCAGAGCAATTACGGTAAGTAAGCTTTCAAATTATATAATAGTGGTTAAACTATGAATTGATATAAAATTATACAGAAAAATTAATGAAACATTTTGTTTAGGGATGTATGCAGTAGTATTGAATATATCGATAAACGCTACCAGATAAGATTTATATATCTAAAGCAGACATATATATCATCTGACAAAAAGTTAATATTACCAGCTCTGTTTAGAAATGTACTGCCAGAAATAAATCACATAATTAAAACCATTAGGTATAGTTAGTTATCCATTGTTCCTTGAACAGGAGACAGAGAAGAACATTTTATTAGGTGTATTTGTGTTTTGTTTCGAAAAAAACATGTGCAGCAGATGCTGATTATCTTAAGCCGGGTCTCCTGCACTAAAACATTACACAAAACACTCTAAAAACACATACGCAAAACAACGATTTTAGCTGTCATCTGCTCGTAGAACAATGGACCAAAGATAAATAATGCATGTTTTGTGTAGGTGTTTTGTGTAATGTTTTAGTGCAGGAGATCTGACTTTACTCATTTTTTGTGTATTTAATATTTTTATTTCTTTTCAGGTGTAAGAAGTGATTGATTCCGGTGTCACATTTTGTCAGTTTCTATTTTGTACATATATTTCATGTTGTAAGTTACTATATTTAATAAAATGTATGTCTTTTTTATTATGTCTTTTAATTAATATACATAATACAATTTAATTCAAGAAATATATGGCATACCTGCCTAAAAAATTATCGATGTCGATAAACTTTTATTTATCAAATTGTGGTCCATCTCTACGTAAGTACCAACATAATAGCGCTAAAATGCGTGCATCTGATATTATCTATGTGCATCTGTATAAAATCTGTGGCACTAAAAGTGTTGCCAGAGTGGTAGCATTTCCTAGCGTAAGTCATCATGACACACCGTACACAGATAAAAAACGTTTTAAATCGGTCTATGGGAGTCCCGTCTCTTAAAGTTTACATGCTCTTTAATATCGGGCACAAATTCCAGAATCCGGGCTGATATGGAAAAATCCAATATCACTTTGCCCGACCCGGGGATCGAACCCGAGACATCAGAGCCGTAGTCGTACCGATTTCGATTAATTGGTACATCCCAAAATTAGGTTTATGCATTTAACGGCATTTTAGCTTGAGCATTTTAACTTCGCGAATATAACTTGTAACTTGTAACGTACTTATATCAAAAACATGAATTTCCGGATATACATTATTCTGTGAATAATTTACGTTGCTTTGTAATTATATCACGCGACCTTGGACGTAATAAATGTCAGAAAAACGACTTAACTTCAATTGGTGTTGTTAGGTAACTAATCAAAATGATTTATGTTAGTTGCACGACTATTTCATTAACATTTTACGCTCCCTGAGTGACACTTTATATACAAACAGCATCAATATAATTTACCCTAGATACACAGTTCTTTGCAAATATCCTTGTAAAAAGTGGTCTCAGGAATAAAACAAAGAAAAGATCACAAATTCTATTTAAAACAACACAAATATAACACTATGCACGTTGTTATAAAGTAGCTTGTTAAACGAAATGATCAAGCGTTCTTTAATTTGAATTTGGAAATTCAGAATTCTTCGGCGTCCGATTGTAGGCGAAAGGAGTGCTTAAGCACTTCTTTGCTGTCCCATTTTCCGAGTGTCAATTACTGTGCATCTAGGTAAATAATATATCAATGACAAACAGTCAAAAACACAGTGCGTAAGTGACAATAGAATTTTGCCAATAATCGCTTAGAATAATCGTATGTTTCTTTAATAATTTTTCTACCTGCCTTTATCTCATAATGTGGGGTCAACGCAGTACACTTTTTTAAGCACGCCGCAGAAAGCATTTGGCTTAGTTTTTACGACCGGCTGCCTGCCTGACGTCAACCTTCCTCTGGGGGATCCAGTCACAGGCAAATCAAATTAGAAAAATTGCTTTGCCCGACCTGGGAATCGAAACCGGAACTCCTGGTCCACAGCACTGCCCCTAGATCAAGGAGGTGACTGCACTGCAGGATGAAATTACTATTCAAGTTTTTTTCCAGGGTTGGATGTACGAGTCGCGGGCACCTGGCGCGAGGATTTCTCTGAAGACCATGCTCTGGGTGAGCGTGGTGAAGGTGCTCTCCGGGTGGAACAAGCCGAAGCTGTACAGCTTCCAGGGCTCCCTGCCCAGACTCCCTCTGCCTTCTGTCAAGGACACTATGAGACGGGTATGTGGTTTTCTAACTTTTTGAGGAGTTAAGTGTGTTCAGTGTAAGTTTTTTTTACGAATTGGATCGCTATATTACTAGTAAAATAGTAATATATTCAAATTCCAGACCCCGGGCTGATATGGAAAAATCCAATATCACTTTGCCCAACCCGGGGATCGAACCCGAGACCTCAGAACCGTAGTCGTACCGAAACACCACCACGCCACCGAGGCAGTAGAATAAAAAACGATTTAAATAAAACAATTCTCACAGTTTAATGAATATTAACGAGACCTAACAATAATAACATAGCTAATTGTACATTTCCATTTCAGTACCTGATTAGCGTACGTCCATTATTGGACGATGAGAATTACGAACGTGTCAAACTGCTGGCCAAGGAATTTGAAGAAACTATCGCGGTTAAGCTACAGAGATACCTTATACTGAAGTCATGGTGAGCTACTTGCAAAAACTTAAATCCATACAGGTACTAGAGCTAACTCAAGTGGTAGAGCCACGCTGTAGACAGTAATGTCTATAGCACGAATGGGCCGGCTCGACCGGTTAGATACCACTGTCTCACAGAAAACCGACGTAAAGTGGCAGCTTGCTGTCGCGTTTCGTTCGGTGAGTGAGATTTCCGGTGGCCCATTTCCCCACTTCCCAATCCCCTTCCCTCCCCTTCCATTCCCTCCTTTTAGGTTGGCAACGCACCCATGATTCTTTTTGTGTCTTGGGTGTCTATGGGCGGTGGAGATCACTTACCATCAGGTGACCCATCTGCTCGTTTGCCAATCTCTGCTATAAAAAAAAACAAAAAACTTCGAGTAACTCTATGGCTGAGATCTATAGAGTGAACTTTGACTAAGTCTAAGTCATGGTCAGAACTCAGGGGGGATTTGTAATTGTTAAATTGATCTCAAAGGCCGGCAACGCATCCATGATTCCCCTGGTATTTTGGATGTTATTGGCGGCGGTGATCACTTAACATCAGGTGACCCACTTGCTTGTTTGCCCCCTCTTCTATAAAAAAAAATAACTTTGGCTTAGTCCGGGACATTTTTTACAAGAAAAACAGAATGATTTCTTAGGTTTACGTGAATGTTATTCATTGAAATTAAACTATTTTTACGGATTATATCACGATTTGGTTTTAATTTTTATGCCCGACGTTAGTCGACGTAGTCTGACCCGTGACCACGAAGGCTGCAAAGCTTTCGAAACGTCGGGCATAAAAATTAAAACCAAATCGTGATATAATCCGTGAAAATAGTTTAATTTCAAAGAAAAACAGAATAACAGACAGACTAAGCAAAGATTTTCTTGTAAAAAATGACTCGGACTTAGTAAAAATCTTCACTGAGTTCGTGGCTTTGACTTAGACTTAGGCGAAGTTCGCTCTATAGATCTCAGCCTAAGTCAAAGTAACGAACTTAGTGAGGATTTGGGATTGTTAAATCGAACTTTTATTTAGCCCGAGTCATTTTTTATAAGAAAAACAGACAGACAGACTAAGCAAAGATTTTCTTGTAAAAAAATACTGGGACTAAGTAAAAATCTTCACTGAGTTCGTGGCTTTGACTTAGGCTTAGTCGAAGTTCGCTCTATAGATTTACTTTCCACTTGCCCTTGTTCGAAGTCCGGCTTCAATGTGCAGTCTGCGCATCACACTTTTTCAAATATGGTGCAGGAAGCATTCGGCTTCCTTGACGACTGGTTGCTTGTCACTTGACGCCGTCGTGGCCTCTGGGCAAATTGGGTACTTGTAAAAATAATTTTATTTCAACTAAGTGATACATTAACTTGCACCCACAACTTTCGCCAATCTTGTTTCCATGATGTCATATTGCCATATCAAGCTGATACTGAAAAATCCAATATCACTTTGCCCTCACCCGGGATCGAACCCGAGACCTCAGGATGATAGTCGAGCTAGTCAGTACTATTTTGCTGCTATAGTTACTGCCATTTTCAATTCATGAGTACCGATTCACAAATCCTCAAATTCTAAATGACATCGTGTGTGAAAAGTGAGCCATCTGGTTGGTACTGAAATTAGGTACTTATGTTAATGTATGGAGATTGTCTCGCGTTAACAATAGGATTGCATTTTTTCGTCTGACAATGAAAAGTAAATTAGAATTCGCCCTTGACCAATAGATCATTGACATTGTCGAAATGCGTGTTTTCAAAAGTTTATTTTTGATACAATAAAGGTGCTAACACAGGCCAATGTCAAACGTTTGTTATTTTGATTGTAGATAGGGCAACGAGAATCTTATAAGGCATGTCTCCTGCACTAGAACATTAAACAAAACATGGTTTCACTACACATTTCAGTGACAGCGAAAATCATTGTTTTGCGTGTGTTTTTGTGTTTTGTTTCGAGAAAAAGATATGTAAAGCCCTCCGTACACGATATACATCAGTTTACGAGTCGCTTCGTTGGTCTAGTGGGACCATATATATGGACCGAGAGGTCATGAGTTCGATACCCAGATCGGACTAAGTGATTAGTCTAATTTGACCAATATTAAACCTTCAGAGAGGGTTGATGCCAGACAGGCATCCGATCATAAAAACTTGCCCAAATCATTTCTGCAACATACTTGAGAGTGTGTTACGCCGACCCCACATCAAGGTGGGATAAGGGCATGTAGAAGAAAAAGGTGTCTGAGGAGATCACTTACCATCAGGTGACCCATCTACCCGTTGGCTAGTCTTTAAAATGAAATTTGTCCGTAGGTGGTCAAGCAACTACGTGTCGGACTGGTGGGAGGAGTACGTGTACCTGCACGGTCGGTCGCCGTTGATGGTGAACTCGAACTTCTACGCGATCGACGCCATCTTGCTGAGGCCCACGCAGATCCAGGCGGCGCGCGCTGGCTTCATCATCCACGTGTGCCTCAAGTTCAGGAGGCTTATCGACAGGCAGGAGTTGGAGCCGGTGAGTCTCACCATATTCATCACCCTTGTCGGCAAAGGTAGTGATGTGGATAATCGATTATTTTTTATTTTTTATACATACATACATAAGCTCACGCCTGTATCCCCGAAGGGGTAGGCAGAGGCGTACTAACGAACTAGAACACCCACATTTCGCCGAGCTTAGTTCCGTCCCAGATGTGATAGGGGGCGAGCCTATCGCCATATTGGGCACAAATTCCAGACTCCGGGCTGATATGGAAAAATCCAATATCACTTTGCCCGACCCGGGGATCGAACCCGAGACCTCAGCACCGTAGTCGTACCGAAATACCACCACGCCACGGAGGCGATTATTTTTCATAATCTCTAAACTGGGGGGTGACTCCTGACACTCGATTCGAACATGAAATCGATTCCGTTTCATTTATTGACTTGAAATTCCATCGAAATCGACTTTTAAAGTGCGCTAAATAAAACAAAAAAGAAACCCTTCTGTAAAAACTGCATCGAAATAAGTTGAAAAATGAGGCAGTAATTCATGTTTTAAATTCTGGAGTGGGGGCATATTGGAGATATCTTGCTATCCTTTTCCAACGCACGTACCGTTATGGCGTGACGTGGTTGTACAGATACTTCTCTTTCCCGCAGTTTGAAGGTTACACCAAACTTCAAAGGCTTATAACTTTTTCATTTTTGAGACTATTTCAGTATATTTTTCTGTTTTATATTTTAGACGACGTAAATTTCATATGAGATTAATTTAAAAAAAAACTAGTCAAGTACCCAATTCTGGTGACCACCAATGAACTCACTGCTTACATCAGTGGCGGATTTCCTAGCTTTACTATTAGGTTCGACCAAACACGAAACAATAACTTTGGAAGCTCTCAGCTTACTAACGAAGTTAACTCGATTATCTTATATATATAAAAATGAATCCCTATTTCCCGTGGTGTCACGCCATCACGCGTGAACGGCTGGACCGATTTTGCTAATTCTTTTTTTAGAATATTCCTCGAAGTACGAGGATGGTTCTTACGGAGAAAAATAAATGAAAAATTGCCTGAAAAAGTCTAAAAACAACACTTTTCTATACTCCCATAAAATCGATTCGTAATAATACTTAAAAGTCAATTTGAACTTTAATACCATAGTTTACCATACCATAAAGTTCAAGTGTTAGTGAAGAGGGTTCGGGAAGGCAAAACAATTGAGTGACGTTAGTATCGTATAAATATTAATGTCATAACATAACATAAATATTGGAACTACATGTGCTATTTTGGAAAATAGCACATGTAGTTCCAATATTTAAAAATGGCGATAAGTCGTCTTGTGAAAACTACAGGCCTATTAGTATACTATCTTGTTTTGCAAAGTTATTCGAGTCCGTTGTTTATGATGTATTATATTTCCATGTCAAACCTCTTCTTTCCCCTAGGCAACATGGTTTTGTGAGCAAAAAGTCTACCATAAGTAATCTTCTGGAATATAAAAATTATTTATGTTCAGCCTTTGCACGTAACACTCAAGTAGACTCTATTTACACCGACTTTTCGAAAGCATTTGACAAGGTGGATCATAACATATTATGTTCTAAATTGAAATTTTTTGGCGTTCACGGCAGCTTACTGAGGTGGCTTGAGTCGTATCTTGCCAGAAGAACTCAGCTAGTCGCGCTCAATGGTACTCTATCATCTTCCGTACTGGTAACCTCAGGGGTCCCGCAAGGATCTCACCTTGGACCTCTACTATTTATCATTTTTATTAATGACCTCATCGACTGCCTGAAGTGTCCATGCTTATTATATGCAGATGACCTGAAAGTTTTCAATGAGGTTACAAGCGTACGGAGTGCCATTGATTTACAAAGTGATCTAGACATTATAAGTGAGTGGTGTAAAGTCAATCACATGTTCCTTAACACTCAAAAATGCTTTATCATCTCCTTCACCAAAAAAATTAACAAAATTGAATTTAATTATTCCTTAGACAACCATTCCCTTGAACGTAAAAATGTAGCAAAAGATCTAGGGATCTTATTCGATGATAAACTCTCTTTTCGAAATCATTATGAATATATTGTCAAAAGAAGTTCTCGGGTTCTGGGTTTTGTAGCACGGGTAACCAGGAAGTTTAAAAATCCTCGCAGTCTTCTTCATTTATTTAACGCATTGGTTAGAACGATTTTAGAATATGGAGCTGTCATTTGGTCTCCATTTTACCGTGTTCATATTGACCGGATCGAGAGTGTTCAAAGGACTTGTTTCAGGATAGTTTCTTTTAGATTTAATCTGCACCGGCAATTGAATTCATATAAAGCCAGATTGGCATATTTTCACACTCACTCGCTTGAATCAAGACGTTTCATTAGCGACTTTATTTGTTTATACAAGATTATTCATTCCCTTATGGATTCTCCATCGTTGTTATCTTGTCTTAACTTCAACATTAATTACAGGTGTCGGAAACCAAACGTATTTTCCCTTTTAATATTTCGCAATAATACATCCTACTATAATCCCATTGTACGAATGTGTCGGCAGTATAATGAACTTAATATTAAAAATTCTTCTGTAGATATATATATATAAATACGATCACTACTTACAAAAGAGAGATCCGAAATATCTTCAATTAATCAACTGAGGGATTCTTTATATATTTTTATGTTATGTTACATCATCATACGTCATAGTTATTTATCATCTTACTTATTACTTAGTCCGTTAACTATTGGCTATTTACTATTGCTTAAATTTGGTTTATTTAGTTAAAGTCACTTCAATGTACTTAATAATTAATAACGTAACATTACTACCTACTTCGTAATATTGTCAACTCGTCCTCTATAATTAACATTACTTTAAACACAAATTTTGGGTCACAACTAGAACTAAGCATATTTTGTAAGAATAATTGTGTATTAATGGTTGTAACCTGTTTTGTGTGAAATAAATAAATAAAAATAAAAAATAAAAAAAAATAACATAACCTCACGCCTGTATCCCCGAAGGGGTAGGCAGAGGCGCACTAGCCAACTAGTTTACAATAAAATTGAGAATAGACTGCCTCGATGGCGTGGTTGTATATCTGTACGACTTCCGTCCTGAGGTCTCGGGTTCGATCTACGGGTCGGGCAAAGTGATATTGTATTTTTAGATATCAGCCCGGAGTGCGGAATTTGTGCCCGATATGGCGATAGGCTTGGCCCCTATAACATCTGGGACGGAACTTAGCTCGGCAGAATGTGGGTGCCCTAATTCACTAGTGCATCTCTGCCTACCCCTTCGGGGATACAGGCGTGAGCTTATGTTAATGTTATGTACGTAGATTGAGAACCTCTCCATTTCTGAAGTCGGTCAAAAACAAGGGACGGCAGCTAGTATCGGGCCCAGGGCGGACAGCAATGCAAATCCGCCACTGTTTAGCACTAACAACTGTAATTTTTTTCTTGCGATTAGTTAAAAGTATATGTTTCCAACAGATAATGCTGCAAAACATGGTGCCTCTCTGCTCGTGGCAGTACGAGCGGCTGTTCAACACAGTGCGCTCGCCGGGCATCGAATCTGACAAGATCGTGCACTACCAGGACTCGTCGCACATCGTGGTCTACCACAAGGGACGGTACTTCAAGGTCATCGTGTACTCCAGGGGCAGGTTACTCAGCCCGCCTGAGATACAAGTGTGAGAAGCATTTTTTGATAGTACTAGCTTTTGATTGTGTGTTCATCCCCCAGAGGGGGTTGACGTCAGACAGGCAGCCGATCGTAAAATTAAGCCAAATCCATTTTTTTTATAACAGACTGGTAAACGTACAGATGGGTCACCTGATGGTAAATCATCTCCATAGACACCCAAGACACGACAATCACGGCTGTGCCAACCTAGAAGGAGGGAATGGAAGGAAAGGGAGGAAAGGAGCCACTGGAAATCTCACTCACCGAATGAAACTCGACAGCAAGCTGCCACTTTACGTCGGTTTTCTGTGAGACAGTGGTATCTAACCGATCGAGCCGGCCCATTCGTGCTGTAGACATTACTGTCTACAGCGTGGCTCTACCACTCAGAAAACCCATTCTGCAACTTGCTTGAAAAAGTATGTTGTGCCGACCCTACATTAAGGTGAAATGAATGACTAGCTGTTGACTGTAACTTCGTTCGTGTGGAAATTTATTAAAAAACCTTGAAAACCATACAATAGTCCCTTGATTTGCTCCTTCCGTATTCGGAGGGTAAAGAAGCGTAAATAGGCTGTTATGATTCTGGTGACCATCGATAAACCCAAAGTTTGTCGATGGTCGTTAGTTTTTTTTAGACTGTACTACTCTTACCACCCGATGTATTGACGTCACTTTACCGTGCCCAGATACAAAATAAACAAATAAACAATAATTTTTCCGTGATAAATAATAGCCGATGTGTTAAACTATCTCTGTGCCATATTTCATCTCGATCCGTTCAGCCGTTCTGGCGTGATTGAGTATCATATATTCATCAAAACTTTCGTAATTATAATACCAGTATAGATTCAATTCATACTAATGTTATAAACGTGAAATAATAATATAATAATAATAAATACACTCAACAGTCACGCACATAGTGCACAAGGGTTACCACCACCTCTTATAGCAGTATTATTATAATCTTACTTGTACCGATTTCCATACAAAACAAACGAAGAACGATTATAATAATACTGCTAAAAGAGGTGGTGGTAACCCTGCTGACTCCACACTACGTGTAACCTGTATCGTGGGTATCAGAAACTACGAGAGACTTTCGGTCTCACAACATCCAGACCCGAAACAAATATCTGTGGGCCACACAGACATTTGTCTCGGTGCGGGAATCGAACCCGCGACCTCGCGTTTCACAGACGGCTACTCGCCCGCTGCGCCACGGAGGCTGTAAAGAAAGTAGAAAATGGTGAATATCACATTAAAAGGTTCCATTGCATAAATACATACAGGTGAAGCTAATATAACGCGAGTAAAGACCAACTGGGAACCTCCTTTTAAAATAGATTAAAACATAAATAAACTTAATACATACATACATAAACTTACGCCTGTTTCCCGTTGGAGTAGGCAGAGACTAAGGAGCGCCAACTGCTTCGGTTCAAGCACACATCTTTCGCTTCTTCCACAGTCATCAGTCTTTTCATGCACGCTCGTCGGTTACGGAAACTTCTTATTTGGATTTTTTTAAGAGATCGCCAATTTGGACCGTAAAGGTACGTCTAGGTCGTCCTCGGCCATAGACATAGGTACTACTTAATGTGGATCGTCGTTGTCCTCAGCCGACGCTACCATTCACTTTCGCTACACTTTCGTCACTCTACTTTCATCCATCCTATCAACGTGGCCAAACTTAATATCAATATAATTTGTTAGCTGGTGTATTGAACTCTATTAACTGATAAAGCTAGCAGACTAATGGTAAAGGTCACAGAAGTGGCCACTATCTGTACTAGTTAAACTAGACTGTCACACGACACGCGATAGCATCTCGATTCTCTAGTTATCCGCACGATAACTAATCGGTTACAAAGGTCGCGTATGCACAAATGCCGTGCTATTGGGTGTTATTTATTTTAAAATTAATAAAAAAAAATGTTATTCATTACGTGACTGCCTCGGTGGCGTGGTGGTATTTCGGTACGACTATGGTTCTGTGGTCTCGGGTTCGATCCCCGGGTCGGACAAAGTGTTATTGGATTTTTCCATATCAGCCCGGAGTCTGGAATTTGTGCCCGATATGGCGATAGGCTCGCCCCCTATCACATCAGGGACGGAACTAAGCTCGGCGAAGTGTGGGTGTTCTAGTTCGCTAGTGCGCCTCTGCCTACCCCTTCGGGGATACAGGCGTGAGCTTATGTTATGTTATTCATTACGTGTAATGTCCTACATATGATTACAGATAATCACAAGTTTAAAAACTTAACTGACCGACTTCCAATTTACGTATCGTGACCAAATTTATATGGGACCACCCTTGAAATAAGGTCAATCGAACATAAAAAGAATTTTGAAAATCGGTCCATATTTGGCGGAGATATCCGCCGAGTGGGAGTATGGGGTAAAGGGAGTGGTGAAATGGGCCACCGGAAATCTCACTCACCGAACGAAATGCGACAGCAAGCTGCCACTTTACGTCGGTTTTCTGTGAGACAGTGGTTTTAACCGGTCGAGCCGGCCCATTCGTGCTATAGACGTTACTGTCTACAGCGTGGATCTACCACCTGGAATTACCAGGTTTCCTCAAATCCTGGTCATATCATCTCGAGCGACATCCCTGCAGTTTATCTGCAACGTAGTGAGCGCGTATACACCGATTATCACAAATATTTTTTATCTATAGGCTGTTATCAAACAGAATCAATCATTGAACGATATTCGAGTGCATTCGGTGCACTTCTATCAATTGGATGTAGATACGCAAAAAGGACCCAACCCACATTATAGTCGAAAATGATCTGAGTATGCGAAATTAGTCTATAAGGTCAATAAAACTTATTTCTATAAAAAGGACAACAATATTCTTACAACAATGTCCCAAAACAACAAAATCACAAATCATCATAAAATATATTATCGACAGGAAGAAAGAAGAAAGAAAAAAATAAACTTTATTCAGCCAATGTCTCAGGCAACAATAAGTGGGAGAACCAAAAATAAATAAAAATAAGACAGAATATGTAACACTAAGAGGTAACTTTGTTAATTATACGTGGTAAATATTATAAGCAAAATAAAATGAGCACACAAAACACCATGAACGTGCTCATATCTCAAACCATCCATGCCCGAGACATGACTAAAAAGGCCACAGGCTCAGTATTCGCCAAGTAGAAGTAGGTATCTACCTGACACTGGTATTCTGCCAGGGACAAAAGAATGCCTCACGGACCCCAATAAAGACAATTACATAACAAACATTACATAAATACATAGCCACATAAAATTAGATAGACGATACAGTCATATATGCTTATTATAATATGATTATAATATGGTATGTGAGTGATAAACGTAAATATTAAAGAGTGTGTAGGTACCAGTAATTAATTATTATTATTGTTGTTTATTATCCGCTAAGTTAACCCAAGGCAGGGGGCACGAGCCGGAGACGAACGGTTCGCTCACAGCTACAGAATAGAATATTAATAAACAGATACAATTTAAGCTTTAATGTTCATTATCTCAAGTGTCATTTTGTGGGTTGGATCCTTTTTGCGTATCTACGTCCAATTCAAGGATATACACGTGATGCCATTCATGAAACCGTGTGCCCTAATCAATCATTATCATGTAGGCGTCAGTTTGACGTGCTCGAAGTGATTAAGAACGCATGAGCCACGATAACAGACGAGTAATTTACGCGCAATTTATGGGGAATGGGCACACCCCTACCACAGTATTGATTCATTAACTATAGTAAAACGGCATACAATTTTGAAAAGATAAATCATCGATATATTATTTACCTAGATGCACAGTTGACGCTCGAAAAATGGGACAGCAAAGAAGTGCTTAAGCACTCGTTTTGCCTACAGTCGGACGTCGATAGAATTCTAAATTTCAAAATTCAAATTAAAGAACGCTTGCTCATTTCGTATGAAAACCTACTTTATATACACGTGCTTAGGGTTATATTTGTGTTGATTTAATTACAACTTGTGATAGTTTTCTTTGTTTTATTTCTGAGACCACTTTTTAGGAGGATATTTGCAAAGAATTGTGCATCTAGGGTATAATATATTAAGAGAAATAAACAAAACGAAACTAGTTTGTCAATTTTCGATTGACTTTAAACAAATTACCTTAAACGAAGGAGGTGTAATTAGGTACACCTGATAAATTCGTCTCCATTTTTAGGGTTCCGAAGTCAAATGGAAAAAAAATGAACTCTTATAGTTTTGCTATGAGACCGTCCATCTGTATAGATATACAGACAGATGTCGGACTGCGGTTTATCTCAGAGACTATTAGTATTAGAGATCTGTATACATTCGATATGGCTATACATATCAATCACACTGACAAAGTGATCAAATAAAATTTTGGGAGATGTTTTTTGTTACGTTACCTCCCTTAGGTATATGTAAATTGGAGGATTCTCTCTTTTCTCAATTATCCCGTGGTGTGTGGTGTCGTTGGATTGGTTGTTCATAAACATTGTGCATTTGTTAAAATCATTTTCGATACAAAAATACACTTGCGGATTATAAGCATTAAACTGGTAATTTTAATTAGAGTCTAGCGTTTGCGCACTCTACCAACCTAAACTTCTGTTTGTGAAAATGACAGAAAATTCATAAAGTAATAATAGATAGCAAAGAGCCTCGACCGACACCTTAAGAGGCTCTCAATCGGGCGTTGGGTCAAGAGCCAGATACAGAAGGCAGTGTTATTGGACACGGCACGCATTGTGAGGCGGTTCCTCACTCTGAGCCCCTAACCACCGGTGGCTTGGGTCTCAAGCCTTGCCATCGAGAGGGTGATATTTTTTTTTTAATATTTTTAAATGTATTTATTTTTATATAATTTATATTTAAAAATGTAAAAAAAAGATTAATTGAAAAAAATAATAAATACACCTATATAATGAATAATAAATATCCTGGAAAAGTAACGGTTCTCGTCGCATAGATTTGTTAATTCCACGCGAACGAAGTCGTGCGCAACAGACAGTTTGTTACATACTTAAATAGTCACGGGCGGCTCGGCCTCCGGTGTTGTTATTATGTAACATATTTATGTGATGCCTCCGACGGGTTAACACGTAACCTTTTGCTCTTGAACTAAAAAAAAACATTCAACAGACAAATCCAACAAATTCTGGACGACAAATCGGAACCGGTGATCGGCGAGGAGCGTCTGGCGGCGCTGACTGCCGGCGAGAGGACCCACTGGGCCCACATTCGGCAGACCAAGTTCAACAGGGGACACAACAGGACCTCACTGCATTGTATAGAGAGGGCCGCGTTTATGGTCTGTTTGGGTCAGTATAAGTCAAATCAAATCATTTATTAAATCCATAAAATGTTCAGACATCATTTAGATTCCGTCAAATATTAACTCTACCGCCTGTTCGGAAGGCTGTTTCGCCAGAGAAGAACGGGCAAGAAACTCTGACGTTGCTATTTTTAACACCAATTTACAGTCAGTTACTAATACAGTACAGCACCAGATACAGAAAGACCTTAAATTAGAGCAGCTAAACCATGATAACAATAGATATTATTGGATATAATATACTATACAATATTAGTTTTTGTTTATTCTAGTGATGTGGATAATCGATTATTTCTCTAATTATGACAGCTGACAGCTTCCGTGGCGCAGTGGGCGAGTAGCCGGCTGTGAAGCGAGAGGCCACGGGTTCGATCCCCGCATTGAGACAAATGTTTGTGTGGCCCACAGATATTTGTTTCGGGTCTGGGTGTTGTCAGACCGAAAGTCTCTCATAGTCTCTGACACCCACGATACAGGTTATAGCTAATGTGGGGTCAGAACTAGGTGTGTGACTGTTGGATGTATTTATTTATTGACTATTTTTAGAGACGTATTATTATATTGTATTAATCGTCTTATCGATTAAACGATTACGTCTTTAAAAATATCGATTATTCGATTATGAAAAATAATATTTTACAGGAAGTTGAGCAACAATTGGAATCATTTTTAGTGTACGAATAATTACGATTTTGAAAAAATATTGATAATCTACATCACTAGTTTACCCTAGCTTAACATGCCTTTTTTTTACTAAATAGTTTAGACAGTAATACAAAATATGTATTTATGATACCTAGTGTAAACTCACAAAGTGTTGGATCAGTCAGTATAATACATACAAAGAGATTTAATATTACTAATTATAGAGATAGTGGGGCTATCAAGCAAAATTCCATACAAAAAAAATTATCTCAAACTTGAGTACCGCCATCAATCACTTATTACAATGCGCCGGTGTTTATTACAAAATGGTAATAAACGCGTGTGTAAATACACTATAATATTTTGTGAATGGTTAAGAATCACGTAAGATAAGTTTATACTTTCAAAATCATTTCGCTGGCCGACCTGGCGCGCGTATATTTCAAATAAATTGAGCGACTTATGACCACTAGGTCATAACTTTTGGATCACAAGCTTTGTACTGTTGTCCCGTTTGAATACATATTATGAGTTTTGTTTAGCCTATTTTTTTTCAACTCAAAAGCTGAGACAATAATACAAAATTATAGTGTAAATACACACAGCCTACAAATCATCTTTCTGCGCGCGTGGTTTCGTAAAATGTACGGATAGATCGCGAAATTGAAACAATTTAATAATCGATAAATGTTCAAACTCTGTTCCTGTTGGTTAATTTTGATGACCTATCTGCCACTCTGATTGTAATCTTTATTGTGACCGGCCGTTTCCCTACTCCTATGTAACAGGCGTTAGATCTGATATGTGATATGGTCACATTGCAGACGACATAGAGTACGGATTCGATCCGAACGACCCGAGCAAGCTGGAGAGGTTCGGGCGCGTGTTACTGCACGGCAAGGGGTACGACCGGTGGTTCGACAAGTCATTCAACTTGTGCTTCAGTACCAACGGATATGTGAGTTCGGATAACTTTTGAGATTAATTTCCTTGCTATCACCTATGTAATGTGGTCGGTTGCCATAATGGGTACTTGATTATGTTTGAATTTATACACATTTTTATATGTAATACCAATAAAACAAAAAATATACCTTTCTGTAAAAAATGCATAGAAATTGGTTGAAAAATTAATATTTTAAGATCTGGAGTGGGAGCATAGTGGAGATATCTTACTATCCCTTTCCAACGCACGTACCGTTATGGCGGTCACGTGACTATACTGATACTTCTCTTTCTCGCAGTTTGAAGGTTACGCCAAACTTCCATTCATATTGAAATATTCTTAAAAATAAAAAAGTTATAAGCCTTTAAAGTTTGGTGTAACCTTCAAACAACGGGAAAGAGAAGGATCAGTATAATCACGTCACGTCATAACAATACGTGCGTTGGAAAGGGATAGCAAGAAATTTCCAATATGCTCCCACTCCAGATTTTAAAATATGTATAATTGCCTCATTTTTCGACCAATTATCAATTATCCAAAAACAGCCTCGGTGGCGCAGCGGGCGAGTAGCCGGCTGTGAAACGTGAGGTCGCGGGTTTGATTCCCGCACCGAGACAAATGTCTGTGCGGCTCATAGATATTTGTTTCGGGTCTAGGTGTTATGAGACCGAAAGTCTCTCGTAGTTTCTGATACCCACGATACAGGTTACACCTAGTGTGGGGTCAGGACTATGTATGTGACTGTTGGGTGTATTTATTATTATTTATATTTATATTTAATTTCGATGCATATTTTACAGAAGGGTTTCTTATTCGTTTTATTTGCTATTACATATAAATATGTGTATAAAATCAAACATAGTCAGGTACTCAATTGCAAAACTATTTGTCAAGTTTATTGACAATGGAAGTAACCTCCCAATGTCTTTTTATTTTAGGTTGGCTTCAACGCAGAACACAGTTGGTAAGTGAATATTCATCTAATATTTTAACAAGATGAAATTAAAACTTAACATAAGCACACGCCTGTATCCCCGAAGGCGTAGGCAGAGGCGCACTAGCGGAGTAGAACACTCACATTTCGCCGAGCTTAGTTCCGTCCCAGATGTGATAGGGGGCGAGCCTATCGCCATATCGGGCACAAATTCCAGACTCCGGGCTGATATGGAAAAATCCAATATCACCTTGCCCGACCCGGGGATCGAAGCCGAGACCTTTCGCTTTATTTATAATATTATTTTTGTTTCCAGGGCGGACGCCCCCGTGATGGGCCACCTGTGGGAGTATGTTATATGGTCAGAATTGGAAATCGGGTAAGTGACGAGTATAGTGATAATCCGACACAATTTCTTCGTTTTCCTTATTACGTCTAGAAAAACTATTCAACTTGGCAAGAAATAGAAAGGAATATGCGGAGTTGATAGCTAACATTCAGTAGTGGATAGGCACCGCAAGCGAGAGAGACAGCAAATCATAATTTTATTTATTTTTATTTATTTGTTTATTTCTGACTGCCTCAGTGGCGTAGTTGTATTTCGGTATGACTACCGTCCTGAGGCCTCGGTTCGATCCCCGGGTCGGGCAAAGTGATATTGGATTTTTCCGTATCAGCCCGGAGTTTGGAATTTGTGCACGATATGGCGATAGGCTCGCCCCCTATCACATCTGGGACGGAACCAAGCTCGGCGAAATGTGGGTGTTCTAGTTCGCTAGTACACCTCTGCCTACCCCTTCGGGGATACAGGCGTGACCTTATGTTATGAAAAAAATTAGTCAAGTGCCCAATTGCAACACCCTGTAGACTCATTATCCATTTTTACTTGTTTAGATACACGCCAGAGGGCAACACCAAGGGCACAGTCCCCACCCCTCCCCCCGCCCCGATCCGGCTGCAGTGGGAACTCAACAAGGAGGAGATCCTCAACGCCATAGACATATCGTACAACGTCGCCGACAAGCTACTCAACGACGTCGATCTCAGGATACTGATGTACACTAAATACGGGAAAGGTCAGATTTGTGTATATTTGACCGACTTCCAAAAAGGAGAAGGTTCTCAATTTGTCGCGATATCTCCGCCAAATGTGGACCAATTTTCTAAATTCTTTTTGTGATATTTGAAGGATGGTCCCATATAAATTTGGTTAGGTTAGGATTTAAAATTGGTCCGTTAAGTTTTTAAACTTGTGATTATTTTAAATTTTATTTGAGCACGGCAAAACGGCTGCGCTGTTGCTTCCTCTAGAGCAAATTATCTAATTTAATTTACCCGGGACTGGATCCCACATAGAGGGTTGACGTAAGGCCACCGGCCGGTCGTAAAACTAAGACAAATCCTCTCTGCAACGTGCTTGAAAAAGTGTGTTGTGCCGACCCCACATTAAAGTGGGATAAGGGCAAGTAGAAAGGAAAGTAGAGAATGGTTATAAATTTATGTGCGGTTTATACAGTAATTTCTTTGTTGTGTGTACCGATGCCTTGAAACCGTAAAGGTGTGTCCCCTGTTCATCACAAAAACATGTGCACAAAACAATGGGTTTCGTTATCGCCAGCTCATTTGTAGCGAAACCATGTTTTGTGTAGTGTTTCAGTGCAAAGATACGGCTTCGGTGCTGCAGGCTCCATACAACACGATTCTTACCGGCTTACCATTGCCCAATTGGGTACTTGGCTATGTTTGATTTTTTTCGCATATGTATTTATATCAAAATCAAAATATTTATTGAATCTATGAAATGTTACTACATTATTTAGATTCCGTCAAAGTTCCTCTACCGCCATTGCTTTTATAGCAAATAAAACAAGAAAGTAACCCTTCTGTAAAAACTGCATCGAAATTGATTGAAAAATGAAGTAGTAATGCATATTTTAAATTCTGGAGTGAGGGCATATTGGAGATGCCTTGCTATCCCTTTCCAACGCACATACCGTTATGGCGTGACGTGATTATACTGATACTTCTCTTTTCCGCAATTTGAAGGTTACACCAAACTTCCAAGGCTTATTTTTTATTTTGAGAATATTTCAATATTTCTTTCTGTTTTATATTTTAGGCAACGTAAATTTTATATAAAATTATTAAAAATATTAGTCAAGTACCCAATTATTGGCTTGATAAATAGGTATAACTTAGAAGAGAATGCAGCATCGGCTTTCTTTATAACATTGTCACCCTTCGCCGCTGCTCGACTTTAAGATTCACTGGTGTACAGGTTTCATGAAGAAATGCCGAGTATCGCCCGACGCGTTCATCCAGTTGGTGCTTCAACTGTCGTACTTCAGGGACGCTGGCCGCTTCTGTCTCACGTACGAGGCGTCCATGACGCGCTTGTACCGAGAGGGGCGGACAGAGACCGTACGCTCCTGTACTATAGAGAGCACCGAGTGGGTCAGGGCTATGGAGGACCCCAACACCACGGTGAGTATAGTTAAAAGCACCAAGGCGCTATTTTTTACCGACTTCCAAAAAGAATACCCTCATTCGTCTGTATTTTTTTATGTATGTTTCGCGATATCTCCGCCAAATGTGAATCGATCTTCAAAATTCTTTGTGTTCGATATAGCTTATTACAAGAGTGGTCCCAAAGGTCACGATCGGATTTGAAGTCGATCCGTTAAGTTTTTAAATTTGTGATTATTACGGATACATCGGATAAAATGACTCTTTTAAACGTAATTGAATTTACCGGTCCTTTAGAATAGCCTACTGGTCTGAGAAGAAGCGCCAAAAAACTCAGCCGTACGTCTTTGTATTTCCCCAAATTATTACAACTAATAAAAATAACAAAATTAACATGAACATTTAAAATTACAATTTAAAAATAACAAAATGACCAAATAATACAATTGATGTGCGTAACCATTCAAAGGTCAAAGCTATTAAAGACTATTAAATGAAGCAAACCAGCTATTTCATAATAATCAACCAAGTCATGAACAAATAAAGTGTGTGACGAAAGTTTGTGAGCGTGCAAGTATGTTTATTACTTCTTCACGCTCAAACGGTTGGATCAATTTTGATGAAATTTGGTATGGAGATAGCTGACACCATGGATTAAGGCACAGGCTACATTTTATTTTAGAAAATAAATATTATCCTGGAAAATTTCCACGCGAACGTAGTCGCGGGCAATAGCTAGTTCACAATACATAACAGACTGACAGACTGACTAAGCAATGATATTCTTGTAAAAATGACTTGGACTAAATCAAAATTCGATTTAAAAATTTCAAATCCTCACCGAGTTCATTTTTTTGATTTAGACTTAATCGAAGTTCGCTCTATAGATGTCAGCCTTACGTATCAGAGCCAAGAGCATATTATAGTATCATATATAATGAACCATTGGTTTCCTAGGTGGAGGAACGCTACAATCTGTTCATAAAGGCGAGTAACCGCCACCAGCTGGGGTATCAGGACGCGATGGCTGGCCGCGGCATTGATCGGCACCTGTTCTGCATGTACGTGGTCGCCAAGTACCTCGAGCTGGAGTCTCCCTTCCTCCAGGAGGTGTTCAATGAACCCTGGAGGCTGTCCACCAGCCAGACTCCTCACGGTAAGACTGCACTTTGATCCACAGGAAATTCGCTGTCGTGTTTTGTTTGGCGAGTGCGACTTCATCATCTCAGTCATAGGACATCACTGCATAAATTTCCAAGATTTCCATTTCGTCTTGTTTGAAGCGATCATCCAGCATCCAGCGACTTCCTACGACTTTTATCAGTGAGATTTATGATGGTGACTGCCTCGTTGCGTAGTTGTATTTCGGTACGACTACCGTCCTGAGGTCTCGGGTTCGATCCACGGGTCGGGCAGTGATATTGGATTTTTCCGTATCACCCCGGAGTCTGAAATTTGTGCCCGATATGGCGACAGGCTCGCCCCCTATCACATCTGGAACGGTACTAAGCGAAATGTGGGTGTTCTAGTTCGCTAGTTGACCTCTGCCTACCTCTTCGGGGATACAGGCGTGAGCTTATGTTATGTTATTTATGGTGGTCCAAATCCCCCCTCCCTTTCTCAGTCCTAATTCTTGCTGTAATGTTGACGATGCACCCATGATTTTTTAGATATCACAAGTCAATGGGCGAAGGAGATCACTTACCATCAAGTGACTCACCTGCTCGTTTGCCAGTCTACTATAATAAAAGGTTCTTGTCACATATGGTGGAAATATTCTGGAGTATGAATTATACGTCGCAGGTCAGACGAACATGCTGGATATGAAGAAGCACCCTAACTGTGTGAGTGCCGGTGGGGGCTTCGGGCCCGTGGCTGACGACGGCTACGGAGTCTCGTACATCATCGTAGCCGAGGACACGCTCTTCTTCCACGTCTCCAGTAAAAAGAGCTGTCCGATCACGGTGAGTCCATTTTAAAAATTTCAAGGCATACAGAGTAGCGCCAACATAAGGACATAAAATTTCATAATGAATAACATAGGTATTTATAAATTTCACCACATCAATAAAAAAAAAACTAAGGTCAACTGAAAAAACAATTTTTTGAAAAAAAAAATATAAAAAAGTTCGGTTACTAAATGTCACACCATTTATACTGTGTAAAACCGGTATAATGCGCGAAAATCTACATGTAGGTAAACTTCAGTAGGTACGCGGCGCGTGAACCTCGCATCCACATCACGTCGGACAAGTCCATTCATGTTTGTTATCGATAAAAGCCTTTGATCGATAAGATGAGCTGTCGCCTTCATTGTCCATCATGTGCAAAAATTGAGAAAACTAAAAATCAATCCTGTGCCTCAACTATTAGCTATTCGACTGATTTTTGGTACAAGGTTTTCCAATTGTAAGGTATACCTGGGATGATTTAATGTCGTTATGTCGGCGCCACTCGATATATCGTCTTAAGGTGAATTAAAAGCAAAGTTTACTCGAATTTTGGCAACTCGTAACTAGCAACCACAAGTTTATCAAATTTTTTTTCTCCTTAATTTCAAGAAATTGCACATACGTGATCATCGGAATTGCAGACACACCTTGTAGTTTTGATTTACCAGAATCGGTCAGATAATATTTATATTACCACAACGAGGAACTTGCAACCAGTTATCTCTAATTGCCTGACAGCAGAATAAAAATTATAATAAGTGTGAAAATACGTTATCATCATCAACCACAGGCCGCTTCCAACAGATTGAATCAACTTGTCTGAACCGGCTGGAAATAATTGAGGAAGGCCTATGTCCAGCAGGGGATGTCCCGTGACTGATTATTAGATATTACAAGTAAATAATTCATAGTAAAAATAATTTTAGGTATAATGTTATGTTTTTTTTACATTCATGCGTACAGAATAATGGATATTATGTACCCGTAAGTTATCACATAAATGAATGTTTGCACTTATCAACGCTAAAGTTGCATGTTTAAACACATATACGAACTAAAACAATGTGTATCGGTTTTTTTAAGTTTTCACTGCACACAAATTGGGTATTTGACTAATTTTTTAAAATTCATTTTACATTAAATTTATGTCATCTAAAGTATAGAACAGAAAGAAATATTGAAATATTCTTATATACCTTCGAATTGCGGGAAAAAGAAGTATCAGTATTATCACGTCACCTCCATAACGTTACGTGCATTGAAAAGGGATAGCAAGATATATTCACTATGCCCTCACTTCAGAATTTAAAATATGAATTACTTTCTCATTTCTCAACCAATTCGATGCAGATTTTACTGAAGAGTTTCTTTTTTGTTTTATTTGCTTGTACATATAAAAATGTGTACAAAATCAAACATAGTCAAGTACCCAATTACATAACGTGCTGGTTTATTTTTTGTTTAGGTAAGTTTTTGTTAATGTAATCAAGAAACAACACACACGTCTGTGGAAAAAACACATTAAAACTAAAGACAATGGCCGACAAGAATAATTTTAAATAATTGTACAGCCGTAAAAAATATAGTTCCTGATTATTATTTCTCCTCGTACGGGTGCGCAACGTACAACGTACAATGTACGCAAGGCTTTTTCTGTCCGACTCATGTAGATACCGCCACGTTAAGTGCAGTGACGTGCACAGACATTTAGATTAGGGTAGACAAAAATCTTGCATAATTATTATCTTTAACTAGCTGACCCGCGCAACTTCGTCTGCGTAGGAGAGAGAGGGTTGAAAGAATGAGTTGTAGGCACCTATAATTCAATAATTCTAATGGAGGTAATGAGATGAACTACTTTGGTCCGTTTTCGTCAGTCACCCCGTCAGTCACCCAGTCAGTACCCTCGTCAGTTACCCCGTCCATCACCCCGTCGGTCACCCCGACAGTCATCCTGTCGGTCAACCCGTCGGTCACCCCATCTATCTGCTCGATTGTCACCCCGTCTGTCACCCAGTCTGTCACCCCGTCTGTCACCCAGTCTGTCACCCCGTCTGTCACCCCGTCTGTCACCCGTGTGTCACCCGTCTGTCACCTGTCTGTCACCCGTCTGTCACCCAGTCGGTCACCCCATCTGTCTGCTCGATTGTCACCCCGTCTGTGAAATCTCTAATATCTGGAAAATCTTTTTTCACGCACCGGCGCCATCTACTTAAAATATTGGTTTGTAGTACATGCTATGTATCAGAGATGGCGATGTATGTGAAAAAAGATTTTCCCGCTATTCTGTTGAAAATTTTCCTGAATTTTCTTTGCTATAAACCTCACGAAGCCCGAGACCTTTCGAACGAATGCAAAACCGTGGAAATCGGTTCGTGCGTTCTGGAGTTATAGCGTCAGGAAGGAAAACCCGACTTATTTTTATATAGTAGATTTATTCCTGCTTTACTTTAACCATCATGATCATTCTCACGTCGATTTAAAATAATACTCCCAGCGCTGTTGCAGAATAGATTTGGCTTTGTTTTACGATCGGCTGTCTGCCTGACGTCAACCCCCTCTAAGGGATTCTGTCCCGGGAAAATTAAATGAGATTCTGGAAAACGAGAAGATGGGTCACCCGATGGTAAGTGATCTCACCGTCCATAGGCACCCAAGGCACCAAAAGAATCATGGGTGTGTTGTCAACCTAAAAGGAGGGAATGGAAGGGACAAGGGATTGAGACAGGATGGCAGGGAAATGGGCCACCGGAAATCTCATTCATCGAACAAAACGCGACAGCAAGCTGCCACTTTACGACGGTTTTCTGTGAGACAGTGATATCCAACCGGTCGAGCCGGCCCATTCGTGCTGTAGACGTAACTGTCTGCAGTGTGGCTTCACCACTCAAAAATATGCACACACTGGACCAAGGAGGCAGCTTCGTAAAACACTATACTAATACATACATACATACATAAACTCACGCCTGTTTCCCGTTGGGGTAGGCACATATTAAGGAGCGCCAATTGTTTCGGTTCAAACACACCTCTTTCGCTTCTTCCACAGTCATCATTCTTTTCATGCACGCTCGTCGGTTACGAGAACTCCTTATTTGGCCCTTTTTCAGGAGATCGCCAATTTGGTCCTTAAAGGTACGTCTAGGACCGACACTACCATCCATTTCCGCTACATACATTTCTTTCGTCACTCTGCTTTCAACCATCCTTTCAATGTGGCCAAACGTATACTAATCCTTATTTATTTTTATATTTCAGAGCTCTTCGAACTTCGTGAAGCAAATCGAAGGGTCCCTTCGCGACGTCCAAGCCATGGTCAACGAATACAACAAACTGAAGAATGGCGTCCCGAATAGAAAATAAATTGTGAGCGTTTACATTGTTCTAGTTTAATTATATATTTGTTGTTGTTTTAAAAGTTGTGTACACTGGGCGGTTGACGCGCAACATGGAGCAACATGTTGAGCGACATTGCTATTAAAGATATGGGACAACGTACTTTACATTGAGAAGGTTCTATATTTAGTAAATTAATAGTTGTAATAATAAATAACACCCAACAGTCACACACATAGTCCTGACCCCACACTAAGATCGAGTCTTGTGTCGTGGGTATCAGGAACCTAGAGAGACGCATGGTCTCACAACACCCAAACCTGAAACAAATAACTGTGGGCCACACAGACATTTGTCTCGGTGCGGGAATCGAACCCGCGGCATCTCGCTGCACAGAATCATTTTTATTCGTAAGTTGTTAAACAAGTCCCGCGTTATGTTGAGCGTCTTTGTTGTTCAGTGTACACGTCTAAATACTTCGTTTTTACTAACCTATGCTTGAAATTAGTTAACTCCAAACTCCCAAATCAAAGCGTCACTTCAGAAGTGATGCTACGTTCTCGGACCGCGTGTGGCAGTTAGAAGTTAACTATATTGAAACATGCGTTGGTGGAAACGGGCATAAGGGTCATCGCACATTACAACACCTCAGCAATCGACCAGGATCGCCTTGCATCATGTACCAAGTATCTTATTTCTATCTGCCCCAATCCCACCTAATGTGGGAACCCGTAACGAATTTTAACTTACCAAATGTACAAAAATATTTGCACAACACAGTAACGTGCAAAAAAATTTTGATTAGTTTATACAAAACCCAAAAAAAACTTGCATCACCAACATCATTATCATCATTCAAGATAAACCGAGCGCGGTATTTTTAAAGATCTGTCATTGGTTGCGATTTTGCCTTTATTTTATTAGCAAATTGTCAAGATAGACAATGTATTTTTGATTGTATGGACTGCACGTCACTCGCAACCAGGGGATAGCACGCCATTCATCCTATTTTCATCGTTTATAGCTATGCTGGTTGGGTTGAGGCGTTAATGTACGAAGGCCCTTAGCTTCGAACTACGGATTTGTTAGTTGTAGGAAGTACATTAATTACAAATCATTTTATATAGATAATTATGTCTCAAGCAAGCTATAGGCCACAAAAACGAATATATTTTTGTATAAAACCATTTTACTGACCATATATCCGTGTTGAAGGTTTACTATTTTAAAGATATATGATCGTTTTCATCAATCTTCCTTAATTGGCTTGGCTGGTAAGTAATGGCTATGCTGGTAAGTGGTTGCCATCGCTATTGGATGCCAATGCCACGGCCTTTTTTTTTAAATAAAATAAATATTAATTACACGGTAATATCTCACGAAATATAAAATAAAAATTACCTGATTGATTTTAATGCGTAAAAATTTATTGTAAAATTGAACGCAGTTATGCAGAAAGGATCCAACTCACCAAAATTTATTACTATGATGATCTAATTCATTACGTCATTTTGTCGAAAACAGACAAACGGGGTTGTCGCAAGGCTGGCTGCATGCTGTAAATTCTAACCCTTTTATTCATAATAACTTACTAGAGCGTAATAAGACCGCAATAGTACGTTTCATAATTGTATTCATAATCGTTCAATAGCGTTGAAATGTTCCAACGTTCGATAGTGAAAACATAGCCGATTCCGATCAGCTGTTTCAAGTTTGATGTTCTTTCTTAATGACATTCATTTTGTTATAGTCTAGGACCTCATCTAAGATTGATATATATTTTTTAATTATTGTTTCCAGCCAAGACTTCTTATTGCCAGAGATAAAAATAATGTTTTTTCTGTAACTAGCAACATTGTATTTGATAAACATATTTTACTGCTCTTTTAGTTAAAGGCAAAAGTAGGGTTATGTTTTCAATAAGACCAGGATTTCATTTTGAATAAGGGGGTAAGCCTAATCCTTGCATCACTAATACGCTAAAAAGTTTGTAATTCTAACCCCGCACTGAGGGGATAATGGTATGTAGAGAGATGAATGAAACTCCTGCACATTTTTTTGTGCGTTTGATCCTTTTTGCATAACTACATCCACTTATACCTCTAGTTTAAAGAACATCTGCAGTGTAGGTTACATTTAAAGATTGATTTAAGAGGAGATTGGTGATTTCGGTCAGTACTCAGTGTCGTTTGTGTACGTATTATGTTCGTTCATTTAAGATTTTACTTAAATTCAATTCGTAGAAGTATTCCGAATAAAAGCGTGAATAATGTTCCATCGAAGCGACATGTCAATGCGTCACATTAGTAATACGACATGTCACGTTAATGTGACAGGAAGCAATATAACATGTCGCCTTAATGCGTCACGAAGTAAAATGACATGTCACCGGAATGTCACACGCAGTAATATGACATGTCGTCTTAATGTGACACGTAGTAAAATGACATGTCATCGGAATGTGACACGCAGTCATATGACATGTCGTCTTAATGATAACCGTAGTAATATGACATGTCACCATAATGCGTCACTCGTAAACGATCGTTGCGTACACAAACGCATCGTTCCTATATTTTATAATAATGTACAAATGCAATATTTGTATGGTGTTGGGGACAATTTATATCAATGCAATATACTTCTTTGTATCACAAGTATTTATATTTTAATTTTTAATAATTTATATTGAGAGAATGATGGGATTCAGGATGTATAAAAATTATATGAAGCACTATAAAACTAGAATTTTTACTGGTGTGTATCTTTTCAATACTTATTTAAAAAAATAACTAATCAACAAAGTTTAGCGAATAATTTAAGCTTAGATATCCTTCATCTGAATATGTTTAGCTTTTATTGTTTCAAATTCAATAACATCAATACATGGAAACTAAAGCGGAATGATTTCTGCTTGTTTATATATGTTATGCCTACGTTACATTGGAGTTGAGGACAGGTGAAAATGTAATTTGGATATTTTAAATGATTTTTAATAATTCCATATTTACTTTGTTCCCTATACTTTGTTGGTTAGTATAGATGGAATGTAGTTTCAAAAGTTTGTATATAAATGATCGACAAACTACATGAAATGTAATGCAATTGATTTCAGGTATTATACCTGATTTTTCCTAAGAATAGTTATTTATTACCGAATAAGCAAAAGTGTATTTAATAACAATGCAATAAAAGTTCAAATCATGTTATTTTTTAAAGATTGTGAACAAATTATAATATACTTTAATATTGTGAGTGTAACTTTCCTTGCACATTTTATAATACAATCGACTTTGAACTGTAAAGCCTGTTATTACAATTGAAAATTTAAGTTTTTTTATCGATAGTGCCTCTGAGTATTCAAATATGAAAACTATACGCAGGTTACCGCAGTACTTACTTCAATACTTAAAATATATGTGCGAAGGGTAATTGTCCCAATAGTAGACAACAATCTTATAATTATTAATTAATCTCTGAAATCGGTTGAAGGCTCAGTCGTAACGTCTTTTTTGAACAATTATAACATAAACATGACATAAGCTCACGCCTGTATCCTCGAAGAGTTAGGCAGAGGTGCACTACCGAACTAGAACACCCACATTTCGCCGAGTTTAGTTCCATCCCAGATGTGGTAGGGGGCGAGCCTATCGTCATATCGGACACAAATTCCAAGATGATTTTCAATTAATAATAATTTGATACAAAATTTTGAAAACAAGGCTGCTTAGAGGAATACCACCTTTGCCGCGATTTTTATAGAATACTTGGACCATTTGACCATCCCGTGTCCAGCGGTGGGACAGTAATATTACAGGGCTAATATTATTACTTAACAGGTCGATATGGATATCTTTGGGGGAGGCTTATGTTCAGCAATGGACGTCCTATGGCTGATGATGATGATGATGATGAATATTATTATTTTCACTTGGACCATAAAAACTTGTAAAACTGTGTTTATTAACGGTGCAGTTACCCTTTCATCAATATACAATCTGCAATTTATTAAGACGAGAAACATGGCGAAGAAATATTTCCAAGTAATCATAATATTTATATAATTATTCATCCTGAACCACTCGGCGTAATTGTGAGTGTGGGACAGATTGGTATGGATATGAATATTTTAATTATTGCTTTTACACGCATTTTATTAGTAAACTATTTATTATAAATGATGATGTCAAGTTTTGTTATAAATTTAGGCTGTGTACCCATTAGACGAATTTGCGGCTGACTGCCTATTTGTGCAGGTACGATTCGGATGACCACGGGTATATTCAATGTTTTTTAAACTGTACTTTTTTTTATTCCACGTGTCGTGATTTCGTGAAGTCACTGCTGTACGGATAAAAAAATAGATAGAGCATTTATACAATGCATACTGTACGCAGTTTGAGGCGTTTCCGTCTCCGATTTGTACAAGTAGTAATTCATAACAATCGATGATCAAATACCGAAAATACGCCCCTAATTTATCCCATCCAATCGGGATGGCGGTACATCTTGCGTTTGCATCCTATTTGCAGCTCAGTCAGCTCAACGACAGTCAGCCGCAAACTGGCTAATGTGTACGCAGCCTTAATGTTATATTGGGTATGTAATTTAATTGTTCATTAATTTTATATTTTGCAATGAAATACTCGAAACGTTATTCTGTCCTATTATTAGTTTTGACAAGACGAGTGCCTAGTGTGTAATTAGTTTTAGACGAAACAAAATTAACAATCTGTGTGTGCTGTTAGAAAATAACTTTATTGGAATAAAACTATTTTTACGGATTCTATCACGATTTGGTTTAATTTGATGATTTGTTGATTTTTGGACAAATGACACCTTAGTCTGTTCCGTGACCACGAAGGCTGCAAAGCTTTCGAAACGTCGGACATAAAAATTAAAACCAAATCGTGATAGAATCCGTAAAAATAGTTTTATTCCAATGAATAACATTCGCGTAAACCTAAGAAATCATTAAATAACTTTGTCTCGAACACAGAGCTGCGTACTAGTGGCGAAGGAATAAATAATAAACGTTACTATGATTGACTTATTAAATAATAATAATAATAAATACACATAGTCCTGGCCCCACACTAGGTGTAACCTGTATCGTGGGTATCAGAAACTACGAGAGACTTTCGGTCTCACAACACCCAGACCTGAAACAAATATCTGTGGGCTGCACAGACATTTGCTTCGATGCGGGAATTGAATCCGCGACCTCACGTTTCACAGCCGACTACTCGCCCGCTGCGCCACGAAAGCTGTCAAGTTATTATTGCTTACTTACAAAATTTTTGCTGGTGGTAGGATATTTGTATTCGACCGGATGGCGACCACCGTACACGTGGTGCTAAAACCTGCCATAGTGACCCACACGCTGTGTGTGGTTCGCGTTCCAGGATCAGCCAGTGTACTTCCGGTTCTCTCGAGCGGCTTGCGGCATGACTTAATGGTTGGTTGAGACGGGTATGGGGGTATCTCTGTATCTGCATCGGTCATCCGCCTGTCTTGTCGCAAGCCCCTCGATTTGCTTCTTCCCTCTTCGGATTCGGAGTGTGAAGAAGCTTAAATAGGGCGGCATGATTCTGACGACCACTAATAAAAGCAGTGTATGTCAGTGGTCGCTAGTTTTTTGGACTGCACTACGTGTACAATCAGGTGCAGTGTAGTCACTTTGTCGGATAAAAAAACTTAGTAACTACATTGGCGTTGGCTTCCCTTTTGTATTTGTAACCCTTCGCCACGCATACGTACATATCAATAGTTAACGCCGTGACACATGAGTTTGTATTTTTGTGGATCCAAGGTACAATAAAACGCCTAAATGTATACACATTTTTAAAATGCGATTTTTTATTTTATTTATGCTACTTACAAAATTTTATTACTGTCGTGTAAATAAAATATATTGGATATTAACTCTCATTATTATTTTTATTTTAATTATAATATTAGCCCTGTAATTACTGTCCCACTGCTGGGCACGGGCCTCCTATACTAATGAGAGGGGTTAGGCCTTAGTCTACCACGCTAGCCTAATACAAGTTGGTAGGATCGGGTACATTCGGTCTCCATCGCCGATGGCCCTTCGCGAACATAGTTTCGCCTTCGTTCGGTTCGTGTGTACACACCAGGATACGGTAATTTGAACAACATATTTCATAAGCTCACGCCTGTATCAACGAAGGGGTAGGCAGAGGCGCACTAGCGAGCCAGAACACCCACATTTCGCCGAGCTTAGGTCCGTCCCAGATGTAGGCGAGCCTATCGCCATATCGGGCACAAATTGCAGCCTCCGGGCTGTCTGAAATCCAATATCACTTTATTTATATTTTTTCCTCGGTGGCGTGGTGGTATTTCGATACGACTACGGTTCTGAGGTCACGGGTTCGATCCGGGTCGGGCAAAGTGATATTGGATTTGTCCATATCAGCCCGGAGTCTGGAATTTGTGCCCGATCTAGTTCGCTAGTGCGCCTCTGCCTACCCCTTCGGGGATACAGGCGTGAGCTTATGTTATGTTATGTGTTATATTTTATTTTGTGGCATTGTGTTCAAAATAATCACTACCGCCTATCTTCGTTTCTGAAGCGTTTCCCTTACAAATAGGAGTCTGAGGGAGCGTTTTATAAATAACCTTAGTAGCATTTACAAAGTAGGGCGAAAACAAAGACATCCAACTGTATATAGACGGGACTAGAGTACGAAACGTGTGATCCAAAAGTTGTGACCTCGTGGTCATAAGTCACTCAGTCGTATTTGAAACATACGCGCACAAGGTCGTGCCAGCGTAATAATGTTTAGACAATAAAATTGTCTTACGTGATTCTTCTAGAATATTCTAGGGTAACATAATAAGCGCCCTCGCATTGTAATAAGTGGTAGATGGCGTTATTGATTGAGATCATTTTTTTCGTGTGGAAAATTGCTTGGTAGACTCTATAGTTAGTAATATTAAATCTGAGCGAAAATAAAGCTTTCGTTAACCTCGGTATGATGAACCACGAGGGGGATAGTTGTCTCTTTTATATCTATCTCATTTACGGGTAAAAAATCTTTATTTCTCAACAATAATTTTACATTCACTTATAGAGAATTTGTAACATCATAATGACTAATAACTAAGAAGCCGAAGAAGAATTTATATACTAATATTATAAGAGGAAAGAGTTTTTTGTATTTCCGTTTGTGTATTACAAAATATTACATATATTACAAATATTAGGCTCAAAAACCACGAGTGATTTTAATATTTTTTTTCACCAACGAAAAGCTTATCCAGTAATAGGCTGCTTTTTTAACGGTAAATGTACGGTTCTCTTGAAATAGCGAACGAAGTCGCGAGCAATAGTTATTGAATTATATTTGATGTACATTTTCGTATTAGACGTAAACAGATTGACTGACGATCTTTCCACCTTTTTATTCAATTTCCTTTTCATTCTGGCGACCGATGATAACCTATTGGTGGTTACTGTTTTTTTCTTTTGGACTACACTGCTTAGCCTTCATTCGCATGAGAGATTCTTCAACGCGCGTTAAAAAAGCGTTTCAAGATGTCTGTTCATGTGATTGCTCTAAAATAAATAAATAACACCCAACTGTCACATACATAGTCCTGACCCCACTCTAAGATCGAGACTTGTTTCGTGGGTATCAGGAACTACGAGAGACTTTGGTCTCGCAACACACAGACCCGAATAAAATATCTGTGGGGCACACAAATATTTGTCACGGCGCGGGATCGAACCCACGACTCTCGCTTCACAGCCGGCTGCTTGCCCGCTGCGCCACGGAGATTGCCGAATGAATTATTCTTGCCTTTTTTCTAATAAGGTATATTTAACATATCACCCAAAAAAAAACCGCTGCGTTATAAAAGCGCCGGCGTGTGAACAACTATAGTACTATACTAGAACCCCATATCCCGTTCGTTCCCTTTCCTACAAATCACAACCCTTTATCTAAGCCCCATCCTTGTTATTGAGTCCATAACAGCCTACATGTTTTCTAAATTGAAAGTGTTGTAACATGATTATTATATAAATGTATCTAGACCTTGTTGTGACCTGTCATAAGTGCATTTGATATGCCTACGCAACGACAATGCATAATAAGTAGTACCTACGTGACCAATAAACATTTTTATTTATTTTATTATAACTCATTTGTCCCATTACAACGCTTTTTTAAACCGCGTTAATAAAATTCTCGTGCGAATGAGGGCTTAATCGGTGGTCGCTGTTTTTTTGGATTACACTACGTTTACCACCAGGTATTTTGGGTCGGCGCAAAACTTTAAAGCATACAGACAAGATTCGGCTTTTTACGACTGGCCGCATGTCATTAACTCTACGGTGGATCCCGCCTTGACAAATCTTGGTAGAAACACCGTGTTGCAAGACCTGGTTTTCAAACCCAGGACCATCCAGTCCACAGACCACATACCTTGCCTACCAAGGATGCGACATTTATTCAACGCGATATAAATTACCACATGCCAGTTATTGTACAATATGGTAAGTCGAGATGTAAATTTATTCACAACCACTACTATCCATTTGAACGTACTGAGAGACAACTGGGACCGGGGAAAAATAGATACTGCATATCGTAATTTGCATGAAATCAAATAGAAAGAAAGAAAGAAAAAATACGCAAGAACCTATTTGATCTATTTTATTAAACTTGTTACTGAAAGTACTAGAATTGTTTTATTTGAAAAAAAAATACGGCTTTTATCAAGATATCTATAATTGGATGAGGTTATATAAAAAGCTCTTAATATGCACTATTAATGAAGTAGAACATCATGTCATCAATATTGAATCCTTTTTGCGTTATGCGTCCAATTTTTATATCAACCTAGCCTCGGTATTATCGTGACTAATCAAATATCCTTCAGGTTTCGACCAATTCATCGGATACCGGTTTCTTGTTTAAGCGTTATTTCGATAAGTGGAAACTAAGCAAATAAATATGTAAGTACCTCTACATACGTCGTTTGTTTTACGGTTGAGAAAAACACCGTGAGGAAAAAGGTATGTGATGTGAAATCTAATAATTTATGGCCACATTAAGTGAGCGTGATCGCCTAAGACTTTAACTTTACTTAGGTACTAGTTGAATAGGTCCATATCTCTCCGGAGTCTGGAATTTGTCCCCGATATGGCGATGGCTCGCCCTCTATCAAATCTGGGACGCAACTAAGCTCGACGAAATGTAGGTGTACTAGTTCGCTAGTGCGCCTCGGTCTACCCCATCGGGTATACAGGCATGAGCTTATGTATGGCAATTAAATAATTTTCAACAGCACTATCTTTAAAATTGCCCAATTAATGCGGAATTCAAGTTATTGTGCTAGCTTTATTAGTTGGTTTAAATATTCAAGCAATTTGGGTTCATCATCATCGTCAGCCATAGGACGTCCACTGCTGAACATAGGAAGTCGCTGGATGCAGGTCGCTTCCAACAGGTCGATCTGGAAATCTTTGGGGGAGGCCTAGTTCAGCAATACTTATGACTTAGTTGGTTGGAATATAAGTGAATTACCAAAGGCACGTCTCCTGCACATGTTTATTCGAAACAAAACACATACGCAAATAAGGTTTTTCATTGTCTCCTGCATAACAATGGACCAAGGCCAAACAATTTTAGAAATACCATGTTTTGTGTAGGTGTTTTGTGTACTGTTTTAGTGCAGAAGACGCGGCTTAACATAAGCATTTCATGTGTAACAAAAATATAGTCGTAGCCTTTGGTTTTGGAAATCGGAAGAAACTTTGAAACAGTTTGGCACTCAGAGCCGAATTAAGATGATAAAAATGAAAAATATTATTCTGGTACCTATGATTTCAAAATTCTCGTAAAATGTGTATGTCATACAATATCTGCCTGACTTTCCAATGATTTCATCATGACCTAATTATGAAATGGGTCAACAGGGTGTGGTCTAGGAAGCCTGCGCGTAGATTCAGCCCAGACGAGCGCTGTTGCCAGACATCAAAAATTAATACGGTATCTGTATTTTAATGTTTCTACTAAAACTACCATGAAACTGCTGATGATACCATGGTCTTAAAATGTTTTTCGAGTTTGCATTTTCTTCCAACGAACTCAAACGTGATGTTAAAATGTATGGGCGATTGGCAATTATTACTCAATTTAACTTATATCTCATTCGTATATTTAAGTCGAGATTTAAGGTAAAACGAGATGTATCTAAGTGCGAATCGCCATAACACTAAAAAGGCATTCATACCTTAATAATACAATTGTTTTTGGATCAACATCGATGACGATTTTATGCCACTGCGTGTGTTGTCTAAAAAACTAATCTACCGTTATCAGCGTAGCCAAAATGATGAAGCGTTCCTGCAACATGATCGTGTTAAATGATTTAATGTTTCTGTTGTAAAATCAATCAATTAAACAATGTTTAGGTGTAAAAAAACATTTGTCTACGCATAAAACATTACTTATACTGCAAGCCCAAAATTAAGGGCCCTACTTATAAAAACTTTTTCGCTTATCTTTTCGCTAAGAATAGCCTGTCACTTTTTTCCTTGCGTTACATAGTTTAAAAATGAAATGGACAACCTATGGTTAATGATAAGTAGCGCTTAAAAATTTTTATAAGTAAAGGGCTAATTGTCTCGCGTAAGACAGACTCACTCCCGATTCTCTGAGTTACTTGACGGGCGTAGATAAGTAAAAAATATTGACTATTTATTTCCTTTTGATTAAATAACGCTTCCGACGAAAGGATCCCACTTTTTTCAAGTTTTTAAATCCCTGTTAATATATTTAGTTTAGTTTCGAATCTGGGCGTTGTGGGACCGAAACTCCCGTAGCTGTACTACTAGTAAGTATTGTAGTAGGTCGTAGCTAGACTTTCAGTAACCCTGAACATCTGTTTCAGTGAGAAAATTTCATTCATCATCATCAGCCATAGGACGTCCACTGCTGCACATAGGCCTCCCCCAAAGATTTCCAGATCGACCTGTTGGAAGCGACCTGCATCCAGCTGCTTCCTGCGAGCTTCATCAAATCATCGGTCTAGACATTTTCATTCATATTGTTACCAAAATAAATAGTCTAGCTTTTCTCTGCTTGTACAGCAGTCTTCGAATGTGATCCTTCCCATGATTTGGATTTGGCACCATCCCTGTCCGACTGGCTGGCTACTGTAGGCCTAGCAGGCTCCACAGCACTGGTAAAGGGTTGAATATTTTGAAAACTATAGCCCGAGCACGAAAAACTAATGCAAATGTAAATGTATTCGAGTTCGCTGCGCACTGATGACGTTTGGTTAATATTTCATACAAATTTCATAGACGCGCATCGAGCTGAAATTCTTTTACGGTTGTCAGAAATTTTCCTGCTCAGGCCGCTGAAGTTAATGTAGGTTTCGCTTTCAATTAGCACCTATTTATTAGCTGACAATTTGTAAAAGGTAAACCGGAAGGAAAAGTTTACATTATCCGATCGCCATTGCTCTAGAGTGGTTCGACTTTAAAACTGATGAAGCAACGAGAGTTCGTTTTCTTAGTAAAGAAAAACCATGTGAAAATACCGATTCAGATGTGGAAACTACAAAGTATTAAATTTTATATAGGAAAAGGGGAAAATAATATTTAGAAGTTAAGAATTTTGATAGATGTTCTTACGGAGAGGAAACTATTCAGCAAATTTTGGAGAAAGCAGTGGGTATTTGGCGCCTTTGATCATATTTGGCTGTATTGTGGTATTGTGCCCAAATAAACGTGCATTCCCCTTGCCCACCACTTTTTATCGACCAGTGGTGAATACGGAATAAACCCAAACACCACCACACAAACACAACAAACACAATCACACAATTTTTTAGCCGTGGTTTCAATTTCCTTTGGTATATTACTAGTACCTATGGTCCTATATAACATTTAAAAAATGTACGAGAAATAAGATTTACCAGCATCATCGTCCACTGCTCATTATAGGCCTCCCCCAAAAAACCCAGATTGTCCAATAGATTGGCGCAGACCTCTATTAATGTTTATCTTGCTGGTCTTCATCATGCCTCCCAAATCTTCCGGAGGCTTACTAACTTCATAAGTTCAGAACCTGTAACTCTCGCGTCGGAATTCTATGAGAAACGGTTGTCTACTTAGATCTACTGAAACGCATTATGTTGGACTTTGTAAGTAGCCAATTATAGGGCCATTGGTCAAAATTGCAGTTGATGATGCTCTGCAAATACAAACAAAATAATATCAATCCATTTTGGTAAGAGATTGTTGTAAATATGAGTGCCAAATTCGACGCACTGACCCTAGAAGATGTCTACTTTACGTGATGTAAGAATTTAATGGTATATTAGTATCTATTTAATAGGGGGATACGTTTTTAGATTCAAAATCACTGAGGACTGGACTCGTTCGGACTGCCAAAACGGAAAACGCTGGCTGAATTCCACCTCCAAGACCATACACGCCTAACGTTTCTAAGTATCTTGCCTTATCACTTACAGTTTACATTAAAGATAAAGAAAAAGATTGTGAGGAAACTCTCATACCTGAGAATTATCCACAATAATTTCAAATGTATCAACCAACAGGTTGCTAAGGCTTAACCCCGCTCAAAAGACGAGGAGACTCGTGAACAGTGTTGTGAGGGGGGCAATAACAAGGGGGAATATTCAAATTCAAATGTTTATTCGGTAGTTAAGCCTCTAGGGGCACTTTTACACGTCACAAAATCTAACGGTACCTCGGAAAAGCCCACTGGTGTGAGAAGAAGCATACATTTTGAAGTCGGACCGTTAACTTGTGATTATTATTTTATGTTTATGTTAAACTAGTGTGCGTTATATACATAAGCTCACGCCTGTATCCTCGAAGGTAGAGGCGCACTAGCGAATTACAGCAGAGCTTAGTTCTGTTCCAGATGTATCAAACACAAATTCCATACTCTAGGCTAATACTGAATTGAAAAACTCAATATCGCTATCCGACCGGGGATTGAACCCGAGACCTCAGGAGCCCGAACAGGAAAATTTCTGACAACCGTAAATGTATTCGTGCTCTATGCGCGTCTATGAAATTTGTATGAAATATTAATCAAATATCATCAGTGCGCAGCGAGTTTACATTAGTTTTTCGTGCTCGGGTTACAGAACAGTAGTCGTACCGAAATACAACCACACCACCGAGGCAGTCAGTCAGGCAGAGTATAAAGAGAGAATTAAAGTAATAGTAAGTGTTATGAACTAGGAAGAAAGACTCAATGTCTTCATCACCCACATTTCAGTGCGGGAATCGAACTTGGAGCCTCACATTTTATGATCGATTGCGCCACGGAGGTGTCAATAATTGTAGGCGACATTGTTATCAATAATCACAAGTTTAAAAACTTAACTGACCGACTTCCAATTTAACGATCGTGACCAAATTTATATGGGACCACCCTTGAAATAAGCTCTATCGAACACAAAACGAATTTTAAAAATCGGTCCACAGTTGGTGGAGATATTGAGTACAAAAAAAAATACAGACTAATTGAGGACCTTTTGTGGGAGTTGGTCGACAAAGTGCGTTATCAACAGACCCTAACAACATTGTTCAAGGGAGGCAAACAGTATAGTCTAGGGTAGACTCAATACTCAGAAGTCTAGACTAACTGTTGTCAATAATTAAGAAATTTCATAATGCAGATAAAATAAAATAGCATTAGGTATGTACTTTTGCATTAGGTATAGCATGTGTATTCACCGCTTTAGGTATTTAGGTACAATTGGAGAACCTAAGGTTACAACACTAAAATAATAAATAGTTACGACGTTTAATAACTGTCTGTCCGGATCTGGGTGACGCGTGTGGCAACATTTCAATACGATATTGATCGCATCTCCCATTTCTGCACGCTGGTCCTACCTGATATCGAGAGGTGCACAAAAATGTGAGTAATTTTTCTCAACTATTAGATTTAGGACCTAAAATGTTGATAATACTGTAGATTTGGTTTACCATTTTCAATTCCATTCAAAAAATCCAGTGCTATAAATTTTACTTTACCCAGAATCTACTTAGTGTACTTAGTGCGACCTATGTGCGATTTTTACTTGATTACCATTACTCTAAGCATAATTAAAATTACTAAACAATTTTATTAAAGTAGGTATGACGTCACAGTCAAAGACATTTATTGCATTCTTAATAAAATCGCGACCCTTGGCATTATTACGCGCATAATCTTTGAATCACTGCGCTGTCATCATCACCATCATCATCAGCCATAGGACGTCCACTGCTGAACATAGGCCTCCCCCAAAGATTTCCAGATCGACCTGCGCTATAGGCCTTGTTAAAACAGCTCATTGACAAAATGCAATTAAAACATTTTGTCCACAGAAATTATAGTTTCTGAAGAGCGCGATCGAAGACTCTACTACTAATCAATATGAGTACTTCATCTAATGGCGACCGCGCCCCTATCCCACCGAACAACAATCCCGATCTGCCAACCGCCAAAGAGTTGCCAATCATTCAAACGCAAGCGCTGTTAAACACTCTGGAGAAAGAGTTGAAAAGAGATTTGAGATTGGTGCGATATTATTACGGGCAGCATTTTCCGGAATTGGCTGCTATCATAAAGGACGGTATACTGTACTCTAGAGTTGTGAGACGCATCGGCCGTCGTCAAAACATTTCCAACGTGGACCTCTCAGATCTACTCACTCCGGGCCTCATATCCCAAGTTGTAAACGCAGCAAATAATTCTAGAGGACGTGAAATGTCTGATGAAGAAATGGAAGATGTGTATGCGTTGTGCGATCGTATCCCGATACACCTCAACAACCGTGTGCGTCTGATGAAAATTATACAGATGCATATGGAAAATTCGGCACCGTATATGACTGGGATCCTGGGGGCGCAACTGGGAGCCAAGACTTTATATCGCGCGAGTACCTTTTTAGGGTTGGCACAACAACAGGCATCACAACCGAACGGACCGGGAGGAGATCAAGACAATGCCGGCGAAGGACCGTCGCGCGGTCTAGGAGCGGCGGGCGCCGTGAACAGTGACGGTTTCGATGAAGATGATGAGCAGCTCGCACCCAAACAAGGCGCCGAGGAAGACGCTGATTATGATTCGGATTAAGTGACCGAACAAGCAGTACTGAGCAGATACCATCAGGCAACAGTACCATTTACGCGTAGTTTTGAATGTTTAGATATGCTTGTCCTTCGAACCCACAGTCCCACGTCCTTGGTGACGTTCCGCGCTATATAATATCTGTGTTTCAGTGTCTATCTGTGTCTTGTTTGGCGCATTTGGATCAGATATCTCACACTTTTGTTCTGACTGACTTTGTCTCGATATAATAATATTAGTTCCATGACTTAGGTATAATTATTATCTAAACATTAAAATCTATGCTTTTGTGCTCAATACTGTATGATACTTGTCAAGTATTTTTTTTTTAATTTAATTTAAGTGAAACGGTTTCCGCCTAAGTAAGAATGAATAGGTTTTAACTTCGTCTAAATCGTGGTTCGGCATTAGGTTCAGGGGAAATGAGGTAGGAGACTGATTCTTCGTTTGTTTTTTTTACCTTAAATGATTATATTACAATTCTTGTCCAGACTGCGCTTATATGTTAATAGTTGTGATTAGGTTAGGCAACACCGGCTGATTAATGCAGACGCCCGGACATTATGCTTAACAAAAACTTTTAGCATCAGGGACCGTAAAAAATACTTGCTATAAAGTGGATACCGCAAGACGATAAAGATTACTTCATGTATTCACTTAGAACAAAGAAATTAAACAAATAACTTGTCGGGGTGGCATATACAGCTCCTCTTTGCCACTGTAGCATCTCACACCACACTCGGGTTCCGGTCGTCTGCTCTCATGTCGGATTCATATTAAGATTATATCTCAAATAACATATTAGTAGGTGGTAGTATTAAATTGTAGTAGTGTAGGTCATATAAGTTTATTGTTTATTAAATTATTTTTAAAACAGTATTATTTTTACCAAAAATGCTATTATACTAATTTAATTAGTTTATGACACAGGGTTTTTTCGCACTTTGTTAAATAACAATTGTTTATATGAAGTTATAATTATTTTTGATATTGGATATTAATAATGTGTTTACACTAATATTATCATTTTATTCTTCTTTTACAAGTTTAAAAAACTCTATTATATTTCATATTATTGTATTTTGTTTTACTATCTTTTATATTAGATAATAACTTACAATTAATCTATATTTACTCAAATATTCATATAATAAAACTAGTAATTATAAGACATAACTTACATCTCATGTTGTATAATAAATATGATGATGGAAATGTGTATTTATTTATACTGAGTGGTAAAGTCATGCTGTAGACAGTTACGTCTACAGCATGACCAGCAGCTCGACCGGTTTAACACCACTGCCTTACAGGAAAACCAACGTGAAGTGACACCTTGTTTCTTTATGTTTGGTGAGTGTGACTTCCGAAGACTTACAGCTGTCCTTCCCTTTCTAATCCGTATTCCCTTCCTCTCATCGCATCCCTGTTTTTCTTGGTATCATGATATCCAGTAGAGAACACTAACTATTAGAAATACCACTTGCCAGTTTCTGCTTTAAGTACAGACTAGTACCGTAAGTATGGAGAGGATATTATGGTCCGATATAATCAGGGCTTCTGCTGGTACCTGGTATACTGAACATAGGAGGTGAGCCGCTCGAATTATTGACAGCTCTAGTCTCTCGGATGGTCTGGAACCATTATTATTGCTGAGGGATATGGAGGCTCTGCATGCTCTACCATTGTGCCTCAGGGAAAACTTTGAGGAACTGTTCGAGATGATTCCATCGTGTCCTTTTTTCTATCATACCACCCGTCACCAGAGGAAAGTTCATCCAGTCAGTTATTCTACTTTAAGTGGTAGAGCCACTCTGTAGACGGTAATGTCTACAACATGGATGGGCCGGCTCGACCGGTTTGATACCACTGTCTCACAGAAAACTGACGTAAAGTGACAGCTCGATGATGCATTTCGATCGGTGAGTGAGATTTCCGTGGCCCAATTGCCCTCTCCTTTTCCCATTCCCCATTCCACATTCCCTCCTTTTCCCACTCCTCATTCCCCTCATTCTACAAGGTGGACCGACGACCTGATAAAGGTCGCAGGATGTCGCTGGATGCAGACCGCTTCCAACAGGTAAATCTGGAAATCTTTGGGAGAGGCCTATGTCCAGCAGTGGACGTCCAGTGGCTGATGATGATTCCTCTCCTTTTCCCACTCATCATTCCCCTCCTTTTCGATTGGCAACGCACCCATGATACCTTTGGGGTGTCTGTGGGCGGTGGAGACCACAAACCATCAAGTGACCCAACTGCCATGATCGTTTACCAATCACTGCTATAAAAAAAGAACCACCTAATTCCAGTACTACATTTCCAGATGACATTTTTCCCACGCGTGAAAACACTGGAATTAACTTCATATCTTGATGTTCCCTCGGTACCATGACATATTGTTCAAAAGCCTTCAAAAGACATTTTCACGGCAGCCAGCGGCGTGGCTGTGTCACTGGTGATATCCACTGCCGGCAGTAACTACATATACCATCAGGTGGACCGTCTGCTCATCTGCTTTCGTAGACTAATAAAAAAGGCCTCCTCCACAGATTTCCAGACAAATCTGGAAGTGGCCTGCATCCAGCGACTTGTTAGGCTTGACAGCGACAGCTAGCAGATGGAAACAATTGCCTAGGGCCTAGACAGAAGTCGTAAGTTCAATCTGGAGTCCCCAAGGTCCACTTGTAAGTATACTCAGGCTGAGATATATAGAGCGCGAAGTTCACTCTAAGTCAAAGTCACGAACTCAGAGGGGATTTGTAATTGTTAAATCGAACTTTGTCTTATTCCGGGTCATTTTTGACAAGAAAAACAGACTGACAGACAGACTAAGCAAAGATGTTCTTGTAAAAAATGACTCGGACTTAGTAAAAATCCTCTCTGAGTTCGTGACCTTAGTGTAAGTACATCATATATCACTCGCTGTTGCCATAAGGAAATTTGCATACATTCGCAACTGAGACATGACAGTGTTCGATGTTATACACATTTTTATATGTAATAGCTAATAAAACAAAATAGAAACCTTCCTGTAAAAACTGCATCGAAATTGGGTGAAAAATGAGGCAGTAATTCATATTTTAAAATCTGAATTTGCATGAGTGGGGGCGTTGTGGGGATATGTTGCTATCCCTTTTCAACGCACGTTCCTTTTATGGCCCTGACGAGATTTTCCTGATACTTCTCTTTCCCGCGGTTTGAAGGTTACAAACTTCAAAGGCTTATAACTTTTTATTTTTAAGAATATTTCAATATTTCTTTCTGTTCTATATTTTAGACGACGTAAATTTCATATAAAATTAATTTAAAAAAATTAGTCTACTTGACAATTTTTTTTATTATTTCTAAATCATATGATTTAATATTTCCAACGTTATATTAAAACCGTGTTATAATGTTAATTTTCTTTGTATTATGTTGGTATTTTTCGTTGTTAGGAATAAATTGCTAAGAAATAAACAATGGTAAATTGTTTATACGATAGGCTTGAATATCATTGACGTAACATGTATCGAATATCGATTGTCGATAAAACGACGATTGATTTCATAAAACTAATAGTTGTATTATACCCTCGGCCTATAGGCAGCATATATGGACTGTGGACCAGGAGGTCCTGGGTTCGATTCCCAGGTTATGCAAAGTGAATTTTCTATTTTAATTTGCCCGGGACTGAATTCCTCAGAGATGGTTGACGTCAAACAGGCATCCGGTCGTAAAAATTAAGTCAAATCCTGCAACATGTTTGAAAAAGTGTGACGCACCGACCCCCCATTAAGGGGCGTAAGGGCAGGAGAAAGAAAGACTCATATTTGCAAGTATCCGCATAGAAACACACAAATACATGCGCATGGATATACGCATGTGTGCGTGTATGTATTTAAGTGAATATAGCACAGCTGTTATAATTGTTTGTTCCTTTTGGACACCATAAAAACATCACTCACATATAGCTATATTTCTTATTATTGGCATATCATCTATATCAATAAAGAGTTACTATCTATCTATAGATACAAATAGGTGTCATAGACAAAAAATCAAAATTGACTATCCATAATTGTTATTTTTTTTATTGTAAAAAGCTTTAATCTTCGTACTAAGCTGACCACATCGTCATTACTACTTGTTTACATACTTCTTAATTTCAAAATCCTAGATCAGATACCAAATATCGACATCCAACCTCGGATACACTATGGCTGCAGACTGAGATCTAGGAGGTATAGAGCGATCTTCGACTAAGAGTCAAAACAAGAACGAAAAACTTTGCTTAGTTTGTCTGTCAGTCTGTTATTCTTGTAAAAAATTCCAAATCCTCAACGAGTTCGTTTTTTGACTCTGATTTAATCGAATTTCGCTCTATATATAAAAATAGCTTTAGCCGATGAAAATCAAAATGTCGATAGTACTATTGCACTCACACCTTCCTTCATTGAGTCACACACTTATTTACATCGCATTTAAAAGTCGTTCTTGATTTTTATAAACTACATCTGTCATCTATGACTTAAAACTATATTATGTAAACTTATAGCAATGCAAAGCAATGTTTAAGGTTTGTTTACACTATATAAAAAAATAATACACAGTATGTATTAACATATACCGGTTGTTTCATAAAGTTGGTATCAGTAACAATACCACATACAAGGAGAATGATTTGAAGCCTAATGGTAAAGTAAAAAGATAAAAATAGTTTTTTTTAATGAAAAATTAAGCATAGGGATTTTAAAATCGGAATGCGACTTGTAATTCGTCTTAATTAGCAAAGGAATGGGTTTGTGTATGCTAAAAATAATTAATAACCCATATAGGTTTGCAAATGTACTACAGCTAACCCAAAGAGCCAGAAAAAAATTTTCGTCACTAATTCAAGTCTCCATTATTCAAAAACTATGAGTCTTAAACTTTACCGCTAGATTATTAGCCATCCCCTCTTTAAGGGTAGTTATTATTGATACGAAGTTTATAAAACATCCTATATGTGTACTTATGTTATATACATTTTGAATACAGAATATTAAATATCTATTGGTATTATTCGGTCTGAGCACGAATAACTTTCAACTTTCGAACGCGAATGAGCTTGATGCCCACTAGTGTATTTCAAGCAAATTACTGCGCAGCAAGCTCGATTCACAAACGTAGACGAGAGTTGTGTAATTTATTCGCGCTCCTGTCCCCCTTCGCCAGAGCTACATAACTATACGTATATATAAACAATCAATCAACATTATGAAGGTCACAAGGGTAAGGATCCTCGGAGCGCGTGTTCTACTTTCATTCGCTTAATCGATGCAGACTGGATCTTATTTCAAGTGTCAACATATTAAAAAAAACTACACAATACAAAATAAATCACTAAATTGAGACATCACAAACATTTAGAACTGACAAATGAATGCTAGGACCAATAACGGCGACACTAACGTATGTCATTAAAATAGGTATTTCGATGTACCAAAAGTTACCAAGGCTGTTATGGGTGCATATATAATAGTTACTATTCAATACAAAAAGCTGTGTGAAAAAGTTGCGGCGACTTTGAATAATTATTTTCATAGTGACATACCATTTCATTAATACAGATTGATTGGAACTTAAATATACTGCTCTTACCCGTCGGTCCGGAACTTGGCAACGCGTATGGCAACATTTCTATACGGTATTGATCGCATCTCCCGCTTACTGCACACTTGTTACCTGACATCGAAAGGTGACTACGAAAAATGTAAGTAATTTATCTGTAACCGTTCCATATATCTAAAATTCTAATTATGATATAGATATTTTCAATTTGATTCGGAAGCTTATTATATTTAAATAAGTTTTCTTTAGTATACATGTCTTAGATTATGGACGTAAAAATTTTCACTTCACCACCATTGCTCTCAGTTAAATTCTTAATTGTTGTTAAAGTAGGCTTGACGTTACAGACGTTACAGTCAAAGACTTTTCTCTTCGTAATAAAACGGCGGCCATTGTCATATTTACGCGCAAACGCTTTAGCCTTCTGCTATTTGCGCTGTGCCTGTAGATAAAGTTACGGAACATCACTTCATTAATATGGTGTTTATTAAAAAAAGGCCATAAAATCATTTTGTCCACAGAAATTACAGTTTCTGACGAGCCTGATAGAAAACGATCAAAACCCAATCAATATGTGTACTTCATCTAATGGCGGCCGCCCTCCCATCCCACCGAACTCCAACAAGCCCAATCTTACCCCGAGCTCCGCAGAGTTGCCGATCATTCAAGCTCAGATGTTGTTAAACACTCTGGAGAAAGAGTTGAAAAGAGATTTGAGACTGCTGCGCTATTTTTATGCACAGCATTTTCCGGAATTGACTACTGTCATACAAAACGATTCTCTTTACTCTAGAGTTGTGAGACGCATCGGAAGACGACAAAACATTTTAAGAGTGAAACTATCAGATTTACTCACTCCAGCCGAGATAGCACAAGTTGTAAACGCAGCAAATAATACCGTCGGAGACGATATCACTGATGAGGAAATTGAAGATGTGTATACTTTGTGCAACCGTATCTCGAGACACATCAACAACCTCGCGTGTCTGGAGAAAATTATAGAGATGCAAATGCAGAAAATGGCTCCGTATCTGACTGGGATCCTGGGGGCGAAACTGGGAGCCAGGACTATATATCGCGCGAGTATCTTGTTGAGGTTGGCACAACAACAGGCATCACGACTGAACGGATCGGGAGGAGATGAAGATAATGCCGACGAAGGACCGTCGCGCGGTCTAGGAGCGGCGGCCCCGGGCGTCGTGAACGGTGACCTTTCGGATGAAGATGATGAGCAGCTCGCACCCAAACAAGGCGCCGAGGAAGACGCTGATGATGACTCGGATTAAGTGACCGAACAAGCAGTACTGAGCAGATACCATCAGGCAACAGTACCATTTACGCGTAGTTTTGAATGTTTAGATATGCTTGTCCCACAAACCCACAGTCCCGCGTCCTTGGTGACGTTCCGCGCTATATAATTGTCTAGCATCGGTGTTTCAGTGTCTGTCTGTGTGTTGTTTGGCGCATTTGGATCAGATATCTCGATTCACTTTTTTTGTTCTGATTCATTCTGCCTCTTCATAATAATTATGTATATTAGTTCCTTAACTTAGGTATATATCTAAACATTAAAATCTATGCTTTTGTGCTCAATACTGTATGTAATTGAATTGTCAGGTATCTTTTTTTTTTTTAATTTTATGTAAGTGAAACGGTTTCCGCCTAAGTAAGAATGAATAGGTTTTTAACTTCGTCTAAATCGTGGTTCGGCATTAGGTTGAGGGGAAATGAGGTAGGAGACTGATTCTTCTGTTGGTTTTTACAAACTTTCTTCAAATTATTCTCGTCCAGATGTCGCTTATATGTTGTAATTATTAGTTTAGACAACACCGGCTGAGCTGCGAAGACGCCCGGACTAAAACGAAACAGGAAAAAGTACAGATATATATATTAAAATAGAATAAAACGGCAGATCTTTTTGGCAATTGGACTGGCACATTTAGCGCTTTTTGGCATCAAGGTATATAATATGTCGATGCTTTTTGGTTTTTACACACCCATCCCGGGCGTTTGCCATCAAGCCGGTTTATATTAAGATATTTAGAAAAAAACGTATTATGATATTAAGCGTCGTAAATGTAAGTACTTTATTAATTTTTATCAAAAATTGATTATTATTATTTTTTATGAATGTTTTTTATAATTCATAGTTAATTATTTATTTATGTAAGAGTTAAATTATTTTATATTTGTTATGTATTTACAAAAAGAAGGAAATAATGTTATACAATAGGTTTTACATACATATCCAGATAGCTTAGAAGATTTTGTATCATTCATTTATTTACTATCGTTTATCTTAGTTATTAACATAATATAATCAATAAATGTCATAGATGTTTAAACATAAGAGCTTTTTAGTGTTAATATCTATCTCTCTGTTAAACAGTGTCTAGTAATAAACTTATTAATGTAATAACCATAATGATATCAATATATGTCAATGTATCTATATTCGTAAACTATATTCAATTAATGTACCTATGATTATTATACAATAAAAACTTTATGTGTATTTATTTCATCATCATCATTAGCCACAGGACGTCCACTGGTAGACTTAGGCCTCTATGACATTAGACATTATAAAGGTCGCAGGAAGTCGCTGAATGCAGGCCGCTTCCAACAGATCAATTTGGAAATCTTTGGAGGACGCCCATGTCCAGCAGTGTATTTATTTACAAAGTACAATCATGTAGAAAACAAAATTAAATGTGCACCCGCTCATAGACCCACGATACTAAGATTATTTTTTTTTGTATGGCCCTACAGCTGATTGCCTGACACGACTCGTGTCAGGACTCACACGAGTCGGCAATTTCAGCCACACCAATCTGTTAGGTGAACGCAGGTACGCTCGAACCCAAAAAGTTAGGTGACCATGCTGAGGGCAACCCACTAACGGGTTACGAACCTCGGCTCAGGACGGTCACAAGTTTAAGCAGAAACATAAATAATAAGTAAAGGCAAATACCCAAAACGACATTCTTGAAATCAAACCCAGCGTGAAATCTGGAAAACTTACTCCATCTGAGATTGGTGTGAATTTCTGTTTTAATGTTAATTTGTGCTTCACTTGATTTTTATGCAAAATGAATAGGGCTACTTTTCATTCGTTTTGTTCGGCTTAAGTTTGACCACATTTTACACGAGTATACATATGTAGCTGATACGAAGTTCACCGGCTCATCTAGTATTATACCTCTATATAAATTATATAATATTTTTGGAAGAGGTTTATGTCCAACAGATGACGTGCTGTGCTGTGGCTGATGAGAATGTTATAAAAAATATTAATTTTCATCAAACCTAGTAAGTTGTTTACGTATGGATTTGTACTGTTAGCATAAAATTGCTTGTACAACTTCACCTAAAATTAAAGCGGGCGCTTATAGCGCTCTAGATACAATGGCCCTTACTTATAAAAACGTTTTCGCTTATCTTTTCGCTAAGAATAGCCTGTCACTTTTTTCCTTGCGTTACATTGTTTAAAAACCAGGCAAGTGCAAGCTACATATTTGATCATGCACAGTACAGGGTTCCGAAGACAGGGTAAAGACAACCTATGGTTAAAGATAAGCAGCGCTTAAATATTTTTATAAGTAAGGGGCAATATGATTTAACAATGACTGAGCACAGAAGCGCCTTTTAGAAGACTCAAACTTCATATTGAACTATCCTTGGGGACTAAGGGGGGAAAAGTGTATCGCGCCGACCCTATATTAAGGTGGAATAAGACCTGTGCCCAGGAGTGGGACAGTAATATTACAGAGCTAATATTATAATTATTAAGTAAGGAAAGTGCTGCTTCAACAGCGACCGTGATGCGATCGTGGGGGGTTATGGGACGACGATGGAGGGAACCTAGAAAGTATGCTCGACTTCTTGGTATTGTGGTCTGTGACAGCATATATAAGCAGCGCGTTCATTGACCGGGAGGTCCTGGGCTCATCTCCTTGTCCAGCGGGTATATTTCTAACACGGAGACTGGATCTCCCAGGAGAAGGTTGACGTCAGATGGGCAGCCGTAAAAACTAAGCCAAATCCTCTTTACAACATGCTTGATAAATGTGTCGCGACGCCCCTTCTTTCGATATAAAGTTAGGTGGAAGAAGAAATCTTACTGATATTTTAAATTTGAAGGATTTTTGTATACCCTATTTGATGTCCTATGCAAGGATATTTTTTTTGTATTATGAAAAATAAAATAAAATAAAAATGTTTATTGGTCACGTAGGCATATAAAAAGCATACTGATTTCTTAAGTTTACGCGAATATTATACATTGAAATAAAACTATTCTTACGGATTCTATCACGATTAGGTTTTAATTATTATTCCCGACGTTTCGAAGGCTTTGCAGTCTTCGTTGTCACGGGCCAGACTGAGGTGTCAATTGTCCAAAAAAAAAAGTCGAAAAATCTCAAGCTTAAGCAATACAACCCAACGAATACCTCAGAATATCTTCGCATTGATTTCAGTACCGAGCACTCCATGTATCCATGCTGTATATCAATCCTGAGGTACTAGGAAACCAAAGCAACGTGGAGGTAGACGACTTTAAAAAATAACGCCAAATCAAATTGGGCTTTCTCACCTCAGTAATAGAATAAGTTTTTTCTTGCATATGCATCAACACAAAACCTTCTTAACAGTTCTGTGTTCCTAGTACTACAGGCTCGCGACACCACCTGTTTTTGCAATCCAGGCCCATATAATAGGAGTAGGGTGAATTGAGGGGTCCATTACCGCCCCCCCTCCCCCAAAATCTATAAATATAAAAAATCGAATATAATATAGAAACAAAAATGATTTCTTAGGTTTACGTGAATATTATTCATTGAAATTAAACTATTTTAACGGATTATATCACGATTTGGTCTTTGTCTGTCCCGTGACCACGAAGGCTGCAAAGCTTTCGAAACGTCGGGCATAAAAATTAAAACCAAATCGTGATATAATCCGTAAAAATAGTTTAATTTCAATAGAAACAACAATTTAAATTTCTTTAGGGCACTATTTTTTTTTACTTCCGAAACTGAGAATGTTCTATCTCCATCCCAGTATTACATATTTTTAACTTATGAAGGCAGACAAACTTACCAACCTTTTTTCTTTTTGTTTTTTTTTCGCGGGGAAAAGCTCTTTATCACTACCGCTACCCCTGGGGGAAAACGCGACGGTTATGTCGGATTCGCCGGTCTTACGACCCAACGTTAAGCCACCCGGGATAGATGGAAGCATCCAGGCGACCGTTGGGCCGAGTCCCTATCACTATGTACACCCTATACCGGCAATACCGACTAAACACCCCGCGGTGGCCCTCTTCGGCGCATTGGGACGATCCCGGGTTTCCCTAGGCGAGAAGCGCCCAGGCTTCAGCCGGAACCGTCTCTGCGCGGTGCCGACTAGCGGCCCGACTCTACCAACTCTTACCAACCTAACCTCACCCGTATTTTATATCTATAGTCTATTGTTCTACGAGCAGGAGACACCTAAAATCGTTGTTTTACTTATGTGTTTTTGGGTAAAGTTTTAAGAAAATATAGTGCAGGAGACGCGTCTTAACTCACACTTCACGTCTTTTCTGTGTGAAATAGGAGTCATATTACGGTTAGCTGACCCATTTGAGCTTTGGAAAAAATGTATTTTGCAGAAAATTGACATTTTATATAAGTCTTGTCTAGTATGCCTTTTCTTAAATAATACCCCTAAATTAAGTTACTGATTACTATCCTGTTTTACCCCCATTCAACAGTGGAGGCACGTAGGTCGCGGTGACTCCGCCCAGACAGGGTGGTAAATTTTAGGCTGTCTACAAACCTAACATTTCATGGCGTATAGGGACAGCTCTATAAATACATGTTTAATAGATAAACAGTGTTTTCTTAACACCCAATAGTCACACATATAGTTCTAACCCCACATTAGGTTCAACCCACAGACATGTTGAGGTATAAGATTCAATCGGTATCGTGAACAGGTCGATTCTATAAGAAACGCCACAATGTTGCGATCGACGCGAGATCGACGGAGCGTTCAACGTTGTTGGCTCTTAGAGAATACCATTTTCCATACATTTATGTCAAACGCCTCGTTCGAGAGAGCTGGTTCGCATAAGCGCCGTCATCACCCATATCGTGCCTGAGTTATCGTTCTTCAACATCGATATAATAATATACCTAGATGCACAGTTCCATACAAATATCATTGTAAACAGTGTCCTCGACAGACAAAACAAATAAACATCACAAATTTAATTAAATTAACACAAATATGACCTTATAGACGCGGCATAAAGTAGCTTTTTAAATTGAATGTTCAAACGTTCTTCTATTCGAAATTTTTGAATTTCTAATCGTTTTTGAATTTGACAATAATTTGACATTATTAAAAGAAACATTCTAGTCACTTGGACAAAGATTGAATGGAGTCGAATAGTTCTTGTATTTATTTGTGAGAAATGTTGACCACGTGGCGTACAATGTAGATGAGAATGGCGATATCTGTATAATAATTTTACTTACATTAAGAGATAGATAGAGTATAAATGTTTAGAAGATAACAAAGCTTATTAGTTATGAATATGAAATAAGCACTGTTTTGCCTTAGCTTGATTCATAAATAAATAAATTACACCCAACAGTCACATACATAGTCCTGGCCCCACACTAAGATCGTCCTTTGCTCTTTAGATTCTTAATAATTTCTTTTAGACTATCATTTCGTTTTCTTAATATTTTGTTCTGCCTTTTTAAGTTTCGCACTAAATTAGATTTAAGTTTAAATTTTTGGTTGCGTTCTTTCAAATTATCTTTCAAAAATAACGTCTTAGGTGTGTTAAAGATTGATGAAAATTCTGATGGTATTTGTGATCCTTCATTATTTATTGGTTCAATTGCTGGTTCCTGGAAATGAATATGTTTCCAATAAATGATGACGCCACAATTACTGTTGTAGTAATTATGCCCAACGACCGGTTCCAATAAATGATCTCAATCCGAGAATCCAAGATAAAAATGAAAAATTAAAAAATGAAAAATCGCGAGAATGAACCATTAAAATTATTATTTGACAGCGGAATGTTCAACTTTGTTCATGTTGGCAAATTTTTAAGATCTGCACACTTTGATTGAAAACATTTATTAGAATTAGCCGCAAATTATTAAATAGTCATTTTACATGGCAGTATGTACCTAGTATATGCTTGCTATTGATGAATTCTGTATCAAATATTTTTCAACTATTACACTTGTACTGCACCCTGCCTCATTTAAACTTGTAGTTACGACAATCTAAAATAAAGTCAATAAATGTGGCAATATTTATTTTATTTATTTATAGGTACACCAACAGCATACATATTATTAAATTAAATAGTAAACATTAGTTAAGGACAATGTAGCTGATGACAATTTATCACCTTTATTTTTGGTACAGCATTCTTTTTAATTTTCCTAATCCCTTTTTCTGTATAATATCCATCGGAATCGGCAAAATGGTCTGAACAAACCACAATTGAGTAATTGGGTTTAAAATTTTCTTCTCTCCTTTCTTCGGAAATAATTTTACGCCATTTATCTCTTACTATTTCATTTCATGGAAATCTGTAATTAATAAATAAAATAATAAAAAAATCATAAATTTAAAATAAATATAATATATTTACAAAAAAACGACTCCATATATTTCATTGTTCCAAATCATGATTTCAAAAGGGACAAAATATTTTATTAACTGAATTCGTTAAATTAATTATTTATACACGATTAATACTTAATTTAACATGATTAAGGTTTTAAGAATAAAGTAAAGGAATTATACTTACTTAAAATATGAAATCCCATGTGTTTTGCGCTTTGTAAGAGTGTTATTTTTGCACTCTTTCACAGAGCATTTAGGCATCTTCACAGGCGAACGGTCGGCGCCCGACTGACAGCAAACAAGTGCTTACTTACATTTTAAGCACTCGTTGGCTGTCCCACTTTCTGAGCGTCAACTGTGCATCTAGGTATATTATTATATCGATGTTCTTCAACATCGATATATTATTTACCTAGATGCACAGTTGACGTTCGGAAAATGGGACAGCAAAGAAGTGTTTAAGCACTCGTTTTACCTACAGTCGGACGGCGATAGAATTCCAAATTTCAAAATTCAAATTTAGGAACGCTTGCTCATGTCAATTAAAAAGCTACTTTATATCACGTGCATAGGGTTATATTAGTGTTGATTGAATTAGAACTTGTGATCTTTTTCTTTTGTTTGTTTCTGAGACCATTTTTAGAAGGAAATTTGCAATTGCAGTTCACATTCACAGTGTTTATCGTTATAATATAATATATTATATTGATGTTCTTCAAGTTCAAATAATGATCACGACCGTCATGTCTTCATTTCTATCGCAATATTATCTTTTATAACTATAAGTTAATCCGAAAACTTGTTTCTTCGATAAAATACACCACTTCTATGAATTAAATATATTTCTATGAAAATAACATCATACTAATATTATAAAAACAAAAGTTTATGTATGTATGTTACTACTTCACGCTCAAACTGTTCGACCAATTTTGATGAAATTTAGTGGGAAGGTAGCTGACACCCTGGATTAACACATAGATTTACTTTTTATCCCAGAAAATAAATTTCCACGCGAAGCCGCGGGGAACATCTAGTGAAATATATATTCAAAATATAATATTTGGCGTTTGAAGTTAGCGACTTCTATTTGAAAAATCTGTTTTTAAATTATATAATAATAATAATATATTTTATATACCTGGCTTTATTACTAGCAATATATCAGGAATGCAGAGCAGTTGAAGAGATTGATCAACGATTCTCGTTCACGCCAAGCCTTAGTTACGAATATATGTATGAATATACACACAAGCATATGAAGTTTTCAGAACATGCGAAAGCGAGATAGCACCATACATACTGTTATGGGTTGAACAACGTAAAAGAGCAGTATAACAATTGCGACTGAAAACTTTTATACAGACGAGGGAGGTAGTTAATGCATTTTGTACCTTACGACTCACCGAAAACCTTATTATACAGTTTATTATTTTTATACCAGACTACCCCGGCGGAAGGGTATAGTTTTTCATACCTTTGCTGTGGAAAATCTGGTAAAGGAGAATGGGGGTCACCTACATTCGTGATCTCCACCGCCCATAAACAAGTATTTTAACAAAAAATCATGGGGGCCTTCTATGATTTAATATAATAATATATGTAGAGGTATATAATAAAGTATATATTTTCTGGAAGTAATACAACAGATATTAAATTATTTTCGAATGTGTTATAACTATTTGCTAAACCATAAATTTGCCCCATCTTCTATTAAAAAAGAAACAGTAAATAATATCAACGTAAAAACTGCACAGTAAAAAAATTACAGCCCCACCGAGACTTGAACTCGGCTCTCTCGACAGCCAGAGGCCGCAGAGTGTGTTATCCAGAGTCACAACTACACCATGGGACCTTCGGAGTGAACAGGCGAAATAACCTATATCTTCCGTCTGAAAATAATTCCACGCACTGGAAAATGAACTTAAAGTTGAGAACTTTAAGTTCATTTATTACGTGTGTTATAGCCATGACAATTATTGAGTTACATTCTATGGTAGAGCTATAGTTAAATAGAATATAATAATAAAGACAAGAAACGAAACACAGACATAAGAAAAAAGACAAATGTCATAGATGCACTGACCCATTGTCTTAAACAAAAATGGAAATGGGCAGGGCATATCGCACGTACCAGCGATCAAAGGTGGACTAAGAAAGTGACCACATGGAATGGTCCTTCTGGAAAACGCAAAAGAGGCAGACCTCCCGAAAGATGGTCAGATGAAATAAAAAAGATAGATTAGAATAAGTCTAAATAAAATAATAACAACTAAACTGATAAAAACTAATTGTATTATTTATATACTATTTATATTATACACTATTTTTTTTTTTTTTTTTTTTTTTTTATTGATTTCTTTTACACCTGCCATTATTTATTTTATGGCAATTTTGAGTTCTGTTACATACATGTTTTTTTTTATTATATCTTTTCATTAGTTACAATTTATTTCTTATTTTAATTATATTATACTAACATTAATATTATTATGAATTATTTTACACTCTCATTAATCATATATATTTATATATTTTTTAATATTTATTATCAATTATATAATATTGTTATTGTAATACTTTTATTTTATTATACATGACATACATCGTATCTTATTTAGGCTATACCCCAGTACTTCGATTCCCCCTGGCTGCCGCCCTCACGACCTTATCTGCATAACGTAAGAATATTTGTATTCACTATTAAGGAAATAAATAAATGGCTATAATAAAAAAATAGAATATTATAACCATTTAATTTAGTGGCGGCTTCCTTTTACTAAAAAATATAATTATCTAACAAAGATATCCAATAAGGGTGCTGTCGTAGACTTCGTAGCACTATTATCGTAGCACATGGCGTAGACATGCTACGCGGACGGAACGTAGCAGCTGTATTTGTGAAGTCCTTTTCTTTCTTTCTACTTGCCCTTATCCCACGTTAATGTGGGGTCAGCGCCACACTCTTTTTCAATAATTTTGCAGAGAGGATTTGGCTTACTTTTTACGACTAGCCGACTGACCTGCCTGACGTCAACCCCCAATGAAGATCCAGTCCCGGACAAATTAAATTAGAAAATTTGCTCTGCCCGACCTGGGAATGGAACCCAAGACCTCCCGGTCCACAGTCCATACATGCTGCCTCTAGACCAACATCATAATTCCTACCGGCTCATCTTATTTAAATTTAAAATAAAATAAAATAAAAACCTTTATTAATCACGTAGGCATATAAAAGCACTTATGCCTTATGTCAAAAAAAGCATAGTTTTGATTTAAGTATTTCTTATAATATTATTATATTATATTATAGAATGATATGAATTTGGAATCAGGGACGCAGGTTATACAGTTAGAAGAATAGGGTCCTATGGGGAAAGAGGAATGGAGAGGTAGTAGTCATTAAAACAGAAACTACCGTTGGTTTTCCTTAAAAAGTCCTTTCCTATTGATAGCTAGCATTGAGTGGCAAAGGAAGAAATTCAAAAGTGAAGGCATAGCTAATTTCTCTTGGAATTGATACCTATTCATTGGCCTAAAATTTGGCAAAGGGAAGCCGATAGGAATCGTGTTATATGAACCTTTTGCCAATGCTATACACTTCATGAGTTCATACATCCGAATAAGGGGAAAGTGTCTTAACACTACCACACAAAATCAGATGGCGCCCATTGAGTATCACCGTGGTTTCAAACATACATAACATACATTAACATAAGCTCACGCCTGTATCCCCGAAGCGGTAGGCTGAGACGCACTAGCGAACTAGTACACCCACATTTCGCCGAGCTTAGTTACGTTCAAAGTACTCTGTGGTTACGTTCCAGATGTGATAGGGGGCGAGCTTATCGACATATCGGGCACAAATTCCAGACTCCGGACATATGGAAAAATTGAATATCACTTTGCCCGACCCGGGGATCGAACCCGAGATCTCAGGACGGTAGTCGTACCGAAATACAACCACGTCACCGAGGCAGTCCGTACCGTGGTTTCAAAATTACTATATTTCAGTTTAATCTGCAGGGTTACCACCACCTCTTATAGCAGTATTATTATAATCGTTCTTCGTTTGTTTTGTATGGGAATCGATACAAGTAAGATTATAATAATACTGCTATAAGAGGTTGTGGTAACCCCCCTGTAGTGTGATTAGTCTACTGGACCAATGAATTGGTGATAACGATTCAAAATCACGCTGCGTAAAGTTAAATAAACTAAATTCAAAATATTAACAAAACATCAATGAATTCTGAATAAAATGTATTACAGAACTACATATTTGTTTATTCTTTAAATTTCATTTATTTTAATGATATAAACAATCATATTATATCTACCTCAAAGGCCGGCAACGCATCCATGATTCCCCTGGTATTGTGGGTGTTTATGGGCGGCGGAGATCACTTACCATCAGGTGACCCACTTGCCGTTTGCCCCTTCTTCTATAAAAAAAATATATTATCTGCTTGGATTAAGAAATTTTGCTCTATAAGTACATAGAGATGTAACGCATTGCGCATCAACACAGAAAATCAGAACGTACACTGGAGATATTACGCATCTCTTACTCTCTGAAGTTACCGTAAAAGATTCGCAAGTGGATAGATTTTTAAAGAGATTGTAGCAAGCAGATTTTCAATACATAAACTAAAGCATAACTCGCGTACATTAGTAATAGTAGATTTTTAATGTTTAATTATTCGCTTTAATTAACACTTCAAAGATGAGCTCGCCCCCTATCACATCTGGGACATAACTAAGCTCGGCGAAATGTGGGTGTTCTAGTTCGCTAGTGCGCCTCTGCCTACCCCTTCGGGGATATACAGGCGTGAGCTTATGTAAGACGTAATTATTCAAGGAAAATGTACATGTACATGTGTGTACATAGCCGATATTTCTCATAACCCGACTACACAATGGTACGTTTGAAATGCACAAATCGAGTCGAGAGAAGCTATGCGTTCCATTTGAAAAGTATTTCGACACAAAGGAAAATAAACGTAAAAGTCTTGTCGTTACGTACTATTTTACCAGCGTCTTTATGTTTATGCTTTTTTCCCGCGAAAGATATAGGATACAAAATACAGTGATTTCAGGAAACTAGCAGCTTTTCTACAATTAGAAAAACGATTATTCATTTGCTATGGTAAATACTCATAAAATATACACCATAATTTACAAGCCACAAATATTTTTAACAAAAAGTTTTTTATACCAATTTTCACATTATTTTGACTTGCACTCTATTTTTTTTAATAATACAGCGAGCATCACTGAAATATAAAATCAACAGTGCTACGATCTTACTAATATATTGCTACGTACATATATGTACATTAATTATACGTAGCATCATGGTGCGTGCACACCGGCCGACCGAAAGAGAACGAATCAGGCCTGTTTCATTCACACAACAGCTAAAGTCTGTTTGTGTGAACGCTACAGGAATAGATTATTTCGCCTTCGTTCGGCCGATGTGTCCCGCCATCAGAAGTGAAGTTGCTACGATCTTCAGCGCTTGTAGTGTGTCTACGCCATGTGCTACGCTAACTAACGACTAATAGCTAGATCCAAATTATGATTATTACGGTTCATGACGGTCTAAAACAGTGAGGACAAAAAATTATCTATCTGTACCACTATTACTAACAAGTCAGAGATTTACTCGAGAAAGGTCAAGTTAAAAGTACCCTAAACCGACGTGCATGCATGAAGAACGTAATGAGACTGAATGAGGCGAAAGAGGTGTGTAAGGATTGTAGCAAGTGGAAATCCGTTGTCTCTGCCTACCCCGATGGGAAAAAGGCGTGAGTCTATGTATGTATGTAAGTGTGTATTACTAACCTACAGTTAGCCCTAACCTCAAGTTAAATTGAAAAAATATATGAATGACATGTAATTCATGACATGCAATGTAATACAGCTACAGGTAATTACATGTGATAAATATGAATGACATTTCATTAATTACATGTGAATGATTAATATATATTTTTTTCAATTCAACTTGAGGTTCGGACTAACTGTAGGTTAGTAAAAGTGGTGCAAGTCGCTCTAAGATGTTATCGAAGTTAAAAATAAAGTAAATTTAATTTAAACTTTAGAGAATACTTACATCAAGTGTTTAGCACAGATATTGCTTTGTCACTTTTATGAATATAGTATAAATCGTTGCTGGGTTTAACCACAAAGGTTTAACAGTATAACTTTTTCTATATCTTCAAGGTTATTGGCAGAGATCCAACACGGCACCGCCCGAAATATCAACTTTGGAGTACATACCTATGATAGTGATAGCTATTCAAGCGACACGATGCGCAATCTGCACACTCTAACTGACGTATGTAATTATTGGTGTCGGTAATTTATAGATTTTTCTGGATTGATATGCCCAAATGCGCATTGTGCGAAACAAGTTTAAGCTTAAGCGTCACATAACTCACGAAATATTAAAAACTGACTTGCCGTGTCGTGCGGGTACTTCATTCAAACGAACAACTTTCTTCTGAGTGTTGGTTCGATGCTGCGCGTATAAATAGTATTAAACTAATGTTTTAATACTTTCTCAGAGTGTTTGTGATATCTACCGAGACGTGTGCCGCGTTGCGTATAAAGACTGCAAACCGTAGCGTGCGGTAATTCCTATAAATACGCCCGAAAGAGCCTCAAAATTAAAATGGATTATCACAATAAGAACAGCAGAAGTAACAACCTTACAACCCAGAACATAAAGCAGGGTTTTCCCTGCGTTTCATTAACCCTCGTGATAAAAGCCTTGCGTTATTTCGACGGAGTACACCAAGGTCCTATGGTGTAGATGGGATAGCATTCTGGATAGCTCACGCTTCCGGGGATCCGAGTTCAAGTCTCGGTAGGACTTGTAACCATTTTTTGCTTTCTGATAATATATTTTTTTAAGTCGATATTACGATGGGTCAATTTTGAGCTCTGTGAATTGCATGGTTATGCAGGGAAAGATAATATAGGTAAAGACAACTATCTTTTATTGATAGTATAGTGGAAGTCGTAATAGCTCAAAAATTCTAGACACACACGCCATACCCATCATTCTGAAATGTGTGAATTCGTTGTTAATTAATTGTTCGATCAGTAGCCCGAGCACGAAAAACTAATGTAAATGTAAATGTATTCTAGTTCGCTGCGCACTGATGACGTTTGGTTAATATTTCATACAAATTTCATAGACGCGCATCGAGTTCGAATACATTTAGGTACGTTTGTCAGAAATTTTCCTGCTCAGGCCGCAGTTGAAGATGAAGTTTGGGGGGAAAATACTATATCTAGTATTCGTATTTATCATTTTCTTTTGCAACAAAATTACTTATACTAACTTAACTTTAAAAATAACTTCTTGAGTAATAAAGCCACGCACAGGGCGAATGAGCCACTCGATCGGTTTGATACCACTGTCACACAGAAAACTGACGTAAAGTAGCTCGCTGTTGCGTTTCCTTCGGTGAGTGAGATTTCCGGTGGCCCAATTCCTCCCTCTTTTTCCCACTCCCCCATTCTCCTTCTTTTCCGATGGTAACGCACCCATGACATATTTGAGTCTTGGGTGTCTATGGGCGTTGCACTTATCATCAGGTGACCCATCTGTACGTTTGCCAGTCGCTGCTATAAAAAAACGTATGCCACTAGCGGATAAGATTTTATATAACATAGCATAGCTATTAGCAGTGATCTCTGTCATATAAAGTTTGCTTTTAACGCCCTCATAACAAGGTTCGTACATTTGTTGTCATCGTTAAAGCTTCGCATCGAACAATTCCAAATACATAAATGAATGATTAAAAATATTTAAAATATTATTATTGTAAAATATAACGGTCACTATCCCGATAAATATTGACATTTTATTACCAAAAGCGAGTAAAATTTCTCCATACATTAGTTCCAGTATTTCCCATAGATGTCTCTGCGTCGTTTTTAAAAGGGTTATTGTTTCGTTCCCGCTGGAGTACAAGAGTTCAGCCGCATCTTCGTTGATGCACGTACAACAAACGGGTGCCGCGGAACGTGTTATACCTGCCGTTTATATTACTATCCCGTAAATTTTTGCACGTGTGCCGTTGATAATTTAACTGGCACACCGATATAATCAATGTTTATTTTATAGTGTCTTAGATTTGAACCGTGTTGTGCAGAAATGATCCAAGCCACATTTCTTTTTTACATCAATATGGTCTATAATGGCTTAGACTTTAGATCATGTTGGCATCAATAAAAAATGTGGGTTGGATCATTTCTGCACAACACGGTCCATTTGTGGGTCCGCTGCAAGGTTACCACCACCTCTTATGGCAGTATTATAATGGTTCTTCGTTTGTTTTGTATGAGAATCGGTACAAGTAAGATTATAATAATACTGCTATTAGATATGATAACCACCCTGATCGCTCGCGTGTAAGTTTTAGTTTTTACTGGTAATCTATTTGAATCAGTGTATTTCCTGATTTGTTTAATTGCGTTTATTACTTTGAAAGTCTCCTGGCTCTGGGAGACATTCACATAATTATTTCACAAGGTGTTTAGTCCAGTTCAGTCAAAGTTAATATAGTGGTGTATTCATGGAAACGTAACAGACAGAACTTTCAGATAAATTACTATTGTATATTTTCTACCTGCCATTATCCCACCTTAATGTGGGGTCAGCGCAACATACTTTTTCAAGCTTTCAGAAAGAATTTGGCTTCGTTTTTACGACCGGCTGACTGCCTGACTGTCAACCCATTCAAGTGGATCCAGTCCCGGGAAACTTAAATTAGAAGATTCTCTTTTCCTGGGGATCGAATCCAGGACCTCCCGGTCTACAGCCAATATATGCTACCACTAGATGAAAGAGGCGATGATAAACGATAACGATAAATTATAATATGACTATAAAAAGAAATCATTTTTAATTATTATAATTCCGGTGGCCCATTTCCCCCCTTTCCCAATTCCTTTTCCTCCGCTTTCATTCCCTCCTTTTAGGTTGGCAACGCAGCCATGATTATTTTTGTGTCATGTGTGTCTATGGGCGGTGGAGATCACTTACCATCAGGTGACCCATCTGTTCGTTTGCCAATCTCTGCTATAAAAAAAAACTTAATTAATCAAATAATTACTTCTAGACCAGGACTCATTTTGGATCGTTGCGCCAACAAGATCGAAATAATTACTTTAATATTAATTATCATACTCGCATATTAATATCATGATGGTGATGGGGCTCATACCCGCATTCTGCAGTGCAACGTATGTTTATAACTTATTTATGAAAGAAAACTCTAATTACTGATGTATTAAACAATTATAATTTTATAAAATATACTGTTTTATGGATATTCTGCTGACCATAGCGATCTTAAATGTATTCGTGTATGACAATACGTGAACAAACCGAAACGAACAAACAAAAATGAAGTCCACAAAATATGATAAGAAAGTTTCCAATAATTATTATTAGTAGTGAACTAACTTTTCCCAAAAATACCTACACTTATACTTAATGTAAAGATATATTTCATAATTATATATATTTATTATATATTTAATAAATAATTATATATTTATATATTTCATAGAATATATAAATATATAATTATATATTTCATAGAAAAGACACAACGTTCTATCCCTTATAAAAACAAACGCGTTTCTTAATTTAAAGCATGGTTGTCCCTATTTTCCTTGCGTCACATTGTTTGGAAATGAAAGGGACAAAATGATTGAATGAGTAAGGGGCATTAACTTATATCTACAATGTAACCTTTAATCTGTATTCTGTACCATACCTTATTACCTCAAAAATAAGAATAACAGATGCAATTAAATAATCCGTAGCCGCAATAACAATAACATTTTCCAATGAATTTTCATTTGGAATTTTCACGAGTTTCCAAGGGTTCGGAGGTTTCCTCGTCGGTGGATAGATGGCAGGATCGCAAAGATGAATCACGGTGTTGTTTGGTAGCAGCCGCAGAGTATAGTCTGACGCCGATCGTGACTGCTTATGGGTGCAAACGCACCGAGTCAACCACGATCCCACTTATCGTTAGATTTAGTTTGTTCTATTTTTTGGAGACGCGCCTCTGTGTACACAGCTAGGTGCGTACATTGTTACTTAAGAATTTTACTGGAAAATTCCGTTGATTCATTAGCGGAAAAGTCATACAGGGCGGAACGTTAGATGTTAAATTGTTTCTTTGTTGTTTTTGTTGCGTATTGTACTTATGGGCTAATAGTACGTGTTAAGAGGATATGAGAACAAAATAAGGATTTTCACGAGCTTGGGTGTCCTAAAGTACTAAGATTACGAAGGTAATTTTTGGAAATGTATTAATAGACCATTTAACTTAAATTCTCTCGTGAGCAAAAACATAATTACTAAAAGTTTTCTCGATAGAAAAAAAATCCAAAGTTACCTCTCATCTGTTTTTGAAAAGCTTGAATCTTCCGTACGGCGAACGATATAAATTTGTAACTTGATTTAAAACGTAAACATCAATATTAATTTAAATGTGTCGAAAAAAAAATTTCACCAAGTTAAATAGTTTTATCACAATAAGGAAAAAATTGGTTTTGCACATACGCTGTGGCAATACATCATTGTTTTCTGAGACGGCCCGTGTCGATCTCAGTCGTCCGGTAACCATTGAAGGGGAGGGACGTGCTCGACATTTTCAACTCTGATATTACGTTTATTTAGTTCTTTGTGTCAAATATTAGACATTGATAGTCTAGGAGTCAATCCATTTTGAAACTCCTTGATGGATTTCGATGAAATTTAGTATGAGGATACTTTTGACCAAAAGGACACAAATTTAACAACCCTAAAGGGGTAAAAGTTTATATGGGATTCCAGAAACGGCTGAACGGATTTTTAAGAAAGTTGGTATGAGGATACTTTTCTAGTCGCCTCCTTGATCTAGTGGCAACATATATGGGCTGTGAACCGGGAGGTTGTGAGTTCGATTCCCATGTAGGGCAAAGCGAATTTTGTAATTTAATTTGGGACTTGATCCCCCAGAAGGGGTGGATGTCTGGCATGATCCCTATTTCAACCATTTTGTTTTTTTTTTTTTTTAATAGCCGAGATTGGCAAACGAGCAGATGGGTCACCTGATGGTAAGTGATCTCCACCGCCCATAGACACCCAAGACACAAAAGGAATCATGGGTGCGTTGCCAACCTAAAAGGAGGGAATGGAAGGGTATTGGGAAAGGGAGTGGGGAAATGGGCCACCGGAAATCTCACTCACCGAACGAAACGCGACAGGAAGCTGCCACTTTACGTCGGTTTTCTGTGAGATAGTGGTATCTAACCGGTCGAGCCGGCCCATTCGTGCTATAGACGTTACTGTCTACAGCGTGGCTCTACCACTTAGAAAACATATAAAGGGACATACATACATATAAAGGGATGAAATAGGGATGGAAAATTTGTTTTTTGTCCTTAATTCGATTTACTTCAATATATCTGGGTCACCTCGTAGTTTTTAAGGACAGATCCAAGGTCAAAATCAAGAAAAGTGTCCGCCATTTTGTTTTTCTTTGTTTTTGGGCGGATTGACTTCAAAATCGATATCTGGGTCGCCCCGTAGTTGCTAACGACCGAACCAATGTCAAAACTGTTATAAGTGGCCGCCATTTTGTTTTTCTTTGTTTCAGGGCCGATTGACTTCAAAAACGATATCTGGGTCGCCCCGTTGTTGCTAACGATGAAACCGATGTCAAAACTGTCAAAAATGGCCGCCATTTGATTTGTCTTTGTTTCGGGCCGATTGACTTCAAAATCGAAATCTGGGTCGCCCCGTAGTTGCTAAAGACCGAACCGATGTCAAAACTGTCAAAAGTGGCCGCCATTTTGATTTTCTTTGTTTTTGGGCCAATTGACTACAAAATCGATACCAGGCCGCCCCGTGGTTTCTAATGACGGAACTGATGTCAAAACTGTCAAAAGTGGCCGCCATTTTATTTGGGCATGTCGCAGCATATTTTATACCAGCTTTTGCCCGCTGCTTCGCACGCGTATTTTGTAGGGCCAACGGTAAAAACTATTAATTTTTCGATCCACCCTGTCGTTTTAGTCTAAATATTCTACAACGGGACGACTCAGATATCGATTTTAAAATAAATCTGCCCAGAAACAAATAAATACAAAATGGCGGCCTCTTTTCACAACTTTGACATCGGTTCCGTCATTTGGAAGCACGGAGTGACCCAGATAACGATTTTGAAGTCAATCGGCCCAAAAACAAAGAAAAACAAAAAGGGCGGCCCCTTTTGACAGGTTTGACAGTGGTTCTGTCGTTCGGAACCACGGGGTGACTCAGATATCGATATTGAAGTCAATTGGCCCAAAAACAAAGAAGTACAAAATGGCGGTCACTTTTGTCACTTTTAAGAGCGGTTTCGACGTTTGGAACTACGGGGGGACTCAGATATCGATTTTAAAGTCAATCGGATCAAAGATTAAAAAAAACTAATTTCAACCCCTATTTCATCCCTTTGCTGACTACAGTATTTTGGACATGTGGCTCGCCGGGACCCCCCCAATTTGGAGAAACTACTCTTGGTTGGAAAGGTAGAAGGGAAACGACCGCGAGGGCGTGTGCCTAGCCGTTGGTCCGATCAAATAAAACTACTCACGGGACTCTCAGTAACAACAGCAATGAGGCAGGCTAAGGACAGAAAAACCTGGAAGAAGATCATCCGAGAGATGCGACGGAAATTTCAAGACGGACACGACCTTCAGAAATGAAGAGTGCGACCAAGAAGAAAGATTCATCCCTTTTTGCAGATAAACACATGTTTGCAAAACATCACATCCTCATACCAACTTATATAAAAATCCGTATAATCAGCGGTTTCTAATTTCCGATATAAACTTTTATCATCTATTTTTTTTAAGAAAGAAAGAAAAGCAATCCATGCCCATAGGTGTTGATTTAAAAAAATAAACCCTTGTGTCCCTTGTGTCTGTCCTCAGACCAAAGATATCCTCATACCAAATTTTAAAAAATCCATTAAGTGGATTCTGAACTCCCATCCAAACTTTCATCCCTTATTTCGTCCTTTTAGGGGTTAAAAAAATGAAGTACCCCATTTGAGTCCCTACGGTCAAATGTATCCTCATACCAAATTTCATCAAAATCTTTTAAGGTTTCCGAATGCCCAACCAAACTTTCAACATGTATTTCATCCCTTTAGGGGTTAATAAAAAAAATTAAGTACCTCATTTGAGTTCCTAAAGACAAGTGTATCCTCATATAAAATTTCATCGAAATCTATTAAATTAAATTAGCTTTGATCGATCTGGGAATCGAACCCAGAACCTCTCGGTTCACAGCCCATATATGCCACTAGACCAAGGAGGCAACTGAATTAAATTGTAATTAAACAATTATTTCATCCCTATTAGGCCTGAATTCATAAAAATATCCTGTCTGCAGATTGAGATGTCAAGATTATCCTCATACCCAAATTCATCGAAATAGGTTCATTTTGTCAAATAGACCACTTAAGAATTTTAAGATTATTCCAAAACAACATTTCTATAATAGTGGTATATGTTAAAAGTTTCAAAATTTTTGTTCAATATAATAATATTAACCCTGTAATATTACTGCCCCACTGCTGTGCACGGGTAATTAATAATTAATTATTAATTTAAACGAGTTGCAGATCGTTCAGTTATCTATTTAGGCTAGTTTATAAATGTTAACATAATATATAAGACACAACCTTTTTTTTCTTTTGAGCATCTAATCTTCATAATCCAAGAGGTCATGACGCGCGTTAGCATCTTGGCTCTTAGGCTAAACTGTTTAATGTCTTTGTGCTGACAAGTTAATATGTCGCGGGCATTACCGTGCTGATGCGCGTACCGGTGTGCGCGTAGAATACGTCAAAACCAGCCCTTCACGCTTTCATATTTTATTCTCATATCGTCTTAATAAATACATCTGTATATCGACGGTCCCTACGTACAAAGCGACTTGTCAAAAACTGAGGTTTTCAGGAGAACGAAATGAAGTTCATTTATAAGTTTAAGAATTATACATACATACATACATAGACTCACGCCTTTTTCCCATAGGGGTAGGCAGAGACAACGGATTTCTATTTGCTACGATCCTTACACACCTCTTTCGCCTCATTCAGTCTCATTACATTCTTCATGAAATATTAATGTTAAGAATTATCATACTTGTTATATTGTTCGATTAGTATTTAAATTAGAATTTTTAGAATGCAAAATAATTAAAAAATATATCTATATAGTTATGAGCGTATAGATAATCTAAAGCCATATATTCAATAAAAAATATGACATTTTGACATGTCGCTTTGTACGTAGGGACCGTCGATATGTACGTGTATTTTTTAAACAGTGTAATTGTCGACTGACTCCCAAAAAGGAGAAGGTCCTCAATGTGTCTGTATTTTTATGTATGTTACGGGATGTCTCCGCCAAATGTGAACCGATTTTCAAAATTCTTTTTGTGTTCCACAGAGCTTATTTCAAGGGTGGTCCCATATAAATTTGGTCACGCTCTGTTTTGAAGTCAGTGCGTTGAGTTTTAATTATTCTCATTGTTTACATTTTTATCGCCTCCTTGGTCTAGTGGCAGCATATATGGGCTGTGGAGAGGGAGGTCCTGGGTTCGATTCCCAGATCGGCTAAATCGATTTTTCTAATTTGATTTACCCGGGTCTGGATCCCCCAGAGGGGGGTTGACGTCAGGTAGGCAGTCGGTCGTAAAAAACTAAGCCATATCCTTTCCGCAACATGCTTGGCAAAGTGTGTTGCGCTGACCCCACATCAACGTAGGATAAGGATAGGTAGAAAAAAAGATTGTTTAATTTTTTAAGAATATTGACGTTCCAACCACCCACATAAATAACAATTATTAATATACAAAACCAAGCAAACGAGAAGTAATCAATTAGCTACTGCATTATCGTAATTGTTCGGCCCTGTGTAAATAGTCCTTTATAAGGCATAAACATCGAAACTTGCGAACTTCAAAATTTTTTTCAGTAACATTTCTATTCCGTCATCACAGAATTGACAACGTCAATAAAAGATGATGTTTTGATTTTGGATTGATTAAACCAAAGGCCTTACCGAAGGCTGATTAAATTGTTATAATCTTTAATTAAAAATGAATTAAATGGTTTTATTCGAATCTTATTTGATGTTGCTCAAATAAAAACTTGGATTAGATTAGAAATTACATAAGTTTTGAAGCCTCCTCTTATACAACCATGCCTGAAGAGAAAGTTAAGATGCGCAAACAGTTGGGATTGCTTGAAGGTGTCACTTTAATCCTGGGCATTATATTCGGCAGCGGCATCTTCATTTCGCCCCGGGAGGTGCTGCACAAGACTGGCTCAGTGTGGGGCTCTCTCACAGTGTGGGCCATATGCGGTGGACTGGCGACTCTTGGCGCCTTGTCTTATGCGGAATTAGGTTAGTTTAATAGGGATTATAGAGGTAAATTGGTAAAATAGGGAACTTGCGTGTAATTTTTTTATTAGTTCATTGTAAAGAACTACGTCTCAAATAAACACACCAGAAACAAAAACATAAAAATATGCACAAATCATTTAATTATCGCAAGTCTAAATATGACTTACAAAACCCCGCGCTAAAAAAGGACGTGACGTCACAGCGTAAAAATGCTTTTTGTTGACATCTCAGTTGACACTGACGGCTAGTGACCTTGTCTGGAATGACGTTTGAACCGCTATAATTGCCTATCGTTTAAAATTTCCCCATGCCGAACAAAAATTTCCCCAAAAATATTAAAGCTATTTCATTAACTAACGAAGTAAAAATAAGTTGCACTCTTGAATCCTGAGCGGAGAGGTGGGAAAGTTACATGAAGAAAATAATTTGGAAAGAGGAGGACCTCCGAAATCTCTTTCATCAAGCACCATACTAAACATAACAACAGTTTTCCGCAAAATTGGGAAAAATACCCCAACCTGGAAACACTGCCTAATGCAATGACGTCACTTGGGTTTTGCAATAACGTTCCATTACACGTAATTTCTAATTAAGATATTTTGTAAAATATCAATTATTTCATACTACAAATTTCATCATAGCACATTTCAAGGTTTTGTTTATTGATTTATCAACACAACTTCTCGTTATAATTTTCGTGCAAGTTCCCCATTCTTCTGTATGGGTGTGAGACGTGGCCTGCCCTTAAACGTCATGTTAAGGAAATCCACGTCGCGGAGATGAAGATGCTGCGGTGGATGTGCAATGTTACACGACTGGATCGTATACGTAATGTGCACATCCGTGGCAGTCTTGGTGTCCGTGACGTGGCAGATAAACTGCAAGAATGTCGCTTGCGATGGTATGGCCACGTTCTGAGAAAACCACAGGAGTACGTCGGTCGCAGGTGTCTGACCCAGGTCGTACCAGGGGTGCGTTCCCGTGGACGGCCCAAAAAGCGCTGGCTGGACGTTCTGGAGGTGGATATGAGAGCCAATGGTCTCACTGCGGAAGATGCTCAAGACCGGGCGAAGTGGAAGCGTTTAAGTAGGAAGGCGGACCCTGGCAGAAGGCCGGGATAACGCTAGACAGAAAGAAAGAATAGGGATTACAAATAGGAAGTGATATATGCCTCCAGAAATGACACTCACCGTACTAAGCCCATTATAGTTTTTGCTGGTTGTAGAATATCCGCACTGATACTGTACACATGGGGCTTTATTTATAAAAACATTTTCGCTTATCTTTTCGCTAAGAATAGCCTGTCACTTTTTTCCTTGCATTACTTACATTGTTTAAAAATGAAAGAGACAACCTATGGTTAAAGATAGTAGCTATGATTATGATATGATATGATACATGATTCTAGGAATGCACTGTGCTTAGAGCATGGCTCTGTCAACTTTAAGGTTAAATTTGTGGAAACGAATTAGGTCTGTTTGATCGCATGGTGGTATCGCGTGTGCAGTACCACTACCGTCTTGAGGACTCGGGTTCAATCTCCGGGTCGGATAAAATTACATTTGGTTTTTTACTCAGAATCAGCCTGGAGTATGAAATTTGTGTCCGATATGGCGATTTTCTCGTCCCCTTATGGTAACTGGGACAGAAATGAGCTCGGTGAAAAGTACCCCCCCCCCCCTATCCCTTTGGTGATGCAGGCTATGTATGTACTCGTATCTTGCAGGAACTACGCTGGCCCAGAGTGGGGGTGATTACCACTACATCGTTGAGGCTTATGGACCGCTGTTTGGTTTCTTGTACCTGTGGGATGCTATTCTAGTATTCGTGTTAGTTTCTTGTCACTTTTTTGTAGGCTTGATAAGAATTTTATTAATTCGACTAGTATTGATTTCTTTAGTTTACGCGAATATTTATACATTGAAATAAAACTATTTTTACGGATTCTATTACTGGACTATCTTTGGACTGTTGCTGACGTTTTGTCCATCCCGTGACCACGAAGACTGTAAATCCTTCGAATCGTTGGGAATAAAAATTAAAACCAAATCGTGATGAAATCCGTAAAAATAGTTTTATTTCGAATTGTTGGAATTTTATCATATTCGTACATGTTAGAGTATTGTGAGTCCATGTGAGCTTTTCAACAGATGTACCATAATTGATAAATGTATTTATGAACACGTTTGCATGATTATCCAGTGAGGGATTTCTCAAAACCAAGAAATTTTTTTTAAAGAAGGAAAAAATAATGTTTTGTTATCACCGTGACGTTTCTACCACCCCTTATCCCACTTTAATGTGGGGTCGACGCAACCCACTTTCAACCATGTTGCAGATTAGATTTGGCTTAGTTTTTACGACCGGCTGCCAGTCTGACGTCAACGCAAAATAAAGATTTTAGCTGTCACCTGCTCGTAGAACAATAACCATAGATAAAAAATGCATGTTTTGTGGAGATGTTTTGTGTATTTTAGTGCAGGAAACCTGGCTTAAAAGTGGTATAAATTATTCAGGTGGGCAGTTGGGCAGGTGAGTTCTGCCCATTTGCTAATTTCAGTTGTAATTATATTTCAGACCAAGTACGAACGCTATAATGGGACTGACATTCGCCAATAACGTCCTTCAACCCTTTTACCATGGATGCCCCATAAACTCACTGGTCAGGAAACTTATCGCTGCCTGCACGGTGTGTAAGTTCATAGTGCAAAGAGTTTTAGCCATCTTCAAATAAGGATTTATTTATTGCAATCGAATGGTGAGGTGTACAAGTCACTCGACTGGTGGTAAGCGGTATAACTGTCTATGAACAGTAGATATTGGGCCTTACCTATAAAACTGTTTAACTAAGCAAATGGTAAAGAATAGCCTGTCCCTTTTGTTTTCAAACAATGTGACACAAGGAAAAAAGTACTTCTATACCACCAGACGTCTCAAGAGACTGCACATACTTAAAAGTGAATAAATAAGTTGCATAACTTTATGTGCAGTACTCACAGGAACCCTGCACACATCACTTCAAACATCCAGCAACATATTTGCTTATAGCCAAGAGGCTGATCGCAGAGGAACATTTGAAAAAAAAAAAAAAAAGTGACAGACTAATCATAGTCATTTACTGTTTTTATAAGTAAGGCCCATGATATCAACCGCTGAATCAGTCTGATTTTTTTAAATAGACTTTCGACTTGCCAGCGTTTGTAACCGTTTTCGACCGACTTCAAAAAAGGAGGAGGTCCTCAATTCGTTTGTATTTTTTTATGTATATTACTCGATATCTCTGCCAAATGTGGAATGATGTTCAAAATTCTTTTTGTGTTCGATAGAGATTATTTTAAGGGTGGTTCCATATAAATTTGGTCACAATCGGGTTTGAAGTCGATCCGTTAAGTTTTTACATACATACATAAGCTCACGCCTGTATCCCCGAAGGGGTAGGCAGAGGCGCACTAGCGAACTAGTACACCCACGTTTCGCCGAGCTTAGTTCCGTCCCAGATGTGATAGGTGGCGAGCCTATCGCCATATCGGGCACAAATTCCAGACTCCGGGCTGATATGGAAAAATCCAATACCACTTTGCCCGACCCGGGGATCGAACCCGAGACCTCAGAACCGTAGTCGTACCGAAATACCGCTACACCACCGAGGCAGTTAAGTTTTTAAACTTGTGATATTTATATTTTCAACTAGCGACATTTGTGATTGGTATATTATGTTATCAATCAGTCACAAAACTAAAATACATAATGATGGAGCTTTATATAGACCTTTTGTGTTTGATTTCACAGGGGGGGTTACCACCACCTCTTATAGCAGTATTATTATCATCTTACTTGTCCGATTCCCATACAAAACAAACGAAAAACGATTATAATAATACTGCTATAAGAGGTAGTGGTAACCCTGCAGGTCTCCTGACGTTTATAAACGCGTACGACATAAAGTTCACGACCCGGATGCAGAACGTGTTCTCGGTGACGATGATATCGGCGCTGGTGATGATCGTCATCGGCGGGATTGGATGGATGGCTCAAGGTCACAACCGCATACTTCCATGATACCCTCATCCCACATCATTGTAGGGTCGGCGCAACATACGCACTCAAGAATGTTGCAGAAAGGAGTTTCTTACGACTGGTTGCCTGCCTGACCTCAACTCTGCTGTAGAGGACTTTGAGGAGGACATAGTGGCATACATTACTATATTATTGATTTATGAAGGCAGATGAGCAGACGACGCACTTCATGTAAAGTAAATATTGTTGGATTTCATCCCAGGAACACTGTCAAGGCACTGCGTACTAAGAATCAAAAGGGGTGAACTGAGATGACAATTGACAGGAAGGTGTGGAAGAAAAAACATGTACTGACCCTAAATCATTGAAAAAAGATCAAACAGACCATGATTCTTCTATCCCCCAGTTAGCAATCAAAAGTTCTTCTCAATGACGAGGTTAAGGCTATCTTATATAACCACTCTCTTCTATAAAAAAAAGAAAAGCATGTTTTGAAAAACAAAAACGAAAGTACTTTTTATTAATTCATCACCACCAGGAGCATCATCCTACAGTTCCTACATTCATACAAAACACACCACTGAGCTAACCGTTCGGACTTAAATTTTCATTCTTTTAATTTTAGGCAATATAGAAAACTTCGAAGATGGCTGGGCCGGTACTCAAACCTCCGTGAGCGATTGGTCAGTCGCGTTTTTTTTGGGCATCTTCTCGTATTCAGGATGGTAGGTACACGCAGTTTCTTTACCAGATAATAGGTGACCTAGAATTTTCGAAGATTTCTACAGAGATGCAACCGCGATATGCCGTGCTTATTTCCCACTCACTGCATGATAAAGTACTCAGTACAAATTAGCAATAAAATTATAATTCGTCACTTTTAATGAAAACACATAATTTTAAACGAAAATATTATTGTCCAACTTTAGATTTCAATCCTGGGGGTTTAGACAAGTGGCTTATGCGCTAGTCGAAAAAAAAATGTCGAATAGAATAAATGTATGAGAATGACATAAGAGTACGCCGCCTTATGTCATGTCTTATGTCGTTCACATACATTTATTCTATTCAACTATTCTATTCGACTAGCACATAATTCACTTGTCTAAACCCGCTGATTAACAAATATGTATCTACTAAGTTGTATAATGGCTTTTTATATACCTGCGAAGGTAGATGAGCAAAAATTCAAAATCCTCACTGAGTTCGTTTCTTTGACTCAGACTTAGTCCAAGTTCGTCCTATAGACCTCAGCCTTAGGATACGAAATGCTGAAAAAAGGACTTGCGCTATATTTTAGATTCGTGGTACAACACCATAGATATTCAGCAAAGCCACGTTGCAGGAACTTCTTGAACTTCATGATTGAAGAGTTGCGCAATCCATTCGTGAACCTTCCACGTGCCATATACATCTCCCTGCCCATGGTCACTGCCATATACATCATGGCTAATGTCTCGTACCTGGCCGTGCTTGGACAAGATGTACTCACTACTGAAGCTATAGCAGTTGTAAGTGGATTCAGCTGTTCTTTTACATAAGCTTGCGTATTGCATGCGCGGCTAAACTATCTCCTCCTGTAATCCTAGAGTCTCGGGTTTCATCCCCGGATAAAGTGATATTAGGTATTTTTCAGTATCAGGCTTGCCACATATCATATCTTGGACGGAAATGAGCGTTCCTCGTGAAATGAGCTCACTCTGGGAAATGTGGTCGTACTAGTTCGCTAGTTCGCTTATAATTACCCCTATGTATATATGTATGTATATCCTTGAAATGTCAGGCAGAGGTCATATTATACGTATGTATACTCACTCGCATATCTAAAACATGTAGGTAAATGAATGTCTCGATTTTAAAAGAGAATAAAAAGAGAGTTAATTATAACATAATATAAACGTTTCTCCTTAGGAATAGCCATGAAATATTAATGCCTTTTTTATACATTGTATGGCAGATTCGATACTGTTCTTTGCGGCAATCGATGTTTGTTAGTCCATTCATGATGGATTGATTCATGCTGCAGTTTAGTCTAGTCAAATTAGTAAATCAAAACTGGCGATGTTGGCTAGGCGCAACAGACAAGTCATCATGTCAATTTGTTTCAAAGATTAAGGGTAATCTTGAATCTTAGTGGAACCAAAGCCATTTAGGCTACAGCAGATTATATTGGAAACGTTCTTTATCCCATAGGATTTCGCAACAGCTGTCCTCGGCTGGCTACTCTGGGTGATGCCCGTATTGGTGTGCATCGCGACGCTTGGCGGCCTCTCTGTGAACATCATGACGTCGTCTCGCATTTGTTTTGCCGGCGCCAGGAACGGCCACATGCCCGAGTTGCTCTCGCACATTAACATTAAATGTTTGTCGCCACTGCCTGCGCTTGTATTTCTGGTGATTTGGATTACTTGTGTCATTAGAATATATATTTCTGTATTAGCTAACGGAGGCAGATGAACAGAAGCTCCATTGTTTTCGACGGACTTCCAAAAAGGAGAAGGTCCTCAATTCGTCTGAAATTTTGTACTTGTATATTACGCGATATCTCCCCCAAATGTGGACCGATTTTCAAAATTGTTTTTGTGTTCGATAGAGCTTATTTCAAGGGTGGTCCCATATTTGATTAACATTTGGTCACGGATCGGATAAATTTGGAAGTCGTCAGTTAAGTTTATGTGTCCAGTGCCTCGCTAACTACTACTTATAATAATTTGTGTGACAAACATTAATTCCTCAAGCAACCGTTTAGAGTCTAGTCACCAGCGAGAAATGACAAAAAAATCTCGTGGTTGAGCTACAGATAATAATTGGTTACCATCGCCAATGTTCCGTGAAAAGTGAAGGAAAGGTATTTGGATATTCGGGAAAATGTCACACACTTGCAAGCTGGTACTTTACACCAGTTTTCTCTGAGACAATGAATCATATTGAGCTGAGCTGGGCAATTTATGCTGTAGATAAAATTGTATACAATGTACCTCTGCTAGTACTCTTGTGTCATGTGACACAATATAATATAATTATGTGAAAGTTTCGGTCTCAAAACACCCAGACATGGTACAAGTATATAATATATGCTGGTGGTAGGATATTTCTATCCGACCGGATGGCGACCACCGTACACATGGTGCTAAAACCTACCACAGTGACCCACACTCCGAGTGTGGTTCGCGTTCCAGGATCAGCCAGTGTACTTCCGGTTCTCTCGAGGGGCTTGCGGCATGACTTGATGGTTGGTTGAGACGGGTATGGGGGTATCCCTGTATCTGCATCAGACATCCGCCTGTCCAGTCGCAAGCCCCATGATTTGCTTCTTCCCTCTTCTGATTCGGAGTGCGAAGAATCATAAATTGGCCGGCATGATTCTGACGACCACTGATAACCCCATTGTATGTCAGTGGTCGCTAATTTTTTTGGACTACACTACATTTACCATCAGGTGCAGCGTAGTCATTTTGCCGTGCCCGGATAAAAAAAATATTGAGTATCTGAGTTTAATTATTCATTGAAATTAAACTATTTTTACGGATTATATCACGATTTGATTTTAATTTTTATGCCCGACGTTTCGAAAGCTTTGCAGCCTTAGTGGTCACGGGTCAGACTCAGACTCATGATATAATCCGTAACAATAATTTAATTTCAATGAATAACATTCACGTAAACCTAAGAAATCATTAATTATTCATCTCAACAGCTTCTCGTATCAATGTTTAAATTGTTTTTATCAGATGGTGTTGTCGCTGTTCATGTTGATACCGGACAACCTGACGTCTCTCATAACATACTGCTCGGTTGTGGAGTCATTTTTCACCACAGTCAGTTGCAGTGCTGTGATGTGGCTGCGGTACAAGAAACCTTACCTACCGAGGCCTATTAAGGTTTTTACCCATTTAACTACCTTATAAATAAATAATTATTAAATAACACCCAACAGTCACATATATAGTCCTGACCCCACACTAAGATCGAGTCTTGTGTCGTGGACATCACGAACTACGAAAGACGCATGGTCTCACAACATCCAGAGCCGAAACAAATATATATAGGCCATACAAACGTGTGCCTCGGTGCGGAGATCGAACCCGCGGCCTCTCACTTCACAGCCGGCTGCTCGCCCACTGCGCCACGGAGCCTGTCAATATGTACACTTACGCCCATTTTCCCTGAATCCAACAGGTACATTTGCTTTTATTATTTTTCTATCTGTCCATAACCCACCACAATGTGAGGTCGGCGCAACACACTTTTTCAAGCATTTTGCAGAAAGGATTTGGCTAAGTTTTTACGACCGGCTGCCTGCCTGACATCAACCCTCTTTGGGGAATCCAGTGCGGAGCAAATTAAATTAGAAAGTTCGCTTTGCCCGACTTGGGAATCGAACCCACGACCTCCCGATCTACAGCCCATATATGCTGCCATTAGACCAAGGAGACGACAAAAGTTAGTTAGCCAGTTTATATTACCCTAAATATAATGAAACAGAATGAGACGATTTGATTTATTTTCGACTTTTAATTTCTGCCTACCCTATTTCACGTTACATACCTAAGAAGAACCTACCTACCTAAAAAAAAGGCAGCAAAAAAAGATGCTAATCAAAATTGCGATCCCACCGAGACTTGAACTCGGCTCTCTCGAAAACCAAAGGCAAACGAGTGTGTTATCCAAGACACAACTACACCATGGGACCTTGAAGTTCTGCGTCGAAATAACGGATCTGTTCTGTGCGAAAACGAAATTAATGTGCGGGAAAATGAGCTTAAAAACCTTGGTGCTAGGTGTGTTATTCCCTTCCAGATTTTGTTGGAAGGGTGCGAAAGCTTCATAATATCTAGATATGGAATATATAGCTAACCTGTTTATTTCCTATGATGTTTGAGACTAGGAATCATTTTAATCGCCGCGACGTGTTGCTCCGTGTTGTTTAATTTTTCTACGACACGTCGCGTCGTCCTGTAGACAGTTGTGTCTACAGTAGCAATGGACAGGCTTGAGGACAGTACCACTGTCTTACAACCTGAAGTCTAGTGGTAGCTTTCAGGTGCGTTTCATGTGATGATATTTCCGGAGACCCAGTTGATCTATTCACGATTTCCTTTTTAGGATTTGATTTCATGATGATTCACGATTTCCTTTTCAGATATTCATTAACGATTTCACGAAAAAGGCAAAAAGGCATGGAGGTGATCCATGTTCGAGGGATGCAACCTTTTTAGAAATTCTATGTTCTATCACGATTTGTTCTTTAGGCCCCTCGTTGCAAAGCTTTGCAGCCTTGCCGTGACCATAAAGGCAGGAAAGCCTTCGAAACATCGGGCCTAAAAAACAAATCACGATAGAATCCGTATTTCAATGCCATTCTACATGATATTATTATTATTACCATCAGTGATCACCATAGTCAGTGACTTACCTTGACCTTGTGATCCAAGAGGGCCGTGGACCGAAATTTCCTGAGTTCGTCAGTTCATCAATCCTAGATCGAGCAATGCGGGTTTTCTAACACAGGACTGGATGTCCTGGAAGGGATTGGCGTAAAGAATGCAGTAGGTTAAAAAAACTTAGCCGAATCCTTTCGTGAGCTTAAAAAAGGGAGTTGCACCGACCACGAGTTTAGTGGGATAAGGGTAGATGGAAGAAAACTTTCTAACAATCAGATTCAGTTGTGCCAATGTAATAAAAGACCAAACTTCAATTTCTAGGTGCAGTTGTGGATGCCTGTGGTTTTCGTGCTGGTCACATCGATGCTGCTGGTGATACCAGTGATCAGCGAACCGTTCGCGGTGTTGTCAGGAGCTGGCATCACCCTGGCAGGCTTACCAGCTTACTACGCCCTGGTGAAACACACGCCTAAACCGATTCAAAAAATGACCCGTGAGTACAAGTCGTTACTCATTCATCACTGTAATTTCTATCCAGCTCCCCTATTCTACTGTAATGTTAGCGCAACAGACATTTTCAAGCATGTAGCAGAAAGTATTCGGTTTATTTTTTGGTAATATTTGCAGTGTCCCTAACGTACTTCTGCCAAAAACTATTCTTATCGGCTGTTGAAGAAAACGAAGACTGATTATGATAATATTAACACAAGATATTCGTGGATATACGTTTGTGTGATTTGGATTATAATATTTCCTTCAAAATTCTGATTTTACTATGATATAATATTGTCTATAACTTTTAAAGAGGTGCGGATTAATATTACATTTCTAGAATTACTTATTGCACTGATGAAAATTACTTATAACTGCTCATCTATCTTTGAGTAACGAACTTTTTTTCCATAGGAACAGAACGTTTACTATAAGTCTGTGATTCAAGGAATCTGTTTCCGCTACTATGAGATCTAAGTATAAGATATTTTCGAGTTATATTTTTGTAGCATTGATAGATGCTAGACACCGTGCGAAATTGCTGCGATTTTGCGATTTTAGTGTCGCGACGCCGGCTAACTGTATTTTACTATTTTTTATGACTTTGTATACTTGTTAAAAATTCAATAAACGTTACTTTTAACAAACTATGTTTCTTAATTGCCAATTGTATTTTATAGACGCCTCCTTATGCTCAGTCCATTTGGGGCCGAACCAGTATGACGTGGCTTCTATTTATTTTATTTTCATTATGGATTCAAAAGGTAATCATCATTTTTATAAGCCCTTTTGTCATATTTATAATCTAATGCACATGACTCAGACTCTTTAAATCAGGATCAGTCAGAAGTAATTGTTGCTGTTTATTATCTGGAGATTTAATGATTGAATCTAATTAAAAATTGAAAAATTGAACTTGAATGAATTTCCATGGTAACCACTTCCCATCAGGTAGGTCGTCTGATCTTCGTAAAAAAATGACGATATCTGCGGCGATCGGTTGATACAGCAAGATCAAAATTAGGTTTCAGTACTTTACATCATTATTAGTATTTATTTGGGTCCTAAACTCTGAAAAGACATTGACTTTGTTGCGGTTGCGTAGCCGATGGATAACACTCACTTGTTCCTAAAAACCAGGGTGAAGCGACCCGGGGCCACTTCAACAACATGTCGGCGCATGAGTTCACGACTCCCTCTGATGAGATCGGGCCCATGCTGCCGGACGAGGGCATGCAGGTGTCCACCGTCATCGCCGGCCTCATGCCGGACTCCTTTGGAGAGATGTTCAACTTCTTGGATGGAGACAGTTTTGGGATAGGTAAGATTTAAGATTTCAAACTTCGAAATGGTATTTTTATGGATTTTTGAAGTCGGCCGTATGGTTACCGTCGCTCTGTAGCCCGAGCACGAAAAACTAATGTAAATGTATTCGAGTTCGCTACGCACTAATGACGTTTGGTTAATATTTCATACAAATTTCATAGACGCGCATCGAGTTCGAATACATTTACGGTTGTCAAAAATTTTCTTGCTCAGGCCGCTGAAACAGCAGCCATGCTAAGGGTACAGTCGAGCCCGTCTATGGTGAAATGAAAATAATCGGACTATAAAAGTAATGCTAATATAGCTTTACGCGCCAGTTTTCGCTGTACTATAATCCAGATTTTTTTTAATTCAATAATTTCGTGAAGTAGATTACTGAACAGTTACATTTCCATTGGGGATTCCTCGCTCGATCAATCAATTACCGTCACTGACTAACAGTGGGACTCTAATATATAAATGCAGGACCAATGCACGAATTCGTGTATGGCTGGCAAGCTATCGTAAACACCATGAGCATGAAGAACAACGTGGAGGTGCGCAAGCGAGCTGGTCTGCAGCGGTTCGCGCTGGCAGGCATCAACGGCATCACCCTCATCTCTCATATCGGAGTCACCGAGATCATGATCAACGGTACCAGGACCTACTGCTTCGGAGGGGTTTCCAGGCCGCCAGGCAGGAGAAGCGTCATTTGTAAGGTATTATGCTCTAAGTTAAACGAGTCAGGCATGTTTTATAGCAGTGTCTAGCAAACGAGGAGGTGGATCACATAATGATAGATCGCAACTGCCCATAACCATCCGTGATGCCAAGATTCATAGATGCATTGCCAACCTTAATTAAGGGGAATGAGGATCGTCAATTGGGCCACCAGAAATCTCACTCAGTGAACGAAACGCATCGGTTTACGTCGGTTTTCTAATTCGATTTCGGAGATTTCAATAGTGACTTTCCAACTCACCATTTTAAATGTCTAACTGACTTTGAATAGCAGCGATAGCTCAGTTGGAAATGGTATGGACTGCCGAGACGAGTGTCGGAGGTTCGAGACCAACCGCAGAATGGAGCATACACCTCTGGCTTTTCTATGTTAAGTGTGTTTTCTTTGTGTATTATCGCTTGCTATAACGGGGAAGGAAAATATCCTGAGGAAACCTGCATACCTAAGAATTTCGAAGGTATGTGAAGTTTACCAACCCGCATTAGGCCAGCGTGGTAAACCAAGGCCTCACCTCTCTCATTAGTAGAGGAGGCCCGCCCAGCAGTGGGACAGTAATATTACAGGGCTAAGATTTTTATTATAACTGACTTTAAAAGTAAAAGGAAACCGGAATTAGATCCGAATTCGGGTTTCGTGTTTAGAACTTCTGAAGGTTATCACCACCTCTTATAGCAGTATTATTATAATCTTACTTTGTTTTATTTTGTACGGATATTCGTACAAGTAAGATTATAATAATATTGGTTTAAGAGGTCGTGGTAAACCCCCTGGTCCTGTCAGTATTGCACCCCTTCAAGGACCTGAATCGAGGCATCGCTAGCACCTGAGCACCTCCCTAGCTACAGACTTGTTATGCTGCTGCAACAAGAGACAAATTGCCTTTTTAATTTCAGGGCGCGATGTACCAAGAAGCAAGGTTTACGTGCAAGGTGCCGTACTTGAGGTACCCGACGGTTTTGGGCTACAGATACTGTATCGACAAATACGCTGCTGTTAATACTGTTGATGGAACCTATAAGAGTATGTATTACTATTTTAGATGATGGGAGGCAGCGAGGCGTCGCTTTAAGTCATTCTTGGTCTACTGACAGCGTCGGCCCGGGAAATAGGTGGCGGGTTCGAATCCTAGATGACAACGACTTATAAATAATTTAATAAGCACAATGTTGCACACCATCTGCCCATATCCCACTTAAAAGGGATCAGCGCAACACAGTTTACCAAGCACATTGCACAAAGGATTCTGTTTAGTTTTTACAACCGGTCGCCTGTCTGTAACGGGGAATGAGTCTCGGGAAAATCGTGTTAGGAAAACCGCTTACTTACCTTTGGGATTCGAATTTAGGACTGGGTTCACAGCTAGACCAAAGGAGGCTATCGGTAGCACCAGTGTGTCCATACAACTCGATTTCTTGCAACGTATCTATACCGAATTGTCTACTAACAAATAGGTATTAAATAAAAGCGAAACGAGCATCAGCTTCCGATTTACAATCTTTCTTCGCCATTCACCCTGCGCCACTGATCGGTAGGCCAATGACAAGATTTTCCATTACAGAGACATATTGCGCCAGAGGTGAATCGGTGCCTAAGTTCCATTACGACTACATCTGCGAGAGAAGGGACATAAAAATCAAACGGGTGAACCTCACCGACCCTAATGAGAGGTTCAACATCAGGAACCCGATTGTGAGAAGGGCGGAGTACTACAGGGCGCCGTATGACATCCTCAAGGCATGTCCGGACTGGTAAGGCCACATAAAGTTCATATAATAATAAATAAATACACCCAAAAGTCACACACATAGTCCTTACCCCACACTAGGTACACCTAGGTTTCGTAGTTTCTGATACCCATGATACAGGTTACAACCTGTATCATGGGTATCAGAAACTACGAAAGACTTTTGGTTTTACAGCACCCAGACCCGAAACAAATATCCATGGGCCACACAGACATTTGTCTCGTTGCGGGAATCGAACCCGCGACCTCACGTTTCACAGCCGGCTTCTCGCCCGCTGCGCCACGGAGGATGTCATATCAATTTTTTTCTTTAATAAATATAATAATAATAATAATATTAGATCTGGAATATTACAGTCCCACTGCTGGGCACGGGCCTCCTCTACCATTGAGAGGGGACTTCATTGGTAGACTTCACATACCTTCGAAATTCTTGTGGAGAAATTCTCGGGTATGCAGGTTTCTTCACGATGTTTTCCTTCACCGTTAGAAAGTTAGAGGTATGTGCTCCTTTTGAGGTTGGTCTTTAACCTCCGACACTCGTCTCGGCAGTCCGTACCATTCCCAACTGAGCTATCGCTAGCTAGTTTCCATAGTTTTTTTTGATAACAGGTGAAGTATTGAAGGATGAAGCAGCGATAGCTCACTTGGGAATGGTATGGACTGCCGAGACGAGTGTCGGAACTTCGAGACCAACCCCAAAAAAGAGCACACACCTCTCACTTTTCTACGTTAAGTGTGTTTTCTTCGTGAATTATCGCTTGCTATAACGGTGAAGAAAAACATCATGAGGAAACCAGCATACTCGAGAAATTTCCCATAACAATTTTGAAGGTATGTGTTGTCTACCAACTCGCATTAGGCCAGCGTGGTAGACTAAGGCCTAACCCTTCTTCTTAGTAGGGAAGGCCCGCCCTAGCAGTGGGACAGTAATATTACAGGGTTGATATTATATTGATAACAGGTATGGTTGTAACCTCCGCATATCCCCTGAAATGCTGCATCAGGAGTTGCCGGCCGCGTTGATGGACGCCAACGAGACTGCCTTCGTTGGACACGGCGGCAAATACTGGCTGGCGCTGTATTATACACAGGTAGGCTGCCTCAGCGGCGTAGTTCTATTTCGGTACGACTATTGTCATGTCTCGGGTTCGACCGGTCGGATGAAGTGATCTTAGGTTTTTCAATTTGGTATCAGCGCGGAGTCTGGAGTTTGTGCACGATATGGCGATAGGCTCGCCCCTGTCGAAAAAATGGCTTGTCGAATCTTAAATAATGTTTGGAGCCTTCCTCTGAATGTTCACCAACCGCAGACTTCGTAGAGCGTCGGTGTTTCACGTCAGCTATATGTTCTTTTACGTTTCGTTTGTCCAACCCGTGACTACGAAGGCTGCAAAGCTTTCGAAACGTTGGGCATAAAAATTAAAACAAATCGTGATAGAATCCGTAAAAATAGTTTTATTTCAACGTATAACATTCGCGTAAACTCAATAAATCAGTAGGTAATAATTTATACCATATTTATTGTTTGTTATAGTTGTCCACGTACGCGATATATTTCCAAGCGCATGGCGAGTACCCGTGGCAGTCGAACCGCCCTATCCTCTCAGTCGATAAAGGTAACTTGACCACTTACGGCCGGTTTCAATAAACGATCTCAGTTTAGAGTGCAGATAGATCGCGATTATGACCCAATCAAATCACGTCATTTGACGGAGTCATGTTCAAACTGTGTTCTTATTGGCAAATTTTTGTAATCTATCGGCACATTCGAACTGAGATTGTTTATTGAAACCGGCCGTTAATGTTTTACACCCTGCGAGAGTGGAGTTACAAAAAAGGTTCCCATGGCCTTAACGATAATTTTGCTAAGAACATCGTCATCATCAGCCACAGAAGCCTTCCCCAAAGATTTCCAGATCGACATGTAATTTATTGCCAATATCTACCTCTATGAAAATGTTTACGGGTTTTATAACTATAGAAACTAGTTTGTCCCTTTCAATTTCAAATAATATGATGCAATATAAAAACGCAAAACCTAATCCAGCTAGAACAGCCTAGCACGAAATACTTTTGAAAAAGTAGGTACTCATAAGTGCCTGTAGCTATATTGTCAAGAAGACTGAACATCAGGCAGTTGGCTGGTCATAAAAAATAATATAAATCCTTTTGATATTGGAAGCTATAGTAGATCACCGTAGTACGAATAAAGGCACAGGCCTGTAGATAACCTCCCAATAGCAGAGGAAAACCAACCTAATATTAGCGTTGGTAATGATGAATCGTGGTTTGAGCTGAGCTACCACTTTCTCACAGAATACCTACCAGCGCAACTTGATTGCTCTTGATTGGGGGTAGGACTCTCATAAGCGAGAATGGAGACACAATCTCTTATGGCTCAGGGTGAAGAGGGCAATACCTACCTACCACTCAAAATACTATAATGTTAATAGTCGATTTTTTTCCAGGTGGTATTTGGGAGCAACTGCTGAAGGCCAACATCGGTCCCGACATGAATCTCCATTATAACCTGAACGGCATTTATAACCGTTACCCTGGAGGGTCCGTGTTCCCCGATATCATGAGGAATGATGGCCAGGTGCGACGAGTGTTACTTATCAAACTTTCTTACTGCCTAGCGTTACCTATCAAACTGTGAAACAAAATATTATGGACACAAAAGTGTGAGAAAGTTAAGTTAACTAGAAAGCAAATCGCCGGAAGAAGTATTTTTTATACCATTTTCAAGGCGGTCGCTGTGATAATTGATATGGAATTGATTTTCATCTGCCGGGAATTGCGCCATGCATGGCAATACCGGCAGCACAACCAATAGTGTTTTATTACTTTGTATTCGTTTGTACTTTGTATACTCTGTTATTTTAATGTTGCCACATTATTCCATTTGCGTAGTACAGGGACGTAATCGGGATTTTTTTGGTGTGACGAATATTCATTTTCCTCTAGAATATACAAAAACGTAAAATAGTTTTAAAAACTACTGTTTGCTGCCAAAAGCATTTAAATGTAGTAATTATAAAAACTTTCACGGTGAACCTCTACATGCGTCACATGGGGTATGATGCAATGACCAAGGATGATGCAGCTCTTGCCGTGCTGTTCAGTAGTTGACGACTTGAAGAAAATAATTTTGAGAACCAACCTACACTTAGCTGTCAATAGTCAACAAAATATGTTAATACGATAAACATAATAATTATTTTAAAGGTTTTTCTATATACTTTGCGTTAGTTTGTCTTAGCTCTTTACGTTAATTTCGTTGTGATGACCATCTTAAATATTTATATATTACGAATGTAATTTGCTTTTAGGTACAACCAGCGAACTTTAGATCTGAGAGTAGAGATGGAGGTCCTGAAGATTTGATTGTAGGTAATTCACATCTGTCTGCAGATGGTGCAGGTAAGCATATTGGATATGGTAATATTTTTGTTATGGAACTTCCGTGCTATTTTCTACCAACTTCCAAAAAGGAGGAGGTCCTCAACTCGTCTGTATTTTTTTATGAATGTTACGCGATATCTCCGCCAAATATGGAGTAATTTTCAAAATTCTTCTTGTGTTCGATAGAGCTTATTTCAAGGGTGGTCTCATATAAATTTGGTAACGATCGGATTTGAAGTCGGTCTGTTAAGTATTTAAACTTGTGATTATTATTTACAGTAACCACATTACTACGACACCACTTTTAAATATGAATTTAATTTCCGTAAAACTACCCATTGAAACTATGTATGTAACTACTGCCGTTTATCAGACCAACTGGAGTCATACACATAGATACCGCGACTTACTTTATTTTATTAAAAATAGTACTACACACAACTTAATCTAGCTGCTGTCGAAGAAATCAAGTAAAATCTAACACTAAGGATCGTGTCCACAATGATTGTTCAAATTATTTTTTTTTGTTTTCCAATAATTATATTTTTTTTTTTATATATCAGGAGGTGAACCCAACATTGGTGGATACAACTTTTTACACGATTCTCAAATTCAAGCCAACTTTGAACATGGAAAGAATCTATAATGTGTTTTGGTAATAAAAGGTGGTTTTGGCAGATGTTTGATTTATTTTATCTGTCATCATTTCAGGCTTCTTAGGCCGACCTCATCGTGGGAATGTAGAACAAAAGTGCAAATAACTTACTATGGTTTCTCTTCTATTTTATTGTATATTTTTGTTAGTACCTACTACTCGAATAAGTAATAAGTGTGTGGTGAAAGCACCATTAGCAAGATTAGTGCTGTTAGATCATTTACTTAAATGCAGAGGTGTACCTATGGAATCGAATTAAATATTAAAATTGGCTCCCTTTGAGCATTGCATTGATTACAAAAGACCTAGAAGGTAACATGGGTAAATCGAGCAATACCCTCATTATCATTTTACAGAAATAAAGAGTGGAGACAAAGTCACTGTACAGCCCGTCATGTTATAGCCAACACCTATATGTACTTTGTGGACATTTTATGTGACGTAGACCAATTAGATTTCTAGAAACAACACCGATCGTACTATCGCTACATCTAGTTAAGATATTATAATATAGTTTTTAGTTTATTCTAAATTTTCTTCTATTAGACGTCTATAACTCATAGTACAAATTCTCATTACAAAACTCATAATCGTCATATTATAGCGATTATCATAATCAATTATTCTATTAAATCTAGAATTCTGTTATATTTTTAAAAATTGTTATTCTAAATGGTATAACAATAAACAACATCTTTAAACCAATGGACATCAGTGGAATTTCATTATCAAATTAATTTGATACTCAAACTGATATAAAAATACTTAAATAAACATCATAAATCTTAAAACGGTCCTGCATTGCCATTGCTACCCGACGTCAAATTATTGAGGTTATATTTCTCGTCAAACATTTTTGAAAGGTAACTTGCCTTTACTTCATTTATAGTACATAATATATTAAAATTATTAATATTTTTTATGTTTATATCTTACATAGAGGTTTTTTATATGATTATTTTTGATGTATTGGGTTTTCCCTTATGAGAATTTCGGTAATATTGGAGTTTCCGAGCGCAATGTTGGCAACACCGCGCGCTGTTCAATTTATTATCTGTGAATCTCGCCTGACATCTTTCTTTGTGCAATCTCTGTCTGGGTAGGTGATGGAAAATCCCGTTATTTCGCTGTCGTAACTCATACAACAAAGGTATTATCCGTGCGGGAGTGTCGGCCGAGGTCAACCGAGCAAAAACCACAAGTTTCGAAAGCGTTCAGTGACACTGCACGCTCGTAATAATTCAGTTCAATTTATCGATTTTGCTAATCCAGTGGATGCCAGCAGTTGTTTTTATGCTGTTTATTTATTAGTGCGGTCGGGTGACTGGCCAGGGAGCAACATTTTTCGTGTGACAGTACAAAGTAAGGTAAGTACAGTGCAGTGGGGTCACCGAGGGTCCGCTACCTTTTCTCTGCTTCATGACGCATAGACAGCACGGAGAGGCGACGGGCCCGCGGAGTGATCCGTTACGTTAATTGGACCAGCGGTGTCTATCAATCAATCACCCGTTATCTATTTATAGTTTGTGATGATTTTTTGACAAGTGTTTTGTTCATGATCGCCGCGCAATGATAAGATTCTCACATAAACTATAGATAATCGCGTGTTGAGTGGTCGCCTCGGCGGTCGGCGACTGTGCCAGCGCCGTGACACGATTTTGCCATATCCCGCTATTTGCTAATATTTCTGTATGAACACTGAACTGGTAACAACAGAACATTCATAATTTGATCAAGGAATAATCATTGTGAGTTTCGAAAATGCATTTACTAATAGTTAACGAGATCCCAAAGGGCAGGAGGCATTTACTTGTCAAAGATAACATAAATAATTGTACCAATACACTTCAAAATGTCTATAGTTAACTGAGGCCAAGTATATGCATTGTATTTTCATACAATGCAATAAATTAAGCAAACTAACAGCTCAGTTGTCATTTGGAAACAAAGCAAGGTTACTTTTGACCTTATTGTCCAGTTTAGAAAGGGTTTATTGTTTCTCTTTGTATATTTATATACAACTGATATTGAACTTTGTGTTAATGGTAATAATATTGTTGTTTATTTAAATGAATGCTCATTGAGGTCTTTCAAACATGGACAAAGGTGTATGCACAGTAGTTGTCACCTTATTCCTGCAAATCAATGATTTTATTTATTTTATTCGAAACACCATTAGATAATACATGTAATACATAATATCATAGTAAATATTCTTAGTGTATAATTCTGTGTGCTTATGTCTTAAAGGTGTTTACAATTTGAAATAAAACTATTCTTACGGATTCTATCACGATTAGGAAATTATTATCATGATAGAATCCGTAAGAATAGTTTTATTTCAATGTATAATATTCGCGTAAACTTAAGAAATCAGTATGTGTTTACAATTTACTATAAATTAACTTTATTGTAACTCTTATTTAACTGATATAACATTCAGCTTTGTTACAAATATCCACCGTTTTCGGGAAAGCTTATGACGAATAATATTTGTTTTCAAAGGTTTTTATTCTAACTATTGCCTCATTCAAGTTTTACAAAAAATAAATTTGCATACAAAATTGACTGTTATCAAAGTACTAGTACTTATCTACCATATGAACTGATGTCAAATGACCTCAAAAACTGAAGGATTGTGATGTTAATCATCGAATTATGTAGTCACCCTTTACTGTCATCGTTTATTTAAAGTTTTTATCATAAACATCAAATTCGATACTTCAACATTTTAGGTTGACGTGCAATGCTATTACTAGAGTTAAACCTAATCTTAATTTATCCTATAGATCACTCCCATCTTTAAATCAGGATTTGGGATAAGTAGAGATTTATTGCAGAGCTACAAAACTAGATGTCGACCGCATTGCACATATTTTAGCCAAGTTGATGATATACTAACTAAGTGAAAGATAAAAAGTACCCTTAACCGACGCGAATGTATGAAGAGATTGATGAAAGTAGATGAAGCGAAAGTAGTGTGTCAGAATCGGGCGAAGTGGAAATCCATAGTCTCTGCCTACCCCTATGGGATACAGGCGTGATATTATGTATGTATGTATGTACAAAACTAGCTCTGCTCCCATAAATTTGAGCATTTCTCTAAATTAAATTACCCCAATCATTCCATATATGCAAGTGTGCTGTCATCCACAGATTATAACATAAAGTTATAATGTTGCCTGCCTCGGTGGAGTGGTTGTGTTTCGGTATGACTACTGTCCTGAGGTCTCGGGTTCGATCCCCGGGTCGGGCAAAGTGATATTGGATTTTTCCATATCAGCCCGGAGTCTGGAATTTGTGCCCGATATGGCGATAGGCTCGCCCCCTATCACGTCTGGGACGGAACTAAGCTCGGCGAAATGTGGGTGTACTAGTTGGCTAGTGCGCCTCTGCCTACCCCTTTGGGGATACAGGTGTGGTCTTATGTTGTGTTATGTTATAATGTTTTGTCATTCCCCACTAACCTTGGATGTATGTTTACTAATTTGCATGTTTATATACCGCAGTTGCTAAATTGTGAGAATTGTTTGACACATCTTACTTAATACATAACAAATTACATACATATAAATTATGGGCTTTACTTATAAAAGCATTTAGCTAAGCAAATGGTTAAGAATAACCTGTAACATTTTTCCTTGTGTTACATTGTCTAAAAATGAACGGGACAACCTATGGGTTAAAGATAAGCAGTGCTTAAATATTTTTATAAGTAATGGGCAATGTGACCATGCCTACACTGTTTTATTGCCTTTCAGTTTAAGCTCTTTTAGAATATATACAGAATATTTAAAACAGCAAGTATATTTTTTACCACACAATATTTATATTAAAGTAAAACAGTATATAATATTATTTGACATACAACTTTTAACATCATAGTATCTTTAAAAGTTTATTTTCTTAACATATAAATTACATGTAACCTTCTTGCTTAACCTATATACTACCTACATATAGAAATTTAGGATACATTATAGTACATATTCCATTTGCCATATATGAACTGATCATCTCATCATGTGGGCGTACTAGTTGGCTAGTGCGCCTATGCCTATTCTTTCGGAGATACAGGTGTGAGCTTAGGTTATATTATGTTATGTCATCCAACTACTGCCCCACTTTTAAGCTAATTTCTAACATATTACGTATTATAAAGATATCTGTAATGTCATTAATGTAACTGTTTCTTAATTACACTGAGTGAATTTGTACCTTGTTGATTGCATTCAAAATCTTAATTGCATTGCAAAACAATTCAGTGATATTTTTCGTTAAGCATTCATTATATGCATATTATGCATAAAGTAGGTTGGAATTTGTAATTGCTGGCCATCTATATATTATTAACCTAGATGCACAGTGGACACTTGGAAAATGGGACAGTCAACGAGTGCTTAAGCACTCCTTTTGCATACAGTCGGACGCCGATAGAATTCTAAATTCCAAAATTCAAATTTAAGAACGCTTGCTCATTTCATTTAAAAAGCTATTTTATAAAACGTGCACAGGGTTATAATTGTATTGATTTAATTAGAACTTGAGATCTTTTTCTTTGTTTTATTGCTAAGACCACTTTTTAGGAGGATATTTGCAATGAACTGTGCATCTAGGGTATATTATATTGATGTTGCTGGCCCATACTATTTTGTTGAAAGGTGGGGACTTTTAAAAGAGAATCCAATGTTAGTTTTTATTGTAATTACCACTATTTTCCACTGTTCAAATAAATTACGAGATGTTGGTATTCAAAAGTTGGCATTTTTTTAAAGATAACATAACATAACATAAGCTCACGCCTGTATCCCCGAAGGGGTAGGCAATGGCGCACTAGCGAACTAGAACACCCACATTTCGCCGAGTTTAGTTCCGTCCCAGATGTGATAGGGGGTGAGCCTATCGCCATATTGGGCACAAATTCCAGACTCCGGGCTGATATTTAAAAATCCAATATCACTTTGCCCGACCCGGGGATCGAACCCGAGACCTCAGAACCGTAGTCGTACCGAAATACCACCACGCCACTGAGGCAGTCAGCAGTTTAAAAATAAGCTTATGAGAATCACATTATATGGGGCTATTGCCACTGATTTGTCCTGTGTAGTATTTTGAGAAATAATTAGAGATCTCATCGAACATTCTCTGAGCAAGGCAGAGATATACCTGAGAAAGGTCAGGTTAAAAAGGTATGTAAGGATTGTGGCAAGTGTAAATCCGTTGTCTCTGCCTACCTCTATGGGAAAGAGGCATTTGTTTATGTTGTATTTAATTATGGATATATTCATTGTAATAATGTTATAGTTACAAGTTTACTGTAAGATTTGTTAAATTTAGAAAAAATATGCCCAAAACATCTTAATATAAATAAAATAAAACTTCTTAAAATATTAAAATTAATCTACTTTGCTATGATTATAAGTGACCTTTGTATAAACATGAAAACAAGGCCATACATGATGTTGAGGCAAGCATAAAGTACAAAAATATTTATATTTTTTTATTTCCATATGTTATTGATGAATAATTCATAAACATTATGATACTAATGTTTTTTTACGATGACATAATATTAATATCTAAATGAATTCATGAATTGATGTGTCTAATTATTCACTTAAACCGATGTAAAGTGGCAGCTCGCTATCATGAGATTTCCGGTGGCCCATTTCCCTCCCTCTCTTTCCCAATCTCTTTTCCCTCCTCGTCCATTCTGTCCTTTTAGGTTGGCATTGCACTCATGATTCTTTTTGTGTCTTGGTTGTCTATGGGTGGTGATCACTTACCGTCAGGTGACCCATCTGCTTGTTCGCCAGTCTCTGCTATAAATAAAAACTTGTACTTGTAACACCATGTTTACCAGGCTTACCATTTATTTTAGAATATCCAACCCTGCCTATTTCACAAGAGAAACTGTGCTGAAAGGTGCTTTCATTAATTACATTTATTATTTATGGTGGGGACGTCTGCAGTCGCACAGACGGGTGATCAGCTCACTCACCAGAACTATTTCACCCTTAATCCCTTCATTAATTATATAATCACAAGTTTAGAAACTTAACGACTTCAAATTCGATTGTGACCAAATTTATATGGGACCACCATCGATATATTATTTACCTAGATGCACAGTTGACGCTCCGAAAATGAGACAGGAAAGAAGTGCTTAAACACTCGTTTTGCCTACAGTCGGACGTCAATAGAATTCTAAATTTCAAAATTCAAATTTAAGAATGCTTGCTCATTTCGTTTGAAAAGCTACTTTATGACACATGCATAGGGTTATATTTGTGTTGATTTAATTAGAAATTGTAATATTTTCCTTTGTTTTATTAGTGAGACCACTTTTTAGAAGGATATTTGCAAAGAACTGTGCATTTAGGGTATAATATATTGATGGGGACCACCCTTGAAAGAAGCTCTATTGAACACAAAAATAATTTCGAACATCGGTCCATATTTGGCGGAGATATCGCGTAACATACATACAAAGAATCAGACGAATTGAGGACCACCTCCTTATTGGAAGTTCGGACGAAAATTACAAAGCTATGGCAGAAAAAATCGTCTTATACTCTACAATGAGTAATTGCTACTACTCTAATTAATATAAATCAACTGCTTACAAAATTAACAAAACAAAGTAATGTCTAAGTAGTAACAGTTTTAAATTGTTTTTGGATTATTGGTATTATGCTGTAGCTTAATTTCTCTGTGTTAGTTTTCATAAATAAGGCATAGTTTATGCCAATTTTGGAAGTCCTTATTTGATACTGTTGCATTGCAATTAGTAAAGAAAATAAAAGATTAGGAATGGTATTAACTATTAATGCTAATGAAATAAAATTCTGAATAATAAGAAATTAAAATGCACATAATATGTATGTATGTGTGCCAGTTATATTACTGGTCCTTGAACAAGTAATACATAATTAAAATGTACATCTTTATTTAGCCATGACCAAATATTGCCTCCGATTACATGTATTTTAATACTTATTTCTTATTTATAATAGAGCAAGAGCCCGTGCGTGCCAGACCTTCGGATTTTAATAAAAGCTGTAAATTTTACTATGTGTGTCCCTAGTACAGGTAAGAATGATCCCCACCCATGAAGCTGAGGCAACGGTGGCTTTGGCAGGTAACAGGTAACAAAGGTGTATAAAATTCCATCTCAAATTTGTCATAGAATAAAACTTAATTTTTTTATATTTGATTCATAATGATATCAAAATTCGCGTTGCTCATTGCCAGACAGTTAGTATGGTTGCAACCCTCTGCCGGACACCCTTAAATTATTATAATTTATAATTATACTTACGTTATATTATAAAACCTAAATTTTATATATAATTTTTTGGGGGCCTATTAATCTATGTTTACATAATAGCCGGACAGTTTCAACGGTTCTATCATCTTGCCAGACGCATTCAAAGTGAGCAGTAGTTCGGAGAGCAAGGAGCGTATACAGTAGTGTTGCCAGATCTATTGTGTGAAATATCGGAACACAAGGTTAAAATGATCGGGACATAGGTTTTCAAATCGTGACGTTTCCGGCTGAAGCCTGGGCGCTTCTCGCCTAGGGAAACCCGGAACGTCCTCAAGCGCCGAAAAGGGCCACCGCGGTGTTTTTAATCGGTATTGCCGGTGTAGGTTGTACATAGAGTTAGGGACTCAACCCAGTGTCGCCCGGATATTTTCCATCTCTCCCGGGCATTATGGCGCTGGGTCGTAAGACCGGCGTTAATGTCGCTCTGATATAGTAGAGCATTGAGACAAGCTTGCCCATTACATTGGCCACAAGTTAAAGAGCATTGCAAGCCCGCTTTCCTGCATCCGCATCGCGAACCACAACCACTCTTGCAGTTGCAGAAAATTGTATTTAGCAAATCTTCTGGAGCAGGTGGTAAAACTGTCATGATAGGCTCCAGAAAATCGTTTCGTATTGTCCAACCCCATACCTGGGGTTCCAAATCATGCCCTAACCAAGTTTGAACTTGATAATATACACGTTTGAAATACTGATTTCTTAAGTTTACGCGAATGTTATATTTTTTTTTTATAGCAGAGATTGGCAAACGAGCAGATGGGTCACCTGATGGTAAGTGATCTCCACCGCCCATAAACACCCAAGACAAAAAAATTATGGGTGCGTAATGAAGAAGGCGATATTGAAGACGATCAATCCACAGAATGGAATAATAGTGACGAGGAATATGGATGTATTGACGACGACGATGAAAATGATGAAAATGTTTAAAAATTTAATTAAAATAAGTGTATTTCACTGTAACTTTTTTATTTTAAAAAAAATTTTGCCCTTTGATTAATCTATACTAATATTATAAAGCTGAAGAGTTTGTTTGTTTGTTTGTTTGATTGAACGCGCTAATCTCAGGAACTACTGGTTCGATTTGAAAAATTATTTTTGCGTTGGATAGCCCAATTATCGACGGTGGCTATAGGCTATATAACATCACGCTATGACCAATAGGAGCGGAGCAGAAATGAAAAATGTTTAAAACCGGGGAAGTTGATATCACAGAAACTACTGGTTCGAATTGAAAAATTCTTTTTGTGTTGGATATCATATTTATCGAAGATGGCTATAGGCTATATAACATCACGCTTTGACCAATAGGAGCGGAACAGAAATGAAAAATGTTGAAAAGACTATATTTCAGAAACTACTGGTTCGAATTGAATTTTTTTTTTGTGGTGGATAGCCTATTTATCGAGGATGGCTATAGGCTATATAACATCACGCTTTGACCAATAGGAGCGGAGCAGAAGTGAAAAATGTTGCAAAATCGGGAAAATTTATATCTCGGACAGAAACTACTGGTTCGAATTGAAATATTCTTTTTGTGTTGGATAGCCCAATTATCGAGGGTGGCTATAGGCTATATAACATCACGCTATGCCCATTAGAAGCGGAGCACAAATGAAAAATGCTGCTAGCGGGGAATTTTATATCTCAGAAACTACTGGTTCGATTTGAAAAAATATTTTAGTGTTGACCAAGGGGATGAATGGTAGGGTGACTAAGGGGTGACTGACGGAGTGATTGATGGGGTGACTTATGGGATGACTGACGGGGTGACGGACATGAGGAATGACGGGGTGACTGACAGGCTGACTGATGGGGTGGCGGACGGGGTGACTGACGAGGTGAATGACGGGGTTACAGACGGGGTGACAGATGGGGTGACAGATGAGGTGACCGACTGGGTGACAGACGGGGTTATTTGTTATTCAAACTGTAAAAATTTATTCAATGAAATTTCTCGATTAAGAAAAAAATAAACTGCACAATTTGAACTTAATAACAGTGGATGCGCAGTGAATGGCTGCAATAGACCAAGCGCTCTGTCTCACTCGCACTAGTTACTGTATACGCTCCTTGCTCTCCGAACTACTGCTCACTTTGAATGCGTCTGGCAAGATGATAGAACCGTTGAAACTGTCCGGCTATTATGTAAACATAGATTAATAGGCCCCCAAAAAATTATATATAAAATTTAGGTTTTATAATATAACGTAAGTATAATTATAAATTATAATAATTTAAGGGTGTCCGGCAGAGGGTTGCAACCATACTAACTGTCTGGCAATGAGCAACGCGAGTTTTGATATCATTATGAATCAAATATAAAAAAATTAAGTTTTATTCTATGATAAATTTGAGATGGAATTTTATACACCTTTGTTACCTGTTACCTGCCAAAGCCACCGTTGCCTCAGCTTCATGGGTGGGGATCATTCTTACCTGTACTAGGGACACACATAGAAAAATTTACAGCTTTTATCAAAAGCCGAAGGTCTGGCACGCACGGGCTCTTGGACCATAATATTACTAGCTTTTGCGGGTACCCCCGCGGGAGAGACTATCCTATCATATTTAAATTTTCGCAATACAACCTTTCATTCCTTGTTACATCCCTTTAGGGGATGATTTTCCAAAACATCCTTTCTTAGTGCTTGCCTACATCATAAATAGAAGCGGTGTGTAAAATTTCATATTTAATAGCTTCTCTTTTTATATGTTTAGATTTTTTTTAACATGGCAAGTTAATGCTACATACATACATACATAGACTCACGCCTTTTTCCCATAGGGGTAGGCAGAGACAACGGATTTCCACTTGCTACAAACCTTACATACCTCTTTCGCCTCATTCAGTCTCATTACATTCTTCATGCATGCACGACGGTTTAGGGTACTTTTAACTTGACCTTTCTCGAGTATATCTCTGACTTGGTCAGAGAAAGTTCGATGAGGTCTTCCCCTTCCAACTCTACCATTCACGCTTGCCATATATATTTGCTTTGTCAACCTCCTTTCATCCATCCTTTCTACATGCCCAAACCACCGCAATATTCCTTTTTCGATCTTTGTTACTATTTCCTCTAGTTAATGCTACTATATCATATTATGTAATTTAGGATTAAGGAAAAGTGTATTTCATAAAAGTGATAAATACGTAGTCAATATCACTTAGTTTTTTGGGAATGAGGCCACTCCGTCCATAAATGAGTATCATAGACATTGGCAGACCATAAACCCTGTTTCACTTTCAATGTTCCCAGCGCTCTGTCCATCTTTATTTTTACGTCCGTGGGATTGACGTATGGAAATTATTTTAAGCACCTCATATAGATAATCTGTTTGAAGCGGCATCATACACATTATATTAACAGCTAAGCCAGCAGTGGCCAAGCTGCTTGCCATAAGTTAATAATCTTTTATTAAACATTATTCAAAATGAATCCTGCAATGAATGTTAAATGACCCCATTTGTAGCCGATGCGAAACAGGTAAATGTTACATAGCAATGAGAATAGGGCCACAAATCACAACCACAATGATTCATGTGTTTTGCTAACTTGCACTTTTGAACATGTCTGACACACATTGCAATGTTTTTCATAAGAAATTGCAGACAATGTAAACAAACTCTTTACACAATAAAAAGGTTGCGTTTCTTTATTTTTTTATAGCAGAAGCTAAGCAGGTGTGTCACCTGATGGTAACTGATCTCCACCGCCATAGACATGCGAGACACAAAAAACGATTGGTGCGTTGCCAATGTAAGTGGAGGGGAATAGGGATGGAACGCGAGGGGGAATCTGGTCACCGGAAATCTTACCGAACTAAACTCGACAGCAATCTGCCATTTCATCCTTCTTCTGTGAAACAGTGGTATCAAATTAAGCAGGACTATTCATATTGTAGAATACTGCCTTCACCATGGCTCTACTACTCATATCCAATGATGTGCATAATTATTTATCCTGACTACATGTAAAGCCATAATATTCTTATTGCCTTATTAAATGAGCAGTCAGCCCTCTTGATGGTAAGTGGCTACCGTCACCATTATATATAAATAAGCAATGCCATGGACACAGTTGCTAAGTCACTACTTACTAGAAGAAGAAAGAAGAGGTTATAATGGGCCTCTGATTTGTTTAATAGCTAAACATATTCTAGCCTCTCTGTTAGACTGTGGAACTTCCACCACTCAGTAGGAAAACTAAAATAAAATATGAAACGCATTGGCCGTGAAGCTGTGATTCATTCATATAAAATTGTTATACCACAGAATTAAACATAATTTGTGTAATTTCTAAAAGGTAAAAATATAAATTTCTAACATTAATGCTAACACATGGAAACAGTCACCTCCTTGGTCTAGTGGCAGCATGTATGGGCTTTGAACCTGGTTGACTGGTGTTGACGTCAGGCAGGCAGCCAGTCCTAAAAACTAAGCCAAATCCTTTCTGCAACATACTTGAAAAAGTGTGTTGCGCCGACCCCACATTAAGGTGTGATAAGGGCAGGTAGAAAGAAATAATGCTAACATTTGGAAATGGAAGTCTTATGCTGGTTCCTCAGAAACCAGTATTTTCTGATTTTGATACTTTGATAATGATACATGTTATATAACCGCATACACTTATCATAGTTATATTTTTTGTCTTGCTTCCTTTATTCAATGTCACTCAACACAGTGAGACAAAACATTGTGAACTGTGACATGTGTATGATTTATTAGGAACGTTGTTAGACAAAATACATAAACGAATGTCTAAAATACTTCAAGCTATAATTTCATTACATAATAAGAATACATTTTCTTAAGACTGCTACCTAGAATTAAGTGTGTTTTCATTGTGAAATATCGCTTGCTATATAAGGAAAACTTCGTGAGGAAACCTGCATACCCGAGAATTTCTCCACAAGAAATTCGAAGGTATGTGAAGTCTACCAACCCGCATTAGGCCAGTGTGCTGGACTAAGGCCTAACCCCTCTCATTAGTAGAGGAGGCCCGTGCCCAGCAGTGGGAAAGTAATATACAGGGCTAATAATTATTATTGTTATTATTATATGTACTTTCTATTAGATATAATGCTTGCTGCAATGAGCAACGTTGCCATTTATAAAATTATATTTGACAGCCTCAGTGGCGCAACGGTCGAATAAGGGGCTGTGAAACAACAGGCCACGCGTTCGATTCCCGCACCGAGACAAATATTTGTGTCATCCATAGATATTTGTTTTGGGACTGGGTGTTGTGATACCAAAAATCTCTCTTAGTTTCTGAGACCCACGACACAGGTTATACCTAGTGTGGGGTCAGGACGTGTGTATGACGTGCATTTATTTATAAAATTATGTTTATTCGTAGATTGAGCCGTGTCTTGGGGGAAAAGCACCCCGGGCACTACGGTGGCCCCAGATACACCGGCGCCAGCGCCCCAGCCCCCAGGTAAATATTCATTTTTTTTAAACATTGATATAGATTCCCCCAGAGGGTTGACGTCAAGAAAGAAAGTATAATATTCTCCCTCCCCTTATGCCACTCAAAGAGCTCTTTGCACTCGAATGTGGCGTCGGCGCAACACACTTTACGCATTGTTGCAAAAAAGATTCGGCTTAGATTTTACAATGGGCTGTCCGCCTGTCACCTGTGGAGGGTACAAATCGTTTTATAAAAACCGCGTTACACAATCTCGAATTGTAGGTGCGTTGAACTTTAAAGAAGAAGTTACTCCAGAATACTGAAACGATATTAAACTTTAACGGCGACTTACATTGTTTTGTGCCATCCAATTTAGACAGATAAGGTGGCCTCATAAGACATATCACGACCTCAAGTGTTTGAGTTGCGTTTCAGTATTCAGGGGTTAAAAGGGGGCTATAAGTATTGGGTTACCACTCACTTAAAATTTCCATTGGGAAAAGAAGGGGGGAAATGGGCCACCGGAAATCTCACTCACCGAACGAAACGCAACAGCAAGCTACCACTTTACGTCGGTTTTCTGTGCGAGACTGGTATCAAACCGGTCGAGCCGGGCCATTCGTGTCATAGAAATAACTGTACCCCTAGTACAAGTTAATACTTCTCGATAACGATGATAGTTGAACCTCCATACATTTATAATGTATGGTTTACTAAGAACACAGGCAACAGTGTGATTTTGCCACTAAAAATATTCTTAATGTGTGTATCTGAATCTGAATATTGCACAACAAATCGAGTAACTAATTGGATACTTGAGATATTATTTTAATTCATTTTATATGAAATTTAAGTCATCTAAAATCTAAAATATAGTACAGTAGTCAGTAAGAAAAAAAAAAAAAATATTCTCAAAAATAAAACAGTTATAACCCTTTGAAGTTTGGTGTAACCTTCAAACTGCGGGAAAAAGAAGTATCAGTATAATCACGTCACGGCCATAACGGTGCGTGCGTTGGAAAGGGATAGCAAGATATCTCTACTACGCCCCCACTCTTGGTCATTGCAGAATTTAAAATATGAATTACTGCCTCATGTTTCAACCAATTTCGATGTAGTTGTTACAGAAGTTTTTTTTGTTTTATTTGCTGCTTGTCTTACATATAAAATGTGTATGAAATCAAACAAAGTTAAGTACTCATTTACCAGTCCTAAGAAGGCCAAAGCCCTCTTCATACAGATAACTGTGCACAAAACAGGAAGCCTGTATATGTATTTTTGAACAGACGCTCCGCGCTGCAAAGTGTGTATTGTAGTTATTAAGATAATATGTAAATAATCACAAGTTTAAAAACTTAACGGACCGACTTCAAATCCGGTCGTGACCAAAATTATATGGGGCCACCCTTGAAATAAGCTTTGTCGAACACAAAATGAATTTGCAGGATCGATCCACATTTGGCGGAGATATCGCGTAACATACATAAAAAAATACAGACGAATTGAGGACCTCCTCCTTTTTTGATGTCGTTTGAAAAATGAAGGCCTACTTTATGTTGAACTTTATTCACTGTCTATTCCATTATAAATCAAAATAGATTATTTTGAGTACCCTCAACCGGCGGAAATGTATGAAACGATGCATGAATCTGAACGAGGCAAAAGAGGTGTGTTAGGATCGTGTGTGGCGCTCAATTGTCTCTTGCCTACCCCCATGGGATGACGGCGTGAGTGTGTATGTACATATGTATGATTTTGAGTTTTAAATGTAGTTTTTGTGTTTCTAAATATGGATGTTTTAATATAAGCGGTTTGTTTTTAGTTTAGGTAGGACGTGAATGTGCCCTCCTCGGTCTAGTGGTAGCGGATATGGGCTGTGGACCGGGAGGTCTTGGGTCCAAATTCCAGTTGGGGAAAATGGTTTTTCTAATACGATTTGCCAGGGACTGGATCCTCTTAAGCGGGTTGATATACGGCAGATGGTCGTAAAAACTAAGCAGAATCCTTTCTGCAAACTGATGACCCCACATTAAAGTATAATATATATATATAATACATATTGGAAATAACGTGTTGCGCCGACGCGACTCCACATCCAAGAGGCATAGGGGCAGGTAAATAAATAAATAATAAATAAATACACCCAACAGTCACACACATAGTCCTAACCCCACACTACGTGTAACCTGTATAGTGGGTGTCAGAAACTACGAGAGACTTTCGGTCTCACAGCATCCAGACCCGAAACAAATATCTGTGGGCCACACAGACATTTGTCTCGGTGCGTGAATCGAACCCGCGACCTCACGTTTCTCAGTCGGCTACTCGCCCGCTGCGCCACGGAGGCTGTCATGAAAAAAGGCTGTCATGGTGGAATGAAAATGTATCCAACGGATACGTATGTAAGCCTTATCATCTTAATTACCGATGTTCAGTATTAGGCGTTTTTAGTTACAACATGAAATAAAAGTATGCTGAGAAGCTTTCGAAACATTGGGGCTAAAAACAAAAAACAAACTGCGAAAAGATCTGCATACATTAGTTCGTTACAACTGTACGTAAATACATATAAACCATTACAAAATAAACTAAGCTTGGTGAAATGTGGGTGTTCTAGTTCTCTAGTGCCCCTCTATCTACTCCTTCGGGGATACAGACGTGAGCTTATGTTATGTTACAAAATACTAAGTACTATTCGCAAGTCTTTAGACACTTACCGCCGAATGTTCATACACTTAAGGTCGCCTTATCTGTCAGAATTGTACGGCGAAAATCAATGTAAGAAGCCGTTAAAGTTGAGTAGCGTTTGAGCAATCGGCAGATAGGATCTTACTCTAATTTGTCCCTTTTTTACACGCGTCACATTGTTTGAAAATGAAAGGGACAAGCTATTCTTAAAGATAAGCGCGTAAATATTTTTATAACTAACGCCTGAATGGTCAAACGCTGCTCAACTTTAACAGCTTCTTATATTGATTTTCGCCATACAATTTTGACAGATAAGGCGGCCTTAAACGACATAAGGCGACCTTAAGTCTATGAACATTTGGCGGTAAAGGGCATAGACTCAACTCTTTAATAAACACGAAAAGATATCGAGTAATTGTGCAGGTGACCTGTGCGGTGGCGTGCGGTGGCGTGCGGTGGCGGTGTGCGGTGTTACCGTGTTCAAATGAACTAGCCAATGACTAAAGAATAAATATGAGGACCCGGCATAACTACGAAAAATACGTGTTTATTCTGACGCCAGTTCCGCCATTTTAGTTTCGCGATCTATTTACATGTATGTTGTCACCGTATCATAAGCATTAAATAACGTATAAATACTTATTGATTTTATTGTAAATACAGTATTTTAATTATAATAATACTCATTTCAGAATATGAAAAATATGCCTAGTTGTTATATTAATGAGATCAATCTTTCGCAAAGTCGCCATTTTGGTTTCATTCCATACATAAAGAATGCTTCATTTTATCGAAGTTGTGCCCTGTCCTCTATCTTCTTTTGTCTAAGGAACTAGCCCACCGGCGCGGCGATGGCTGACGTCATTAGCAGCTACAATGTGCCACTTGCGCTAATAGAAAAAAAAAAACGCCCACATGTCGGTAGATGTAGTAAATATATTATGTCATATTCGTAGTGTTGTGCTAATTATTTGTATACATTTGAACGTGTGAGGAGGCTGTGGCCTGTATCTCATGGCGATATGTCGTTGTAGCATATATGATACGATAATGAAGCTATGTGCCTTGTGCTTCCCGCGGAAAAGGGACACTGTCAGATTCAGTAAGTGATTTTCTATATACTGTCGATTTGTGAGCGTTGTAAATGTGTAAGGTCAAGTGTTTAGCCGATCTAGGTTCTATTTCGGAGGTTTTTTGTCGTGTTCTAATCGGCCGCGTTGAGTCAACTGTGGTTTTAAAACACGCGATGTTTCGTTACCTTAGGTCTTACAAAAATTAAAATATTTATGTAATTCCTTTGATTTAGTTGCGCCGCGTTGTGTAATACCCATTGATTTATCAATCTGCCAGGGATAATTCCTTAAAAAATGTTTAATACGAGCCCGGTAAAGTGACTATACTACACCTAATGGTAAGCGCAGTGCGGCCCAGAAAAACCAGCGACAAAAATGTATTTATCGATGGTCATCAGAATCATACCGACTTATTTATTACTATTACGCATATATTTCTTAGTATTATCCACTATGGGAATTATAAAAACATTTTCGTTTATCTTTTCGCCAAGAATAGCCTGTCACTTTTTTCCTTGCGTTACATACGTCCCGAAAGGGACACCCTATTTTTTTTTTATCCGAGCACAGCAAAGTGACTACACTACACCTTATAGTAAGTGTAGTGCAGTTCCAAAAACCAACGACCATCGATAAACAACCTATGGTTAAAGATAAGCATAGCTTAAATATTTTTATAAGTAAGGGGCTATGGACCTTACTTATAAAAACATTTTCGCTTAACTTTTTGCTTAAAATAGCCTGTCCTTTTTTCCTTGCGTTACATTGTATAAAAATGAAAGGGACTACCTATGGTTAAAGATAAGCATAGCTTAAATATTTTTACAAGTAAGGGACTATATGTCTAGTAGTATGTATCTTATAGATTTGTTCGCTTATTTCGCAACTTTTTTCGTCATTCGTCATAGATCTATTTTATTGGCTTCGTTAATCAATGAACGAATATGTTATTTATTATAGAAGTGTTTTTATTGAAGGTAATTGTCTCTCGTTGATGCGTTGATGGGATGTTATATTTACATAACAAGCGTGAAGGAGTTAGTAACTCGACTTACAGTATCTTAAGTAGTTCTACATTAGGGCTGAGATCTACAGAGCGAACTTCGACTAAGTTTGAGTCAAAGAAACGAACTCAGTGAGTATTTGGAATGTTCAAATCGAATTTTGACTTAGTCCGAGTGATTTTTTTACAAGAAAATCTTTGCTTTGCCTGTCAGTCTGCTTTTCTTGTAAAAAAATAGTTCGGACAAGCCGGATTTAAAAATTGGTCGGTCGAATGGCAGCATATATGGACTGTGGACCGGAAGGTCCTGGGTTCGATTCGCAGGTCGGGAAAAGCTAATTTTGATTTAATTTCCCCGGGGCTGATTCCCTCAGAAGGGGTTGATGTCAGGTAGGCAGCTGGTCGTAAAAATTAAGCTAAATGCTTTCTGCAACAACTGTGAAAAAGTGTGTTGCGCCGACCCCATATTAAGGTGGGATAAGGGCAGGTAGAAAGAAAGAAAAGACTAGACATCAAAGTCGAAACACCATCCAGTTCCAAAATAAACTCAATTGAATATTAGGTAGTATTCTAAATTAAGTATTTGATTTGTGTGTACTTTCACCGGTCGAATAAATGTAATCGGTTCGTGTGATTGTATATTAGTCACAGTGTATGTAATTCGTGAATTTGAATCGCTTCAAATATCGTTTTAAAATTGTTTCACGCGGTAATGGTATAGAATATCAGCGGCCTGAGCAGGAAAATTTCTGACAACCGTAAATGTATTCGAACTCGATGCGCGTCTATGAAATTTGTATGAAATATTAACCAAACGTCATCAGTGCGCAGCCAACTCGAATACATTTACATTTACATTTACATTAGTTTTTCGTGCTCGGGCTACAGTACTATTGTAAATGCTAAAGTTTGGGATGGATGTTTGTTACTCCATCACGCCGGAGCCCGGAACGGCTGAATGGATCTGTATGAAAGTCCCGAAACGCTGATGTATCCAGGTTGGAGGTTTGGGGTTCAACCCCCCCCCCCCCCCAAATAAATTGGGTGTCTGGGCGGTGGAGATCACTTACCATCAGGTGACCCATCTGCTCATTTGCCAGTCTCTGCTATAAAAAAATACCCAACATATTACACTAATAATATAATGATATAAGGAGAGGCCAGGAGTAAGTATAAATGATATAGGTGCACTAGCTTAGTTCTGACCCAGTTGTGATAGGGGGCGAACCTATCGCCATATCGGGCACAAATTCCAGACACCGAGTTAATATGGAAAAATCCAATATCACTTTGGCCGATCCGGGGATCGCACTTAAGACCTCAGGACGGTGGTCTGTCTGAATAGATTTCGACCTATCCAAAGAATAAAGTTACATGTGAAAATTAATCGAAATTGCTTTCTTATTTTTCTAAGCTTATATTTACCTATATATTTAATTAGTATTTTTTATTAAGTTATGACATAATAACAAGTTAAATTATACATATATAGACATAGCTTAAATATTTACTAGTTAAATATATAGGTAAATATAAGCTTAGAAAAATAAGAAAGCAATTTCGATTCATTTTCATATGTAACTTTATTCTTTGGATAGGTCGATTTGTTAATTTCCACGCGGACGTGCACTCACTAGTGGCACGTTTCCATTATGTTACTGTCGCCTGATTTTCTATGTCCACGGTTCAAAACTAGCTTGTAACGCAGTTTATCGCGTTAGTGAAATATGGATTTACCCGACTTACTCCTAATTACCTCGTGTACAGCTAAATATAAGTAAAATATATATTTAAGTAATATATATTTTACTTACTACTATGGATATGTTACCAAATATAGTTTAAAGGCAACTAAAGTAACAGCTAAAATTATGAATTATCAAGCTTAGACTTTGCTTGTACTTTGTATATTGGACTTTTATCTATATCGCCAAAAAATCGGGGCTTATCAACTTCATTCCCGTGACGCATCCTTCCCATAATCTCGAAAATAACTGAGATCCACGATATACAATTGAATCATCATTGATTTAATCAAAACACACTTTAAGTACCTTTATCAGTATCGTCAAACTTTTCCTAAACATATACATTATTTTTATTGCGGATGTCAGTATTGGTGGAGACTAATTACCATCAGGTGACCCATCTGCTCGCTCGCCAATTTATAAACAAAAAATTATAGTGATTCATCAACCTTCACTCAGTCGTCACTTCCTTAAGCTGAGATCTATAGAGCGAACTTCGACTAAGTCTAAGTTAAAGAAACAAACTCAGTGAGGATTTGGAATTTTTAAATCGAACTTTGACTTAATCAGAGTAATTTTTTACAATAAAATATTTGCTTACTCTGTCTGACTGTATTTCTTGTAAAAAATGGCTCTGGCTAAGTCGAAGTTCGATTTTAAAATTCCAAATCCTCACTGAGTTCGTTTCTTTGATTCATAATTAGTCGAAGTTCGCTTGTATATATCTCAGCCGTTGTGCCTTGAGATCATCGTCTTGTATGGACAATTGGGTACTTGATATTTTTTTTATGAATTTTATATGAAATTTACGTCGTCTAAAATATAGAACAGAAAGAAATATTGAAATATTCTCAAAAATAAAACAGTTATAAGCCTTTGTAGTTTGGTGTAGCCTTCAAACTGCGGGAAAGAGAAGTGTCAGTATAACACGTCACGAAATAACGGCACGTGTGTTGGAAAAGGATAGCACGATATATCCAATATGCCCCCACTACAGAATTAAAAATATGAATTTCTACCTCAATTTTCAACGAATTTCGATGCAGTTTTTACAGAAGGGTTTCTTTTTCGTAGTACCCAATTGGGTATTTGAATATGTTTGATTTTATACACATATTTATATGTAATAGCAAATAAAACAAAAAAGAAACCCTTCTGTAAAAACTACATTGAAATTGGTTGAAAAAATTGGCAGTAATTCATATTTTAAATTGTGCAATGAGCAAGAGTGGGGGCGTAGTGGGGATATGTTGCTATCCCTTTCGAACGCACGCACCGTTATGGCCGTGACGTGATTATACTGATACTTCTCTTTTCCGCAGTTTGAAGGTTACACCAAACTTCAAAGGCTTATAACTTTTTATTTTTGAGAATATTTTAATATTTCTTTCTGTTCTGTATTTTAGACGACGTAAATTCTGTATAAAATTAATTTTAAAATAATAGTCAAGTACCCAATTGCAGTGCTTGCCAAAAATTTCAATACGTAACACTGATATGGGTGACACATGCTGAATCTGAACACACTTTTAGCCTGATTCATACAGTCAAACCATGTATTATTGATTGTTGTTGTATAGTGAATTTGTGATTTTGTAATAATGATTTAAAAATTAACAACTATAAAAAGATATGAGTAAAAAGGTATTGCCAAATTCCACGCGATCAGACATACAACAGTACATAGACGGGACATCATCGCGAAACTTGTGATCCAATAGTTGTGACCTCGTGGTCATAAGTCACTCAGCCGTATATCAGGCATACGCGCGCAAGTTTGTACTAGCGGAATAATGTGTAGACAATAAATTTGTCTTACGTGATTCTTGAACATTTCCAGAACACTACTAAAATGCAATAACCGCCCTCGCATTGTAGATAATAAGTGCCGATGGCTGGCACATGCGTCATGCTCGTGAACGGGTGCTGCTTGTGGAGACTGGTCTGCATGGACTATTTTGTTGCTTGTGTCAATTCAACTTGCCGTGGCTATGGGGGTCGCTCAGTGTATCTCGTATGTTACTTTATCCTATATTATTAGATATTTATTGTTATCATGGTTTAGCTGCTTTAATTTAAGGTCTTTCTGTATCTGGTGCTGTACTGTATTAGTAGCTGACTGTAAATTGGTGTTAAGCAACGTCAGAGTTTCTTGCACGTTCTTCTCTGGCGAAACAGCCTTCCGAACAGGCGGTAGAGTTAAAATTTGACGAAATCTAAATAATGTTTGAACATTTTTTGGATTCAATAAATAATTTGATTTGATTTGATAAGTGGTAGATGACTACACTACTACCTCACACGGGACAACAGCCAGAATCTTGTGATCCAAAAGTTGTGACCAAGTGGTCATAAGTCACTCAGTTGTATTTGAAACATACCCGCGTAAGGTCGTGGCAGCGTAATAATGTTTATACAATAAAATTGTCTTACGTGATTTTTGCACATTCACAAATCATAGGATGTAAATTGTAATAAGCGCCCTCGCATTGTAATAAGTGGTAGATGGAGTTACTGACGTTTGAGATCTATTTTTTATATAGAAACTTGCTTGATTGCCCCTCTATAACTACAATAGTAGTCTCGGGTTGTAGTCGCTACCCGACTGCTACCTTAAGATCCAAAAACAAAAATCACCGCACAGAGCGGTAGTGTAGTGACATTTTTGGCCGGCCTTGATGCTACCAGCCATATTCCGTGGCCGCAACAAGGCCAATGGTAAATTAACAATCATTTACCTTTATTAACATTTGTTCAAACATTGGTCGATATTGGACCAATGACATCACTCGGTAGTTCGCGCCTGTAGGTGTGTTGTGAAGGAACATTAGTGCTTTATACGGATTTGCTTGTATCTGTCGCAATGTTTGGATCCACGCTGCATTTCCTTCACAAGAGGAGGGGGAGGGGTGAGTCCGCCGCCATTTTGTTTCGCCTTAATTCTCAGTTAATTCATATTTTAGAGAGGCTATACGATTTAACACATTTAAAATTAGACCTTAATGAAAATATTTAAAATAGCTTTTTGTATGATTCAGCGACGGATTTTTTATGTTTTTATTTTTTGTATTTTGCTCACGCGACACCACCCGTGTGGGAAGGATTTTGTATTTATTTGCGAAATTGTTAAAACAGTGTTATTTTATTTTTTTAAACTCAATTTTATTACATTGCATTAGCATATAACTAATGTTCCTATTATTATGCAGTCTGTTGATGGAAAATTAGTCAAAAACTCACACATGAACCTAAAGCTCAATGTGGAATTATAATGTTTTTTTTTTAATTGTGTAATTTCTCATCACTACACGACGTAGATGTCAATGATATTTCTGCAGTATATTCTTCGATGTCATACATTTCGGCTTCTGGTGAAAACAAAAGTAGTATTAATAATAAGCAATGGACCAATATTTCAAGAGTATTAAAGCACAAATAGATTGTTAATACCCGACGTCATCTTCTGCTAGTGTTGTAGCACTATCGATACTTGCGATAGACTCTCGAAAGTGGGATTTTTAAACTTACAAACTACTCACGCCGATGTCCCCAAAGAGGTAGGCAAAGGCGAATTAACGAACTAGATCACCCACATTTCTTCGAGATAGTTTCCAACTGGCATCGGACACAAGTTCCAGTCAGCCAACAACTGTACTGGGTAGAATAACGGACCGACTTCAAAACTTAATCGGTCGTGACTCTATTGATATGATTTATATACAAAAATAATCTTGGAATAGCAGTCCACATTTGGCGGAGAACTATCGATGGTTCTGCTATCGATAGTGGAACTGTCGATAGTGATTTATCGATAATGTTACAAGGTAAACGTGGGGTCGCCTCGCGTCGCGTCGGGTGTTATTAACTTAGGTTGAGATCTATAGAGCGAACTTCGACTATGTCTATGGCAGTGCGATTTTTTAGGGTTCTGAAACCAAATGGCAAAAAAGTAACCCATGCCATGATCGTCCGTATGACTGTCTGACCGCGGTTTACCGCAGAGACTAAGGGCGACTTCCACCACTATTACTAACCTACAGTTAGTCCTAACCTCAAGTTAAATTGTAAAAGAAATATATGAAGGACGTGTAATTCATTACATATAATGTAATACATGTAATTACAGATAATATATGATGACATTTAATTAACTACATATAATAAATTACACGTCCTTCATATATGTATTTCTATTTCAATTTATCTTGAGGTTACGATTAACTGTAGGGTAGGAATAGTGGTGCAAGTCGCCCTAAGAGATCTATGAGCGAACTTCGTCTAAGTCTGAGTCAAATAAACGAACTCAGTGAGGATATGGAATTTTTAAGTCGAACTTTTACTTAGTCAGTGTCATTTGTTACAAAAAATATCTTTGTTTAGACTGTCAGACTGTTTTTCTTGTAAAAAAATATTTGCTTAGTCTGTCATGTCAGTCTGTTTTTCTTGTAAAAAATGTCTGGGACTAAGTCGAAGTTCGATTTAAAAATTCCAAATTCTCACTGAGTTCGTTTCTTTGACTCGGACTCGGTTGAAGTTCGCTCCATAGATCTCAGCCTAAGTCTATGCGATAAACCGCGGTCAGACATACAGACGGACGAACATGACATGGGTTCCTTTTTTGCTATTTGGTTTCAGAACTCTAAAAGCCGCACTGCCGGACATGAGATGTGAACCTAGAACGTGACACCAAATCCCATACGCTACTACTAGGCCATAATGACATTGAAGTAGCGACATAAACAACATTGTTCTACACAATTAATTTAAGTAAAAACCGTTTCGATTTCCCACTCTTTTGGACCGGTACTAACAGTACTTGGAGGGTATTACCCCATAGCATTGCCATGATGTAACCATTTTAATTGAGTTTTCCAATTGCATAAACAATCAATGGTGAAACTCAATTAAACGTTTAACAACAATGAGAGCCATGTAATTATTATAATCATTGTTTTATCTCTGTGACGTAGTTGTATTGCGTGCGCGGTACGACTACCGTCCTGAGAACTCGGGTTCGATCCCCGGGTTGAGCAGTCATATTTGGTCTTTCTATTAAGTATCAGCACGGGGTCTGGATTTGTGCCTGATCTGACAATAGGCTCCTATCACATCTGGGACGGAAACGAGTTCGGCGAAATGTGGGTGTTGTTCGCTAGTTTGCTTCTGCCTTCTGCCTACCTCTTCGGGGAGTCACCTCAGGTTAGGTCAGCCTATGTATGCACTTATGTATGTAAGGTTGTTTCGCTGTGTTTTCGACTTCCAAAAATGAAAAGGTCCTTAATTCATCTGTATATTTTTTAGACTGCTTCGGTGGCGTGGTGGTATTTCGGTTCAACTACGATTCTAAAGTCCCGGGTTCGATTCGGTCGGGCAAAGTGATATTGGATTTTTCCATATCAGCCCAGAGTCTGGAATTTGTACCCGATATGGCGATAGGCTCGCCCCCTATCACATCTGGGAAGGAACTAAGCTCGGCGAAATGTGGTTGTTCTAGTTCGTTAGTGAACCTCTGCCTACCCCTTCGAGGATACAGGCGTGAGCTTATGTTATGTTATGTATATTTTTTATGTAACGCGATATCTCCGCCAAATGTGAACCTATTTTCAAAATTATTTTTGTATGCGATAGAGCCTATTTCAAGGGTGGTCCCATATAAATTTGGTCCCGATCGGATTCGAAGGCGGTGTGTTAAGTTTTTATTGGTTATACGATGGTCAGAACTTTGGTTTTGGTTACCATTCAGAAGTCCCAAGTTTGATCCCCGAGTGGAGTAAAGTGGTAGTAAATTGCTCATCAGAAATGTGTACGACCGATACGGTGATAAGGCCGCCCTATATCACAACGAGGGACGAAATTAATAAGCATAGCTAAAAACTGGTATAATTGTTGCGCCTCTGCCTACCCCTTCGAGTATAACAACCGTTAGTAAAAGTCATGTAATTATTTTAAACAATGTTTTGCTAACAGTATTTTTGTGACATCTTATAGTTTAACGGATTGTAGTTAGAGTGAAAGGCGTTTATTTTCTTAATACCTGTCATTATGGGAGTCTTGGTAGACAATACAGTTCAGTCGCATCCTTGGTCTAGTGGCAGTGTATATGGTCTGCAAATCGAGAGGTCCTGGATTCGATTCCCAGATCGAGTGGGGTGTTTTTCTATCACTATTCGCCAGGACTGGATCCCTTAGATGGCGATTGACATCAGACAGGCAGCCCGTCGTAGAACAAAGTCAAATTCTTTCCGCAACATTCTTGAAAAAAGTGTGTTGCGTCGACACATAAAGCTTCTTATATCTGAGCACGGCAAAGTGACTTCACACCTGATGGTAAGTGTCGTGCAGTCCAAAAAAACAGTGACCAGTCAAACAATTAGTTCATCAGTGGTCTCCAGAATCATGCCGGACTATTAAGCTTGCCACTTCAAATCCGAAGAGGGAAGAAGTAAATCGAGGGGTTTGCGACAAGACAGGTGCAGACAAGAATGTACATCCTTGTCGGATCCTATTGATTGGGGCGGGTATAGAGGTACGCCTATACCCGCCCCGATCAATCATCAAGTCATGCCACAAGGCCATCGAGAGAAGCTGTGATCAGGGCAGAAAGAAAGAGAGGTTGACCACACGGTTGCCAATAATGCTTTTAATAGCATGACAAGCTTCTTACACCTTCCCTTATTTCCACCCATTAGCACTTAATTTTAGTATGCTGCCAAATTCGGTTTTGTTTTATCGAGCGGCCGCCTGCCTGACGTCAACCCCCTCTGAGGGATCCAATCTCAAACCATGTTTGAAAAATCGTTTGCCTGACTTGGAATACGTAGGCTACGAAATATTTGTACGAATAATACTTAAATACATCTACCCCTTGCTAGTCCTTTGCATGTTATAGCTTGGTATTGCCCCTGGCATTGCCGATGTCCATGAGCGACGATCACCACTTACCATCTGTTGGCGATAATCTGATTTCAGTACTCTTAGTACGAGTTTTTCTCGATTCTCCAAATCGACGATAGTTTACAGTAGTTGTAGTTTCCCCAAAGTGGCGCTGCTAGACAAATGCATGGGCAAAACACAAACCCTCGTCGAATTAAATAATCGAAAACTTTCAAAATAAACCCGGACTGTAAAGTTAAATCGCGCGGCGTACTTTTTGCCTAATCGTCGGATAAACGCTAAGACAGGCTGTAATAGGCTCACAACGTCATAATTCTTGGACGGAACGGTGGGTTGTCTACCGTGACCTTGCAGCGGCGTACGGCGTACCAGAAGCCTTCTAATCATAATACGTTCGTAGAGCGTGACGCGCTCGCCGACAAAGATACCTCCACTCTTGTACCGTTGTTTTCATACTGGATGGTTTTGTCACGCGATTTTTTGCTATGGGCCTATTTTTCTCTGGCTTTCATCGCCTTTTCTTGACTCGTCGACTTCTATATTCGGTGTCATAAAACGCAAGCCACTGCTTGCCTACAACGTGATCCTGGCCTACAGGCTGTGACCGTTTCATTTAGAATTCTAATCGATTGCAGTCCGACGTTTTTGTTACAGTCATTCTATCAGTCCGCACATAGTTTTAAAATGTTGCGTTGCATAACTGCAGTAAGGAACAATGTTTCTGTATTTCTACATTTATGAACGTTCGCAAGCCGTATTTCATTCAGGACGATAAATACCTTCTTACCTGAAATGCAGTACAATTTAGCTCACTTAAAATTGTAATAAAATCAATTTAATGCTTTACCATGAAAGCTTGATTTGCATGTTTTGCAAGTATAAATGGACTTTTAATGGAGTAGCACTTTGAGTTTCTATTGAAATTCCGTACTAGCAACAAACTACGGCGCGGCAGTCGCTCGAATCTGTCGCCGGTGTGTATTACCCCTTATGGCCCTGTGAAAGTCGTGCTATTGTGAGGTGTGTATGACATTTGTTTCTATTGTACGGTTTTTTTACAGTTAGCTATAAATTGTTGCGTTTCCATTGGACGCGTTGAACGCACCGTCGCATTGTTGTGTTTAGGAAAACGGGAATCCGCCACCACACTCTACACGGCCGGTGGCGCGATATCATTTTCCAATAGGAAATGTGTTGTCGTCGCTTGAATAGATTTTTTTGCTGACGAGAAAAAATAAAATTGTGAATGGCTCTAGTTTTTGTACGAACTGTTTCAATGTTGTAATCACATTAGCTTTTGTTGTGAATGAGCAGATTCGACCGCGGTGGTCCTAACTCTGAGCACAAAACCGTCTAAAGTGGCAGCTTACAAACGTAGGTCATGCTCAAAACCCTTCCGATTGATGTTTGGCAGCTGTAATTTCGTATGCGTTGTGTATTTTGCCGTTCACTGGTGCGATTACTTATCGTCGAGAAGGGATACCCCCTAGTTTCTTAAAACCTGCAATTGATGGATAACTAAGGTTGCAAAGTGTAGTATCTTCTAACTTTTCTTATGCTGCGTGTAGCAACATGACGCACGCACCAGAGTACCTAAACTGGGTACTTGACTATGTTTGTTTTTATACACATTTTTATATTAAATAGCAAATAAAACATAAAAGAATCCCTTCTGTAAAAACTGCATCGAAATTGGTTGAAGAATGAGACAGTAATTCATATTAAATATTTTGGAGTGGGGGATATTGGAGATATCTTGCTACCCTTTTCCAACGCACGTACCGTTATGGCGTGATTGTACTCATACTTCTCTTTCCCGCAGTATGAAGGTTACACCAAATTTCAAAGGCTTTTATAACTTTTTTATTTTTGAGAATATTTCAATATTTCGGTTCTATGTTTTAGATGGCGTAAATTTGATATAAAATTAATAAAAAAAGTCAAGTACCCTAGTAACTGCATGTTGAAAACGCAGCAGCGGGACATCGCCTAATCATAACATTTTAATGAACTGAAATTAGTTTTTACGGATTCTATCGCGATTTGTTTCATATTTATTTCATTTAAATACAAAACGAATCGCGATAGAATCCGTAAAAACATGTTTGATTAATAAATAACATTCGCGTAAACATTCTTATCATCATAACATTTTATTTAGTCTTATGCAAAAGTAATTCCATTGTACCGAAAGCCTTAAGCGGTGTACCATTTTGCCTACATCATGAATGAGCTACCTCGACCGAATTATGACAACTGTCTTTACAGAAAACCGATGTGTACTGGCAGCTTGCTGTTGCGTTTCGTACGGTGAGTGAGAATTCCGAAAGTCTAAATACTCTTCATTCCACATGCCGTTCTTCTTCACGAGAGTCTTGGTTGTGTTCCTGGTATGACATCTACGGTGCCGGCCTCAAGCTAAACTGCCGTTAAGTGAAAATGATTTTGAGATGTCTCCAACAAATGTGAAAATATAGTCCCAAGACATTTCATAAACTTATTGTTATTTTTAATCTTTCCCCTTTATTCATACTAAATTAGTAGAGCGTAATAAGACCGCAATAGTACGTTTCATAAAAATTGAATTCATAATCGTTCAATAGTGTTAAACGTTCCAACGTTCGATAGTGAAAACATGGCCGATTCCGATCAGCTGTTTCTAATTTGATGTTCTTTCTTAATGACATTCATTTTGTTATAGACTAGGACCTTATCTAAGATTGATATATATATTTTAATTATTGTTTCCAGCCAAGACTTCCTATTTATTGCAAAGCTTGCCAGAGATAAAAATAATGCTTTTTCTATAACCAGCAACATTGTATTCGATAAACATATTTTTGTTTCCTTTTAGCTAAAGTAGGCAAAAGTAGAGTTATGCATTCGATATGACCAAGATTATTATGATTAAGGGTGTTAAAGTAAACAAGTTATTACGTCTATTAAATATAATAAACCTCTAAGCACTTTTTTGACGTTTTTGGAGACATCTCAAAATTAGGTTTATTTACTTAACGGCATTTTAGTTTGACTGCTGACGGTAACCAGTTTTACCATCAAGTGGGGTGTCTGCCCGCCTGTCTCCATAGGCCAATAAATATATACCAGCACTCAGACAAACCTATGAATATTCAATATGGTATTAATCAACGTCTAGGTCTCTTGTTTGTGCCGTCCAAACAATCTCATTGTTTATATTTATATAATTACATTTGTTTATATTATTTGTTTATCTTCGCGTATTGTTTTAACCCGTTTGCTTCGTGTTACGTGCGTCATCAAACACTGTTCTAATTATTTCGGGAGTATGAAAATGTTTTGTATACTATTCTACCAAGCTATGGCCATCGTCTCTTTTGTTAGTATAAATACTGATTGCCCAGATGGGACTGCAATGCCGAAATAATGATAGCAGGTTCGAAACCAGCCCCTAGAGTATCTCACTGTAACGTGGCGTCAGCGCAACACACAATTTCAGGTTTATTGCAAAAATAATTCATTTCCATCATTATCATTTGACAGCCTCTGTGGCGCAGCGAGCAAGTAGCCGGCTGTGAAGCGAGAGGTCGCGGGATCGATCCCCGCACCGAGACAAATATTTGTATGGCCTACAGATATTTGTTTCGGGTCTGGGTGTTGTGAGACCGAAAGTCTCTTGTAGTTCCTGATACCCAAGACACAAGACTCGATCTTACTGTGGGGTCAGGACTATGTATGTGACTGTTGGGTGTTATTTATTTATTTATCATCATCATCATAATCAGCCATAGGACGTCCACTGCTGAACATAGGCCTCTCCAAGAATTTCTAGATCGACCTGTTGGAAATATTAATTTTAGCCAGATCAGTACATTAAATATTATTAACTACTGTACTGTTAAACGTCTTTGATTTTAGTTTTTACGACTAGCTTCCTGACTCACATCATGGGTGTTCGTAACGTCGTTGCCTGATCATATTCGAACGCAGGACTTCCCAGTCCATAGTCCGTAAGCTACCACTAGGCCAAGTAGACGTGTGTATATAATTTTTTTTCTACCTGCCCTTATCCCACCGTAATGTGGGTTTGGCTCAACACTCTTTTTCAAGCATGTTGCAGAAAGGATTTGGCTTAGTTTTTTTACAACTGGTTGCCTGCCTGACGTCAACCCCTATACAGTCCCGGGCAAATTAAATTAGTAAATTCGATTTGCCCGATATGGGATTGGAACCCAAGACCTCCCGGTCCGCACCCCATATATGCTGCCACTAGACCAAGGAGGCAACTGTATATTGTATATAAAACTAATTTAATTAAAACCTCCGCCGATACCCTGTACTCAATATAAACTCTTTGTATTTAGTTTCTGTAATAATGAACAAGCTTCCAACAATTTTCGCGCCATCAAGCACAAAGGCTCGGTGTCCAGTTAGGTGTTATGAGTCAGTCTGTTGCTCCCAATCGATATTGTCTACGAGGACTCCAATAGAACTGGCAGACTGTAATAATGAAGTATTTAAATCGACGCGTCGGGCCCTGTCAATAGGCCGGCATAACGCCAGAAAGAAAATTGGGTACTTGACTGTTTTAAAAAAGTATACAGCGCTATTTATTAGTTTATCCTAAACATGTAAAAAAATATTTCGTAATTTATTTTCATATGTTAAAAAAAGCAAAAAATATTATTTATAATTTAGTATACCGCCAAAACACTATCTGTTGACTATAGACACGGGTGACGTCATTGTTCCTTACCATACATACAAAATCGCTCATAAAAAAAACATTGAGGAAATAACACTTATGATTTTAAACTAAAAAAAACGGTCAGATAATTCGTCGATCAGACATCGATCGTCGATCACATCCACGTCGAAATTAGGTTGAGCTTTAAACAAAAATACGAAAAAAATATATCAAATAACCTGGCAGTATGACTTTGGATCTTGGGTCTCAGGCCCTTGTGGAACAAATAAACAAGAAAGGAGAACTGGAGATTAGCCGGAACAGACAAAAAAATTTAATTATTTTTGGTATAAGTGCCGTATATATGTACCTTCGTATCTTATAAACATTCATATGCATTTATTGAAAAGCTGTTAATTTGAAATAACAGACATTCGAATTTTATTTCTTTGTATACATATCAAATTGTATGTCGTCCAGCCTTGTCTGCAAGTTGTATTTAAACACTCGTTTCCCGTAGTGTCTGGATGGAAACTCTTTACTCAGTGAAACGTGATAGTCTGAGCTTTAATTGAGTATTTGATTGCGTACGCCAGACAGAAAAAAAATTACAGCTGAGCAGCTCGAACCGGCCTCGAGTTACGAATTTTATTGTATTGTAGATGGAGTTTCAATGTGGTAAATAATGTAATTTACGAACATAATAATTTGGTAAGTTAAAATGTAAGAATGTCTGTCTTTTCAACCGTCTTAAAAAAAAGAGGAGGTCCTCAATACGTCTGATTTTTTTTAGGTTTATTGTAAGCTGCTTAATAATTATTTTAACCATACTCTATTTTTACCTGCTCTTATCCTGACTGACTGTGTCGGTAGCGTGGTTGTATTTCGGTATGACTACCGTCCTGAGATTTCGGGATCGATCTCTGAATCGGGCAAAATGATATTGCATTTTTCATCAGCCCGGGCTCTGGAATTTGTGCCGGATATGGCGATGGACTCGCCTCCATCACATCTGGGACTGAACTAAACTCGGCAAAATGTGGGTGTTTTGGTTCGCTAGTGCACCTCTGCTTAACCCTTCAGGGATACAGGCGTGAGCTTATTTTGTTATTATGTATGTATTATCCCATCACAAGTATTGTGGTGCTTATTACTTACCGTACTTCTAGCCGGATGTTTGGTAAGTCCATTGAACTTACGAATCGATTGTGTACCCTGTAGGGTAACTTTTGACAATATATTCTATTTCGACTATTCGATTCGATTTAACTTAGTGACTTAAAATTCCACCAAAATCTACGTAAAAAGTGCGCTAATCGAATCGAATGTTAGAGTCGGCGCCCAGCCCCCTTACTTTGATTTTGACTTCGATTCGGTTTCATTTATTTAAAATTCCACTGAAATCGAGTTAAAAAGTGCGCTAATGTCGCCTTGGATGCGAGAATTTGTCATTTCCAACTCTTTCACGCGACATTAGCGCACTTTTTAATTAGACTTTGGTGGAATGTTAAGTAACTAAATGGAATCGAATCGGTTGTTAAGAATCAGGGGCCTGGGGGGTGACTCCTGACGCTCGATTCGAACTTGAATTCGATTCGGTTTCATTTATTGTAGTAGGGGAGCCCAAGCGGGGATTTCGGGATTTACTAAAGCGCGACAGATTAATATACAGGGGGATACCTTGTACCCGGTTAAGTACCTCCACAAAACATGAGGCCCATATATAAGGCCGCCCGTGAAGGATACAGGATCAGATTAGTAAAAAAAATTGACCATCAGAAATTCTCGAGCGCGTCAGATTAAGGTAGGGTGAGTTAATTACATCCTAAAAAGTGTATATTTCACTAATCTGACAATTTGAGAGTGACGTAAAAAAAGGGGAGGGCAACAAAGTTGTAAAAAAAAAACGTCATCTCGACATTCTCGAGCGTAGCTAAATTTTTTTTTATTTTGAAGGAAATAATTCAAGAATAATGAAAAATATATAATCTGACGATTTCCGCAAGCCGAAATAATAAAAATTCGTCGATAAAGTTAAATGCGTGCAGTTGCGTGATGCCTACATTTCTTTCTCCGCGCTTCTATTCCTCTCTCACTCTTTCTCTATCTATTACTCTCTCACTCCGTCCCCACTCTGGTTTCTGCTTCCTGAGCTTTTCAATCATTGAACTTAATGATTTAAAAAAAAATAATAATTTGAAAGTGGTTTTTTTGGAATAACTTTTAACCGGCTTTATCGATCAACTTCAAAAACGAATCCGCCTTTGAGCTTGAAAAACCACGTCGATCGCCACCAGGCTGGTCAAAAGCGGTTGATTCGTTCGAGAGATATCGTGAACGAAAGAAACCCGAAAAAGGGATTTAGGGAAAAAGGGGTTTTTTCGGGATTACTTCGAAATTTGTGATTCGATCAATTAAAATTGCAAAATTACTTATGAGGATGATAAAACTGCGTCGAATGCCGCCAACCGCGTGAAAATCGGTTGATCCATTCAAAAGTTATTGCGGTTTGAAAATTCCAAAAATAGTGTTCTATGAAATTTCTATTTCTTTGAACTCAGCGAGCTCAAAATATCACATAAATTATATTTTGAGCTCAAAAATGTCATAAGTACAATTTTAAGAGCCCAAGAATGGAATTAGCGGGAAGTTGCAGGGATGGCCTTTAAGGTGAACCGTTTTTCTAATTTTTTTTTGTCAGATCAGGCCAATCCCTCTAGATAATCGTCAGATTATGAGACAGTACGTTTAGAACATAAAGATGAACCATATATATCTTAATCTGACGCGCTTGAGTATTTCAAAATGGCGAATTTTTTTTGCACATTATGAAAATGGCCGCGAGTTTGCGTCCCATCGAAATCGTCAGATTAGTGAATGAGAGCTTTTTTTTGGTGCACTTAACACTCCGTTAGAAAATCTGACGCGCTCGATATTTTTTTTTTTTTTTCATTTTCAACCCTTAAATACAACCACTCGCATCATGCAAACGATCAGATTAACATACGTACATTATTAAAAATACGTAAGGCATTGATGCTATCGATATCTGACGCGCTCGAGGATGTCCATGCAACAGTTTTTTTTTACATATTTAAAAATCTATAGCCGCTTCCCCCACCGATGTAAAGGTATATATCATATAACATTTTTTTCTTCATATCATCTAAGCTTTGCATCCCAATAGGTCTCTACGACGCTCGAGTAAATCCCCATTTAGCATCGTGGGCTCCCCTACTATTGACATAAAATTCCACCGAAATCGAGACAAAAAGTGCATTAATGTCACGTTAAAAATTACTAAATGACATGTTCTCGAATATTATGCAACATTAGCGCACTTTAAAAGTCGATTTCGGTGGAATTTTAAGTCAATAAATGTAATCACAATCGAATCGAGCGTCAGGAGTCACCCCCAGGTCAGTTCGGGATTGAAATGGTTGGATCAGATCCAAGTCAAACACATTTAGCTGAAATAACGAAATTCATCGTCCTGACTTTTTACGGTTTCGTATGCTGGCTCATGGAACCCCTATAATTTCGTCCATTCTGCCGTCCTAAAACTAAAATACCGTTATGTGCTGATTTCTTAAGTTTACGCGAATGTTATACATTGAAATAAAACTATTTTTACGGATTCTATCACGATTAGGTTTTAATTTATCTTTCGATTTAATTTAAATTAAATTTCGATTTAAAAATTCCAAATCCTCACTGAGTTTGTTTCTTTGACTCGGACTTAGTCGAATTTCGTTCTGTAGATCTCATCCTTAGTCTGAGAACCATGAGGTCCAGGATTCAAATCTCATGTGGGACAATCACAATTTGTGTGGAAATGAGGTTCGCTCTACAGATCTCAGTTTAAGTACGCTGCCACTAGTCCAATGAGACCTCAATTTACGAAGTTATATTTCTTTACTGGGGCGTGAGAATATTTTTTGTCTGATTTAATCATCCGGACGGCTATTTGAATACAAAACCGTTTTCACGAATACTGTTGTTTTGAATCACAATTTCACTATTAGTGACCCACATTGCCGAATTGGGGGCGCCTACACAGTCGTCCGCTATGGAAAGACTTAGCAATATGTTTATTGCCAATTAATAAAACATTTGTTCATATAAAACCTCGTCTCCTGCACTAAAACATTAAACATGGTTTCGCTACACATTTTTATCTATGGTCTATGAGCAAGAGACAGCGAATCATTGTTTTGCATTATGTGTTTTGTTTCGAGATAACACGCACAGGAGACGCGCCTTTACGTTTATGGTAATTTAAAAAACATCTATATGGATTTTGATTGACCATAAGTGTACAAGGTCAATTATTGTAGGCGTTGTTATAACTTGACAAAGTAACTTATTGATGTACAACAAATTAGCCCAAAAAAATGTTCACCATACACAGAGATCCTAAAAACCTTTCCACACAGCCAGAACCGCATTGAAAGCTAACAATTATTATTTGGCACTTTGGTGCACTCGTTATAGCGCAGTAAATTTAATGCCCATAAATAAAATACTGTGTTCGGAATTTTACACAAGCCTTTCCCAACCTGTATTCGTGTTTGTTTGTCACTTATTCAGACATTTTCTGTATCTAAAATACTCTCTACTTATCTACATATTTTCCTCCTTCTTTCCTAAGATTGGCAGTATTTATTTTGATATCATGGACGTGTATGGGCGGTGAATACCACAATATCATCAGAGCCCAAACCTCCCTAACCCCTTGCTACGAGTTCGTTTCCACAGTTCCCAATTCTGGAAATTATAGCCGTTTTTCGAGCTTCATTTGTAAGGCCCAGGAGACCAGTCCCTTGCGATGGTATGGTCACGTTTTGAGAAAACCCACAGGAGTACGTTGGTCGCAGGTGTCTGGACCAGATCGTACCAGGGATGCGTCCCCGCGGACGACTCAAAAAGCACGGGCTGGACGTGTTGGAGGATGATATGAGAGTCAATGATCTTACTGTGGAGGAAGCTGACCGGGCGAAATGGAAGCGTTTAAGTAGGAAGGCGGACCCTGGCACTTGGCCGGGATAACGCCAGGCAGAAAGAAAGATATGAAAAACACCGGAACGCCTTCAGCGATTACGTGAGGAATTAATTGTACAGCATCGTTAGCGAGAAATGTTAAAAAAGTTCACGGCTGAGCATCAGGTGCCAGTGTGCTATACAAAGTGCCGTGTCTCTTGGTGCAGGGGTGCTGGAGATGACTGGCACAGACAACATACGGTTCAGCGGGCACACGCTCGACAAGGCCACCAAGGCGAAGGTCACACTAGAGAACTTCTACACCAACCTCATCACTCAACACTATGAAAGGAAACAGAGGTAAGAGCGGTGGTCACTTCGTAACGGCCGCTTATTTCACTTTTTTCGCTTATTTCAACCGGCCATTGAAACACTTTAAATCAAAAGTTAATATTTGACCTTTGTTATTAAATATATATTTTGCTTTGTTAAAATTATATGACTGCCTCGATGGCGTGGTTGTATTTCGGTACGTCTACCGTCCTGAGGTCTCTGGTTCGATCCCCGGGTCGGGCAAAGTGATATTGGATTTTTCCATATCAGCCCAGAGTCTGGAATTTGCGCCCGATATGGTGATAAGCTCGCCCCCTATCACATCTGGGACGGAACTAAGCTCGGCGAAATGTCGGTGTTTTAGTTCGCTAGTTCATCTCTGCCCAACCCTTTGGGGATACAGGCGTGAGCTTATGTTGTATGTTATTTTTATAAACGAACGACGCTACCGTGGTGGGGGTCGGCCCGAAGCCCGAACCCTCTCTGATAATGAAAAAAGGTCTTTTCTTGCAAAAATATTTTTTGCAAGGTAATTTCAGTTATATTTAAATTCAGATTTCAGTTTAGTTTTAACACGAAAGCAATAAATTTTTTTGTCCACCAGACTGGATAAACTTGAGGAGTCGCTCAAGGACGAAAGCCTGACGGAGAGCCAGAAGCAGGAGAAACGGCAGCAGCATGCCCAGAAGGAGACAGAGTTCCTGCGGCTCAAGAGGTCCAGGCTCGGCGTCGAGGACTTCGAACCGCTTAAGGTAAGGCCAATGCATCATGTGGGCAATACCATAAAATAGGTATAGAATAGTGGCAGTGAATCGAGAGATCCTGGGTTCGATTCCCACGTCAGTCGAGGTGTTTTTCTAACAATTTGCCATGGACTGGGTCCCTTAGAGGGATCGACGTTGCTGGTCTGCTCTGCAGCTGGTCTTAAAAATTAAGCCAAATTCTTTCTGCAAACTGCTGACCCAACATTAAAGTAGGTTAAGGACAAATGGGAAGAAAGATAAAGCAGAGATTGGTTAGTCTTCGCTCCCCACCGTTTTAAGATTCCTCAGCCCACGCATGATATTTTTGCAGAATTCGAACTTATTATTTGATAAGCAACTCCAAAACAATGTACCTTAACTTCAAATATTTCTTGAGCGGTAGAGCCACGCTGTAGACAGTTACGTCTACAGCACTAATGAGCCAGCTCGACCGATTTATACCACTGTCTCACAGAAAATCGACGTAAAGTGGCAGTTTGCGTTTCGTTCGGTGAGTGCGATTTCTGGTGGCCTAATTCCCCCCTCCCTTTCTCAATCCCTTTTCCCTCCCTTTCCACTCCCTCCTTTATAGGTTGACAACGCACCCATGATTATTTTTGTGTCTTGTGTATCTTGTATTATTATTTTTGCGTGGGCGGTGGAGATCACTTACCATCAGGTGACTCATCTGCTCGTTTGCCAGTCTGTCATAAAAAAAAATAAAGAACTGTTCAATTTAATTTGAAAACTGTACACTAGAGGTGATCATGTGGTGATATTTTGCAGGTGATAGGCAGGGGCGCGTTCGGCGAAGTGCGGTTAGTGCAGAAGAAAGATACAGGTCATGTGTACGCTATGAAAATACTCAGGAAGGCAGACATGTTGGAGAAAGAACAGGTATTCTTGGAGTGTTGTGGCTCGCCCTCTATCACATCTGGGACGGAACTAAGCTCGGCGAAATGTGGGTGTACTAGTTGACTAGTACGCCTCTGCCTACCTCTTCGGGGATACAGGCTTGAGCTTATGTTATGTTTTTATTCTTGAGGTTTTTATTGGTTCATCAAGCAGATGACCCTCCTGATGGTAAAAGCAGCTGCTCAATAGAAAGGAAGGGGAGGAGAGGGGTATATCTCGTTTACCGGCCTCTGGTATTCAAAAATTTAACTCACTAAACCTGGGCCCTAAAATTCGCTTTTAAATTCTTTAAATTTTTATTTATGTGTTTAAATATAGTTCATGCATTGTCACCTCCTTGGTCTAGTGGCAGCATGTATGGGCTGTGGACCGGGATGTCCTGGCTGCGATTCCCAGGTTGGGTAAAGCAAATTTTCTAATTTAATTTGCTCGGTACTGGATCCCTCATAAGGGGTTGACGTCAGGCAGGCGGCCGGTCGTAAAATCTAAGCCAAATCCCCTGTGCAACATGCTTGAAAAAGTGATGCGTCGACCCCACATTAAGGTGGGATAAGGGCAAGTAGAAAAAAGGTAGTTCATGCATTTCCTGAAGTCAGCGGATACACACATATCAAGTGGCAAGAAATGTGTGATCCACAAATCCCAGTCGGTTAAAACATATCATATGATTCTGAGATTCAGATACCAAATCCCATTTGATTGCAGGTGGCCCACGTCCGAGCTGAGAGAGACATCCTAGTGGAAGCGGACCACCAGTGGGTGGTGAAGATGTACTACAGCTTCCAGGACCCCATGAACCTGTACCTCATCATGGAGTTCCTCCCCGGCGGCGACATGATGACGCTGCTCATGAAGAAGGATACCCTGAGCGAGGAATGTGCGCAGTTTTACGTCGCCGAGACGGCGCTGGCGATCGATAGTATACACAAACTCGGTTTCATACACAGGTAAATCACGTAAATTCAATATTATTCATGGTAGTCATATTATTCATTAAAACGCTTCATACTACTTGATATGTGAGGCAAGGTAGGGGAAAGATTTAGTGAATCAAAAAACAAATACCAAAAGAGACCAGTGCAGTTCACTGTTGCGTTTCTTTTGATGAGCTGAAGATTTCGATGATGATCTCCCATTATTTTTTGGTATGTCGGTTAATTTTAAAAATAAGGCTTCCACGTATTCGCAATGATTTAGCCAATGTCAAGGTAAGTATAGCAATTATCAAGTTTTCACAATGACCATGAGGCTCAGATGTAGATGATCTCAAGGCCCTGCTGGGATTATGGCGGCAATTCCTTCCAGCGCGGTTCCTCTCAGATGACCTTCACTCAGCGAATCGACCGGACAAAGCCAGCCAACGAACCAAGCAAAACTCATCATTATACTGTCCACCTTCGCTAAATTTTGATGCATAAACCATATTACATTAAAACAACAAACACAACTCTTACAGATTCCCGTGTCAGATTTCCCGTCAAAATCCCATTGCTTAATTTAATGGGTGGTGGAGGTCTTTATCATGGGTCAAAAGATACCCCCCACATTTGGATATTTTTATACAGAGTTGTCGATATACAAAATCAAGTAGAAGAAAGAAAGAAAGATAGAAATAAACTAATCCATATAATATAAGCAGTTATCCGAACGAACTCTATCCTCCCCCACAGAGACATAAAGCCAGACAACCTCCTGCTAGACGCCCGCGGTCACATAAAGCTGAGCGACTTCGGCTTATGCACCGGCTTGAAGAAGAGCCACCGCACAGACTTTTACAGGGACTTGTCCCGCGCCACACCATCAGATTTCAGTGAGTTGACATTATATTGTTTGTTTACATAACAAAAGCTCACACCTTTATCTCCGAAGGGGTAGCAGAGGCGCACTAGCGAACTGGAACACCCACTTTTCGCCGAGCTTAGTTCTGTCCCAGATGTGATAGGGGTCGAGCCTATCGCCATTTTAAACACAAATTTCAGACACTGTGTTGATATTGAATAGAAAAACCCAATATCAATTTGACTTCGCCGGGGATCGAACCCGACACTTCAGAACGGTAGTCGTACCGCGCAGGCAATACCATTACAATACTAAGGCAGCGATATTCCAGGCCTAATATATATTTTTTTTATATGCCCTTCATCATCATCATGAACATTTATCCATTTATTGCTGGGTAATAGGCCTCTTCTTTTCTTCTTCTTACCTGCCCTTATCCCACCTTAATGTGGGGTTAGCGCAACACACATTTTCGGCTGACTTCCAAAAAGGTGGAGGCCCTCAATTCGTTTGTATTTTTCTTATGTATGTTACTCGATATCTCCGGCAAATGCGGACTGATTTTCAAAATCCTTTTTGTGTTCGATAGAGCTTATTTTAAGGGTGGTCCCATATAAATTTGGTTACGATCGGATGAGTTTTGAAGTCAGTCTGTTAAGTTCTTAAACTTTTGATTATCGAGGATATTGTAGAATGCTTAATTTTTATTATGTGTCGCATGCCTGATGTCCAAGCTTGTATAATTTTAGAGCGGTTTATAAACATCTCTAAAATGAATGTGGCATTCGTTGACGTCAACCGTCAAATAATGACATCACTATATGATAGCCTCCGTGGTGCAGCGGGCGAGTAGCCGGCTGTGAAGCGTGAGGCCGCGAGTTCGATTCCCGCATCGAGACAAATGTCTGTGTGGCCCACAGATATTTGTTTTGGGTCTGGGTGTTGTGAGACCGAAAGTCTCGTAGTTACTGATACCTAGTTACACCTAGTGTGGGGTCAGGACTATGTGTGTGATTGTTGGGTGTATTTATGATTTTTAATTTATCATTTTTTTACATTTTAAATATAAAAAATATTATTATTATTCTATTATCCACTGTTGCCCCTTTGGTGATTTGGTTTTAATTTTTATTCCCGATGTTTCGAAGGCTTTGCAGTCTTCGTGGTCCAATCCAACCCGTGACCGCGAATACTGCAAAACCTTCGAAACGTCGGGAATAAAAATTAAAACCAAATTGTGATAGAATCCGTAAAAATAGTTTTATTTCAATATATTATCCACTAAAATTTCGTCCGTGGCGTCCAAACGTGTATGATAACATACCACCGGCCTGTTCAGGCACTTTGTTCAACTTTCCAGTCTCGACGTCGTCGTCTGCGATGGACTCGAAGCGTCGCGCCGAGTCATGGAAACGTAACAGACGGGCGCTCGCGTACTCTACGGTGGGCACGCCCGACTACATCGCACCGGAAGTGTTCCTGCAGACCGGGTACGGGCCCGCCGCTGATTGGTGGAGCCTCGGCGTTATCATGTGAGTACCGTCAGCATCGGTTAACACATAAATGCGATATTTCTATGTTATGTTTAATAATGCACAGCGATTCAGAAGAATGTTGATTGAATATAAATAAATATCGATGGCAAAAGCGAATTTTATTAATGTACAGCCAGCAAAATCATTATAAGCGTTTGCGAAATTGTATGTTGCTTGCGTTCTTGCATCTGCTTAAATATTCAGCACCGTTAAACTTCGTTTAAAATATAATTGCTGGTAAACCTTATTTATATCCGCATGGCGAATACCACTGGGAAACTTCCATTACTACATTTTATTCACTCAAAAGACAAGTGGGGTGATTTTACATCATATTTATCTTTTTTTCTTTCTAACTGCACTTACCTTTCTTAATATGGGGTCGACGCAATACACCTTTTCAAGCATGTTGCAGAAAGGATTTAGCTTAGTTTTTATGACCGGCTGCCTGCCTGAGGTCAACCCCCTATGAGGGATCCAGTCCCGAAAAAATTAAATTACGAAATTTGCTTTGCCCAACTGGGAATTGAACCCAGGACCTCCCGATCCACAGCCTATACATGCTGCATTAGACCAAAGAGGCGACTGACATATTTATAAATATACTAAATATCACTCGCGACTTCGTCCATGTTAAAATATACAGATAAAATATACTCTATGTCCAATCAGAATATAATCTGTGTGTAAAAACTTCATCCAAATAGATGATGGAATTATGAGGAATGAGTTCGTGATGGTAGCACGCTGTTGACAGTTATGTCTACATTACAAATTAATAGACTGAATCGGTTAGATACCAATATCGATGTGATGTAGCCTGTTTACCTGTTTTGTGTCGCTGTTGCTATTCGTTCGGTATGAGGTTGTTGACCCATATCAACCCTTAATAAGCGCTCACCATTGCTCATAGCAATAATAATAATAATATTAGCCCTGTAATATTACTGTCTCACTGCTGGGCACGGGCCTCCTTTACTAATGAGAGGGGTTAGGCCTCAGTCTACCACGCTGGCCTAATGCGGGTTGGTACACTTTACAAACCTTCGAATTTCTGGAGAAATCCTCGGGTATGCAGGTTTCCTCACGATGTTTTCCTTCACCGTTTAGCAAGCGATATTTCACAATGAAAATACACTTAACATAGAAAAGTCAGAGGTGTATGCTCCATTTTGGGGTTGGTCTCGAACCTCCGACACTTGTCTCGGAAGTCCGTACCATTCCCAACTGAGCTATCGCTGCTTTCTTGACCCATATCACCCCTTAATAAGCGCTCACCATTGCTCAGCAATAAATAAAATATTTTTTTTTAACTTGAACTAATATCGATTTTATGTCACAATAAGATTTTTGTTTTATTTTACGTTTCGTAAATCACTACATAGTATAAAAACAAAATTACTTCCCGCTGTCTGTCTGCCCCTATGTATGCTTAGATCTTCAAATCTATGTAACGGATTTTGATGCGTTTTTTTTTAATAGATAGAGTGATTTAAGAGGAAGGTTTATATGTATAATACATGCATAAATGCATCCCTTAAAGAGATGTAATGGGGGATGAATGTTTGACAATACTCACGCGGGCGTAGCCGCGGCCAAAAGCTAGTTTTGAATGAATTCAAAAGTCATCTATCTCGTTCTTTAGCATGTTGCCCGCGATTTGTGACCATTATGGGTTTTACTTATAAAAACATTTTAGCTGAGCAAATGGCTAAAAATAATCTGTCCCTTTTTTCCTTGTGTCACATCGTTTGAAAATAAAAGGGACAGGCTATTCTTTACCATTTGCTCAGTTAAACTGTTTTTATAAGTAAGGCCATATATGACTGATTTTTGTATCAAAATCGTCTAAACTGATGTAACGTTATCGCTCCTTAATATCTTTATAGAAGGCTTACGTCTAAACCAATTTGATTATTTTGTGAACTTTATAGCATTTCAGCAGGTCGATCTGGAAATCTTTGGGGGAGGCCTATGTTCAGCAGTGGACGTCCTATGGCTGATGATGATGATGATGATAGCATTTTCATGAACTGAGATATAGTTGCATATCTATCCATACGTTAGCTGTAATAAGTCTGAACATACGAACTCCTCTGTTTTAGGAGGTTTATATCGTAAAATGAAAGGGGTTTTACGATATGAACCTCCTCCCCCACCAGACGGGGAACCTCCTCCCCCACCAGACGGGGTTGATGACAGGCAGGCAGCCGGTCGTAAAAACTAAGCTGAATCCTTTCTGTAACAAGTGCAGGTAGAAAGAATATCGTAAAACAAAATAAAGAAACAACTGACTGCCTCGGTGGCGTGGTGGTATTTCGGTACGACTACGGTTCTGAGGTCACGGGTTCGATCCCCGGGTCGGGCAAAGTGATATTGAATTTTTCCATATCAGCCCGGAGTCTGGAATTTGTGCCCGATATGGCGATAGGCTCGCCCCTATCACATCTGGGACGGAACTAAGTTCGGCGAAATGTGGGTGTTCTAGTTCGCTAGTGCGCCTATGCCTACCCCTTCGGGGATACAGGCGTCAGCTTATGTCAGCAGTTAATCTTTATCTGTGACAGTAGTGATTTGTACATAAAACTTTATTCTATCTCTATAATACAATTAACGTTTTCAAAATTTATTAAATCGATGAATAAATAACTCCTAACAGTTACTTACGATGATCCTGAGCCCATACTAACATAACCACGACACAAACGCAAATATATGTGCATCACAAACATTTGCAGCAATCGATCAATAGCCATTTCTCAATTGGGTACTTGAATATTTTTCAAAAAGTATACAGGGCTATTTATTAGTTTATCCTAAACATGTAAAAAAATATTTCGTAATTTATTCTCATATGTTTAGTTAAAAAAAGCAAAAATTATTATGTATAATTTAGTTTGCCGCCAAAACGCTATCTGTTAACTGTAGACATTGGTGACGTCATTGTTCCTTACCATAGATACAAAAGAACTCATTAAAAAAATGAGGGAATGACATTTATGATTATAGTCTAAAAAAAACGGGTCAGATATTTCGTCGATCAGATATCGATCGTTGATCACATCAGAGTTGAAATTAGGTTGTGCTTTAAACAAAGATACGAATAAAATATACCAAATAACCTGGCAGTATGACTTTGGATCTCAGGTCATAGATCATTGTGGTACAAAATTATAAAAAAATTAGTAATGTGACATCATGCAACGTGATTGGCGTTTACAGTCACGTGACGCACAGATAAAAAATTAGGTACTTAAATTACCAAAATAAAATTATCCTTGGAGTATTTTAATACATTCCTATTGCACACGTTATTTCGATAATAAATCTATGTTCCTACAGAAATTCATTGATATTGGTTACTACAGTCGAGTATCCAATTGACACAGATTATCTATAAAAATATTATGCTAAAGTTTAGATGAATGTGAATTTGGATGAAATTTGGCACACATAGATTATAGTCTGGAATAGTACGTAGGCTATTTTTTATCCCAGAAAAATGTACGGTTTTCGATAGATTAGTAAGTAAATCACCACGCGAACAAAGGCGGGCTACAGCTAATAATTCCTACATTCTTCCGCAGGTACGAGATGCTGATAGGCTACCCGCCGTTCTGTTCGGAGTCCCCTCAGGAGACGTACAGGAAGGTGATGTCTTGGAGGGAGTCCCTGACCTTCCCCCCAGAGATACCCATCAGCGAGGAAGCACGGGAGACAATACTGCGCTTCTGTTCAGAGCCTGATCGCAGGTGAGGGTTGAAATGATGCTAGCGGGGATATTGTATTTTTTTTCTTTTATTTAGGATAACAAATTATGCAATAGCTATAAATTAACATTTTCATTGTGGAACATCGCTTGCTATAACGCTGAAGGAAAACATCGTGATAACTATTATACTATTTAGATGAATAAATATATCTTATAACTTTATGTGATTTAAAATTACATCAAAAAATTTTTGTTTATTATGCTTGTCTAAATTTTGCACAAACTAAAGTAAATTAGGAAATAAAGGGATCCTAAATACAACCTACTTCACTTCAATCTTTAATGAATTGTGTGGGGTCAATCGCTTCGAGGGGGCCAGTCCAGTCCAAGCTGGTAATTTGGCAATAAGGGAACGTACCCACATTACATGACCCCTTTTTTATAATTTTATACTCCTTCCTCCCTTCGATGACCTCCCGTAGTATATGCCAAGACCCTCTAGTTTTATGTAGTGATTAATAAATATGGTTTTAATCATTTTGTGGAGAAAATATATTATGATTGTGTTCTTGGTACTTGTGAGTTTAAAAAATGCTAAACGCTACGCGCGATATTTTGGCGGGTACACACCAGCCGAACGAAGGCGAACGTATCTATACCTGTTGCGTCCACACAATAAAACTTTCGTTGTTGTGGGAATGAAACAGGCATGATTCGTTCGCCTTCGTCCGGCCCAGTGTGGACGCGCCATTTCCATATACTTCGAAAAAGCACGAGACTTCCTTAGAGGATATTGACTACGTAACGATAATCTAACACCCCACTGTGACCAAGCGTGGTATTTTGAGGACCCCCCCTTTCCCCATAACGGCTCACTTAGTAAGGGTACGTTCCCTAAAAATAATTGATAATAAATATTTAAAATATATAAATATATATGAGAGTGTAAAATAATTCATAATAATATTAATGTTAGTATAATATGATATTGCTGGATGCAGGCCGCTTCCAACAGGTCGATCTGGAAATCTTTGGGGGAGGCCTATGTTCAGCAGTGGATGTCCTATGGCTGATGATGATGATAGTATAGAGGTAATATATTTAAAATACAATAATCATAAAATGAGGAATACATCGTAATTAATGAAAAGATATAATAAAAAAAATATATGTAAGTAACAGAACTCAAAATTGCCATAAAATCAATAATGTCAGGTGTAAAAGAAATCAATAAAAAAAAGGGTACGTTCCCGCGGCTCAATCCTACCGAGATGTATTTGTGGTGCAGACTGGGTTCCCAGCGCGGCATAGAGGACGTGAAGTCTGTGTCGTTCTTCCGCGGCGTGGACTGGAGCCACGTGCGCGAGCGTCCCGCCGCCATCACCGTCGAGGTGCGCTCCATCGACGACACCTCCAACTTCGACGAGTTCCCCGACGTCAAGCTCGAGATACGTAAGTCCATTGTTAATAACGTCTCTAATTCTTTCCGTCTACTTGCCATTGTCTCTACGACAGTCGTTAAGGTAAAATCGAAAGGACATAGGCCAAGAAGTAGAACCAGGCTGTAGACAATTTGCCTACAGCATCAATAATCCGACTCCGATTATATATTATATGTCTCACAGATAACCGACCTACGTAAAGTGGCAGCTTATGGTTATGTTTCATAAGGTGAAACATTTTCAAACCACCTTTTTTACCGATATTCCTTTTCATTAGGTAGATTGCAGTTTATATCCATTTTTCTTTATTTTTACCTATCCTTACCCCACGTTCGTGTGAAGTCAGCTCAACACACTTACAAGCATGTTGCAGAAAAGGTTTGGCTTAGTTTTTACGACCGGCCTGCCTGACCTCAATCCCCATTGACGAATCCAATCCCGAGCAAATTAAATTAGAAAATTCACTTTGCACGACTTGGGATCAAACTCAGGATCTCCCGGTACACAGCCCATATATGCTGTCACTAGACTCAGGAGGAAAATAATGTCTCCAACGTTCATTGCAATTCATCTTCTACCTCTACATACCCAAATCTCCCAAACTGGTGTGTAATTAAACTTGTTTTTCAGCTTCAGCGCCTATAGCACAGGAAGGTGAGGTGGCGTACAAAGACTGGGTGTTCATAAACTACACGTTCAAGAGGTTCGAGGGGCTCACCCAAAGGGGCACCCCCACCAAAAAGTGAGCCACAAGACGTCCTCGGGTCCACACCCCGTGCCACGGCAGTATAAGTTAAAATAAGGAATTGTGGTTGACAGAGGACGGAAAATAATATTTTTAAGGGACGGCACACGGAATCAAGAGACGTTTGATGCGAAACTCGACTTTATAACGTATAGTGTACGATTGATTATGCGCTGAGGCCCAGGTACTCTCCACTGTCGATTCGATCTCATATTTGTACGATATATCGATTCTCGGGATATGTTATATCGATATCGCGAGATCGATTCGAGCATGTAATCGATAGTTGTTCGTGTTCAGGTAGATTATCGACTATTAAAAGCGCGATATTACAGCTACTTAGGCTTAGTCAGACTGGCGTCACTTGTTCGTCGCACAGTCTACATTTGCTTGTGGTACTGTGATATAACCTAGACACGTATGTATGTCATATCTTAAACGGACGTAGTTATGCAAAAATGATCTAACCCACACAAAAAATATCGACATTTATATACCCTGTAAATGAAGCAGCAACTAAATGATATTTTAGTGGATTGAATCTTTTTGTGAATAATTACGCCGAAACAGTTAGCGAAGCAAAGGTTTAACGAAGAGAACCATCATTCAAAAAACTAACTGTATGGGTTCTTTCGTTTTCGCTATCGAACTCGAAGCTTAAAGCGCTATTTGTCATGCCAATATCAGCCCTATGTGGAAAATAATAAAGTTGAGTATGACACATCAAAATCTCCGTCGACATGTCTGCTGTCCCCCACAGTCCAAATCTAATTTATATTTTTGTTGGCTATGAATTCTTGCTATTTTATTTAATAATAGCGCCATCTATCGCACGAATTACGACGCTCTTCGATTCATTCACTGAACAAAATGTGCAATATTTTTTTTGTTCGTGTTTATTCGGATGTCGTGTAGCTGTGACGTCACACATTGGTCACAATAAAGCGTAGGGTGACGTCACATTATTTTTGTCCAGTTAGAACTTGCCAGCGCACCTTATTTGCAGATAACCTTGCTTTAAAAATATAGGCTCTAGGTATTTTAATGTCACGGCGACAAAACGTATGTGCACCTCCATTTTTAGTCGGTTAATCGCGGCTATGTGATGTCTCTAAAATTGCCGAAATCACCGCCAATGTCCATGCTTGTTCAAAATTTTAAATGTATCAACACGTACAAATTAAATGATTAAGAGATATTTATATGATGCTTTATATATTTTATATAGGACACTGTAGCGAGCGATGGCGACTCGAGAGCAAGAGCGATGTATGTGTCAAATTTCATAAAATATATTAAGTTTTAATGTAACATTGGGGCCGTTAAATACACTCTTGCTTTATCTTTAATTTCTTATGGGATAAGCAATTAGCCTTATTTTTAAATACACATATTTCTCTTCCTTGTTTTTTTATATATATTATTTTTTCATTAAAATACTACTTATGCCGTTCTTGCACTCATCGTCACTTGAATCTATTTCTATAATTATTTCGAATATAATTCGATTCATGATTCTTTCATTATATTAGAAATGGCCGCCCTGCATAAATTGTATAACTTAAAAATTATATTTTTACATCACCTCTTTTAAACCATTTTAACAACGTGTTAATGAAATACCTCGTAAATCTATAATTCCTTATTATAATTTGTACTTTTTCGGGGGTCGTCGCATAAGTTGATACTACATTTAACACAATATTATATTATTGTACAAAGATTTTATTGCGTATTATGTTGGAATCATTATTGGCTTGCGGAAAATATGTAAAAATTGATGTAGCTAGTTTGACATTTTATTTTTATGGGTTAGGATATTTTACTTCTAAAGAATCAAGTTTTAGAAAATATGATTTTTAAATTAAAACTGTCACAGCTGGCTTATCGTTTATGCGCTTGTTTGTGTCAAAAATCTAATTTTGGATATATTAAAAACGGACGTCGCCAAATCTGTGCAAAATATCCAAAATAAATACAAAATACTTTTTATTAATCATGTTTTAATTTTAATTTAATCCTTATTACAATAAATTAAAGTCTGAATTCCATCTGGCCAATAACGATTTCAACATCTATTATAATTGTATTAAATGAATGAATTATTATAGCTCCCATATTGTGTTCCTAAGTGAGGGAGTGTTGCGCATGCGCTGTGCATTGTGTGCAATAGTTATCGACGGGGTGACGTGCACAGGGAGAGGGGAGGGGGGGGGGGAATAAACATCGTTTACCAACCTTACAGCTGCGAAAAGACCATAATACACTTTTGTTTCGTTTTGCCTATTTATTAACATCCCGCTGTGAAGCGAGAGGCCGCGGGTTCGATTTCTGTAAACAAATGTTTGTGTGACTTACATATTTATTTCGTATCTACGTATTGTGAGACCGAAATTCTAGCCCGCCTAGCATGCGTGCCATGAGATATCCCAATAATCGACTGTTGAGATGTTGTCGACGTGTTGTCTACAATATTGTATGAAAATAAACGAGGACGCGTGTTAGTGTCCGTAGACAAATAAAGAAAACCGGTTATAACAGGACAAAAAACGTAGACAAAATGTTCTCGTGGTGCGCATGCTAGGCGGGTAGGTTCCTGATTCTCACGACACAAGACTCATATCTTGATGTGGGGTCAGAACTGGGTGTGACTGTTGGGTGTTATTTAATGAAAAAGGTTTAAATTAACTATTGGGTTCCCTTTTAAAATCTCTCGCCGTTAACCAACGCAACCTTATCAAGAATGAGACAGCGAAAATTCTTCATTGTGAACTTGTTGCGGTTGTCTCGCTTACCCTCGTGTACAATTCGATGTGTTTTTTAGTTAATATCGAGATTCGGCGGGCTTTGTGACGCGATGTGTTAATATTATATGTCTTGCACCCAATGGGCCTTAGTTATAAAAATAGTTTAGTTGAGCAAATAGCTAAGAATAGTCTTTCACTTTTTTCCTTGTGTCACATTGTTTGAAAATAAAAGGCACAGACTATTCTTTCCTGCGACCTAGACAGGCCGCTTCCAACAGGTCGATATAGAGATCTTTGGGAGAGGCCTATGTTCAGCAGTGGACGTCCTATGGCTGATGATGATGATGATGATTCTTTACCATTTGCTCAGTTAAACTATTTTTATAAGTAAGGCCCAATAGTTCGCGACATATGTAGAATGTAGAGCGATCGCTTTAGTTCGCGGTTACTGAGTGAACTAGTTCACGCATTTAGTTCCTCAGAACCAGTGAAAGGCAGATCATTCCACGCGATCCTTTGTTTATAAAATAATATGTTTTCTTTACTTTACATACTTACAAGGTGATCTTCTCTAACGAACTAAGAAACGAAGAATCTGGGAACTAGTTCGCTCCGTTCTAAAGAACTAGGTCGTTCGCGAACTACATATCAATATATAACTAACCCTGTATTGTCTCACTCTTGGCCATGAGCTACTTAAAAGAGGGGGTAGGCTGTAATACTATGTATGAAATTAGAAAAAAATGTTTCGGTTTTCTGTGGCGAAGGCAATTTCATTAAAGTATTGTAAACTATATATGTATTAGAAAAGTAAGCTGGCAGGTATTCTATAGATCTTTCGCCGCTCAGTTTACGATACGTGGCTGATTATCGGTGTAACAACATCCAGTACGAATCGATTATTTGTGGAGCAGACAACGATTTGTCTCGGTACGGGAATCGAACCCGCGGCTTCTCGCTTCACAGTTGTCTACATGTCTACTACGCCAACCGCGTCACACAATACCTCCGAAGTTGTCTGTAAAATGTTCGCAAATCATTATTTCAGCCACTTGTACTTTACATTCATTATGTTGCTAACTTCGGTGCAATTGCTCTGTTCGACTTGCCACATTTGGTTTTGTACACGTGTAGATGCCGCGTTACAGCGATGTACTTTGATATTTACCAGCATACTATTTGTTGCGTGAAAAGTGTGAAAAAACGTCTATACTGAAAAATACTGTTGAATTATATTTCCACACCAGAAGAAGACAAAACATTACGGCTCAAAAAAAATAAGACTCACTTAAACCGTGTTTTGTCTCTTCTCACACTTAAACTAAGGAAGAAAGGGACTATAACCGGTTTCCCAACGATAAGCACTCCCTAAGAAAAAAATGACCGCAATTTGAAAATTTCAACTAACGATGTCAAAATGCGAAAATCATTGTGATTTTTTGACCGACTTCTACAAAAGGAGGGGGTCCTCAATTCGTCTGTATTTTTTTTTGTATGTTGTGTCCACATTTCGCGAAGATATCGAGGAACATACATAAAAAAATACAGACGAATTGAGGACCTCCTGCTTTTTGGGAAGTCGGCCGATTAATACATATACTACCTTATGGTAAAGCGTGGTCTAATTTAAAACTTTTGATTTAAATCTGGTCTCTAATTAATTTCTAATTCATATTCATTATGGCAATAACGCGGTCGCATCACGCTACCATAGTGAAATTCGTATAAAAATATATGATTTATGCCATTATTACACCATTTGAACAAATATAGAGAAACAGGGCTCAGGTTTAAATATTCAAGTGACTGAGTTGTCATGATAACCAATTAAATTAGATTTAAAGTTCCGTGTTTTGTCCCGCCTATACAAGAGCTGTATAATGTAAGATGCTAGTTGTTTACGTACTCCGATTTTTGGTTGCTTCAAAGTTCCACCTACATCGCAATAATTCTTACAAACGTGGTTTACGCTTCGTGCAGACAGAATCGGTGGATAGTTTAGTGCATTACAACCTTCACAGCTCAGCAAAGAACCTCTGAGAAACGAAGGGATGTTTTCGCTACCCGCGTCAACACGATGTGTGATCCGCCAAAATGTATTTTACCCTTTCTTTCTACTTGCCCCTATCCCACCTTAATGTGGGGTCGGCGCAACACACTAAAACTTCTACTACTCTATCTGTATAAGATATCTCAATTTAATGGCGTAGAGATCAGCCGATTGTCAGTTTTTCGACAATGCAGGATTATGAAACCGTTTGAGTAAAAACGCGGGATTATTTCGTCGAAAACGAAACATAAAAAGATATTTGTTTCGGGTCTGGGTGTTGTGAGACCGTGCGTCTCTCGTAGTTCCTGATACCCACGACACAAGACTCGATCTTACTGTGGGGTCAGGACTATGTGAGTGTTGGGTGTTATTTATTTAAGCTTATTTGGGCGATCGGACTGATTCGTCAAGTTCCTCCCAATCTTTTACTCGTTTAGCACCGAGGCTGCCTATTTCACGAGGCGTAAATGCATGTTCAAAAATATCTATTCGATCACTACTTGTAATTTAATTAAAATATCGATATTACATATTGTAACAGTCTAGAATCAGGGGGGTTACCACCATTCTTATAGCAATATTATTATTATCTTACTTGCACCGATTCCCATACAAAACAAACGAAGAACGATTATAATAATACTGCTATAAGAGGTGGTGATAACCCTGCAGAGCTTGTGCTGATCGTAATGAGCTTTATATCAACGCGATAAGAGCGTAAAGGTCCAAACAGATTGTGCAACGTCCGACGCCACCACACGCTAGTGTTGCAGTTCTATCGATTGTTGCGCTATCGATACTTCGCTTTCAATATCAGTTAACTCTTAATAATATTTTAAAAACTAGAAAGTAAGATCGATAATATACACAGAGTTGTCAAGTCTGAATGGTGTCGATTTTTCTGTGGAAAGTTTATCTGAAGTTGAAGATCGCCTATTGATAGTGCTTCAACATAAGCGTGGGTACCGTCGAATGTTAACCATTTGTTTAACCGCCTTAAACAAATTCGATTCATTCTATAATGTGAGTGACATCTGTTGCACTCTTATTGCATTGACATAAAGTTTATTTTTGTTCATCCCCTAAAGTATCATTATTCCACAAAACTATATCATCCCATTACTGAATAGTCTTACCCCTCTACTATTCGGACTTTTCGTTATAATTTAATATCGATGAACGTTATAATTATCGATATTACTGTTACTAATTAAGTCGCAACAGTACCCGCATTCCAACTATCGATAACTCGCGCGTGCACAATATTATATTATTTTTTATTTATTCACTTGCGGCGTCTATTCCAATCCATGTCTACTGTATATGCCTTAAATTAATATATTTCAACGCCGCGCCGTCAGTCGGACCAGTCCCTTTCGCTATAACCCCCAGTTTTTATTTAATTTTTTTTATTATTTTAAAAACAAAGCAGGTTACAAAGACTTGATACAAAGATTTGATAAAAAAATATATTTCTGCCGTCCTCAAGCTAAAAGCCGTTAGTTAAATAATTACTTAATTTTGAGATGTCTCCTAAAAACATGAAGATATGGTCCCTAGAGATTTTATAGTGTTATGGTTATTTTTAATCTTAAAGTAAACAAGTTATTAAATATAAAAACCGCAGTCTAATAAACCTCTAAGGATAATATTTTCCAGGTTTTTTGGAAACATCTCAAAATGAGGTTAATAACGACATTTTAGCTTGACGACAGCAGATTTGTGGTCGTTACTTTTGCCCCAATTCCGTACATTGATTTGGAAATGTATCCGTAGTGGCAAGTAACTAGAGTAATTTACTTTACCTTAGTTTTATTTCAAAAAAATATTAGCCCTGAAATATTACTGTCCCACTGCTGGGCACGGGCCTCCTTTACTAATGAGAGGGGTTAGGCCTTAGTCTACCATGCCTTACTCTTAGTCTTAGTTTTATTTTCGCTATGCATAAAAAACTGGGGGTCAATAAAGTAAATCATGAATTATTTTGGTACCATTCAGAAATACTCATTCTTCCCCGCGACCCATAACTGTAAGTATATAAATCGATAATATTTTATGTACATAGACGCGTATATCTTTAATATAAAACTCGATATAATGGTACATATTAATGTTCAATTGTTTCGCAATAGAATTCCGTCCAAAATTATTTTACTTATTGGAGTTTATGCACTATATAACGAGAGTATATTCGTTTATTTATATAACTATCGACTTTAGAAACGCAGATGGCGCCACATGGCATATGCTTTGAAGATTGAGTGGATCAGTATGTCACAGTATATTATACAAACCATAATACCTTCATCTAATCGTCGTGACAAATTATTTCTCAGCTAAAACTTTGTTATATACATAATTTTTATTGCACTACCTTAAAAATATGATAATTATAAAATACACTGAAACAAAAATGATTATTGTCTGGCCCGCTGCGATAAATATAATCAAATGGTGGGATGATAACCCTAGTGGTCTTGTGTTAATTACAAATATTTGGGTGTAGTACAATACCGCATATAGCACCTAGTTTACCATAGAGCGTAATAAACAATCTATTATATATTTTTTTATTGATAACATTAAAGCTAGTCAATACTGGGAATTTGGGCGGGAATTCTCACAGTGCGATATAGGTTTAGTATCTGGAAAGAAAGCTAACAAACATAGGGCTGAAGGACTTAGTATCCACGAATCTAATAACTTTAAAAAATAAAAGTTACCAGAGGAGAAAAAAGTACTAGAATGTTCTGTAAAAACGTAACACACTCCCCCATGTCGATGAACTGTGATTGGTCAAAAGACCAACTTGTGATGTCTATAACATGTTGTAACATCACATCGACCAACCACAGTTAAACGACACGGAGGAGAGAAGTGTGTTTCGTTTCTACGGTTTTGTCTTCGCCTATTTAAAGATGCTGTTACGCGGTATTACCACTCGACTAAGTATGCGCTATCTGTGCTCACAGTATTTGAACCTAGTTCCTGCAAACCATCAACGTGTGGTGCGTAAACATCACCATAATGTAATCTCTCTTATGAACATAAATTTATGCAAAATTACTAATTCTATATACAAGAATGAGTATTTCTGAACATTTCTACTGAAAGGGCGCGTACTTCAAAACTATCGTCTTTATCTGTTGAGTAATGCACACTTTTCTACGTCTCTAGTTACTGCAGTGGTAGCTTTATTAGTTTTATAGACTTATAATGACTTTGGCAGTTTGTACTCGAAGACCCCGTTCCTATTGTAACAAGTGCGATTTTTTTGCAGGATTCCGTTGTACCATGAGCTTATAATTGCGGGATCCTGCAAAAATCCGCTATTATAAGAACGAACCGCATAGGCTAGTCTGCTTTCACGTATAAGATACTTAGAGCAGTGACCGATATTTTCGAAAACTTACTATCGAACTGTCAAATCAGCAAATTGAAAGCTTTTTCTATCACTGTGCCAAAAATAAATTGTTTGCGTATAATTAAAGAATTCTAAAGTAGTCCTTTCGCATTTCTGTCACGAAATGTTTGTAAAAACACTTAATATAGTATCAAATAAGGTGTAACGATTACAAATTCATTTGCCCTTCATTAGCACGTTTTGTGAAGCACAGCAGCAAATAAAACTGTTTTCTTTTTGTTGTCACGTTCCTATTGCAATGTATGGCAAGGATTACACAATAAATATTGCGATATTATCTTGCGATCAATATTTATCATCTATACATATAAATAAAATTGCAGTGTCTGTTTGTTATATTGAAATAACAGTTTTTTACTACATGTATATGAATATATATATACGGTATATGCACCAAAATATCATTTTTTACAATTTTTGTCTGTCAGTCTGTTTGTTCAGGCAAATCTCTGAAATGGCTAGACCTATTTTGACGGGACTTTTATTGGCAGGTAGCTGATGTAATAAGGAGTAACTTAGGCTCCGTTTATTTTAGACACAATAAAAAAAAACTAAAAAATTAAAGAATCGACTGTTAGGCGGAATGAAGTTCGCCGGATCAGCTAGTCTCAAATAAATACATTGCAAAAAATATAGACAAGTATTGATGGATCGCGATGTTAGAATTTTTATTGGCTTTGTAACCCTTGCCTAAGGGTGGCGTCATTGGACCTCAAGTGAACTTACTAATCCATCACTTGAATCCAATTCACTTGAAATTTACTACAATAGTTTGTTTAGAACGTAGATCTTGCCGGTAGCTTAAGTACAAAAACTAAAAGTTGAAAGTATTATTTGCGATGAAGTCTACTTCGGCGACTGCTTTTATCGAAACTCGTGGAGGACTTTCAGAGAGCGATATTTTTCACGTATGCGGTATTTTCCTAGACCAATACTAAGATAACGTTGCATTGAAACTAAAAATTTGCCATATTATTTTCAAAGTTTGACCGAAACTTTTTGTGCTGTGAGATAAATTAATAATACTTAAATAATATTGGCTGTGAGTTTATTTCGCTAGTTCGTCTCTGCCTACCTACCTACTCCTTCTGCGATACACACGTGAGTCTTTGTATGTATGTAGTTTATTTCCTTAACGCTATTTACCTTATACTTAAAACTTATGCTTTATGCTGTATCCGGTATTCACCACACATAAAGGAATCTACAGTTATCAACAAATTTAAGTTTGCTGATTTATATCAATAAATATAAAACTTGAATATTATTATTATTCAAGTTTTATCGAATGGCTTGTGTATCTTTAACAAGTTTAAGTTTTTTAATACAGTTTACCGCATCCGTTATCCGTTAAAATACCGTAAGCTGTATACGGTAAAAACGTATCGCCGTCTGATTATGCCCTTACACGAAAAAAATCAGGCATAGAAATATTTAATTTATATTTTTTTCTGTAACACCCAACATCGAACTTTGTGACGTCACCTATTTTTAATGCTTCGTCGCTTTTGTGTTGGGTGTAGTGAAAACAAATATGCACATTAAACTAAGGTCACTAAATAATATAAAATCAAATATCGTCACAAAGATTTCGGAAAGCATCGCATAGTGCACCTCCATAGCAGGGAGTTTTGAACGCAGGCGTCGCCGCGTCGCCGCGTTGTATTATATACGTAAACTTGACTTTTCTCACCACAATGAACTTGATACTTCATTTTCTAAGTAGATTAAGTACTGAAATCCTACGTTTTCGTACTGTCGTGTTCTCACGGTGTTTGCGATTCTTTAACGGGGTTTGAATGGGCTATTTTGTTTGTTCTCTTTATTTCCTTTCCTAAGAGGACCTCAATTTTAAGTTAGAACCGTGGATGAATCTTATAAATCTTAAAAGTGGCGTTAAAAAAACCCCAGGTTGTAGATAAATGTATTGTCCATACGTGATGCTCTCTATCGCCGTCACAAACTTCGTGTAGCGACACCACAGTACAGCTTGTTTAAACGATGCATTTATAGCATAAACAAAGTGAAGTTCACTCGCCGATATGCCGAAATAGTTTGCTATAAAAACTCGTTTAAACATATTGATTTATTAAGTTTACGCGAATGTTTTACATTGAAATAAAACAATTTTATACGGATTTTATCAGGATTTGTTTTTATTTTTAGGCTCGAAGTATCGAAGGTTTTGCAGCCTTCGTGGTCACGGATCGGACTGAGGTGTCATTTGTCCAAAAATGTTAGTGTTATAATATAGATATTGTATAGTCCGATTGCTAATTAAACGGACATGAATGACAGATCGAAATGTCATTTTCCAAAATAATGTTGCTTACTTTCAAAACATAGTGATTGATCTAGTTCAATTTTTTTCATTCAAAGAAACAATAACCCAGCACTAGCTTACAAAATTAAAATTTTATTGCGTGTTTTTAAAAATTGCGGCTTAACCCTGCGACTAAATGTTTGTGTAAATAATTTTGCGTAAATAATCACAACAGATACGCGAAATTGTAAAATAAACAATTACAAATATTACTTTAATTATTTGCGAAAAATAACGTTCGGCACATTCATAGCTTTTGTAAGTTTTGTATATAATGAACCATGACTATAATTCCAGTAGACATGCCATAATATAGCAAACAGTAATTTACTATTACTATTATTCAGTATAATGCACTACTAATCCCACATTAGGCAGTAATTACGAGTTTAAGTTGAACTTTAGAAAATGAAAGAATGAAATGGTTCACTGAATTGAAATGTTTAAATAATCTTGATCTTGATCTCCTACTATAACACTAACATTTTTGTTAACTGTTTTTGTTAACACAAATGATTAACTGTGTAATTTTGTATAACATTAACATTTTTGGACAAGTGACACTTCAGTCCGATCCGTGACCATGAACGCTGCACAGCCTTCGAAACGTCGGGCCTCAAATAAAAACAAATCGTGATAGAATCCGTATAAAATAGTTTTATTTCAACTCGTTTAAACGCCAATAGGATTCGCATCGATAATTCTCACTACGTAATTAATAAACAACTTGTACAAATGATAAATTCTCGCTACTTTATAATATAATTTAATCTTGAACGAGTACGCGGTTATTGCACGTCACGTGTTCACATTAGTGACTAATGATAATAGTGTTGTATAATTTTTAATGTTACAAATTATTACCGTATTATTTTGATTTAATACGTTTAGGTTTAATGTTAAATTTAGTTGAATTTTACACGGCGGTTCGCGCGGTCTCACATTCGCGACACTCTGCCGAAAGTATTTGTAGTGTCAAACACTGCGATACGTCGCGAGGGGAGATCGGCGAGTACCATCCACTCGTAGCCTAAAGTCCGCTTCACACGGCAACAATATTTTAGCGATTTATCTGTGCAGTCCATTTGCTTGGTTTTATTGAACGTGTGTGATATGCCGTTGCAAATAAGCTTTTACGTACCGTTGCCGTGTGTAGCGGGCTTAATTCTGTGTATTTAGCTCATTATTTTCTCATAAAATCTTTTTTGTTCTAAATATGTTCTCTGATACATATCAAAGAGGGAAATGGGCAGTTTGGTTATCTGAAGTGGTGATCGTTCAGTTTTCGTTGTATATTAAATATTGTATGTACAGTATTTGCCCATTCTCCTTTTGAATCGAGCTTGTCAATGCTTTGTTTGTCCAGAAATGAGATTAAGTACAATGGTTATAAAATTGAATATGTCAGGAAATTAAAAGTGTATTTATATTGCTTCTTCGGCCTTACCTTTGCTCCTTTTTAATTTATCTACATGTACCAGATGTAAATGGCCGGAGTATTTATTATATTTCAGAACAGATCGTCTCGTCTCATTTCTGGTATTTCGTATATAATACATGGTATATATTATTTGATATTGTTTGAAACTATACGCTTCATATTTCCATTGCTGTGCGACCGGCGTCGCCAGAGTTAACTTGTATAATTAGCATTGCTTTGTTATTGTTATGGAAAATGAAAAAAATAATAATTATTTAATTTGGTAAAATTGTAAGTCTTTCTTTACTTATTTTCTTTAGAGAGAGTATTACGTTTAAATACTTTTTTTATTGTTTCTTCCATGTGATTTAAGAAAGTGGCAATACGAATAAGCTAATAAAAGCGAGATGATATATTTTCCTTGGTTTTGTAATTTACATACCTATCCCTCCGTCTAACCCAAAGAGATTTAATATTAATAACTGTAGAGGGCCTATCAAGCAAGTTTCCATACAAAAAGATGATATCAAACTTCAGTACCACCATTAATCACTTATTACAATGCGCGGGCGATTATTACAATTTACAACCTAAAATATTTTGTGAATGGTTAAAAATCACGTAAGATAAGTTTATTCTCTCAATATTATTACGCTGGCCGACCTGGCGCGTGTGTATTTTAAATAAACTGAGTGACATGACCACGAGGTCATCACTTTTGGATCACAAGTTTTGTGCTGTTGTCCCGTCTATAGTCTATCCTAAAAATTCAGAGAATCCCAGTATCCGCCATGGAATTTTTGTAATATGGGATCATTTATATTCTATGCCCCTAGTACGAACTGACAGCAAAAGCTATGATAGTTGGTGTTCGTTTTCCTCACACATTTGAATAGCAACGCCACTAGTGGAAATTACAATGAACTAATATCATTTTCGAGAAGTGAGAACTTACAGAACTAATACTAGGGACATATACTGCAAGTTGCCAGGGAATTGGGTACATGACTATTATTTTTGTATGAAATGTACGTTGTCTAAAATATAAAACAGAAAAATATTGAAATATTCTCAAAAATAAAAAAGTAACAACCCTTTGAAGTTTGGTGTAACCTTCAAACTGCGGGAAAGAGAGGTATCAGTATAATTACGTCACGCCATAACGGGACGTGTGTTGGAAAGAGATAACAAGATATCTCCAATATACCCCCACTCCAGAATTTAAAATATGAATGACTCATTTTTAAACCAATTTCAATGCAGATTTTACAGAAGGGTTTCTTTTTTGTTTTATTTGCTGTTACATATAAATATGCGCATAAATTGAAATTAAACTATTTTTACGGATTATATCACGATTTGGTTTTAATTTTTTTGCCCGATGTTTCGAAAGCTTTGCAACCTTCGTTTTTTTTCTTTTTTTTTTATTGGCATGAGAAGGCAGACGAGCAGACGGCCCACCTGATGGTAAGTGGTTACCGCCGCCCATGGACATCGGCAATGCCAGGGACACAGCCAAGCCGCTGCCTACTGTCGTGGTCACGGGTCAGACAGAAATCGTGATATAATCCGTAAAAATAGTTTAATTTCAATGAATAACATTCACGTAAACCTAAGAAATCATTATATGCGCATAAAATCAAACATAGTCAAGCACCCAATTGAATAGGGCCCATATAGGATCAAGGTTTAAAATAAAACACCAATTGCATTTTATTTTTAATTTCCATTAAAGTGTACATGTGTAGGTTAATGAAATACTATAGTGACTACACAGTAAACATCTCCAAACTATACTAACCTTCTCATATACCGACACACCAAATGAGAAATACAACTTATTTACAACTAAAAATACCAAAATTAGAGAGCACACAGACATCGACATGTGATATTTTTATTCGCGATTCAATCCTTCCATAAAAATATGAAAAGCAATCAATCGATATAAATTCCTATGCTGTATGCCAAATGCCATGAGATCATTGTCATGAAACGCGTACGCAAAAGGCAGTCACTCCATAGCGGTACACGGGCGAAATCGTTTAAGTTCATTTGGCCTAGATAACTGATCGTGCACCGCAAGTACGCGTTACATAACAGAAAAGTAAACCTAATTAAATTTTTAAAACGAAACAATATAAAAGGATACAAGATGTTTAAAAACATGGGTTTAACGTTCCACACAAGAATCCCGTATTCAGGAACAACATTTAACGAGCTTCTCGCTATGCGTAACTTAATGCTCATTTTTATTTAGCGCCAAAACTAACGAATATTTATACAATTTCTGCATAGCTTAAGGCTTAGTGTTGTTCTTGAATGCGGTCGTTGTACTTAATTCATAAATCGACAACTAAAACTCGGAAAGTAAAATATCCATCTTGTAAACGAAACATCACTAAATCCATCTCCGATTATGTGCGATGTAATACTTAACGTAAACTAAATCTAGTTGAATAATTACACGCAAAAGCGTAATAAATGCATGGCGTGGCTGCGGTCATCTATATTTTAGTGATTGCGACGAAGTTCTATAATAATAATTTGATATGGGAATCAATCGATAGCTATACTTTGTAAGGTGAATGTAAAAGTTGTGCTATCATTGTTGATTTTCTTTTATTTAACGCCGTTTACAAAAGAATCGTACGACAAAAATTAAACATTCATAATGTATCCGAACGCACTAGTGTCGCCTCCTTCTCATAAGATCTTTGCTAATCGATACCGAGATATCGATAAATATAATGAAATAAAATATTGCTTTTATGCATTTTACTTTTTAACCGCACCCATCGCCTTTATTTGAAAACACAGCACTGCATGATATGATAAAGTAACAGTTCGACATGACACTGCGCCTTGTCTTTTATAAAATAAAAAGAAACTTACATAAATGCAATCTTATTACACTCCAGTCTATCTACTACGAACTAACATTTAATATAAGAGCAATAATAAGTGGTTACTGGATGCTCTGCACTACATACATGTTATGATTACTTGTATTTACTGCCATATATGGATACAAAGCCCTTTCAGATGTCAATACTATAGTTATCTTGTGTTCCAATACAGTTTTTAAAATGACTAATTGCAAAATTTGGTAATCTGAAAGAGCCTTTCAAAGATACGCTACACGTAAAATATCGATAAAAACTATCCTAACAGCTACTTTGTAAGTTCGCTAATTCGCTCTCTCCCCACAAATAACGTAGAAATAGACGAAAATAAAATAACAACACGTCATAAAATCGCATAAAACTTCATAATAAATAAGTAAAACAAACGATAACGAATAATAGATTTAAAATATAACAATTTAGCGATAATAGAGATGTTGTAAATGGAGGCGGGACGAGGGAGCCAATCCACGGAACGTACAAAGGACTATGAAACCCACCACCGAAATAACGAAAATAAAACTGCGGTTTGAAAGAATTGGATACTTGACTGATATTTTGTTATTAATTTTATATGAAATTTACGTCATCAAAAATATTTAAATATTTAAAAAAAATAAAAAGTTATAAAGAAGTTGGGTGGAACATTCAATCTGCGGGAAAGAGAACTATCAGTATAATCACGTCACGGCCATAACGGTGCGAGCGTCGGAAAGGGATAGCAAGATATCCCCACTGTGCCCCAACTACAGAATTTAAAATATGAATTACTGTCTCCTCATATTTCAATCAATTTCGATGCAGTTTTTACAGAAGGGTTTATTTTTTTATTTGCTATTACATATAAATATGTGTATAAATTCAAACATACTCAAGTACCCAATTGAAACGGTGCGGGTTCAGATATATAAGCCTTAACAGAAAGATTGCCTACGTGACATACTGTATGAATACCAATATTGTGGCAGGTTGTGGCAACAAACTGTAATTTCTAGAACAATCTTCAGTAGAAAATGGTATCGTTAAAAATTAGTTGACATTTTCGATCGACTTCAAAAAAGGAGAAGGTCCTCAATTCGTCTGTATTTTTTAAGGTTTCAAGATTATTTTTGTGTTACGATAGGGTGAAATTTGAAATCGGTCCATTAGGTTTTTAAACTTGTGATTATTTACTACCAGGGGGGTGACTCCTGACGCTCGATTCGATTGTGATTTCGATTTGGTTTCATTTATTGACAACATTCCACCGAAATCGACTTTTAAAGTGCGCATAATAATATTCGAGAACTTGTCATTTGGTAATTTTTAACGTGACATTAACGCAATTTTTAACTCGATTTCCGTGGAATTTTTAGTCTATAAATGAAACCGAATCGAATTCAAGTTCGAATCGAGCGTCAGGAGTCACCCCCCAGTTCTAGTGATTGTCAGAGATAGTTACATTAATCCGGTCATTTCGTTACCGTGGAACCTTTGAGAGGTCGAACAAGGCCCAAACACGAATAATTTTGACAATTGAATTCGAATCGAGCACGTTATACATTTGCGACATTTGTATGTTTGTTGCAAATGTCATGCGCAGCTATCGATTCCAATTCGATTGCCAGACTATTTGTGCTCCAGCCTTTGTTGGATTCAACTGCTTTTGCGGTATAGACAAAATTGACAATATAAAATACGGTTTAATGTTCATTAATTCAACTCTGACTCTTATGCAGAATTACTCGTGATACAATTTCGATTAATAATTTATGGTTTATTCTGGATTTTGAACACTGTTAATAGATAATGAATTAAATTCTGAATCTTCTTTTGCTGTGTAGAACGATTTAGATGCGCACAATACTTATGTATGGATTATTAACAGTACCCCGAGCATGATCAATTTTATAATCGAATTAGCATTCAACTCGATACCCACTAATGAATTGTTTAAAACTCATTCGAATGTCAAACTGCGCATCGAATCGAATAAGATTGTCAAAATGATTCGTGCTTAGGACTCTGTAATGCAATAATAGTGGTAGGTATGTGCATTTATTTAATACCAGACTTAAGTAAAGCAAACATAGCCTGTAGGTGATAAGTGACTACATAGATTAGCAATTCGGATAGACAGCACACACCGTACTACGTGTTTCTAGAAGAAACTATACACATACAAATGAACCTAGCTTAGCACAAAGAACTCATACGCGAACATTAATTATTGACACCAATATGATCAATAGACAATATTGGTAGCATTAATCATATTATGGTGATTGAATTATTTTTGCTAAATTAAGTTAAACGGTAAAAGATAAATGCGTTAAACGCTAAACGTGTAGATGCCTTAAAACATAAAGATCCAATTTCACGGAAACGAAAAGAAAGATAATAGAAACTTAAATATAAATTGCACCAGCCAAATCACGTACATATATCACAAATCCTTTGGAGCCAAACTCTCAGCCCTCCACAAAGTGAGTACTGTATCCAGTAGAAACATACTTCCTATCCATTCACTCATTCCACACAGAAGCCACGCAAATAAAAAAACGATAGCGCGGAATTAAGGCACCTACAAAATCAGAAACGCAATTTGAAACGCGGCTGACTCTTGAAGTCTCATTTGACTTGGATTCGACTTCATTTAGTGACTTAAGATTCCACAAATAAAGTTAAAAAGTTCACTAATGTAACGTTAAAAATTACCAAATGACAAGTTCTCGAATCGAATGCGACATTAGCGAACAATTTAACTCGATTTCGGTGGAAATGGAACCAAATCGAAGTCAAATTCGAATCCAGTGTTAACAGTCAGGGGGGTGGCTTTAAAGATGGTAAACTTTCGACTAAATTTTCGTAACGTAACAATGCAGTTTACACGTTGGGTAGAGTGAACTGTGTGGCGCGGCGTTCGATATCGTCGTCATCTATTTTGGGGATGTCGAATATTTCTGCGAAGAGGTCAGGCAGTACGAGTCTCGGCCAGTGGTCGCGGCACCATCCCAGCAGCTCGTTGTGACGGGCACCGATGGCATGCGCCTCGCTCGCGACGGATTTGAACGCGCTCCTACGAGTGTCTACCTCGGATACACTCTCTGGACCGTCCTGTGGTGAAACACATGTAATACTGAAGATGTTTTGAGTGGTAGAGCCACGCTGTAGACAGTTACGTCTACAGCACGAAAGCCGGCTCGACCTGTTTGATACCACTGTCACACAGTTTCGTTCGGTGGCCCAATTTCTCAATCCCTTATCCGTCCCCTTCCATCCCTCCTTTTAGGTTGGCGACGTACCCATGATTAGTTTTATGTCTTGGGTGTCTATGGGCGTTGGAGATCATTTACATAGGTGACCCATCTGCTCGTTTGCCAGTCTCTGCTATAAAAAAGCAGATCCGTCGTATCGCGCTGATTTTGACCGAAAATTTTGACCAAGAACAAGCTCGATGAAATTACCATAGTCTCACAGAAAAAGAACATGAAGTGTCCTGCCGTTGTTAATTAGGGTCAATAAAAATTATGGACTTCAGAATACCCTCTTCCCTTCCCAGACCCTATTCTTAGCTTTAAAGAAGCAGATTTATAAGAAGCAGCAGCTTGGCATAGACCCTGGGCATAGGCGATCAATTACCACCCTGCGCCATCCCTATTATGTTCCACAAACATATGGTGCGTAGGGTATTCCCATAGCATGTTCATGTTCGTAGGCATAAACAGTGACGTGCACATAAATTCCGATCAAGGTAGTCAAAATGTTTTCCTGAACTCTTACATCACCAGTACTATTATCATCATCCCCATTACGATTTAGAATATAAGCAGAGCGCTGCTATTTTGGAAATTATTTTTGGTCATGATTTATGTCCCAAATTGTCAGGGTAGACAGTGTCTCTTTGTCTATATGATTTGCACGCCACTGGGCCTAAATATATCCCACCCTTCCTATTTCCCATTTTTTATATATCTATGAGCGTAGTGTCATGATTTATGTACCAAATTGTCAGGGTAGACAGTGTCTCTTTGTCTATATGATTTGCACGCCACTGGGCCCAAATGTATCCCACCCTTCCTATTTCCCATTTTTTATATATTTATGAGCGGTAGTCTTTGTGAAACTACAGACGTCCCCACCATAAATCATAACGATACTTACAACGTCTTTGAAGGCATTACTTATGGCGCGGTTGAGGCCAGTGATGGTCTCAGGATCGCTGAGGCCAGGGCGGTGAGGCCACAGCAGGAGGCTGCTCGTGTACTGAGCTATCTCATTGTCAGTGGGGCAGAGCTTGTTCAGATTCCACACGTAAGTCAGAACGGCGTTTGCGAAGTGGTGCTAGAATAATACATATTGATCACAATAATATAAACACATTTGACACCTTACGTGGTGCAGCGGACGAGTAGCTGGCTGTTAAGCGAGAGGCCGCGGGTTCGATTCCCGCACCGCGACAAATGTTTGTATGACCTACAGATTGATTTCTTAAGTTTACGCGAATGCTATTCATTGAAATAAAATTACTTTTACGGATTTTATCACGATTTGGTTTTAATTTTTATTCCCGACGTTTCGAAGGCTTTGCAGTCTTCGTGGTCACGGGTTGGACCAACCGTCGTTTCGTTCTGTCCCAGATGTGATAGGGGCCGAGCCTGTCGCCATATCAGGCACAAATTCCAGACTCCGGGCTGATATAGAGGAATATTACTGCGTGACCCAGGGATCGAACCCTTAGGACGGTAGCCGTATCGAAATACAACCACGCCACCGAGGCAGTATATAATATAAAGTATGTAAAAATCCTGTTTTTTATCTGGAATACTAGAATGGCTACAGAAGTGTAAGATTGGCAGAATTATCCGGAGCAACATGTCTCATTGCTGGATTGCAAAATTGATAACGTTTCAGAGACATTGCAGACTTAAGATTGAATAATGACTTCTGGCAGTCTTTCCTAAAGTGGGCGATAACGCCCCCTTGTGGGCGCTGCATGCCTAAAGGGGTGCGGTTAGAGACCCGGAGAAAAAGAGGATCTCCGTTGGACCAACCGTCGTTTCGTTCTGTCCCAGATGTGATAGGGGCCGAGCCTGTCGCCATATCAGGCACAAATTCCAGACTCCGGGCTGATATAGAGGAATATTACTGCGTGACTCAGGGATCGAACCCGAGACCTTAGGACGGTAGCCGTATCGAAATACAACCACGCCACCGAGGCAGTATATAATATAAAGTATGTAAAAATCCTGTTTTTATCTGGAATACTAGAATGGCTACAGAAGTGTAAGATTGGCAGAATTATCCGGAGCAACATGTCTCATTGCTGGATTGCAAAATTGATAACGTTTCAGAGACATTGCAGACTTAAGATTGAATAATGACTTCTGGCAGTCTTTCCTAAAGTGAGCGATAACGCCCCCTTGTGGGCGCTGCATGCCTAAAGGGGTGCGGTTAGAGACCCGGAGAAAAAGAGGATCTCCGTATATATCTCTATATCAACATATAGCTCACAATAATTTATTTAATTTAAAGTTATAGTGGTTTTTAAGTAGGTTAAAAAATGGGGGGCGCTAAAAATAATTTATTTTCAAAGTAGGCAGTAGGTAGACAAAATATGTTTGGGAACCTTTGACTTACGGTTAGACAAAGACTTTTTATAACAATAGTAACTTACCCACTTGCGACTAAAATATTGTAATGGCGCCCAACGTGGGACACGTAAATGCTGCAAATGACTGACGCTTGTCCTACTTACATCATAGATGATCATCAGCTGCCGGCGGGTGATGGCAGCGCCGTCATCGAAGGAGATGCACTCGGCGGTGGAGTTGGGAGCCACCCTCGTGAGCCAAATCTCGAAGAACCCTTGCTGTGAACGGACGTGACATTGCTTCACTCCTGCTACTCTACTCTCACACTAACGTACTAGTCTGGGTAGAGTCGGATGTATACAAGTACATAGGGTCCTTAAGCTTAACGTATTTTGAAGATTAGACACAGCACTGGTTAGAGATAGCCTGTATGCAGGCTTGAGCACGTAAGCAACGGCGGGCTGCAATCATGAAAGAAATGAGATATGATATGGATAACTGACATTCTCGTTCATTGAAGTATAAAAAAAATAGTCAATATAGATGGGTCGCAAGCCCGTGCCTCATATAGACCGTTATATTATTAAAATTTGTAATATATTGTCATTAAAATTCCCTCTGCACAGTGCTTTGTCCCTTCATAATACGGTTAGCTAAATAAGTATTCTCGCTTAGCAAAAATATTCGCAAAAGCAAATATTAAAATAAACACAAAATTCGCGCTCGCACAAATAAACAGACATAAATAAAACAATGTTTTAATAGGCTAAAATTCGTCGCAGACTGATTATTTTTTTTCGTATTCTAATATAATAATATGCCATAGATAAGTCAAATGAAAATATCGACATTTCTTGAAAAAAGGCGAATAGTTATTTTGGGCAATATTGAACGAGTGATAGGATATTATGAATTTTAAATAACTTCTTTGTTAGTTAACGTAAAATGGGTTACCAAATTCAATTAAATATGAACCACATTTTACTTTGGTGTTCCGAACAGTGCATATCTTAGAGAAAACATTAATTATATTTATATTAACACGGCATAAAATGCCAGCACTCGTAGTTTTGTAAAACAAAATTGAAATTAATTTTTTTTGATTCATATCACATGATTGCAGATCGCCCACAAAACGACACCTCTAGGATAATCGCAATTTCGTATTTACACGTTTAAATTTAAACCAGCAAAATAACCCCCTGTGAAATTACGACGTACCAATAAACAACGATTTCTAATAATTACAACATACGTAATAATATTATCACCTATAATACCACGGCAAAAACATGTAAAAATATTTCAATGTAAGCAACAAAATCAATATACCATTGTTTATTGTTACATATATTTGCGTGTAACTCTTCACCTGGCAGTCCGTACCTTAATCAGGATGATCTGATCATCCTGGGGCAGGACTTGGAACCCGGGAAGGCGCTTGGCGAACTCCACGACTTGCTGGATGGCGGGCGTCATGCGCACGGCCACGTTGTGCCAGAGCTGGCGCCTCATCTCGCTTCCATCAGTGCTGGGGTCCATCGGCAGCTCCATGAGATGCATCAACACTCCACTGCTGGTCCCGGCGCCACCCATCCCGCCATCGTTAACATCTCCGCTGGTGCTGTCAGCAGTCACAGGCTCAGTGGAGTCCGGCGCCACGTACCTCGGAGCGCACTCCACGTCCATAATGCCGGTGTGGGCTGCGGCCGGACAAGCGCTGTTAGGTGGGCACGGGACGGTGGAAGGGCAAATGCTGTTGCCTGGGCAAGACCGGCTCACTGGGCAGACGATCAGGCCCGGGTTGCCGAAAGCAGTTTCCACTGCGTTCATGACAGCGGTGTAGAGCGCGTTGCTGACCGCACTGCCGATTGTGTTGGTGGTGATGCCCTCAGAGCTGGAGTGGAAGGCTGGGGCGGCGGGGGTGGTGGGGACGCTGGAGCCGCTCGTGCTCGGCCCTGACATGTCGCTAGTACCGGGACGAACACCTAGAAAACATTACTTTTATGTTTGGGTGGCTGATAGAAAAATGGTATGTTCTAAAATCATGAATGATCAATTGACGAGGTCATTTCTGCTGATTCACACTTTGTTTCTATGGTTGCTCACCTTCCCTATTCCGCCTGGGACCGCTAGCCTCGTCGTCCTCGTACATATAGGTATTGTTCCGATGCGCGGCGGTAACGAGGCGCACCACCTCCCTGACCACGTCGTCGCGGTAATCCTCGGCGTCCATGTCCTCGAGTCCAGGCACCGCCACCAGTTTCTTGGGCAGGTCCTGGCTCGGCTCAGTAGTGGCAGCTTCACGAGATCGTTTCGGCACACGCCCGTATCTAACAGCTGTAGAATTTTAAACCTTTACGTTTTTAAAAAACAAGACTTGGTTCCTGACTGGACTACATCCAGCATCTTACAATAAGTAGAGCACTTCAAATATTATGCCCGTGAAACGAGACTGCATTCGATCGACGGACCGAGACAAGTGTTCTGAGTGACACATAATTATTAGTTTCGGGAGTGTATGGATTGAGCTATACTGCTGTCCTCAAGCTAAAATGCCGTTAAGTCTATGAACCTAATTTTGAGATGTCTCCAAAAAACGTGGAAAATATGGCCCCTAGAGATTTCACAAACTAATGGTTATTTTTAATATTGAAGTTATTAAGTCTATTAATTTTAAAAGCCACAGTCTAAGAGGTTTCTGACTGACTGACTGCCTCGGTGGCGTGGTGGTATTTCGGTACGACTACGGTTCTGAGGTCTCGGGTTCGATCCCCGGGTCGGGCAAAGTGATATTGGATTTTTCCATATCAGTCCGGAGTCTGGAATTTGTGCCCGATATGGCGATAGGCTCGCCCCTATCACATCTGGGACGGAATTAAGCTCGGTGAAATGTGGGTGTTCTAGTTCGCTAGTGCGCCTCTGCCTACCCCTTCGGGGATACAGGCGTGAGCTGTTTCTAAGGATAATATTTTCCACGTTTTTTGGAGACATCTCAAAATTGGGTTTATTCACTTAACAGCTTTTTAGCTTGAGAACGGCAGAACACGTCTCTCGTATTCCTGATAACTCACGACATAAAAATCAAAAATCAAAATCAAAATTAAAATTTATTGAATCCATGAAATGTTCAAACATTATTTAGATTCCGTCAAATTTTAACTCTACCGCCTGTTCGGAAGGCTGTTTCGCCAGAGAAGAACGGGCAAGAAACTCTGACGTTGCTCTCGTAGGACTCGTAACTTACTGTGCGGTTAGGACTAGGATGGTGTGACTGTTGTATTATTGTGTTATTAATATCAAGAAACACCCTTTATCGAAGGTGGCCGAAATGTGCACGGTGTAACGGTCTTGGCCCTCGAACGTGAAGGACGGAAATAAGTTAGGTAAGATGTTAATGCACTACTTGTGGCTCTGGCTACCTCTTCACGGATATCAGCGTGATTTTGTCTTATATCTTCTTTGAGAGGCTAACTGGATCTAAATGTAAGAGACGAGCGGTCTTATTCATAATAACTTAATAGAGCATATAAACGTTCGATAGAGAAAACATGGCCGATTTCGATCAGCTGTTTCGAGTTTGAAGTTCTTTTTGATAGGCTTAAAATGCATTTTAACTAATATATGTTTATACCTTGGATTGTATTACTACTACGGTTTTATTATGAATAAGACCATGGGCGACTTGCAGCGCTATTACTAATCTAGAGTTAAACCTAAACTCGATTTATCCTAAAGCTGACTGCTATCTTTAAATTAAGATTTGGGCTAAATAGAGATTTAATGCGGAGCTGCAAGTGGCCCTAAGATTTTACAAGGGGCTGACTCTTGACATTCGATTCGAATTTGGCTTCGATTCGACTGTATTTGGTGACTTAAATTTTCACCGAAATAAAGTTCAAAAGTGCACTAATATGGCGTTAAAAAATACCAATTGACAAGTGCTCGAATGCAACATTAGCGCACTTTTTAACTCGATTTCGATGGAATGTTAAGTCAATAAATAAAACCGAATCGAAATCAAATTTGAATCGAATGTCAGGGGGCAGTTAAATGTATTTGATCATCACGCCTTTGTATTTCCTTCGCTGGACACTGCTACTGCTAACCTGAGTGATATCTGTAGTGAATAAAGGCGAGTACTCACAGTCTCTACTCATGCCGACAGCCAGGCACTTCTTGAACCTGCAAAACTGGCACCTGTTCCTATTCAGCCGAATCACCAGGCACTTGCCGTCGCGTAAGCACCGATACTCAATTTGCTTCTGTATACTACGTCGGAAGAAGCCCTGTGTGCCAAAACTCCGGGTAAAGTTTAAAAATATGGTGGTCACGTGGCAGCCTCCATCGCTCACGGCTGTTCGAAATGTGTTTGATGTTTTTCGGGGCTTCTTTTTACGTATTCGTAGCGTAGATCATACTTTCGTGTTCGTGGCAAGCTTGAGTCGAGTCAGTTAAGTTAGTTTCTGGGCCTCTGATAGAAAATCTAGTGTCAAAATATGACGTTGACCAATCGTAATAATACTAGCCCTGTAATACTGTCCCACTGCTGGGCACGGGCCTCCTCCACAAATGAGAGGATTAGGCCTTAATCACGCTGGCGTAAAGCAGATTGGTAGACTTCACATACCCACGGAATTCTTATGGAGAAATTCTCAGGTATGGTAGATTTCCTCATGTCTTTCTTCATCGTTATAGCAAAAGAAAATTCATAATGAATACCTACTTAACATAGAATAGTGAGAGATGTAGGTATGCTCTCTTTTGAGGTTGGTCTCGAACCTCCGACACTCGGCTCGGCAGTCCGTCCCACTCCTAACTGAACTATCGCTGCTTAATCGTAATGACTAGTTTTATTATTTGGGCTCTTCTTCATAAAATAAATATGGTGTTATGTAGAGTTTGCTCACAGCCCTGCCCGCGTTTTAGTTCTTATGGGGTTTATAACGTGAAAATATATGTATTTGCATAATTTCGCAATATAAAAAAATATTTAAAAAATCTAAGGCGCTCTGGACAACAATTTTCGTCGATTATATCTGTCAGGTTTCTTAAAACAACAAGTCATCACGTCATTCGGTGAGGTTAAAGGATTCTTTAAGCCTTTTATCAGGATATTCAGAAGTTTATCTGTAAAAGCGTTACGGAATTACCTTCATTTTTACAGCAAAATGTATGGCGAATGAATGTAAAATAAACAATATAAGTCAATATTTATACTAAGACAAAGAAAGTAGCTTCGATGTAAACTGTTTTTAAAGATTTTGTGAGTTAAGCTCTTAAAATGAATTTACTAAAGACCGAAATAGTCGTATATAGGTAGGCCTTATAATATTCGGCTATCAGCCCTCTCCTGGTTTAAAGAGCAGAGTTTAGGTTTTTAAGCAATTACCTTGAACAGAAAATGTTTAAAATCTTAAAACCCAGTGTATATAAATGGTGTACGGGGATAGTATATAATGTATAAAGAAATAATGACTAAAATACATATGCTACCATTAACTGGCACAAAGGTTTGATGGTTATGATAAAATATGGACAGGACCTAAATGTATAGGTACTTGGAAACGAAAATACCAACGTATTCTTATTAATATATTCTGAAAATACATAAAATGGCGTGAAAACCTGTGTTTCATTAAGAATCAATCTTTTTTTCATATTTATTGGAGAGGTAATTATGCATAAAACGAAATATTGCAAAATAAATAAAAACTAAAGGACACGAGGGAAGAATTCAATAAATTTGAGCGTCGAGATTAAAATATTGCACAATTTTAAAGCCTGCGCGCATATAAAACCTGCCCCATACATGAATGTTTACAGTGAAGTGGAGCACGACGCGGTACTGCACCCACACGAGCGGGTACCCTCCTGCCCAGCCGAAGCACGTTTGTATGTCGACTTCCACGCGGCGCAGCGAGCGGAGACCTTCAGCATGGGCCTCGGGCAATGCAAACGCCCTCATCTGCACGCTGACACTCTGCGCACCACGAGTAGCTCCGAACAATCTGGGCATCTTGTACACAACCTTAATGTTGGAACCTACTTAAAGCTCAGCGCTTTATCCCGCTTGATGCCAATTGTCACTAAATCCAAGATTAACAGCGTTTATTAGTGTTGAGGTGTATTCGTCAGGTGTATGATGTGGCTGATGGGTCAGCTCGTAAGTTTACCTTGCAGCCTTCGCAGGAGGTGACGCCGTAGTGGTAGCCGGAGGCTTTGTCCCCACACACCTTGCACGGCACGGCTACCTTTCCAATCCCCCCAGAACTGGCGCTGTCGGCGGCGTACTGCTGTTCTGTAAAAAAAATCTTATTTTCATTCCATGTTTCCAAATCCACAAGTTAGTCGCCTCCTTATATTATGGTCTGTAGACGCAACATGTATGGTCTGTGGACCAGGAGGTCGTAGATTCGATTCGCAGATCCGGCAAAGCAATTATATTAATTTGATTTACCCGCGACTGGATCTCCTAGAAGGAGAGTTGACTTTTAGAGTAAGTCCCCAAAGATAATTAATTACAATATACACCCTATAAAATTATGTTAATGTTCAAGAATCACGTTAGGCAATTTTATTGTCTAAACATTATTACGCTGGCACGACCTTGCGCGCGTATGTTTCAAATACGACTGAGTGACTTATGACCACGAGGTCACAATTTTTGGATAACCCGTACTGTTGTCCCGTCTATGTACCAGTGGCGTGCATTCCACATAAACAAAGAGGCAACAACATGCCAATTACGAAATAAGAAAAAAAAACATTACCAAAAACAGATTTTCGACGCTCAGCTTATATTAATTTAAATCGACACGGGGATGATGATTGTAGTGAAGCCAAAGTTGAAGAAATAATTAATGCAAGTTTTTTGTCTATCCTGATCGCAATGTCTGTGCACGTCATTCAACAATATGTAGATGGGACAACAGCACAAAACTTGTGATCCAAAAGTTATGACCTAGTGGTCATAAGTCGCTCAGTTTATTTGAAATATACGCGCGCCAGGTCGGCCAGCGAAATAATATTGAGAGAATAAACTTATCTTATGTGATTCTTAACCATTCACAAAATATTCTAGGGTGTAAATTGTATTTGTGCCCGATATGGCGATAGGCTCGCCCCCTATCACATCTGGGACCGAACTAAGCTCAGCGTAATGTGGGTGTACTAGTTGACTAGTGCGCCTCTGCCTACCCCTTCGGGGATACAGGCGTGAGCTAATGTTATGTTATGTAAATTGTAATAACTGTCCTCGCATTGTAATAAGTAGTTGATGGCGGTACTGAAGTTTGAGATCAATTTTTTTGTATGGAAACTTGCTTGATAGCCCCGTCTATAGTTAGTAATATTAAATCTCTTTGACGTCATTGCTATATACTGTTGAATATCTTTTATGATACGCTAGTGCGTAGATAACTTTTTGTGGAAAAGGTCAGAAGCTTTAGACCAGCTAAGACCCAACGTTTACGATGCCTCTTGCAGTAACAGTAGTAGCAACATTAATATTATACGATTAAATCATGAATGTTACCTATTATATACGTAATTATATTATTCAGTTGCAGAAACACTACGCGCTAAATTGCCCAGTACAATATACCTCTGATTCCACAAATTAATTAGCATCCAGCTTTAGCAGCATATTATATTAATAACAGCTCAATTATCGTAGTGAAAATGCGCGTGGTTGTGTCGGGATTGATTTAATCAACATTAATATTTTATTCAAGAAAATTAAATGTAAACGTGAGTTTACCGAAACCTTTTCTCTCACACAACATGGTGTAGTATTTGTCTTTGTGTGGAAAATTTGAATAATATTGAAAAACATATAGACTGACTGTCCCACTGCTGGGCACGGGCCTCCTCTAATAATGAGAAGGGTTAGGCCTTAGTCTACCACGCAGGCCTAATGCGAAATGGTAGACTTCAAATACTTTCGAAATTCTTGTGGAGAAATTCTCGGATTTCCTCACGATGTTTTTTTTCCTTCACGATTATAGCAAGCGATAATTCACAATGAAAACACACTTAACATAGAAAAGTCAGAGGTGTGTGCTCTTTTTTGGGGTTGATTTCGAACCTCCGACACTCGTCTCGGCAGTCTGTACCATTCCCAAGTGAGCTCTCGCTGATATGATATTGATGATGAGCATTTAATTAAGTTAAACGTCAGGAAGGTACATGCAGTCTTTTTATTAACGTCGCGAGCGCCCTCGCCCTCCCTGAGTGCCCCATGCATCGACCGATAATTGACGGTGAATAACAACAAAAACATGACGTCCGCTCCTACAATTTGATTACGGAGGTGCAATTTGATTCTCGAAAATATTGGAAAACATTTTAGAGAATATTCCTGATTGTCACAGGTGCTTTGTTAGGGACGTATTGTGCAGGTACTGTCGGATATTTCGTCGCAATATCACCGATTTGTTTATATTTGGAGTGTCTGACGTATCGTCATCAACCATAAGATGTCCACTGTTTAATTTAGACCTTTCCTAAAGAATTCCAGAGCTACTTACGAAACTATCCCGCCCTCGCCCGCTACTGTAACTCCTGTAATGTATGGCTTACAGAACCAACAATGGCACGCATTTTACAAAGCCAAGCAATGAAACTCGGCGAGTCTCAAATAATGCAAAATTGTCTTCATCCCGCAAATAAATTAATTACATAGCAGGGTTACCATCACCTCTTATAGCAGTATTATTATAATCATTCTTCGTTTGTTTTGTATGGGAATCGGTACAAGTAAAATTATAATAATACTGCTATAGGAGGTGGTGGTAACCCCCCTGAAAGATAGGGCTACTTGTTGGAAGTAGCCTGCATCCAGCGACTTCTTTCTTTCTACCTGCTCTTATCCCACCTTAATGTGGGGTCGGCGCAACACACTTTTTCAAGCATGTTGCATAAAGGATTTGACTTAGTTTTTACGACCTGACGTCAACCCTCTATGAGGGATCGAGTCCAATTAAATTAGAAAATTCGCTTTGCCCGACCTGTGAATCGAACCCAGGACCTCCCGGTCAATATACACGCTGCCACTGGACCAAGGAGGCGACCGATGTATGTGACTATTTGGTGTTATTAATAATTTAAACTTATTATAATTTAAATATTTAGCCTATCTTTGGGGGAGTCCTAAGTTCAGCAGTGGACATCCTATGGCTGATGATGATGATAATGATGATGATGATGATAATGAGCACAGACGAGATATTATACAGCGCTAATTTTACTGAACATAGCCCATGAAGACAAAGTTAGTGTCGACGTCAAGCGTATAACATCAAAGGCAACTGTCAATCGCTCCAATTATGTCCGGCATAAAGGAAATTAAGTTTTCAGTGCGCCTGGTTCGTGGACATTATGGATGCACATGAAAGGCTTTATGCACCGGAAGTACTGTATTACGGGAAGAACGAAGTAAAAAGCTTTTTGCGTGGGCCCTTTGTGTTAGAATATAAATCAATTGTCGATGCAGCGATAGCGGAGTGGACCGCAACCATAACCCCCCCCCCCTCCCAACCCCGATCTCACTCTTAGCAGTTGCTTTGACATTAAGGAAACTACTTTGAACTAGTATCGTTCTTTTAAAAGGTGGGAAGGCTAATAATATACCACCCCTCGGGAAAAAAATAATATTGGTACTAAAGCCCATCCCGGCTTTTGCCACTCCATTCCTTTTCGATTATTGTTCGATTTCATTTAGTGACATAGATAGTCACGCGCGGCTCGGCCTCCGGTGGCCCATACGCTTATGTATCATATATATGTACTGCCTCCGACGGGTTAAAATTACACTGAAATCGAATTAAATACATTAGAACTGTGTATTTTATCATTGATAAAGGTCGCAGGAAGTCGCTGGATGCAGGCCGCTTCCAACAGGTCGATCTGGAAGTCTTTGGGGGAGGCCTATGTTCAGCAGTGGACGTCCTATGGCTGATGATGATGATGATGATTGGATCATTAACCCTTTTAATTTAAACCTTAACAATCCACTGCATTATGAAATTCGAGGAATGCTAACGCTAGTTAAAAGGTTGCCTCCTTGGTCTAGGGGGAGCATGTATGGGCTGTGGACCGGGAGGTCGTGGGTTCGATTCCCAGCTCGGGCAAAGCGAATTTTCTAATTTAATTTGCCCGGGACTGGACCCCTCAGAAGGGTTTGACGTCAGACAGGCAGCCGGTCGTAAAAACTTAGCCAAATAATTTCTGCAACATTCTTGAATAAGTGTGTTGCGCCGACGCCACATTAAAGTGGGATAAGGGCAGGTAGAAAGAAGCTAACGCTAGTTAGATTTGCTACCTACTTTGAACAAATTCTAGAATATCTGCAAAGGTGAGACTGATGACCGCGTACACAGTTTATACCTACTTTTTTGTTTTTCAGATGACTAACTGGTAAACATGTTGACTTACAACTTTTAATTACTAGTTCACGGTGCAACAGAGTTAATCGTATCGTGTCCAGTGAATTCAGTGATTGTGATTATTATTTTTCTATCGATATTTCATCATCATCAGCCATAGGACGTCCACTGCTGAACATAGGCCACCCCCAAAGATTTCCAGTTCGACCTTTGCACCACATTTGTACCACTCAAAACGATCAGTGCTATTTTTAAAGCATGTTGCATATTTGGCTCACTTTTTCTTCTCCGGGGAATCATCAATCCTAGATTTGATAAAGTAGCTTTTATTCAACTATTTGGGACTGGATTTGAGATTGGACTGTCTCGGTGGCGTGGTTGTATTTCGGTACGACTACCGTCCTGAGGTCTCGGGTTCGATCCCCGGGTATTTTCCATATCAGCTCCTAGCCTGGAATTTGTGCCTAATATGGCGATAGGATCGCTCCATATCACATCTGGGACGGAACTAAGCTCTGTGAAATTGGGTGTTCTAGTTCGCTAGTGCGCCTCTGCCCACCCCTTCGGGGATACAGGCGTAAGCTTATGTTATGTTATTATAGAAGTAGTTCGGCGGAATTGCACATCCTGCACATCCCTCATCGGCTGTGTTACGACGGAGTCATCTCCGTACGGAAATGTGGTGTCAAAGCACCATATGTGCGTATTTTCATATATACGTTGGCTTCACGCCTGTAGCCCCGAAGAGGTTGCCAGACGCGAACTAAAGAACTATAACGCTCACATTTTGCAAAACTCATTTCTGTCTTTGATATCTATCGCCACATCGGGCACAAATTCCAGCCTACTGAATAGAAAATTCCGATATAATTTTGCCCAACTTGGGATCGAATCCGAGACCTCAGGACGGAAGTCGTACTGCGCAAGCACATGCACTACGCTACCGAAGAATATATACAGTACCAGTGGTATATGCAATACACTGCTATTATAAGCGTAGCGCTGGCTCATTCTACTGAGAGTGGTTCGGACTGCGGAGACGAAAATAACAGATTCGAAACCAACTCCTACCTCAATAAGCTGGATGTCCACTTCTGGCTTACCTACGGGTGTGTTCTAATTTATCTGCCTCGGTGGCCTAGTTGTATTTCGGTATGACTACCGTCCTGAGGTCTCGGGTTCGATCCCCGGGTCGGGCGAAGTGATATTAGATTTTTCCATATCAGCCCGGAGTCTGGAATTTGTGCCCGATATGGCGATAGGCTCGCCCCCTATCACATCTGGGACGGAACTAAGCTCGGCGAAATGTGGGTGTTCTAGTTGGCTAGTGGACCTCTGCCTACCCTTTCGGGGATACGGGCGTGAGCTTATGTTATGTTATGTCTAATTTATCTATAGTTTTCACGGTTAAATAAATACATCGCACGCAAAATGATACGTATGGTCGACCCTTCTATACGGACGCGAGACTTGGACCTTAAAAAAGGATAGTAGAAAACGACTCGCAGCATTTGAAATGTGGTTGCTGCGTAGGATGTTTAGAATCCCATAGCACAGTTTTACCTCGAAGGCCAGGGTTCTTGAGATTGCCCAATGCAAACAAATATTATTAAATGTGATTGCGAAGAGGAAAGTCGCCTTTTTTGGCCATATACAAAGAGGACCTCACTACTCTTTCCACAAAACAATTTTAGAAGGTAGGATACCAGGAAGAGAGATCCCGTCCGGCAACGACGGAAGTGGTACGCCGACTTACAAGAATCGACCGCCCAGCGATATTCCGAACTAAAGTGAATCGCCAAAAACCGCAACAGATTCCACCAATTGACCTCCAAACTTGAAATAGAAGATGACACTTTCCTGACCTTTATCAGCTCAGGTTATTAAGAGTTAATTACAAATTATTGACTGCCTCGATGGCGTGGTGGTATTTCGGTACGACTACGGTTCTGAGGTCTCGGGTTCGATCCCCGGGTCGGGCAAAGTGATATTGGATTTTCCCATATCAGCCCGGAGTATAATTTGTGCACGATATGGCGATAGGCTCGCCCCCTATCACATCTGGGACGGAACTAAGCTCGGCGAAATGTGAGTGTTCTAGTTCGCTTGTGCGCCTCAGCCTACCCCTTCGGGGATACAGGCGTGAACTTATGTTATGTTATGTTTTTTTTTACAAATTACCAGATAAATGTTTTGGTAATAATTTTGTTGTTATATGAAAAAAAATATTCCTCAGATATAAATCGCCTGAGTATTAAAAAATTGGCACTTAGCGAAATATTAATGAATGAATTCGGGAATGTATAACGGTCAGTGATATTTCCAACGCATTGGATTTACAATAAGCTTACAAAGGGAAGCAATTTCATTATTTTCCGATGAACTTGATTGATTATTATGTCATTGTTATTAAAAGGGAGTACCAATCAGTTTTCATATGTCTCACGAAATACGGATCTATGTAGCGCCTTTTAGGGCTCCGAAGCCAAATGGCATAAATGGAACTTTTATAGTTTTGTCATGTCCGTCCATCTTTATGTCCGACCACGGAAACTATTGGGTACTAGAACGCTGTGATTTGTCAAAAAAAAATTATAGGACACGCAGCTTAACTATTCACAAAAACATAAGAAGCCAATTGCCAAAATGCTGTTTAAATTAAGCACCTGCGGCCTGAGAAGAAATATTTTTGGCAATCGAATTCGAATCGAGCTCGCTGCGCACTGATGACATTTGGTTAATCATCATCATCATCAGCCACAGGACATCCACTGGACATAGGCCTCTCCCAAAGATTTCCAGGTCGACCTGTTGGAAGCGGCCTGCATTCAGCGACTTCTTATGGGGCAGACGTCCTAGCCGATGGGGCAGAAAAGCTCTCGAGTAGAGACCACGTACCGGCAAGCGTAGCGTGGACGTCCACCTGCTAGATGGACAGACGACCTGATAACGTTCGAAGAAATTTGGTTAACATTTCATAGAGGTACAAACGTCGTAGACGTACATCAAGCTCGAAATGCACTCGATTGTCAAAAATATTCCTGCTCGGGCCGCGGTTAAATTCTTCAAAGACCTTTCAGGAACCTTGTTATCATATTTTGTGGTAACTTTTAGGACATGTCAATAACAAACTATTTTAGTTAAAAACGTTCGTGCAGTTGATTATCGTGCGAAACAGCACATGTTAAAACTAAACTGGTAACATATTAGCATTATGTAAGTCACTAAACTAGATTGACGAATATACAGGGACTAGACAACAAGGAAAACCGTCGTTGTTTCTTTGTTCAAATTCAAATCATCTATTCTACAAATAGAATATTTTATATCACTTTTACATTAATCACGAGTATATATTGAAATGCAAAAATTAAATTGTACATATTGGCCTATGTTCAGCAGTAGACGTCCTATGGCTGATGATGATGATGATGATGATGATTGAAATTTTAATAATGGCGTCGGCATTTCGTGGCTATCCCTGAGGAAAAATGCTGGAACAAACTCAAGGACTATCGCCTCTTTTAAAGTCCAGAAAATACATTATTAGACGTTATCATTTATTGCGGAAAACAGTGGTTGTAGTTTAAGCAAGCAAGTTTAGGGCTGCGGGTACGATTCCCTCACCGAGACACCATATAAAATAAGTATGCAAGGATTAAAGAGTGTAGTTCAAACTAAAAAAAGGAATTACCGGCGAATTTCGATCATTCAACGACTATTTATTTTGAGATGAAATTATTTTAATCTATGTTTATTATTTTATTTGCGGCGCAAATAGTTCGAACTTGATATTTTTGTGAATGAGACGGAAATTTAATACAAATAAAGCCGCGTTTCCTGCAACAATTTTTCTTTAAACAAAACACAAAAACACATACGCAAAACAATGATTTTCGCTGCCTCCTTACAGAACAATGGACCATAGATAAAAATGTGTAGCGAAACCATGTTTGTGTAGGTGTTTTGTGTAATGTTTTAAGCAGGGGACGCAACTTAACATGTTCAAAAAACATATTTATTTATTTAATGAATATGCGGCTTAGCTCCGTAATGGACCAAATTATTTTTAATTTAAAATAAAATAAACGATGTTTTGAACAATTATTTTGCATTTATATTTTTAAGTATAAATAATAAAATAATAAAAATATATAAATGTATGCATTGAAATACAGAAATAAATTATGCCTCAGCGGCGTAATTATATACCGCTGAGGTCGCGCGTTCGATATCCGGGTCGGTTTAAATTTTATTAGATTTTCTGCTCTTTTTTATTCGATTTTTGTATTATAAATCGACGCTAATGAAGCCACTATTAATATACTGTATTCTAATCTAAAGACGCCACTTTACCAAAGTTACAACTGCAATTCGTAGATTTGTCAAACTTTAAAAACAATACATTAATTTTAGGTTTAGAGACCCAGATGGTGATTACATTAATACACGAAACAAATAAGGGTCAAACCAATATTTGGACTGGTCAACGGTTCCCAATCCAGAGGTCGAACCAAAATCATAACGCGCCGCGGGAGTTATTTATATGAACCAGTATTCGATATTAAATTATAATATGTAACATAGCACACATAACATAAGCTCACGCCTGTATCCCCGAATGGGTAGGCAGAGGCGCACTAGCCAATTGGTACACCCACATTTTACCGAGCTTAGTTCCGTCCCAGATGTGATAGTGGGCGATCCTATCGCCATATCGGGCACAAATTCCAGACTCCGAGCTGATATGGAAAAATCCAATAGCGCTTTGCCCGACCCGGGGATCGAACCCGACACTTCAGGACAGTAGTCGTACCGAAATACAACCACGCCACCGAGGCAGTCAGTCAGTGTAAGTTATTTGAGGAAATTATTTTAGTGATAATACTAAAAATGGTCAATTAGCTATAAAATAAAAAAGATAGAGACGAACGGATATTAAATCGTTTTGTTTTTCCTATTTATGGAACGATTAGCATCCCCTAAAACTTAAAAAATACATTGAAGGATAAGCCTTCCATTACATTAATATCTCGGCCACCGGTGGCCGAGCCGCCCGACACTATTTTGGGATATAACCCTCACATATTGTAGTGATATTTTTTTAAATAAAAGTTTGTTATATTTTTAATATTTAGTATGATTACTAGTAGCACCGAAATATCGGTCTCAATATTCCCGCGGGACTAGTGGGATGAATTTGTCTCACTAGTCCCGTCGCTGGACTACTCGAAGGGAAAGTTGGGACACACAGGATTAATTTTTTTTAATCTTAAAAAGACTCCCACTGCACGGATATATTTTATTGTTTTAACTCACGGGATAGTTAGAGTCGCACTTTGGTTCCTGGTCAAAAAGTTTGAGTAGCGTTGACATTGAGGTGCAACAGTGTTGCTGTTTGAAATGGATCAAATCTCTGGCGAATTGGATTGCTGACCTAAATATAAAATAGTTGGTTTTGATATCACTCTAAATAAAAACTTTCAAAAATCTGTGAAAAGTTTGACACCCTATAATTATCGCATGACAATTTTTGTTTGTATTCTTCTCTTTACATATTTGAAATAAAACGCGTAAATTATGTTTTTATTAAACATTGTTTGCAAGTTATAAAGCAGTCTTAGATTTTTAAATCATAGTTTTTTTGTCTAATTTTAAAATCTTATAAACTTAGTATACGCAGTATAGTTCTATTAGTCGCCTCCTTGGTCTAGTGGCAGCATATATGGGCTGTGGACCGGGAGGTCCTGGGTTCGATTCCCAGGTCGGGCAAAGTGAATTTTCTAATGTAATTTGCCCGGGGCTGGATCCCTCAGGGGGGGTTTGACATCAGGCAGGCAGCCGGTCGTAAAAACTAAGCCAAATTTATCTGCAACATGCTTGAAAAAGTGTGTTGCGCCGACCCCATATTAAGGTGCAGGTAGAAAGAAAATACGCAGTATAGTTCTATTATATGTTCCAATAGAGTTATTATTTGATTTTCATACACCGAGCTTAAAATTACTCGATGACAGTAGTGATAACGTTAAAAACAATATTTTACAATAATTATAAACGAAACGACAGAATTCCGACGTACTCAACGTTTGCGATTCAATTAAATCATTGAAAATGCATTTATATTGTCTTTTGTCACACCATATTTTTATCCTTCGATAACATAAGCTCACGCCTGTGTCCCCGAAGGGGTAGGCAGAGGCTCTAGCGAACTAGAATACCGTCATTTCGCCGAGCTTAGTTCCGTCCCAGATGTGATGGGGGCGAGCCTATCGCTATATCGGGCACAAATTCCAGACTTCGGGCTGATATGGAAAAATTCAATATCACTTTGCCCGACCCGGGGATCGAACCCGAGACCTCAGCACTGTAGTAGTACCGAAATACCACCAAGCCACCAAGGCAGTCGTGCATCAAAGTAATTATAAAAAATAAATAAAAAAAGTAACTGGTTTATTTGTGTATCTCACACGGACGCCTTAAGAAGTTTTTATGACCAAAACAATTCTAGGGAAATACTCTAACATATCAAAATAGCATATGTCCAGCAGTGAATGTCCTGTGGCTGATTATAATGTTGATGACATATCAAAACTTAAATTAATTAAAAATTCAATAATAAAAATGATACAGATGAGAAGTATGGAAAAGTAAGAGTTTTCGAGTGGTAGAGCCACGCAGTAGACAGTAACGTCTACAGCACGAATGGGCTCGATCGGTTAGATACCACTGTCTCACAGAAAACCGACGTAAAGTGGCAACTTGCTGTCGCGTTTCGTTCGGTGAGTGAGATTTCCCCATTCCCTTTTCCAATCCCTTTTCCCTCACCTTCCAATCCCTCCTTTTAGGTTGGCAACGCACCCATGATTATTTTTGTGTCTTGGCTGTTTATGGGCGGTGGAGATCACTTACCATCAGGTGACCCATCTGCTCGTTTGCCAATCTCTGCTATAAAAAAAGTAGGAACACTATTGTGAAATTACGTAACTCACACCACTTCACTTACTAAAAAATGGTACACGAAAAAATCGGTAAAACTGAAAACCACACGAAGGTTTAAATAAAACATATTCGAACTTTGATTTTTTTCTGACGCGAAACGGAAATGTAAATACCTAACACTTTTTAAACCATATTTCAATCGTGGCGGGTTTTATAAAATTCCCATTTAAGTAAATGGTCAATCTAGACAGAATTAGATACGACACTGCGCTAAATGTAATGCCGTCGGCTATTCTACATAATTACTCCCACTCTACAGCCTACTTAGCATTATAGAAATCCTGAAATCTAACTCCATAATAACCACACAAAGAGCATCACATATTTTGAAACAACAATAACCGTCCTTGCATAATGCATATTATCCGAATGCATTAAGCTCTATTTAAGTTGCATATTGCGTTATGACACTTATCTTGATGGTGTTAATTACAGCATTTACAGTATTACAATACACGATTTTATATAAATAACACTAAGGAAAAGATTTCAACGCGCTCGCCTAAGTTCTTAATTCTGTGGCGCCGAAAATTCTCAAGTTTTTTTTATTTCAGACTTTTTTATTATAATATCGAAATCGAAAATATTAACTACAAATCAGTAACCATTTATTTTGCAGCTTTCGAATATTCATACAATGAAAAATAGTTATATTGAAAATATTTCGTAAACGCGCCTTACCTTAATCAACTCGAAGACTGTTCAGACCGGAAGCTGTGAATTGTAACGAGTAGTCGCGACAAGAGAGATTAGGGCGAGGTGCTAGCCCAACGTCCGCGGATGCACTGTGGTGGTCGCGAGCGGCGCTGCCTCCGGGTCGCATCCGATCGCGCATGCACCTCCGGGGCTGTTCGTGTCCGCCCAACTGCTACAGCCTACGCATCGCACAGCTTCCTCACCCATATAAATTTCTATGACGTCACTCATAGTTTCTTAGAAATGTAGTTTTTAACCAATAGGAGGCATGGCGGTCGCCATCATTGGTATTCCTATTAGGTACAAGAATAAGATTTTTTTTAAGATTCAGTTCTAACACTAATATTGTTCGACCCTTTAGAAATATAATCTGACAGCCTCCGTAGCGCAGTGGGCGAATTGCCGGCTGTGACGCGAGAGGCCGCAAGTTCGATTTCCGCACCGAAACAAATGTTTGTACAGCCCACTGATATTTGTTTCGGGTCTGGGTATTGCAGCGGCGAAGGGTGAAAATTTTTAAAAGGGACGCCAGTGCTCATTTATTACCCTACAATCTGGAAAAGGGAAGCCGGTAGGAATGGAGTTATATAGACCCTTCGTTACTGGGGCGTTGTGAGACCGAGTCTCTCGTAGTCCCTGATTCCCACGACACAAGACTCGTATCTTAGTGTGCGGTCAGGGCTATGTATGTGACTGTTGGATGTTATTTATTATTTATTTATCACCAGTAACCAATTGACAACCTCCGTGGCGTAGCGGGCGAATAGCCAGCTGTGAAGAGTGAGGTCGCGGGTTCGATTCCCGCACCAAGACAGATGTCTGTATGGCCCACAGATATTTGTTTCGCGTCTGGGTGTTGTGAGACCATGCGTCACTCGTAGTTCCTGATACCCACGACACAAGACTCGATCTTAGTGTGGAGTCAGAACTATGTTGTGTAATTGTTGGATGTTTTTATTTATTTAATTTTGTTTAATCAGATATAAGAGTACTCGTAGTAGTACAGCTTTTCCGCCAAGTCATATTGCTACGCGGCGTAGCAACGCAGCTCGTGCGCTACGATCCGGCGCTACGTAATTACGGCGATGTAATACAAGATTCAGTTAAATATATTAAAAAGTAAGCAAGATATAAAAAAACTGATGTAAAAACCTTGCTGAAACTATACTCGTATGTGGTTTGTATTTATTAACCAAAACTACGTACCAAATACTTCATCGCTTTGATTTTAAAATTTTAGTTTTTCTTTTGTTTATATAATGCGCTTACATCGTTATTGCTATGACCTCGCATGAAAACGTTTCGAGACGAAATCGCTGAAACTCCTTCTGAAACTTTTCACAACACTTTAGATCGTGTTGAAGTTTTAATGTGGTTGATTCACGTCTAACTGTCGTAACATTGAAGTAAATTAAATTACGCATACCCAAGGCCATATTATGATTCATCCACGACCCACGGCAAAGCCAAGACACAGCATTCGTAGCGCAGTGGGCGAATAGCCGGCTGTAAAACGAATCACTACAAGTTAGATTCCTGTACCGAGACAAATGTATGTGACACCCACAGATATAATAAGAAGAAGGGGTTGACGTCAGGCAGGCAGCCAGTCGTAAAAACTTTGTCAAATGCTCTCTGCAACATGCTTGAAAAAATGTGTTGCGCCGACCCCACATGAAGATAGGATAAGGGCAAGTAGAAAGAAATAAAGTATGTTACGCGATATCTCCTCCAAATGTGGACCGATTTTCAAAATTCTTTTTGTGTTCGATACTGCTCATTCCAATGGTCGGTAATAAATTTGGTCATTATCGGATAAGTTTTGAAGTCAGTCCGTTAAGTTTTTTTGACAACCGAATTCATATTGAGCTCGATGCGCTCCTATGACATTATGTATGAAATATTAATCAAAAATCATTAGTACGCAGCTTGATACGAATTGGATTGTCCAAAATATTCCTGCTCGGGCCGCAGACGAAATTTGACACAAAGATAGGTATAGAGTAGCACATAGGCAACTTTTGAGATTTGTTAATAAATTACCATATGAACGAAGTCGCGTGCAACACCTAGTATATAATAAACATCACGTTGCTCAAATATGACGACACCGTTCACGTTTCACAAACCCTTGTTTGTTAAAAACAGATTTGTAATTAGACGAAAACCTTTACAAACTTTTTGTAAGATTTCGTATCCGCAAGAGCTTTTGCGCAAGTTTGTTTTTCTGATATTATTTTGGGAATATTTCTTCTTCTTTTAAAAATAATGGCTTCCACGCATATGCGTTGATTTAGCCAATGTCAAGGTACATAGAGCAATTATGTTTTCACAGTGACCATGAGACCCAGATGTGGATGATCTCAAGGCCCTGCTGGGATTATGGCGGTAATTCCTTCCAGTCCACTGCTCCTCAGATGACCTTAACTCGGCGAATCGACCGAACAAAGCCAGCTAACGCACCAAGCAAAACTCATCGAAGATCACCGGTTACAAATTTTCCACATTATATTATCCATCTTCACTGAAGTTTGATGCATTAAACCACAACACTTAAAACCAACAAACACAGCTCTAGAGAATAATATGAAATTATTTTAACAAGCGACGCCCACCCTGTCAGACTTCCCGTCAAAATCCTTTGGGAATATTATATTTTACACACATAACACATAAAGGCTACACATCGTGGGTAGGCAGATAACTATTTTTCTTACAACACACATAAACTGGCAATCGAGCAGATTAGTCACCTGATAGTGATCGCCACCGGGCGGTGACACAAATTGATCATTTGTGTCTTGGCATGAGTGTGTTGACAATCGACAAGGATGGGAGTAGGGATTAAGACAGGGAGGGGTAATTAGGCCACCGAAAATCTCACACACCAATCGAAACGCAACAGCGGATGATAATGCGAAGAAGAAAGACGAAAAGAAACTCAGTGCTTGTTTTTTCATCATAAAATGGCTTTCCTTTTTTTTCTCAAAAAGAAAAAAAAATTCTAATACAAAGCTTCACTATCCCAGGGATATATTTCTCACAGTTAACTATTGACGTAGTTACCATATATATTTTGTCGCGCAATCGATCTCTTTTTCACGGGGGCAGAGCTTAGAGCTACTTCGAGCAACAAATAAGACATACCCATAAATTAATTTGTGACAGACTTCCATTTCATGGAAATTTAATTCGCGTTTACATGATTTCAAAATCGTTAACATTTTTCTCAGTAAAAATGTGAAAATAATGTTAATATTACTTTCAAATCATTTTCATTTTTCAAATATACATTTTTAGGCTTCTCACAAGAAACAAACCCACAGGTTTCATTCTAATGTCTATTAAATTATAAACGATTTCCAGTAAACTTGTTGCTTTCATCTACCAGATTCTAGTATACGGACTTAATTTTAATATACCCGTGGCTCCACCATGAGTTTGATTGAGATTTCTCGCTAACGACTACGTAAAAAATAAATAATAATAAAATAAATAAATAACACCCAACAGTCACACACATAGTCCTGACCTCACACTAAGATTGGGTCTTGTGTCGTGGGAATCAGGAACTACGGGAGACTTTTAGTCTTACAACATTCAGACCTGAAACAAATATCTGTGGGCCGCATTCATATTTGTCTTGGTGCGGGGATCGAACCCCTGGCCTCTCACTGCACAGATACTAACGTCACTCAATTATTTTGCCTTTCCAGAACCTCTCCACTAACACTTAAACTTTATGGTATGGTATTAAAGTTCAAATTGACTTTTAAGTATTATTACGAATCGATTGTATGAGAGTATAGAAAAGTGTTGTTTTTGAACATTTTTAGGCATTTTTTAAAAAAATTCTCTCCGTAAGAACCATCCTCGTACTTCAAGGAATATTCTAACAAAAATAATAATTAGCGAAATCGGTTCAGCTGCTCTCGAGATTTGCGCTTAGCAACACATTCAGCGATTCATTTTTATATTATATATTAACCAAATCAGTGCGCAACAAACTCGTATACATTTAGGATTGACAGAAAATTTTCCTGCTCCGGCCGCAGAACTAGAAAACTAGGTTGGCCAAATAAAAATCTCATGGTTGATCTTCTGCTTGGGCCGCTGGCAAGAGTATAGAATATCGTAAATAATAATATAATATCGTAATATCGTGATAGAATCCGTAAGAATAGTTTTATTTCAAGAGTATGAAATATAATATATTACACTCAAATATGTTTCATGAATCTTCAACAAATGCATGTACCTGAAATTGTAACTCCTATAATGCAGTGAACATTCAAAGGCTAAAGCTATAGATAGACTTCCGATCATTTCCGCTTCCACCGACTTTATATATCCGCTTTCCAGCGTGACATGATTCAAGTGACTACGTAATATTGTAAAAGACTTAGTTAAAACGCGCCTCTTATATACACTATATTCGCTACACAACTTTACTGTATATCTCAAACTAGTTGTGTACACTTCGAGCTCCAAAGGGAGACTAACTCAATAATGATAGCTCCCGCTCTTTTATACCTTTTGCTTTAGTTAATAAAGAAATACCTTCCACAAATATTATGAATTACTTGGAGGGTAGTTTATATAAATATAATTAACATACTACCCCTCAATATCGTGTACTAAATCACAACAATTATCCGAATTCGTAACAATATATTATTATTATAAATAGAAATGTCTCTTCACGGTCTCTCTTCACTGCCTCGGTGGCGCGGTTGTATTTCGGCACGACTACCGTCCTGAGGTCTCGGGTTCGATCCCCGGGTCGGGCAAAGTGATATAGGATTTTTCCGTATCAACCCGGAGTCTGGAATTTGTGCCTGATATGGCGATAGGCTCGCCCCCTATCACATCTGGGATGGACTAAACTCGGCGAAATGTGGGTGTTCTAGTTCGCTAGTGCACCTCTGCCTACCCCTTCACCCAACAGTCACGCACCTAGTCCTGACCCCACACTAGGTATAACCTGTGTCGTGGGTATCAGAAACTATGAGAGACTTTCGGTCTCACAACACCCATACTAGAAACAAATAGTATCTGTGGAGCACACAAGCATTTGCCTCAATGCGGGAATCGGACACGCGGCCTCTCGCTTCACAACCGGCTACTCGTCAACTGCGCCACGGAGGCTGTCATAATATATCTTAAAAAGGAGTACAAAGTTTTTGCGTCACTTTTTTTTTATCTGGGCACACCAAAGTGCCTACACTGAATCTGATGGTAAGAGTAGTGTAGTAAAAAAATAGCGACCACTGACAAACAATGGGTTTATCAGTGGTCGCCAGAATCATGCTGGCCTATTTATATATACTTGTTCACACTCCGAATCCGAAGAGGGAAGAAGCAATTCGAGCGCTTGCGACAAGACAGGCTGGCCTAGATTTTTTTCTTAGTCGATAATTATAGAAACTTTTAACCTTGGGAAGCCATTTATTTTAAAAGAAGAAGACTTTCCTAAAATCTGCTTATTATTAAGAAACCGCGCAGGCAGCTCGCCAAGCGCCTTTGAATGTATGGGGTGAGGTAGCTCCATAGTCTGCACCAGTGTCGGTCATAGGTACTGCCCGCGAATAAACTTAATTAGGTCGCGAATTAACTTTATTGGGCCGCGGATTAAATTAATTGGGGCGCCGATTAAATTAATTGGGCCGCGGATTAAATTAATTGAGTCGCGAAATAATCTTATTGGTTCCCATTCTTATTGGAGCGCGAAAAATGTCTTATTCTGCCGTGGGTTACTTTTATTGGACCACGGATTTCTTTAATGAAATCGTATCTAAAACTTATTATTTCCCATATAAATCTTATTGGATTATAAGGATATTAGTGTTACATTATTATTGCACATCGGTTCATTGAATTGGTTCCCCGGCATTGTTTTGTCACACCCCCATGGAAAAGTTGTTAGGTCCACGTGTTATAGGATCGCGGATAATCTTGATTACGTCGCGAATCTAAATCGCGGGTTTTATGTTATTACCTAGTGACTCAGTATGTTACGTTACTTTTCACCGGAACGCGATCACATACAGAACTTTATACTTTGAACATGCTTTTTGTATCACGTAATAATTGCGTCATCAATCAATTTAATCCAACCGCCGACTACTTTATTACGACGTGAGTCGTTTAGGTAGCGTCCCAATTGCAAAACCTCGCAATATTCAGCGGGCTAGATACGGGCGGTGTTTCATTTGTGACAGGTTACTACATATAGGTAATAGGTATTGCATTGATTCGCAATACGATCAACATATTCTGCGTCCCTTGAAGGTGAATTAACCTTATACCAAGTTAATACCTATTATTGATTACATTTATAAATATCCAATTAAATTTATACCTAGTGCAGATTAGTTTTATAATGGTCTTCATTTTAATTTATTCTTTCGACTCCACACGTGGCCTGCCGAGAGGCAATTTGTCCTTCTAAAAGGTTTATAATTCAAATATTCGAACAAAAGACACATTTTTGTATCACCCTTTTTATAAACAATTAACTGAAATTTCTTATTGTTATAAGAGAAATCGGGTCTTCATTGTTTAAATGAACAAAGAATTCATGATGCATATTAACGTCGAGTCGTGTTTAAACGTGTTTGTCTGTTAAAATTAAGCATACTCATGGAATTTTGTACCTGTTTTTATTGTGCAATTTATATTTATTACCTCTCAACTCCACATGTGGTCTCCTTAGAGGCAATTTGTCCTTCTAAATGGCTCATAATTCCAAGATTCAAACAAAAGATTGACACATTTTTGTATCGCTCTTTTTATAAACAATCAACCGAAGTTTCTCATTGTCATAAGAGAAATCGGGTCTTTTATTTAACCGAACAAAGAATTCATAGCACATCTTAACGTTTGAGTCATGTCTATACATGTTTGTCTGGTAAAACCATTTCTTCCCCGTATAAAAGACACACCGAAATTATTTTGCACCGTATTCCAAGTTGTACTCTACACTACATAAGATCTCCAAAGTTCCTGACCAGTGAAGTGTTAAAAGAGTGACGCTGCTATAAAATGAATGTAAGTAACTATTATACATGTTTCTTATACTGTTGATATTGTTTTGTACAAAGGACATCATATATGTAATACTTAGTATTAAAATGCTTCTGTTATCTGATTACTGTATTGATTGTAATTATTTTAACATAGATTATTCCATGTTTATACTTATCTCTGAACTGTTATTTAATATACTGTTTTTTATTGTTTCAGTTCCCTGAAAACACCTTTAAGAACTTTTATTATGAAGATAATGTCGACGAACCAAGTGATGAAGAAGGAACTCTCGCTTTCAAAGTAAAAAAGGCGATAGCAAAAAGACCTCACAGCATTGACGAGTTTTTTGAAAAACCCAAGAAGAAGAAACTTACAAAAAAGTCATCGAGTGTTGGTCGATCTACGAGTGGTGGAATATCGTACATAACGTCGAACAAAGACGACAGTGCTGACGCGTCGCATCTTATCAAAATTGAAGTTTATGATGTGAACAAAATAAAAAATGTCGCACAAACGGAGCAATGGAAACACGCTGACGTGCGTGTTAAATTTTTTACAGAGAGTGAAGCCGACCGAAATTTGCAAAGTGTGAGAGACATTATATATAATATCACCAAACAATTGGCTACCCAAGAAGAGTGTAAAAAGTTTTTTATAGATACTGATAAATAAGCTAGCGTTATATTTTTATTTTAATATTCTTTCTAATCATTTTAATAGTGTATAGAGGTATAAGTATTGTTTTGTAATTAATTGATTTGTCTTTTTGCTATATGAAATCATTGTCGTATTGAAAAAGTTGTTGTAAAGAATTATAATTTTTAAGAGTCAGGATATATGTTCATCGTAATTTTAAATGTAAAGTAATTCCAAACTTTTATTAATCAATCAAAATTAACTGCACAACAAACGATTATCACCATGGATAATTTAAACTGTGATTTCTACGACTCACATCTCGTCGCCCTTCTCGACAACTTCGAATCAATGGATCTGATGTCAACATTATTCGATGCCGAACTCTACGGGCTTTGTGTGGAAACATCACAAAATCATTCTGAAACGTAAGTCAACTTGTTATTACATGTTTTAGTAGTATAAGGAGGGGATACATCTATTGAGTATTTAAAACGACAAAGACGTATCTTGATGTCATTTATTAATTTTTCGAGTAGCAATTTCTTTATAAAACTATCCAAAAATGTATCACACCCTGGATATTAATAGTTTATCCCAAAGTGATATTGCGAGTTTGAATAAAAATCTTATTTTAAAAAAATTTCATCGCTTTATACGACTTTGGTACCTACAAAATATTTTACCGGAATCAATGTTGGACGATCATGATATTATTCCATATTACACACCATGTAAAGGACATAGAACTACAAGTGTTAGTAGATTCAATGAAGATGAGATTGATGGTGTTTTACCAATGCAAGCATATTGTTCACGATGCACTTAAATAAAAAATAATAGTTAGTAAATGTAATTTATTTAAATTATTTATGATGACTGAATTATGAGATGGTAGGGTTTGATGATTTATTTGTTTCATTTTCTTATTAGATCTGAACAAAATGGAGGTACAATGAAGAGGCCAGCGCCATCGATATTAATGGAGGGTGAACCTTCAAGAAAGAGGATAAATCTTGAACTTGAAGCTCCTTTATCATCATCACCGTCAGCTAGCTCCATACAAAATGTAAGTACAGAAAACAGTGATAAAGTTCTATGTCCTGAGTGTCACATACTAGTATCGAAAAAATATATGATGAATCATTTAAAAAGTAATACACATAAAAATAATTTCATAAGAGGAGATAATGAATTCGCAAACGTTCAAGTAATTGATAGTGCGTTCGGTAATAGAATTCTTACATATAGAATAAAATCTAACGGAACTTCTGATCAAACATTTGAAACACCTGAGTTATTTTTACAAAAGACTAAAGATTTAATATATAAATTATTAGAACGATCGATCTTAGAACACTTAGTCGTGAAAGTTAATTTCATTCTTAATGCAGACTTTATACAAGAAACCAAAAATCTATGTAATAATTTTGACTTCCAGATTTCTAATTATCTTATTTGTCAAGGAGATGATAAGGATATTATTTTTCCATCTATATCTTCTGAAATAATTAAGAAAATATCAAATTTTGAAAAAAAAGGAAGCGGGTGGAGTTTAGTTAAAATTAATCACTTAGATATAAATGTTAACAGATTTAACCCATTACGTGGATCATCATATATAGACTTACCCATGGATATTAAAAGTAAGAAGGCTATAATCAATGTAAAAAATACTGATCATGAATGTTTTCGTTGGGCAGTATTATCGGGTTTGTACCCTGCCACTCATAGCTCTAATAGGGTATCATCTTGTATACTACATAAAAACAAGTTAAAATTTGGTAATTTGTCTTTTCCTATAAAAATCAATGAAATTCATAAATTTGAGAAACTAAACAATATAAGTATAAATGTTTTCGGGTTACATTATGATTCAAAGAGAAAGATTAATAATGTAGTAGGTCCATTACACTTAACAAAACATAGGAGAAATACTCATTTAAACTTATTGTACATAACTAAAGGGAGCAATGGTCATTATTGTTATATTAAAAACCTTTCGAGATTAGTATCTAAACAATTATCCACATCAGAACATGCAGTTCATATTTGTGATGGTTGTTTGTTACATTTCACATCATCCAAAAATTTACAACGCCATCAAGAAAATGATTGTTTTAACGTTTGTACAGATTTACCATCGGAAAATGATAAGAAAAGAAATTGGTTTAATGAACTAATTCCAACGAATCAAATCTCATTCAATAATTATGAACGTAAGTTAAGAGTTCCATTTGTTATATATGCTGACTTTGAAGCCTTTTTAAATCCGATACAGAGTTGTTCTAATAATCCAAATAAATCTTCAACTGCTAGTATACAAAAACATGAAATGTATAGTTTTGGTTATTATGTTAAGTGTTCGTACAATGATAATTTATCGGTGTATAGATCATATACTGGAAAAGAGTGCGCACAAAAATTTATGAAATTAATCAAAGAAGATTTAGAAAATATATGTAAAAAGAATTCATTTAACAAATCACCACTACCATTAACCAATGAAAATAAAATGAACATCAAACAAAGCAAGTCATGTTATATCTGTAACAATTATTTAAATGAAGATGTCACAATTTGTTATAATTGGCATTCTGGTGTATATGAAGGAGTCGCTCATCAACTCTGTTCCGAGAAATACAAGACACCTAATTTTGTACCCATATTTTTTCATAATTTGAGTAATTACGATGCTCATTTTATAGTGCATGGTCTCAATTTTGAGGATGGTGAAATAGAACTTATTCCAGAGAATAAGGAAAAATATATTTCTTTCTCTAAAATTTTGCATATTAATAACCGAGTTATAAAATTACGATTTCTTGATTCTTATAAATTCATGTCCAGTAGTCTTGACAAATTAGCTCAAAACTTACTACCTGAACAATTTCATGAACTTCACTTACAATATCCATCTCACGACGACTTTAAACGTTTAATACGAAAAGGTGTTTATCCATATGAGTACATGACTTCATTTGATTCGTTAAAAATAACTTCCCTTCCTACACGCAATAAATTTTATAGTTCTTTAAATGACAATAACATTTCTGAAAATGATTACAATCATGCTCAAGATGTATGGAATCACTTTAATTGTAAAAATATGGGTGATTATTCTTACCTTTACTTAAAAACTGATGTATTACTACTGGCGGACGTATTTGAAAATTTTAGGAATGTGTGTCTTAAAACTTATGCACTAGATCCTGCTCATTACTTTACAGCTCCTGGATTGAGTTGGGATGCTATGTTAATTTACACTAAAATTAATTTAGAGCTCCTAACAGATATCAATAAAATTACTTTTATTGCGAATAATATTAGGGGTGGTATATCACAATGCAGTAATAGACATGCTAAGGCTAATAATTTATTTATGACAGATTATGATTGTAATAAACCATCCTCTTTTATCATGTACCTAGATGCAAACAATCTTTATGGTTGGGCTATGTCTCAGTGTCTTCCGACTGGCAAATTTGAATGGGTAGATGTAAAAACAGACTTTAACATCCCTGATGATGCTGAACATGGTTATATTTTAGAAGTAGATTTGGAGTATCCCGAATTGTTACATGATATTCACTCAGATTTTCCCTTTTGTCCTGAAAACATATGTTTAGGAAATAGCAAACATAGAAAACTAATCCCCAATTTAAATAATAAAAAGAACTATGTTATCCATTATAGAAATCTTAAACAATGTATAAAAAATGGTCTACGATTACTTAAAGTTCACAGAATTCTTAAATTTCAACAATCTCAATGGTTAAAATGCTATATAGATTTAAACACACACATGCGTTCGTTAGCAACCTCAGACTTCGAAAAAGATTTCTTTAAACTTATGAATAATTCCGTTTTTGGTAAAACAATGGAGAATGTAATGAAAAGAGTGAATGTTAAATTAGTCAACCATTGGTTAAACATCGGGAAATCTCAAGGAGCTCAATCTTTGATAGCCAGACCTGAATTCCATAGTCTTACAATATTTTCAGAAAATTTGGTTGCTGTTCAATTAAAGAAGACAAAAGTTTTATATAATAAACCAATATACCTCGGTTTTTGTATATTGGATCTATCAAAGACATTAATGTATGAATTTCATTATGATTACATGAAATCGAAATATCGAGACAATCTCAAGTTACTCTATACGGATACTGATAGCTTAATTTATCAAATATTTACAGAAAATTTCTATAACGATATTAAAATTGATTTAGAAAAATATTTTGACACATCTGACTATCCTCCTGATAATGAATATGGAATACCATTAATTAACAAAAAGAAGTTAGGATTCTTTAAAGACGAAAATAATGGTAAGATTCTTAATGAGTTCGTAGGGCTACGTTCAAAAATGTATGCAATGGATGTACAAAATAAATGTATATGTAAAGCAAAGGGTGTTAATAAAAGTGTCACGAAAAAATTTTGTCTTTCTGATTATAAGTCTTGTTTAAATGATAATAAAACGTTTTATAGTGAAATGTTAAGATTTAAATCAATAAAACATGTTATATATACACAAAAAATTAATAAAATATCGCTATCTCATAATGATACAAAACGTTACATATTAAAAAATTCTACTGATACACTTGCATGGGGACATTACAAAATAAAGGACATTTAATTTCATCATCACTTTCTGTACAATTAAAGTATGTATTTGTTATAGTTAATAAGTTTTATAGTATAAAATAATTGATTGTAGCTGGTAAAAACAATCAATTATTTATCTTTGATAGAAATAAATTTATTATATAACGTATGTGACTCTATTTAACGGTATTAGTTTTAATTTTAACGTGATTTAACAACTGAAATATGTATACCTAGGTAATATTTAAAAAATAATTATATATAATACATCATTTTCAACAATGTGTTTTATTCATTCCAATATCATCCAAAGGATTACACGCATATATAAAATGTTCCATTTTATTCATCCTTTTACTGCCATAGTCGCAGGTCCAAGTGGTTGTGGAAAGTCTAATTTTGTGACAAACTTCATTAAATACAATAAACAGTTATGTAATAGAACTTTTAACCAAATAACTTGGTGTTTTGATGAAATGCAACCATTGTATAATTTACCGAACGTTAACTATTTTCAAGGAATACCAGATTTGAACATGTTCGATGGAAATGAAGCAAACCTTATTATCATTGATGATCTTATGAGAGAATCTGATGGTCGTATTGTCGATATATTTACTAAAGGTAGTCATCATAGAAACTTAAGCGTATTTTACATTACTCAAAATTTATTTCATCAGGGTAAAGGTCAAAGAGACATTTCTTTGAATTCAAGCTATATAATTTATTTCAAAAACCCTCGAGATAAAACTCAAATTCGTTATTTAGCACGTCAAGTTTCACCCGAAAATAGCAAATTCATCGAAGATGCATATAAAGACGCTACTAAAGAAGCACATGGATATTTGATAATAGATTTAAAACAAGATACTTTTGATATGTGTCGGATTAAATCTAAAATATTTCCTTCTGATGGTTTTTGTACAGTATATATTCCCACAAAAGAGTTTAAATACGTTAAGAACCAAGAAATACCTATCATTTACAAATGATGGATCGACGCCTCAAGACGCATAAAGATTTGTTATCCGCTCTATCTAAACTTAAATCAAAACATCAGCAAGCTCTTTTAAAAGCCTGTAGTGAAAACGAAATAAATTTTATTTGTGAGTGTATTCACAACGTTTTACAGGGAAATATAATTCTTGAAGAAAAATCAAAGAATAAACTAAAAAAGTTTAAAAATTTGTTACGTAAATTAGTACGTAAAAGTACAAATAAAATACGCAAGACTATAATAGTTCAAAAGGGTGGTGCATTTCTACCGATTATATTGGGTTCCATATTGAGTGGATTAGTAAGTGGACTGATTTAAAATGGAACACGCAAAAAAAATGCTGTTGGTTGAACCAGGTTTCATCGATAAAATAAATAAAAAAAGAAATGAAAATCCTACCTCTCGCTTAGACTCTGAAATGCAAAACATTTTGGATAGTAATATGGATGATAGAAAAAAATGTAAGTTGTACTTACAAATTTTACAAAGATACCTCCACTTTATGGAAGAAGATCGTCGACCGTTTAAGCTTCCTATAATTTCAAATAATGATTTTGATGAAACCGCGGTGGAAAATTTAAAAAGTTCAAATATAAACAATGACATCAAAAATAAAGATGTAGTTGCCGTCCAGACATTGAATAATGAAGAGAGTCAACAAGAGAGTATTTTACTTGAAAGAAACTCTCCTTATACAAAAAATCAAATTCTAAGCTTGATACCTAAATCATATTTGAAAAAAGGTGAGTTATTATTGGATTCGGTTTCATTAAGTAAAAACAAAATTTTCTGGAATGATGATGGTACAGTTATGATAGATAATGAAGTAATCCCCGATAGTAATATTGTAGATTTAGTGAATGATATGCTACGACCATTAAAAAGAAATGATCCAATAGGTTGGGAAAAATTTGCTAAAGCTTTAAAAGACTTAAAAATACCTTTAACCTATATTGGAAACCCCAAAAGACGTGAATACATTGCTCTACTTCAAAAAGATTTGGGAGAATCTCTTACAAAAAACAAGCAGATATTTTTTTCACCGAGAAGCAACGATAAGCATATTAAAAAAATAAAGAAAAAAATTGAGTGGGAAAAATGGACCCCTTATTAGAAATAAACCGCATGTACTATGATGTATCACACCCGGCTGGATATGGTAGTATTGAAAAATTATCAAAAGCAATGAAAGGTAAAATGAATAAAGAAGATATTAAGAAATGGTTACAGACCCAGGAAACATACACACTTCATAAACCAGTACAAAGAAAATTCCCTCGTAACAGATACATTTTATCTAATTTAAATGAGCTTTGGCAAGCTGATTTAAGTGATATGAGAACTTATTCTAACGATAATAAAGGTTTTAATTACATCCTTTGTGTTATTGATGTATTCAGTAAATACGCATTTGCTAGACCCATGAAGAAGAAAAATTCGGAAACAATAAAACAATGTTTTGATAGTATATTTAAAGAAGCGAATACAACTCCAACACACATACAGTCTGATAAAGGTACTGAGTTCATTTCAAAAGATGTACAGAGATATTTTAAATCAAAAAACATAAATTACTATACAACGAATAATCCTGATATTAAAGCAAGTATTGTAGAAAGATTTCAAAGAACTCTTAAAATGAAGATGTGGCGTTATTTCACGCATAAAAATACTCATAAATATATTGACGTTTTGCAGGATTTGATACACTCTTACAACCATAGTTTCCATTCTAGTATAAAAATGTGTCCTTGTGATGTCACTTTTAATAATATAATGACAGTTTGGACAAATTTATATGACAGGAAAAACAATAATAAATCATTTGAAACTATACAACCTAAGTTAAATGTTGGTGATCATGTAAGAATAACCAAATATAAACATATATTTCAAAAAGGTTATGAATCTAATTGGAGTGATGAAATATTTATAATATCTTCTATAATAGAACGAAAACCTTGGGTTGTTTACACTATTAAAGATTTAGACGGGGAAGAGGTAGTAGGAACGTTTTATGAACGGGAGTTACAAAAGGTAATTTATGACCCCACCATAGAACATAAGATAGATAAAATAATTAGCTCTCGTTACACTGGTAACAGACGAGAAGTGTTAGTTAAGTGGAAAGGTTATCCGAATAAGTTTAATAGTTGGATTTCAGCATCTAGTATAAAACAAATATGAAAAAAGATTTCTATTTAACTTTACCTAGTAATAGTTCAATGGAATATTATCCTGATAATAAAACATCAAGATTTTCAACAAAATTACCTAAACCTATAATATTGGAGGGAGAATGGTGTGTAGCAATTGTTGAATTTCAGTATCCCTGTACTATGTTTACTGTGCAAGATCATGAAAACATCGTGTACATCACAAAAATGATGATAATGCCTAATCAAGAAGAACCCTCTACAGTATCTTACCTGACATATATACCTGTCACAAACTATGATAATATTCATCATCTACTAACAGCATTGAACAGCATTAAGGAAAAAATTGAATTTAATTATGATGAATTTTCCAAGTTTGTATCGGTTTCTGTCTTGGATGAATCCATAAAATCTGTAAAATTATCACTTAAATTAAGTTTACAATTGGGGTTTGAGACAAATAAAAACCTTGTTCAAAATAATCAAGCAGCATGTCCAGCTAATTTAAATTTAGGCTTACCATCTCAACTATTCGTCTACTGTGACATAGTAGAACCACAAATTGTTGGTGATGTAATGACTCCCCTTCTAAGAATTATACCATTAGATCTACCAAACTACATCTATGGTGCAAATAAAATGCATGTTTTAACACCGCCTCATTATTTACCTATAATGCGTAGACAATTTGACACCATCGAAATAGATATAAGATCAAGCACCGGTCAAAAGATACCATTCCAATTCGGAACAGTGTGTGTTAAACTTCATTTTAAAAAAATATAATGCATTCTCAACATAATAATATTACTTGTCCTTATGAACGCTATTATTCTCATCAAGCTGGCTCTGGTATAGGAGTGGTTTATAAAGGAGCACCATACCAAAAGGGTCATGGAATTGGTAGTTTTCTGGGAGGATTATTTAGATCAGTTTTACCACTACTATCGGGTGGCGTTCGAGCCATTGGTAAAGAAGCATTAAGTGCCAGTGTAGGTCTTTTGACAGATATGGTTAGTGCACGACCCATGGAAGATTCGATTAAGGCACGTCTAAAGGAAGCTGGTTCAAATTTAAAACGGAAAGCTGATGAAAAAATAGATAGGATAAATATGTCTGGATCGGGATATATAACAAAACGAAAACGTTTGTCTGCATTCAGTCCATCATTGACTTCCAAACTGAAAGCTACCAAAAAATCAAAATTCAACTCGAAACATATCAAAGATATATTTTCTAGTTAATAAAAATGTCTTTTTTACATAGTCACTCCTGTGAATGCATTAAGTCAGAATTGGATTTGTTTGCATTACCATCTACCCAAACTAGTATTGAAAGTGGAATATGGATCCATTACAAACCGATTTCATCTCTTGCTGATGACGGTCCCATAGAATTTCAAGTGCCAGGAGCAGGTGATGACTATATAGATCTATCTCATACACTGATCCATGTAAAAGCTAAGATATTGCATCAAGATAATACTAAATTAATATCATCAACAGTTGTGGCTCCAGTTAATAACTGGTTACATTCGCTCTTCAGTCAACTTGATGTTTATTTAAATCAAAAACTTGTATCACCACCCAATAATACTTATGCCTATCGTGCTTACATTGAAAATTTGCTGAACTATGCACCAGCAGCTAAAAAGTCTCATCTTACTTGTGGTCTATGGTATGAAGATACAGCTGGAAAAATGGATTCTACTGATGAAACCAATAAGGGATTTATTAAAAGACAAGAATTGGCAAGTGAAAGTAAAGAAATAGAAATGATTGGACACTTACATGGTGATTTATTCAACCAAGAAAAATTTTTAATTAACGGTGTTGATATGTGTGTTAAATTAGTTCGTTCTAGGGAAAACTTCAATTTAATGTCTTCTTCAGTTGATACTAAATTAAAAGTATCGATTACAGATGCAACTCTGATTATTCGTAGAGCTCGAATCAATCCAACCGTGTTGCTTGCACATCAAAAAGTGTTAGCATCTACTACAGCTAAATATCCCATTACACGGGCTGAAGTTAAAGTTTTAACTATACCATCAGGTGTTCAAGGAAAAACTCTTGACAACATTTTTCTGGGACAAGTACCTAAAAGGTGTATAGTAGGATTTGTAAATAATGCTGCTTTCAATGGAAACCTAACTAAGAACCCATTTAACTTTGAAAATTATGATATCAATACATTTTGTTTATATATAGATGGCAATCAAATACCATCAAAAGCTCTACAACCATCATTTGAGAGCAATATTTATACATCGGTCTATCATACACTGTTTTCTGGTACAGGTATTCATTTTCTTAATGAAGGTAATGGGATATCCCGAGAACAATATGCTAAGGGATATTGTATGTTAGCATTCGACTTAACACCTGATTTATCAGCGAATTCTTCCAATCATTGGAATCTTATTAAACATGGAAGTGTGCGATTAGAGGTTCGTTTTGAAACAGCTTTGATTCAAACCATTAACTGTATTGTTTATGCAGAGTTTGATAATGTAATAGAAATAGATAAAAACCGTAATATTTCTGTCGACTATAGTAGTTAAGCAAGAAATGTTTGTAGATTAAGTATGAATTATTTTTATTAATTGTCTCCATGAACTGATCAATAAAAGACAAAATTAAATAATTTATTTGTTTTACTGTTATTAATCCTTGCAACCCCATAAATAGAGATACATATTTTGAAATAGATATTACTATTATAACCAATTGCTACCATTATTGATGACATTACTTCTTTGTCTTTCAACTGATAAGGATTCTGCAACAATTCCATGAAATAACATGAATACATTAGAAATACAGAACTACTTGAAGAAAATTGATTCAAGTATTGAATATAACGTGTATGCAGCCAATCGTTTACCAATATATGTTGTAAATCCCACTTACATAGTAAGTAACTTGGATACTGATAATAAACCAGGATCCCACTGGATCGCCATACATATCGATAAGAATGGTTTTGGTCAGTATTTTGATTCATATGGGCGTCCGCCTCAAGGATATCATAGAATGTTTTTAACTAGAAATTCAAGAATGTGGAATTATAATACTAATCGAATTCAAAATGACTTTACTACAGTTTGCGGGGAATACTGTATAATGTATTTATATTACAAATATCATGATGTGAGTTTGAAAGATTTTCAACAGTTATTTTGTAATGATACTATGTTAAATGATGTATTTTTATCTGATATGTTTCAATCATGTTTTAAAATAAATAAATGAACTACAAATAGAAAGTTTGTTGCATTTTTTTATTCAGTTTCAAAAATCTTATATTGCTTACATTTAAAATTACGATGAACATATATCCTGACTCTTAAAAATTATAATTCTTTACAACAACTTTTTCAATATGAATGATTTCATATAGCAAAAAGACAAATCAATTAATTACAAAACAATACTTATACCTCTATACACTATTAAAATGATTAGAAAGAATATTAAAATAAAAATATAACGCTAGCTTATTTATCAGTATCTATAAAAAACTTTTTACACTCTTCTTGGGTAGCCGATTGTTTGGTGATATTATATATAATGTCTCTCACACTTTGCAAATTTCGGTCGGCTTCACTCTCCGTAAAAAGTTTAACACGCACGTCAGCGTGTTTCCATTGTTCCGTTTGTGCGACATTTTTTATTTTGTTCACATCATAAACTTCAATTTTGATAAGATGCGACGCGTCAGCACTGTCGTCTTTGTTTGACGTTATATACGATATCCCGCCACTCGTAGATCGACCAACACTCGATGACTTTTTTGTAAGTTTCTTCTTCTTGGGTTTTTCAAAAAATTCGTCAATGCTGTTAGGTCTTTTTGCTATCGCCTTTTTTACTTTGAAAGCGAGAGTTCCTTCCTCTTGATCACTTGGTTCGTCGACATTATCTTCATAATAATAATTCTTAAAGGTGTTTTCAGAGAACTGAAACAATAAAAAACAGTATATTAAATAACAGTTTAGAGATAAGTATAAACATGGAATAATGTATGTTAAAATAATTACAATCAATACAGTAATCAGATAACAGAAGTATTTTAATACTAAGTATTACACATATGATGTCCTTTGTACAAAACAATATCAACAGTATAAGAAACATGTATAATAGTTACTTACATTCATTTTATAGCAGCGTCACCCTTTTAACACTTCACTGGTCAGGAACTTTGGAGATGTTATGTAGTGTAGAGCACAGCTTGGAATACGGTGCAAAATAATTTCGGTGTGTCTTTTATATGGGGAAGAAATGGTTATTTTACCAGACAAACACGTATAGACATGACCCAAACGTTAAGATGCGTTATGAATTCTTTGTTCGGTTAAATAAAAGACCCGATTTCTCTTATGACAATGAGAAACTTCGGTTGATTGTTTATAAAAAGAGCGATACAAAAATGTGTCAATCTTTTGTTTGAATCTTGGAATTATGAGCCATTTAGAAGGACAAATTGCCTCTAAGGAGACCACATGTGGAGTTGGGAGGTAATAAATATAAATTGCACAATAAAAACAGGTACAAAATTCCATGAGTATGCTTAATTTTAACAGACAAACACGTTTAAACACGACTCGACGTTAATATGCATCATGAATTCTTTGTTCATTTAAACAATGAAGACCCGATTTCTCTTATAACAATAAGAAACTTCAGTTAATTGTTTATAAAAAGGGTGATACAAAAATGTGTCTTTTGTTCGAATATTTGAATTATAAACCTTTTAGAAGGACAAATTGCCTCTCGGCAGGCCACGTGTGGAGTCGAAAGAATAAATTAAAATGAAGACCATTATAAAACTAATCTGCACTAGGTATAAATTTAATTGGATATTTATAAATGTAATCAATAATAGGTATTAACTTGATATAAGGTTAATTCACCTTCAAGGGACGCAGAATATGTTGATCGTATTGCGAATCAATGCAATACCTATTACCTATATGTAGTAACCTGTCACAAATGAAACACCGCCCGTATCTAGCGGAATATTGCGAGGTTTTGCAATTGAGACGCTCCCTAAACGACTCACGTCGTAATAAAGTAGTCGGCAGTTGGATTAAATTGATTGATGACGCAATTATTACGTGATACAAAAAGCATGTTCAAAGTATAAAGTTCTGTATGTGATCGCGTTCCGGTGAAAAGTAACGTAACATACTGAGTCACTAGGTAATAACATAAAACCCGCGATTTAGATTCGCGACGTAATCAAGATTATCCGCGATCCTATAACACGTGGACCTAACAACTTTTCCATGGGGGTGTGACAAAACAATGCCGGGGAACCAATTCAATGAACCGATGTGCAATAATAATGTAACACTAATATCCTTATAATCCAATAAGATTTATATGGGAAATAATAAGTTTTAGATACGATTTCATTAAAGAAATCCGTGGTCCAATAAAAGTAACCCACGGCAGAATAAGACATTTTTCGCGCTCCAATAAGAATGGGAACCAATAAGATTATTTCGCGACTCAATCAAGTTAATTCGCGACCTAATTAAGTTTATCCGCGGGCAGTACCTATGACCGACACTGGTGCAGACTATGGAGGTACCTCGTCCCATACATTCAAAGGTCTCCATACTTGCTCTGGGTACGGTTAATCCCTATACTACTTTCGGAAAATATTTTTTGTAGAGCTTTTAACACACACATAAAATAAGCTTACGCCTGTATCCCCGAAGGGGAAGGCAGAGGCGCATTAGCAAACTAGAACACCTACATTTCGCCTAGCTTAATTCCATCCCAGATGTGATAGGGGGCAAGCCTATCTCCATATCGAACACTAATTTCAGACTCCGGGCTGATATGGAAAAATCCAATATCACTTTGCCCGACCCGGGGATCGAACCCGAGACACAAAGACGGTATATAATGATTTCTTAAGCTTACGTGAATGTTATACATTGAAATAAAACTATTTTTATGGATTCTATCACGATTTGGTTTTAATTTTTATTCCCGACGTTTCGAAGGCTTTGCAGTCTCCGTGGTCACGGGTCAGACTGATCGTGATTGAATTTTAAAAATGTTTTTAAAATTGTGATAAAATTAAATTGTACCAATAACATACAGCCTCCGTGGCGCAGCGGGCGAGTAGCCGGTTGTGAAGCGAGAGGCCGCGGGTTCGATCCCCGCAACGAGACAAATGTTTGTGAGGCCCACAGATATTTGTTTCGGGTCTGGGTGTTGCAAGGCCGAAAGTCTGTCGTAGTTCCTGATTCCCACGACACAAGACTCGGTCGTAGTGTGGGGTCAGGAATATGTGTGTGACTTATGGGTGTATAAAAAATATATGGTACAATTTTATTTCAGTAAGGTTAAAAATTTAGCTAGAGTGAGACTTTTAACCCCACAATTTCTAACATCTAACTCACTTAGAGCGTCTTGGGGCCCAATGTCTCTACTTTATACGGATTCGGTCCTGGAAAACCAAGCATATCGCGGAAACCTAACAGCGGGTCTGAGACGTAGTGTTTAAGGTTCTTTAATAACTGAGCTTGCATACGTGATTGACTAATGGCCACTTTAATATCGATTCTCACTATTATTGATTGGCAACTCATAATATTGAAACTGGGAAACTGGGTCGCCCACGTAATATTATAGACCTATACTTATGAATAATAAAGTATTGTCATAAATTTTATGTTATTACTTGAAAGTAATTTATTTCACTGCTGGACATAGGCCTCCCCCAAAGATTTCCAGAACGACTCGTTGGAATTGCATCCAGCGACTTCCTGCGACCTTTATCAGGTCGTCGGTCCACCTTGTAGGTGGACGTTCTCTGACTGATGATGATGATGATGAACTTATTTGACAAGTTGGGCATGTAGATATATCTATCGACTGGATTATTACCGTTTATAGAACCAGCGGCCCGTGCAGGAGAATTTCTGGCAATCATGAATGTATTCTAGCTCGATGTGCGTCTATGAAAATTGTATGAGATATTAACCAAATATCATCAGTGCGCAGCGAGCTCAAATACATTTATTTATTTTTACAGCAGAGACTGGCAAGTGAACAGATGGGTCACCTGATGGTAAGTCTCCACCGCACCCAAGATACAAAAAATACATGGGTGCGTTGCCAATCTAAAAAGAGGGTAATAGGGATTGAAAAAGGGAAGGGGGGAATTCGGCCACCGGAAATCTCACTCACCGAACGAAACGCGACAGCGAGCTGCTACTTTTTATTGGTTTTCTGTGAGAGTTTCAAACCGGTTGAGCCGGCCCATTCATGCTATAGACGTAACTGTCTACAGCGTGGCTCTAACACTCTTAAAATTGCCAGAAATTTTCCTGCTAGTGCCGCTGAGGTGGCAGCTTGCGTTACATACAACTTTTGTGGGTCATACAAACATTTCGGGAATAGAATGCACACCCCCTAGCATTACAATCAACTCGCCCACTGCGCTACGGTGGTTGATAAACAAAATATTTACAACCATCGATAAACCTTCATAAAATATAGCTTTAAATCAAAGTATAACGTTTAGAAGAGCTTCCTTTCTGCTATGGTAAGAGAAAACTCAATTAGTTAGCCATGCATGTGACCGGATATAATTGACTTAACTGCACAAACTAGATTCATTCTCTACACGACTGGATAGTGGGGATTATTTTATCTTTGGTCTGAAATTGAGGTAGTAATGTTGAAGGCTAATAAAATGTAGCTGAAACCTTTCTGAGACATATGTAGAAAAGTATGTTGTGCCCACCCCATATTAAGTGGAATAAGGGCAGGTTAAAAGAAACAAAAGTTGCTTCGCACGTAAGTATAATTATTTATTTATTTATTAACACTTACATGTACATCATCATATACTTCCAACAGGTCGATCTGGAAATCTTTGTGGGAGACCTATGTTCACCAGTGGACGTCCTATGGCTGATGATGATGATGAAAATGATACATGTAGTATATAGGCGGACTTAATGCTACAAAAATTATCTCCCAGTCAACCTTCACGAGGTGAGGAAATGGAAGGGGAGGGAAAAGGGATTGGGAAAGGGAGGGGTTGAAATGGGCCACCGGAAATCTCACTCACCGAACGTAACGTAATAGCAAGCTGCCACGTTACGTCGGTATTCTGTGAGACAGTGGTATCAAACCGATCGAACCGATCCATTCGTGCTGTAGACGTAACTGTCTACGGCGTGGCTCTACCACTCAATTTTCACCAATAGTTATTCATGAGGAAGGTTTGGGTGTATAATTTTGTACTTTAACGCGAACGACCCTTTGAGATAGTAATATTAATAATCACAAGTTTAAAAACTTAACGAACCGACTTAAATTCCTATCGTAACCAAATTTATACGGGACCACCCTTGAAAGAAGCTCTATCGAACACATTAAGAATTTTGAAAATCGGTCCACATTTGGCGGAGATATCGAGTAACATACATAAAAAATATAAAATAAGGAATGTAAAGTTGATACTCTTAACGTAAAAGAATTATAATGTATTGAACATGTTTTATGTAGATTTAAATCACTAGACTGTTTTTTTAAATAGGTTTCACTTTCACTCGATTATATAAGTTCATAGTTACTACGTTCTATATTAATTTGGGGATAACGTTGTTAGTTACACATTTAAAATTATATACATATGTAAAATTGTTATGTTAATCATCATCATCATCATCATCATCATCAGCCATAGGACGTCCACTGCTGAATATAGGCCTCCCCCAAAGATTTCCAGATCGACCTGTTGGAAGCGGCCTGCATCCAGCGACTTCCTGCAACCTCTATCAGGTCGTCGGTCCACCTTGTAAATGAGTGAAATGGCAGTGGGCAGGGCACATAGCTCGTAGAACTGATAGCCGATGGGGCAGAAAAGTTCTCGAGTGAAAAAAAGTGAGACCACGTACCGGCAAGCGCAGCGTAGGACGTTATGTTAATGTATGTCTGTAATTGTTTGTTTTCCCGAAATAAATAAAAAAAAATACAGACGAATTGAGGACCTTCTCCTTTTTGGAAGTCGGTCAATAAAGTAAACACGTTTGTTTATTTCTTAAATTCTACGCATTGTACAGTCGAGTGAGTACAAAAGATAAAATGTAATAACATTTTGTCGAAGGCTTATATTCATTGATTCTCTTTGTTATCGATAATGCTGTCTGGACGGTGGAGGATTAGATATCACCTGACTATAATACTCGTAGCTTTCTGCATACAAAGGCCTCAACTTTCCCACATTCAATAGGCTATTACGCACCAGCTATTGGCGAAGGATTGTATTTTTAAAGGGAAGCCCATCAGTTTCTATTTTATAAATAGAGTCACGCCTGTATCCCCGTAGGCGTAGGTAGAAGGAAACTAGTGAATTAGAACATACATTTTCACAGTACTCATTTCCGTCCCAGTCCCAAATATGATGGGGGGAGGTTTTTGCCTTATATAACTCCAGACTAGGCTCTCTCTAGGATGATACCGTGTAGAAAAACCTAATATCACTTTGCTCAACTCGGGGATCGAACCCGGGACCTCAGGACGCTACCGTACCGCGCACGCAATACAACTATGTAACCAACCAACTTGATCTAGTGGCAGCATATTTATGAACTGTGGACCAGAAGGTCCTGGGTTAAATTCCCAGCCAGATCAAAGCTAGTTTTCTAATTTGTTTTTACCGGGACTGAATCCCCCAAGGCGGATTGACGTCAGTTAGACATCCGGTCGTAACAATTAAACCAATTCATTTCCGCAACATGCTTGAAAAAATGTGTTGCGCCAACCTTACATTAAGGAGGGATAAGGGCAGGTAGAAAGAAAGAAATCAATAAATAATAAAAATAACGTAGTGTACCAATGGGCTGTATTATCATTTATAGCGATCTCTTTCAGACAACATTAGGATAGATTCGTTGCGTTGATTTCCTTAAAGGAAAAAATACGTGGAGGGGTTGAGTGGTAGATCCACGCTGTAGAAAGTAATGTCTACAGCACAAATGGGCTGGTTTGATATCACTGTGTCAAAGAAACCGACGTAAAGTGGCAGCTCGTTGTTGCGTTTCATTTGGTGAGTGAAATTTCCGGTGGCTCAATTCCCCCCTCACTTTCCCAATCCCTATTCCCTTCAATTTTGGCAATGCACCCATGATACATTTGTGTGTTGGGTGTCTATGGGCGGTGGAGATTACTTACCATCAGGTGACCCATCTGCTCGTTTGCCACTCGCTACTATAAAAAAACTTGATGTATCTATTCTCACGATAATTGTACTTTGTGCTATTACATTACTACTAGTGTTCATAAGCTTACTTAATCTCATCAAGTGACCTACAAGAACGTTCGCGGAATCTTCTAGCTATATCAAGAATATTATGATGAGTTTAGCGTATTGCCATGGTGTCTAGTACTAAAACTCATCCCACTCGTATCCTCTATTGTAGGTGAAGCTACGAGACATATTATTATCGATCATTGACCTGTCTGAGGTTCGTCCTTCACAAATTAATCCTCAGCAAAACAATATTTAAATAGAAGTTATTTTAACGTGAACACAAAATGCATTTGATGGAATTTATGGTGCGTTCGAAGTTAAAATATCGGGATTATTTATATTATTATTAATGTCATGACGACTCATGAGTCATCGGTGATCACGTGATGTCACACAATTGTTTTCGAATAACTGTGCGCATTGACTATGCATTTCATAGAAAAGAGAGGCCAGGAGTGCTAAGATTTAAAATTCATATAGGAGCTATTGTCACCAAACACACACAAATTAACATCAATATATACCATCATCATCAGCCACGAGACGTCCACTGGTGGATATAAGCCGCCCCCATAGATCAGTCCCAGTACTTAGCCCGCTATGGAGAGAGTGTTTCTCTATGCGATCAAATCAGAAAGGAGGAGAGCTGTAAAAGAACAAATATTACTGATCTAGCCCAGCGGATTAGCAAGCTAAAGTAATAGTGGGCAGGGCACATAGCTCGTAGTACCAATAGCCGATGGGGCAGAAAAGTTCTCGAGTGGAGACCACGTACCCGTGCAGCGTTGGACGTCCACCTACAAGGTGGCGGACGACCTGATAAACGTCGCAGGAAGTCGCTGGATGCAGGCTTCCAACAGGTGAGTCTGGAAATCTTTGGGGGAGGCCTCCGACCTATGTCGAGTCGAGTTCGTACATTTGAAATATACTTTCAATCAGTAGCCCGAGCACGAAAAACTAATGTAAATGTAAATGTATTCGAGTTCGCTGCGCACTGATGACGTTTGGTTACTATTTCATACAAATTTCATAGACGCACATCGAGTTCGAATACATTTACCATTGTCAGAAATTTTCCTGCTCAAACCGCAGGTACATAAAATGTATTTTCATATAGAGGTATATTAAAAAGCATTAATGTCGTTTTGTAATGACACCGCATAGGTATAATTTATACCTAATTGAGACACGCGCGCCGCACCACTCTTTTATTCCGTCGTTCCCATTGATAAATCAATGTCGTTCGCAAATTAAACTTTTGACAGAACGCACTTGTGACGACACCACAGCGCGCTCTGCACTAATGAATGAATCCTGAATCACGATAGCGAAATGTGCGCTCTACATAATGGTATATGCAACCTCCAAACATCAACCGTCGGAGAATCCACGGCGCGGTGAATAGCCCAACATTCTTGACGACAAATCCCTTCTTCGGTAGCCTACAACTCTCTACTACACTTTTTCTTTCTTTCTTATCTCACCTTAATGTGGAGTCGGCGCAACACACTTTATCAAACATGTTGTAGAAAGGAGTTGTCATAGTTTTTACGACCAGCTGCCTGCCTGACGTCAACTCCCTATGAGTGATCCAGGCCCGGGAAAATTAAATTAGAAAATTCGCTTAGTCCGACCTGGGAATCGAACCCAGGAAGTCTCGGTCCACAGGCCACATATGCTGCCATTGGACCAAGGAGGCGACTCTACTACACTATATACAAAAAAAAACTTTTCAATCCAAGTATGGTTAAGTGACACTTGGTAAAAATACTCCTCCAGCCTCCGACAGCCTCCGTGGCGCAGCAGGCGAGTAGCCGACTGTGAAACGTGAGGTTGCGGGTTCGATTCCCGCACCAAGACAAATGTCTGTGTGGCCCACAGATATTTGTTTTGCGTCTGGGTGTTGTGAGACCGTGCGTCTCTAGTAGTTCCTGATACCCACGATACAAGACTCGATCTTAGTGTGGGGTCAGGACTATGTGTGTGACTGTTGGGTGTTTTATTATTATTATTTTATAATATTCCTACTCAGTTCGCTAAGTATACTATATGATTGAGCAATCGACGTTTTAAATTCGATACCTAAACAAACAAATATTTAGGAAAGCCACCTTGGTTGTTGATGTCGCTCCCCACACACACCCGTTATTACAACTATATTTAGGTCAACACAATTCGGTTTGCACATTGAATACGCATTTCTGGGCCCTAATTTACAATAACCATTAAACGTGTAACGCGGTGGCGTCACGTAAACTTAATGATAATATCTAGTGTGTTTTAACATAACATAACATAAGCTGTATCCCTGAAGGCGTAGAGAGAGTGTGTTTTAATTATGATATTATATTAAAAATATTGAGGTAAGGCCTATGCCCAGCAGTTGACGTCCTGTGGCTGATGATGATGATAATTAGAGTTAGACAAATACATATATCATTGAAACTACTTTTCTTCACGAACAAAAATGGGACATAAATGTTAGGCTATTTACTCTAGTAAAAGTCTTTATTATACCTCTAAATTCAACTGCTATTGCGTAGTTTAATGCCATAGCTCTAAAGTTAGGAAATACTATAAACGATACGCGATTCATGCACTCTAGTTATTTTGCATAACTTAGGCTCACGCCTGTATCCCCGTAGGGGTACGACTCACTAGCGATTTAAAACACTCGCAGTTAATAGAAGCCGAGCCTATTTATTCACATACTATTCGGAAAAACTAGGATCACCTCCTTGGTCCAGTGCAGTTCATATTGGCTGTGGAACAGGAAAAGCGGATTTTCTAATATCGTTTGCCTGGGACTGAACCCCCCTAGTTGACGTCAGGTAGGCAGCCGGTCGTAAAAACTAAGCCAAATCCTTTCTGCAACATGCTTGTGAAGGTCTGTTATGCCGACTCCATATTGGGGTGGGATAAGGGCAGGCAGAAAAAAGACTATTCCGGAAACTTTTCTTACTACTGTACTATCTTTTCTGTACTTTCGTACATACTATAATTATCTTTCCGATCACCAGCTCGCACCAGTGTATTTCATTGACGTAATGAAGTGCGTTACATGCACGTTTTAAACTTAATAGAGAATCAGGCTCCTAGAACACACGCGTCGCGACCCGCGTCGAACAAGCGCGACGGGACGTGTAGGATGCAACCAATTACGCGACGCGGACGCCCTCGCAGAAATTGAGTGTTTTTCAATAAAGGTAAAACTGGGAGTTTTGTCGATAAAAGCATAAAGCCGCAGGATATTGAGTGGAGTTTTAATTATAGTTCATTTATTGGCTTGCGAAGGCAGACGAGCAGATGACCCGGCTAATGGAAATGGTTACCGTCGCGTCGCCTATGGACCGCGACAACGCCAAAGATAACCAAGCCGATACATACTGTAGAAATGTAAACATTTATGAATTTTTGTCCCACAAAACCCGGAACCAAGACGCGGAATTGAACCTGTGGTCGTTTGTTTGACAACCGGCTAATGGACGGAGTATATCACAGCTTGTTGCTCGTCCGTTCTCACAGAGGTTATCATTACGTAATTAGGAATAATCCTTAACGCCAATCCTCGAACCCGGAACTAAAACAAAACAAAAGGGTTGGCACGCGCATCCGCCTCCACCTGACCCGTCGCAAAAAAACGTTGATAAAATAGAAATTAAATTGACAGTGGCGGCGATCGTCGATAAAGCAACGAGTTACGTAAGTGGTCGTGCTTTCTTCCGTGAGCCGCTTCTCGCTCACTCCTTTGTGCCGAGCGGGACGGACGCCGGCACAGCTAGGGCTGTCAATACATATTAATATGTGTATATACAATAATTAAAACCTTTTTCGTCAACTATAACGTTTTTTAATTTTTTGGTATCTACATAAGCTCACGCCTGTATCCCCGAAGGGGTAGGCAGAGGCGCACTAGCGAACTAGAACACCCACATTTCGCCGAGCTTATTTCCGTCCCAGATGTGATAGGGGGCGAGCCTATCGCCATATCGGGCACAAATTCCAGACTCCGGGCTGATATGGAAAAATCCAATATCACTTTGCCCGACCCGGGGATCGAACCTGAGACCTCAGAACCATAGTCGTACCGAAATACCACCACGCCACCGAGGCAGTCAAGTTTTTGGTATCTTATCCCGTATGATCTTACATCATGTCTCTATCGATATATATCTATCTATAGTTTATCGCGTAATTCCGCTCAACCTCAATTCCTATCTATCTGTCTCTCTCACACATATAAGGCTCTCTCTTTCAAACATTCTTCCTCTTATGTTCTTACCAAATTATTTCTCTTTTTCACTGAGAATGGGGTCCGCGCAACACACTTTTTAAGCATCTTGCAGAAAAGCTTTAGCATTAGATTTTTCTACCACTTGTCAATCGTTAGCCACCTTTAGGGGATCCAATCCCGAGCTAATCGTATCAGGACAACCAAGGCCAAGGTCGCGATATTCATTTACGGCCGGTTTCAATAAACGATCTCAGTTTAGAGTGCAGATAGATCGCTATTAAGAACCAATCAAATCACGTCATTTGACGGAGTCATGTTTAAACTGTGTTCTTATTGGCTAATTTTTGTAATCTATCTGCACATTCGATCTGAGATTGGTTATTGAAACCGGCTGTTAAATGACACATTATATCTTAGCCGTCATTCGCACGAGAAATTTTTCAACGTCCATTAAAAGAGCGTCTTAACATATCTGTATAAATGAGGTATGAATATAATAAGACATGAATATGAATATGAAGAATGATTTATTTGAAAATCTAATTCTATTATACTTATTGATTTCCGAATGTATTTTAATACGACTGTAATGTGTAATTTGGTGTGTACTGTATATAGTGTAGTATGTGTAACTTCACTGGATTCAGCAGCCTCCGTGGCGCAGCGGGCGAGTAGCCGGCTATGAAGCGAGAGGCCGCGAGTTTGATTCCTGCACCGAGACAAATGTTTGTATGGCCTACAGAAATTTGTTTCGGGTCTGGGTGTTGTGAGACCGCGCGTCTCCCGTAGTTCCTGATACTCACGACACAAAACTCGAGCTTAGTGTGGGGTCAGGACTATGTGTGTGACTGTTGGGTGTTATTTATTTATTTATTATTTTATTCAATGCTCGTAGTTTTATGCAAACAAGGTACCTAGAGTTAGACTAGTATACAATGTTGCAATCTACATTGGATGACGTCACGGGTCGTGACTCGTGATCAATACGCGAACATTTTGAATTACATTTCTCGGTAATTCTTTAACTAAATACATACATATGCTAACCCTATATGCCCTAACGGGTAGGCTTATGCGAATAAATAACCCACAATTCAATAAACTAAATATAATTACTTCTTTCTACCTGCCCTAACACACCTTAATGTGGGGTAAGCGCAATACACTTTCTAAGCATGTTGCAAACTAAATATTATTACTAAAGTGTGAAAATTAATATTTTTTAATTGTATTTTTTAATAGCTTAATCAGTATAACCGGGAGAAGTGGAAGCATTTAAGTAGGAAGGCGGACCCTGGCAGAAGGCCGGGATAACGCCAGGCAGAAAAAATAAAGATAGAATCTTAATCAGTATTTAATTTATTACTGCAAGGTGACTGCACTGCCCGTGTTAACTGTAGCGGGCCGAGTATGGGTCCGATTCTTGATACCCGATTCGAATTTGACTTCGATTCTACTTCATTTACCACCGAATGTTCACACACTTAAGGTGGCCTTATGTCGTTTAAGGCCGCCTTATCTGTCAAAATTGTATGGCAAAAATCAATATAAGAAGCCGTTAAAGTTGAGCAGCGTTTGACCATTCGGGCGTTAATGACTTAAAATTCCACCCAAATAGAGTTAAAAAATTCACGTCATGTTAAAAATCACCAAATTACAAGTTCTCTAATCTAATGCAGAATTAGCGCACTTTTCAACTCGATTTCGGTGAAATTTTAAGTCAATAAATGAAATCTCAAATTCGATTCGAGTATCAAGAGTAAGGAGACTGGAATATTTTTTACAATCTAATTCGTGTCAAAAATATTCCGACTAGGGTCATAGATCTACAAAATATATTGCCAAAAGCCGCCAGAATTATACTAGTCAGTGAAACAAAGGGGATAGTAATAAAAAAGTATATAAATGATTGCCTGCAGACCCTTTAATCAACTCCTTCATAAGGTTGTCTGGAAGAGATCGCTTTAAGCGATAAGACCGCCTATTGTAACATTTTATAGTTAAGGTTTATCTTGTTTAAATGGTTAACTATTAAGGTGTTCAATAAAGAGATAACTATCTATCTATCTAACGCCGGCTTCTAATAAACAATCTCAGTTCGAATGTGCAGATAGATAACAAAAATTAGCCAATAAGAACACAGTTTGAACATGACTCCGTCAAATGAGTTGATTTGATTGGTTCATAATCGCAATCTATCTGCGCTCTAAACTGAGATCGTTTATTGAAACCGGCCGAAGTTGTAGAGGTCAACTGTAGACGATTTGCCAAGAGTATGAAAGGGCCGGCTCGACCGGATTGTTCCCAATATCCGATAGAAAACGGACGTGAAGTGACACTTTACTATTGTGTTGTGGTGTATGAGCATACTGGAAGCCCAGATATTTCCTCTCCGTCGTTCTCAATCTGTATTCCTTTCCTTTTCACAGTAGACAGCTGCTTGTCTGTGCTAATATCTATTGGTCACGGTAACTATTTACATTTGCGTCACGAGCAGGAATATTTATCGCCCACTTCCACGAAAGAAGGAGGTCCTCAATACGTTTTTTTTATGTATGTTACTCGATGTCTCCGCCAAATGCGTCCGTTTTTAAAAATTCTTTTGGTGTTCGATAGAGCTTATTTCTAGGGTGGCCCCATATAAATTTGGTCACGATCGGTAAATTGGGTCAGTTAAGTCTTTAAACTTGTAATTATGACAATCAAATTCGTCGATACGAATTTGAGATCGATACAACGCTACGCACTGATGACATTTGGTTAATATTTCATATAATATGCGCATGAAGCTCGATTCGAATTCGATTATCAAAAATATTCCTGCTTCCTGAATTTTGGCACTAGTTTCGATTTAGACTACGATTTGGTTTCATGTATTGATTTAAAATTCCACCGAAATCGAGGGGAAAAAAGTGCCCTAATGTCGCATTCGTTTTGAGAATTTGTCATTTGGTAGTTTTTAACGTGATCGTGATGATGATCGAACGTGATGAACCGAATCGTAATCGCAATCGAATTCAGTGTCAAAAGTTACCGTACTGCTCGGGTCGCTGCTGGTTTGAGTAAGAAAAATAAAAAAATATAAGCACACAGATTCAAGAATCTCCATCGTTGTCGTCGGCATTTTTTTAGGTTAAGTATAATATAATTTATGGATATTTGTAATCTGTACTAGCAGTATGTTTATAATAATAATAATAAATAACACCCAACAGTCACACACATAGACTTGACCCCACACTAAGATCGAGTCTTGTGTCGTGGGTATCACGCACTACGAGAGACGCACGCTCTCACAACACCCAGACCTGAAACAAATATCTGTAGAGCACACAGGACATTTGCCTCGGTGCGGGAATCAAACCCGCGACCTCACGTTTCACAACCGGCTATTCGCCGGCTTCGCCACGGAGGCTGTCAATGATTACCCTCTTGAAGTCACGGATTCGATCCGTGGGGTGAATTATGTGATATTGATTTATTTTCCAATGTCGACCCGGAGTCTAGAATTTGCTCCAGATATTGCGATTGGCTCGCCCTTATCACATCTGGGACGTATCTCGGCGAGATGTGGATAGTATGGTTTTCTAATTAACCTTTTCTATACCCTCGCGGATACAGGCTTGAGCATAAAGTGTATCCATAGTTTATATGCTTTCGAAAATTCTAGATAAACTTTAAGGAAAACTTGTCAACCCTACCGTTTTTCCAAAGCAATGATTGCAGTTCAACAAACTGCGCAAGAGCCGATCGTTGAACCTGCACTAACGGATAGGCCGTCTCTCTCCCACCCGCCGAGCTGTCTCGCGACGTCCCTTTCGCGCAGACTCTGTGATCATCCATCGCGGGTATTGTTCGAGACCATCTCGCGCAGAAGATGCACAGCGCGCGATGTACTTCCATCTAAGCTAACTTGAGGTGAGAAGGTGGTTACCTTTCTTATATTGAACGTGTATAGCAAATATTTATGCGTTTTTATTGCGAATGGTCATGTGGAGCGTGGAAGTGTTTTTTCGATTGAGAGACTCGCACGCGATCGCTTACGCAGTTACGCACGTAATACCGCGGATTTGTACATAAGCTCTCGCCAGTATCCCCGAAAGGGTAGGCAGGACTATGGAGTGCACTTATATTGGGTATTCGAGAGAGGTGGTCAATAACAGCTATTACTCCACGAGCGAGAATGAATCAAAGCGGAATGAAGACGAAAGACATAAATGTAACTTTTTTAAAACTGTATTTAACCAAAAACATTAAAATCGCGTACCTAGAAAGGGATTTTGCGATATACATTATTATAATAATAATAATATTAGCCCTGTAATATTACTGTCCCACTGCTGGGTACAGGCCTCCTGTACCAATGAGAGAGGTTAGGCCTTAGACTACCACGCTGGTCCAATGCGAGTTGGTAGACTTCACATACCTTCGAAATTCTTGTAGAGAAATTCTCGGGTATGCAGGTATCCTCACGATGTTTTCCTTCGCCGTTATAGCAAGCGATATTTCACAAAAAATTATACCTCTATACATCGATATACTTTCCAATTAAATAAAATATTCATAGGCTCGCCCCCTATCACATCTGGAACGGAACTAAGCTCGGCAAAATGTGGGTTAGTTCGCTAGTGTACCTCTGCCTACCCCTTTGGCGATACAGGCGAGAGCTTATGTTATGTTATATTCAAAACTTACTTACATACGTGTCGCATGGCTAACAGAAGTTACGGTTTATTATACTAACTGGCGCGCATGATCCCACTACTGAGAAAAATACGACGGATTTCCCAGCAAAATCAAAATCTACCTCTACAGTCAACTCGCTACTCAATAGTCAAGACTAATGGTGAAACGCCACTCAACTTTAACGGCTTTTTACATTGATTTTCACCATACAATTTTGACAGTTAAGGCGGCCTTAAACGACATAAGGCGACCTTAACTGTATGAACATTCGGCGGTAAGGCTGAGTTCTGTAGAGCTAACTTCGACTAAGTCTAAGTCAAAGTAACGAACTTACGTCCGAATGGTTAAACGCTGCTCAACTTTAACGGTTTCTTATATTGATTTTCACCATACAATTTTGACAGTTAAGGCGGCCTTAAACGATATAAGGCGACCTTAACTGTATGAACATTCGGCGGTAAGGCTGAGTTCTGTAGAGCTAACTTCGACTAAGTCTAAGTCAAAGTAACGAACTAACGCCCGAATGGTCAAACGCTGCTCAACTTTAACGGTTTCTTATATTGATTTTCGCCATACAATTTTGACAGATAAGGCGGCCTTAAAAGACATAAGGCCACCTTAAGTGTATGAACATTCGGCAGTTAGTGACAATATTGACTTAGTCCGAGTCATTTAAAAAAAATCTTTGCTTAGTTTGTCTGTCAGTCTGTTTTTCTTCTAAAAAACGAGTCTGACTAATTCAAATTTTGATTTAACAATTCCAAATCCTCACTGAGTTCGTTACTTTGAGTAAGACTTAGTCGAAGTTCGCTCTATAGATCCCAGCCTTAGATGTCACAACTACAATTCATTTCTTAAATGTGACTCGACTTACCAGAATTAGTGTCATGAGTTACATAAGTAAATCCGGTTTTGTTCGTGTAATTGAAGTGGTAGTGAATGGTAAGTACTGCGCCTAGTTATGTGTACAACATTATGGCCAGCTGTTATTCGGGGCTCGGCTCCTATGATACGCCTTTCCCGGGATAAAAATATTAATGACCATTACAGTGTAGACTTTGACTGCCTCGGTGACGTGGTGGTATTTCGGTATGACTACGGTTCTGAGGTCTCGGACTCGATCCCCGGGTCGGGCAAAGTGATATTGGATTTTTCCATATCAGCCCGGAGTCTGGAATTTGTGCCCGATATGGCGATAAGCTCGCCCCCTGGGACGGAACTAAGCTCGGCGAAATGTGGGTGTTCTAGTTCGCTAGTGCGCCTCTGCCTACCCCTTCGGGGATACAGGCGTGAGCTTATGTTATGTTATGTTACAGTGTATATTTCTAAGTGATATTATTTTCCAAAGAGTTCCAGAGATTTGTATGTTAAAACAAAATCTTGTATTAGGGCGACTTCCAATACTATTACTAATCTAGAGTTAGGTACATCTCGTTTTATCCCACAGCTCACACCTATCTTTAAATCAAGATTTCGGACAAATAGAGATTTATCGCGGATCTACAAATAGCCCTTGTGAGAAACATGGGTAGTTAATTTTAGTATAGATATTGATTGGGGTAACATATCTGGACGTTATATGACATTGAAATTGGCGAAGACCTATTACTTTTTTATCCAAGTACACAGCATTACACCTTATAGCAAGCATTGAGCAGTTCAAAATCGACAAACAATGAGTTTATCCATAGTCACCAGAATCATGCCGGCCTATTTATGCTTCTTCATACTCCGAATACGGAAGCAAATCCAAGAGCTTGCGACAAAATAAGCGGATAAAAAACATAAAACATAAGCTCACGCCTGTATCCCCGAAGGGAGGCAGAGACGCACTAGCGATCTAGAACACCCACATTTCGCCAAGCTTAGTTCCGTCCCAGATGTGATAGGGGGCGAGCCTATCGTCATACCGGGCACAAATTCCAGACTCCGGGCAGATAAAAAAAAACAAATATAAATAAAAATGCAAACATACATTAACTGCTAATTGCTATATATACATGGTCATTTTCATCCCGTAAAACATGCACTTTGTTGCTTTATTAACCGTCTAAACCTTGGGATGCAAAAGTTTTTCTGGCGTCCTGAAAAGGAGTTAAAAAGTTTGCTTATAACGCGAGAGGAACGGCGGACGCTTAGCTAACTAAAATTAGAAGCGCGTTACTACATCCAATACCGAGAAGCAGTTATAGAGCCTCTGACAAAACCTCTTGGATCGCAACTGACGGAACCAAATTAACAGGATTTAATTAACGTGCATCGAATTAGCTCTGAACCTGGTTTGCTTTGACACCGATTGGTATGTAATGCGTGACTTCACGGATGCTAGCTATCCTGCCAGTTACAATACTGGAGGCCAATTAGTGAGACGTACTATATTGTTACTATATGTTGTACATGTACGAAGTGTCAATCGGTCCGTAATAACTACTGTTTTGTTTCTACGTCATAATTGGGTACATGACTATTTTTTTATTATTTTTATATGAAAAGGTCATATAAAAATAAATAAAATAAATAAATAAAAATGTTTATTGGTCACGTAGGCACATCAAATGCACTTATGACAGGTCACAAGAAGGTCTAGATATATTTATATAATAATAATCATGTTACAACACTATCAATTTAAAAAACAAGCAGGCAGGTATGGACACAAATCAAGGATGGGGCTTAGATAAATGGTTGTGATTTGTAGGAAAGGGAACGAACGGGATATGGCAGGAATGTTAGCAGGGAATTGACGGGAAAATAAAATAGGAAGCTTGTAGGATTTGACTGGAAATGTGAGTAAGGAAAATCACGCCGTGGACTATAAGGCCCTATCCTAGCTAACCTACCAGCCTTTCTCTAGCTACCTACGGATGACGACCCGAAGAAGAAAGACGGAAAGAAACTCCGGGCTTTTCTTTTTCATCATCAATTGACTTTCCATATAAAACATAGCACAGAAACTTGAAATATTCCCAAAAAGGAAAGGGATAGCAAGATATCCCTACTATGCCTCCATTCTTATTCATTGCAGAATTTAAAATTACTGCCTCATTATTCAACCAATTTCGATGCAGTTTTTACAGAAGGGTTTTATTGGCTATTACATATAAAAATGTATATAAAATCAAACATCGTCAAGTATCTAATTATTGTCGATCACACTCATCATCACGCCCTTAAATATATAATACCTCTATTTTTAAGATGACTTTAAACAGTACAAAATTTTTTTTTTTCGACTATTCATGATATTAATTTGGGTTTGTTTTTAGTTGTGACACTTCAGCGGCTTGAGCAAGAAAATTTCTAACAACCGTAAATGTATTTCAGCTCGATGCGCGTCTTTTAAATTTGTATGAAATATTAACCAAATGTCATCAGAGCGCAGCGAACTCGAATACATTTACATTTACATTAGTTTTTCGTGCTCGGGCTACTGAAGACGATGCTATTTTTCGGTTTCGCCACTATTTTATTTACTGCATTTCATTGTAGATTCCACAAGAGGCGCTGGCTTATCAAATTAGTGGAGAAAACGATAGCTATCATATTTTTCGATAACTGCCAAATCTCATACTAACCGTACTGTACACTTTGCTTAGTACACTTTACTTTTGTCAAAACAATCTAGTACTAGGTATATTTTTAAATAGAACTCTGACGAATTTGTATTCACGTGTCCTAAACATATCTCTGTTTCATACACACAATAATGGTGTCCAAAAGGCATAATATAAAATTAATAGAATTCAATAATATAACATAACATATCATAAGCTCACGCCTGTATCCCCGAAGGGGTACGCTGAGGCGCACTAGAGAACTAGAACACCCACATTTGGCCGAGCTTAGTTCCGTCCCAGATGTGATAGGGGGCGAGCCTATCGCCATATCGGGCACAAATTCCAGACTCTGGGCTGATATGGAAAAATCCAATATCACTTTGCCCGACCAGGGAATCGAACCCGAGACTTCAGAACCGTAGTCGTACCGAAATACTACCACGCCACCGAGGCAGTCAGATATTATTATAAATATTATTATTTATAAAAGTATACTCCAAGTAAAAGATGACAGAAATAAAATATTAATATTATAATCTTTTAAAATATTATTGGTCTGAAAATTTTTACAATTTAATCTGCATTGCGGGCGGAAAAGCAAACTGAATCGAGAGTGCAATTTCGTTCCTTTTTTATTTCCGCTTCGTAATGTTTAGGGGCAGAGCCTTCGCACCTCGTCTACTTATTGCATTTTCATCTTTTCCATTTCAATTTTTCATTTCCATTTATTTATGACATCAAAGGAAAATAGTTTTGTAGGTCAGCGCGAAATGTACTTTCAAACATACTCGAGTTAATGTCATGAATTTACTTCTAAATAAATTATTTAAATTATCTGTTAAAAAACATCTTATTAGGGGTTATTATTCGATTAGTGAATTAATAAACGACAAATTTATTTAGTTAGTAACACAATAATTATAACATGAGGTTCATAAGTGTTACCTAGTGACCTATAATGTTTAAATGAAATAAATAAAAAATACTTTCACGAACGTAGTTTGAGGACATAGGCAGTTATTTTTACTAATGTTATCAGCGGCCTGAGCAGGAAAATTTCTGACAACCGTAAATGTATTCGAACACGATGCGCGTCTATGAAATTTGTATGAAATATTAACCAAACGTCATCAGTGCGCAGCGAACTCGAATACATTTACATTTACATTAGTTTTTCGTGCTTGGGCTACTGTTATGGATTTTTTTAATAGTCTTAAGAGGCAGACTAGCAGGCAGTCTACCTGTAGCTCAACCATGATTTTGTTGCACGTATTTACGCGAGCGAGGACGTAAAATATTTGTATGGAAAACATCAGTGCCCCGCGTAACCCCTAGAGGCGCTCGGATGTTTGTCATACAACTATTTTACGGAGTCGCTAGCGAGCAATGTCAAAAAAGCTCATGGTTGGCTACTGATGATAAGTGGTGACCGCATAAACGTCGACAATGGACGAACAAGGTGGACTTTTTGGAAATAGCTTTTTTACCAAACGAGAAATAACCACGCGGACGAAGCTACAAATAAAAGCTACTTGAATTAAAAAAACACACTATTGACAGGCGACTAAACTTGGTTCCACGGAAGCGACTCTGTGACTTTTCAGTAATGAGCACGTGATAACTAGGTCACAGGTGTCTAGTTAACATGATGGACACTTACAATGTAGCGCGGGTTGGTCTTAACAATAATTACTAAGAACAAAATAAAGCTAATAAGCACTAATAGGTGGAAACGAAAAACAAAGAAAGCTGACCCTACCACCATATGGGATAAATAGCTTGGAAGAGAGAGAGAGAGAGACAGGTGCCCATCGCGTACTTTATTTAATCATAGAATAGCAATAATTTAGTATATCCATAGTGTAGTATATCTTCAACTTAGGACTATTTGCAGCGCCGCGATATATCTCTATTTATGCCAAATCTTAGTAATAGCGCTGAGAAGGACGTAGATAACGCTTTATATTTTTTTAATTGGAGGGGGGATAAATAGGGCATAGAAGCAAAATTTAGTAGGCCATATTTAAATAACCCCAACAGTCACACAATATTTGTGACCCCACGGAACGATACCGTATTATGTCGTGTATATCACAAACGATGATTATTGGTTACGCAACACCCAGACCGGAATCAATTGTGGATCACACAAACAACAGTCCCGGTGCGGGAATCGAACCGGCTGCGTCTTGCTTCTCAGCAGACTGCCGATACTGCGCCACGCATGCTGGTTAAAAGCTGTACACCACACCCAGTACCAGTTTTTGACAGTTTTCACTTCTCGACGTTAGTTTTTATTTTCACCATATATTTGACTGCCTCGGTGGTGTGGTGGTATTTCGGTACGACTACGGTTCTGAGGTCTCGGCTTCGATCCCCGGGTCGGGCAAAGTGATATTGGATTTTTCCATATCAGCCCAGAGTCTGGAATTTGTGCCCGATATGGCTTTAGGTTCGCCCCCTATCACATCTGGGACGGAACTAAGCTCGGTGAAATGTTGGTGTTCTAGTTCGATAGTGCGCCTCTGCGTACCCCTTCGGGGATACAGGCGTGAGCTTATGTTATGTTATGTTATATTTGACTATTAGTGCCACTTGCGGAAACTCACACGAACTAAAAAAACACTATCGTAACTGTAAAAACCTCGTAAGTACTAGGGTTACTGACTATTTTCTAGAGCCGGATCGTTTGTAATCACTTGGCGTGTAATCGTTTCGCAACGGTTTACGTGAAATGTTGAAATTCTGGCGACAACCGGCTAACTTGCCCTTTGTCAGGTCCGCCTCAGTTACGACGTCACAATTTTATATAATCACAAGTTTGAAAACTTAACAAACCGACTTCAAATCCGATCGTGGCCAAATTTATATGGGACCACTCTTGAAATAAGCTCTATCGAACACAAAAAGAATTTTGAAAATCGCTCCACATTTGGCGGAGATATCGCGTAACATACATAAAAACTCACGAATTGAGAACCTCCTCTTTTTTGGAAGTCGGTCGAAAATAATTTGTAATACTTTAACAGCCTTGTATTATTACCGTCCCACTGCTGGGTACGGGTCTTCTCTACTTATAGGACCTTACTTAGAAGAACAGTTTAACTGAGCAAATGGTAAAGAGTAGTCTTTCCCTTTTATTTTCAAACAATGTGACACAAAAGCCTGACTATTCTTAGCCATTTGCTCAACTGAACTGTGTTTATAAGTAAGGCCCATATTGTTTGACTATCATTCTTTTTTACCTGAGTACGTCTGAAGGAGGGTATTGTAAGGAACCCTCATCCCATCCTAATGTAGGTCACACATAGTTTTGCTGGCTGGCTGAAAACCGATTATCTCCGATATCGAATTATACATAAGAAAATACCTACGAATTATGAACCTACTCTTTTGAGACAGCACATAAAGAAAAGGCTTCAAATTGAAGATCAGTCGATCGGGAAGCGCATTAAACCAATTAATGGAGTTGGAAATGGGACACCGAGCATCGACGCCTTCATATTCATACAGTGACGATAGCCGAGAATGAATATGCTAATTATTTTACAACGTTTTGCATAAATTAACCAGTTTCAACAAGTAATCACAAAGATTTTTATTAGAGACCATGTCGCCTGTGAGTAGGTAGGTATTTTATCAAGGGTTTTTTTTTCCAGATTTTTAACCGGGAAATAATTCAAATTCAAACAAAGCTTCAAAATTATCCATCAGTAACAGTAACCTGAGAATCAAAAAGAGTGAATGCGAATTTTGGCCTTAAGTGGTGACTTGAATGAATTATTAGATAGAAGTTGTAGTTTGCTATTGTTTCATACAATGACAGATTTGGGAGGTCAAATTGCTCCCTCGATTCGGATAGGCAAGAAAAAAATATGTCATCTCTACTTAATACGTAGGGAAGGCACCCTAAAAATATTATGAAAAAAATATTTTACCGTTTTCTCAGCATGATTGATAATAATTACATATACTCATACTAAATTACATCTCCCTAGAACTAAGTATCTGAGATAAACCGCGGTCAGCCAGACAGACAAACAGACGACCGGATATGGCGAAACTATAAGGGTTCCTTATTTGCCATTTGTCTTCGGAACCCTAAAAAAGAAGACGGAGTACGCACATCGTTTTAAAACTCAGTTTAAAATGTAAACTCACTTTCAATTTTCATTACAAATTGACAATTATAATCTGGTTAAATGGCGGCAGTTCGGTGCATCGTTGCAACTCGGATGTATTTATCAAAGGCTTGCGGCCGGCATAACGTTCACGGTCAGCGACCTTAGCCTCCCCCTCCCCGCCCCCTTCCGCGGCATCATCCCGCAAAACCGCGGAGCTACGGCTCGACTGCAGAGTGCAGGCCATTATGGGATCTGCAATAACTTCCGACACAACTAATTGTATCTATAAATATTGACTTCAGAGAATGTTGGAATAATAGATGACTGAGCGGAACTTTCCACGATATTATCTTAGTAAACTAAACTTAAATGTATAGCTTTGAGAGACCTTTGACTTTATAGAGTGTTCCAGAAAGTTGGTACTAATAACAATTCCACATGCAGGGAGAACGATTTAAAGCATAACGGTGATATTAAAAAAAAATGTTCAGTTATTAAGCATAAGGATTTTAAAATGATAATATGATCTGTATAATCGTTGCAATTATTATGAGAACAGCTCCAATAGGCCAGAAAAATTTTTTTCGTCACAAACTCAATTGTGCATTATTAAAAAAATATGAGACTTACGAATTTTAAACTTTACCGCAATTTTTTTTATAAATAAGACCCAACTGTCACATACATAGTCCTGGCCCCACACTAAGATTGAGTCTTGTGTCGTGGATATCAGGAACTACGAGAGACTTTCGGTCTCACAACACCCAGACCGGAAACAAACATCTGTGGGTAACAAATATTTGTCCCGGTGCGGGGATCGAACCCGCGGCCTCTCGCTTCACAGCCAGCTGCTCGTCCGCTGCGCTACGGAGGCTTCAAAAATTGCCAGCCATTTTCCCTTTTAGTGTATTTATTATTATTGATACTACCTTTTTACAACACACTGTATAGGGGCAGCACTGACTACCCTGACAATTTGCTAATAAATTAAATAAAATATCATCATCAGAAACCTATTTTCAAAATAGTAGCGCCTAGTTAATATGTAAGTTTTTTATCGATCCTAATCTGAATTCCGTAGGGGTAGATAATAGGTTTTCACTTGCCACGAATATTACGATTATTTTTTGAGTGGTAACTGCTGTAGACAGTCACGTCTACAGCACGAATGGGCTGGCTCTACCGCTTTGATACCACTGTCTCAGAGAAAACTGACGTGTGAAAAAGTGGTAGTCGTGAAGTCGCGTTTCGTTCGGTGCGTGAGATCTCCGGTGGCCCAATTCCCCCCTCCTTTTCCCAATACCTATTTCCCTCCTTTTAGGTTGACAACGCACCCATTTTCGCGTCTTGCGAGCCTATGGGAGGTGGGGATCACTTACCACCAGGTGACCCATCTGCTCATTTTCCAGTATCTACTATAAAAAAAACACTTTTTGCCTCGTTTAGAACTGAAAGGAATAAATAAAATTACACACGAGTAACGCCAACGGAAGTGAGCTCATGGAATCGTGTGAGCAATATCGCACATCCGCCTCATATAAGTGTGGATTTTCTTTACTGTTTAATTACTTGTGTATCTATGTTGAAAAAATTGCCTGAAAATATATGGATTATATATAGCCCGCTTCCAACAGGTCGATCTGGAAATCTTAAGCTATGGAAGCCTATGTCCAGCAGTGGACGTCCTGTGGCTGATGATGACGATGATGGTGGTGATATGAATTCAAATCCCAGACTGAGCAAACAATTTATTTATTGATTATTTAGAAAATGTGGGTGTTCTAGTTCGCTAGTGCGCCTCTGCCTACCCCTTCGGGGATACAGGCGTGAGCTTATGTTATGTTATGTTTATTATTTAGATACATTATTTAAATTCCGTCAAAAATTTTACTCTACCGGCAGTTCGAAAGGCTGATTCGCCAGGGAAGAACGGGCACGAAAAACGTTGCTCCTTGTGAGAAAAAAGTAATAATAAGCAGCAGATATTATTAAACAAACAACCAATCATAAAAAATATTTCATTAAATTAGATTAGAGCAGCTAATCTACAACAAGCTTGCCTCAATGTAAAATAAAACCAATAATACGTACTATTTCCATTACTGAGCGACTCCCACAAGCACGGCGAATGAACAGTAAACTAAACGAATGAATACAAATAGCAAAAGTAACCACAAGTTTTAAAACTTAACTGACCGACTTCCAATTTACCGATCGTGACCAAATTTATATGGGACCACCCTTGAAATAAGCTCTATTGAACACAAAAAGGATTTTGAAAATCGGTCCACATTTGGCGGAGATGTCGAGTAACATACATAAAAAAAATACAGACGAATTGAGGACCTCCTCCTTTTGTGGAAGTCGATAAAACTCTGGGCAGACCAGTCCCTACAAGCAGCACTCGTTCACGAATATGACGCACATGCCAGCCATCGGCCTTCTCAACCATGTTGCAGGGAAGTAACCGAGCCGGCACACTACGCCGCCACAAGCATGGACTTTTGAGCGAGCATGATTACGGATTACAACAGAAAGAGACCTTCATAATATCACGCCATTGATACGAAAGCCATAAAACAATCACGGTTTGTATTTGTGTTCTTTTTGATAATATAACACAAATTGGCCGGGTGCCGATTATGGCGATAGGCCTTCCGCCTATTACACGTACGGAAATAAGTTCTGCGAGATGTGAACACGAGTGCCCAAGTTATACCTTTGCCCACCCCTACCGGGATAGCGGCATGAACTTACGTGAAAGTGATTTCTGAAAAAAATGTTTGTGTGCAGTTGACACGTAACGCCCTACTTTAGGAAACTAAATTTCGAGAAAAACGATTCTCTGACTCAATCAACTGAGTTCGTCAGTCCACGTCAATCCGCGTCAGTCCATCAATCCGTTGGATGAATCCCACATTATTCTTATTATCATTTTGACAGCCTCCGTGGCGCAGTGGGCGAGTAGCCGGCTGTGAAGCGAGAGGCCGCGGGTTCGATTCCCGCACCGAGACAAATGTTTGTATGGCCTACAGATATTTGTTTCGGGTCTGGGTGTTATGAAACCGAAAGTCTCTCGTAGTTCCTGACACCCACGACACAAGACTCGATCTTAGTGTGGGGTCAGGACTATGTATGTGACTGTTGGGTGTTATTTATTTATTATATCCTATATACTTTCTGCGTTTGTCTCTTTGGTGCATTTCCATTTCACTGTGACGCATTTCCTATTTGAAATCATAACTCTTATAAAGAAGTTTCTCTTCAAAAAATATTTTGATGAATTCGCAAATATTTAAAAAATTAGTTCAGTTTTATAGAACACGATTCGTCATTGCTAGGTTAACGAGGGGTTGCGCCTTCAAAATCTCACTGACAAGAAACGAACATCTCACGTGTTGCAAAACTGGTCGGTTAACGAACCCTGCTTCTCAAAATCTTGTACACAAAACATAGCAAGGGCTCATTGTTTGCTTTGTAACAGTTCCAAAAAACAAGTCTGTCAAAACGGTAGATGTACATAAATTGGAAAGCATGATTATGTAGGGAAGGATGTTGTTAACGGACATTTTAATCTCTGCGACTGTTCAGAGACGAGGAGAGGGTGCATCTGTGTGCTTAGTGACAATTTTCCTACAAACTCGATTGTGCTAATGCTTGTCAACGTAACTGCAATTTACATTGAATAACATAGCGCTATCTGTAACTAAATGAGGTTTTGCGTTTTCTCGATAGCGATTACGTTAAATATTGGCTAATGTCTATATAGAGGTATGTAAACGAAGAAACTGACTGACTGACGTATCAGTGTACCGACGAAACTATTGGATCTATAAATGTGAAATTTTACACACGGCTTCCATTTATGACGTAGGCAAGCACTTAGAAAGGATTTTTGAAAATTCAAATTCATCAAATGGAGTGAAAATGGAAATACGATGAGACAGATTCTGACACGAGCATAGCCGCGGTCAATAGGTTTTCCGCAGTCGCTAGCGAGAAATTTGTTGAGCTACTGTTGTTATTTCTGAATCGGTATTCATTCAACACATGTTGCAGTCAACTATAACAAAAGCTCACGCCTGTATCCCCGAAGGGGTAGGCAGAGGCGTACTAGCGAACTAGAACACCCACATTTCGCCGAGCTTAGTACGGTCCCAGATGTGATAGCGGGCGAGCCTATCGTCATATCGGGCACAAATTCCAGACTCCGGCTGATATGGAAAAATCCAATATCAGTTTGCCCGACCCGAGACCTCAGAATCGTAGTCGTACCGAGATACCACCACGCCACGGAGGCAGTCAACTATAACTCTACCGAATACGTAAAAGGTGGTAAAACAACTCACATAGACACACTGATGGTAATTATTTAATATCGACTGGAGAATAGCTTCACAGTTCCACCGAATTATGTCTTTATTGTCATTTTTTTTGTTCTTTGCTTCGAAGCGTGCCAATTAAAGTTCCATTGAGAAATAAATATTGAAAGAAAGTGTTTAAGAAAAAAAATGAATTGTTTTCCAATCAGTAGATATAATAACGTAGAATATATTAATATTAGTCTGTAACAGTGTCGAGGAACGAATAACTTTCAAATGGGAAGCTGATGCTATGTTATTTTGGTATCAATTCATTTTTTATTAGCTGGACCCTTCGCCACGTCAAATTAATAAAAATAAAATATTGTAAAGCTGAGTTAAGCCGATTTCGAAAATAAATCATTATTAGAAAGCTACACTACCTCTATAGTGACATAAGTTACTTTTTACTCCGAGAAAAGTCCACATGTACTAGTGCCTCCTTGGTCTAGTGGCAGCATATATGGGCTGTGGAGCGGGAGGTCCTGGTTTCGATTCCCAGGTCGGGCAAAGCAAATTTCCTAATTTAATTTGCCCGGGGCTGGATGGAGGCGGCCGGTCATAAAAACTAAGCCGAACCTCTCTGCAACATGCTTGAAAAAGTGTGTTGCGCCGACCCCACATTAAGGTGGGATACGGGCAGGTAGAAAGAAAGAAAAGTACCCATGTACAAGGAAAATGTATTGCGGGAGTGAATACAAACAAGAATTAGTAATTCGCGTTATTTCATCGGTATATTGTGAAATAGATCGTAAATAAAATCAACAAAAATGCTTTCTTGTTTTTTTTGTTTTCTCATTTAGATAACCGATTAATAAACGTTATATAACTATTGTACAACTATTTTGTATTGTTTGTTGAGATTTAACGTCAGCTAAGATTTAATTATAAACGCTTATTCAACGTCGCGTTAACTCTTTTTATTTTAGACACTGGTGGTCTGCTTTCAGGAAATATTAACAAATAAATGTGAAAGTGAAATGCTATTTTAACTCAAAGATTCTTTAAATAAATACATCATAGTAATGCAGATAATCCTGACCATCCTCAACCTGTATGGATGTCACAATATCTACACTCAAAATATTTTTTTTGGTACTAGTATAGAACTCGAGGCCTCTAACTTCACAACTCGCCCACTAACGCCCAAATGGTCAAACGCTCCTCAACTTTAACGGCTTCTTACATTGATTTTCGCCGTACAATTATGACAGATAAGGTGGCCTTAAACGACATAAGGCGACCTTAAGTGTATGAACATTCGGCGGTAAGTGGCTGGTGGTAGGATATTCGTATCCGACCGGATGGCGACCACCGTACACATGGTGCTAAAACCTGCCATAGTGACCCACGCTCCGTGTATGGTTCGAGTTCCAGAATCAGCCAGTGTACTTCCGGTTCTCTCGAGGGGCTTGCGGCATGACTTGATGGTTGGTTGAGACGGGTATGGGGGGTATCTCTATATCTGCTTCGGTCATCCGCCTGTCTTGTCGCAAGCCCCTCGATTTGTTTCTTCCCTCTTCGGATTCGGAATGTGAAGAAGCATAAATATGATTTCATGTTGCTGACGTGATAATGGAAAATATAACTCCTCAACTACTAGGAGTTGGTGGATAATTCTTTCAATATTACACACAAATATCTGAATAGTTTTTGAAAATATATAAAATACACTATGGGTCCCTATAAAATTTGGGGGTTGCGCTCGATTTTTCTAGGATCCCATCATCAGATCCTGACTATGTGCCAATGGGACCACCTGGTAAGTATACGCTTTTAAACAAAAAAATAATTTCTCGAATCGGCCCAGGCGTCTTCAAGTAATCGGGGAACATACATAAAAAAAAACGACGAATTCCTAACCTCCTCCTTTTTTTGAAGTCAGTTAATACATAATTATGTATACCATAAGTTTACGCGAATGTTACACATTGAAAAACATAACATAACATAACATAAGCTCACGCCTGTATCCCCGAAGGGGTAGGCAGAGGCGCACTATCGAACTAAAACAACCACATTTCGCCGATCTTAGTTCCGTCCCAGATGTGATAAGGGGGCGAGCCTATCGCCATATCGGGCACAATTTCCAGACCCCGGGCTGATATGGAAAAATCCAATATCACTTTGCCCGACCCGGGGATCGTACCCGAGACCTCAGAACCGTAGTCGTACCGAAATACCACCACGCCACGGAGGCAGACATTGAAAAACAAAGCGATAGAATTCGTAGAAACAGACTTCAACAGAAAATAAACGGAATTACTAACATAATAATAATCTTACCTTACAAACAGTTTTCCAATACAAATTAACCAATCACAAAGTAAACATTTTATTTACATAAACACCGACACGTCCCACGTGCATCTAGGATCTAGGCCGACACCCATGGGAGCTATACTAAGACTGCCGCTTTGACATAGATAATAAAATATAGGCTGGATGGTGGATGCTCGCAGTTCGCACCCCTACTCGTTACTTTACCACGGTATCCAAACTCGAGCAACTTTTCGTACATAAAACATAAGATTTCGCCTGTGACCCTAAAGAGAGAGGCAGCGATGAACGAAAGAACAAGAACACTCGTTTCTCGCCGAGCTTATTTATGTCACGTTGTGTGATAGGTGACGCCATCCCACTTGGTGCAACATATTTTTCAAGAAAGTTAAGAACAATTTTACAGCCTCCGTGGCGCAGCGGGCGAGTAGCCGTCTGTGAAGCGAGAGGCCGAGGGTTCGATTCCCGCATCGAGACAAATTTTTGTATAACCTACAGATATTCGTTTCGGGTGTATGGGGTCAGGACTATGTGTGTAACTGAGTTTGGGTGTTGTGAGACCTAAAGTCTTTCATAGTTCCTTATACCCACGACACAAGACTCGTATCTTAGGTGTTATGTATTTATTTACTTTGGCTAAGTTTTTATGACCGACGTCACCCAACTGAGCACAAATTCCGTCTGCGAGCTATTCATGTGTGGTTTTTCAATTGAAAAACTCGATGTAATCTGTGGTTAGTCGGATGCACTTTCGAGACATAATTTCGAATATAAAGCAGCGTATGGGAAGAAATTCACACCGAATTTAACGTCCGTATGAACGCGTAACGCGGTCGTGTCTTGTGAATGAAATTCGTAACTATGGGAAAGGATTCCTGATACCATTATTTACGCCAGTATTTACGCGCTTCTTATCTTTAAAACTATTTTCATTGCGTCACATTGTTTGAAAATGAAAGGGACAAACTATGTAATTTAAAAAAAACATTGATTCTTACAGATGGTAACAGACAAAATCAACCCACGCAGCACGCTAAATCAAAAATAGGTAACAGACAGACATTCACTATATACACTATGCTACACTACACTGGTGCTTACATCGACTTTATTTCCACCTGTCCATCATCATCATCATTTTATTTTATTTTATTTATTTCAATTAGCACTACCACATCATACATATTAATCATAAAAGAAAAGAACAAAACTTAAATAATACAATCAATTCAGATATGTATGACAATTATGGCGTACCTAACATTTGCCGCAAATGTGCTCGAAAATAGAAAATTGCGCGTCAAATATACCACAAGACTAGTCGCATGGGAACAACCAGCCATGCAATGTACTTGCTGCTCTATACAGTTATAAAAGTAAAAAGAATCTTAATTTTTTTTTTATCATCAGCTATAGGACGTCCACTGCTGGACATAGGCCTCCTCCAAAGATTTCCAGATCGACCTGTTGGAAGCGGCCCGCATCCAGCGACTTCCTGCGACCTTTATCAGGTCGTCGGTCCAACTTGTACCTGCCCTTATCCCACCTTAATGTGGGGTCGGCGCAACACACTTTTTCAAGCATGTTGCAGAGAAGATGTGGCTTAGTTTTTACGACCGTCCGCTTGCTGACGTCAACCCCCTTTGAAGGATCCAGTCCCGGGCAAATTAAATTAGAAAATTTGCTTTGCCTGACCTGGGAATCGAATCTAGGACCTCCCGATCGACAACCCATGCTGCCACTAGACCAAGGAGACTTACTGCTTACATCGACTATTAAGCGTAAATTATAGTAATAATACACCTCCTCTTACCACCCTGCTTTAAACAGTTCTGTTATTCCGGGTAGGCAATGCGAACTGTTAGTTCCCTCTCACTCGCTTCTCACTCGAACATCCATCTTTGTACTGCACGATCAAAACACGCAATGTAATGATCAACAATACCTATTGCACAACGTATGTATAACGGTGCTTATGCTAGTGGTAATAGGAAGCTGGACGCTTGTTCCTAGAATTCGCAGAGTATTGTGTCCGGACTCCAAGCTATACGTCGATACAGATCAATTAGAGTAAATACGCCGCACATACATTGTATATAGGGTGGATCCAGATCCAGAGTCTCCAGTACAGGAAGTTTAAAACTCGTATCTGAATACTGTATTAAATTGTTAATTTAGATTAATTAAATTAATTCATTTGTGAGAACTGTGTAGCAAAAATTTTGTTTCATTTAATAAATACTTATTTACACTTTTTTATCCAGGCACGACAAAGCAACTCATCTTGCCTCACGCCTGTATTCCCAAAGGGATAGGCAGAGGTGAACTAGAGAAGTAGATCACCTACATTTCACCGAGCTCATTTCCGTCCCAGAAGTAATAGGAGCTAGGATATGGCCATATCGGACACAAACAGACACCGAGCTGTTACTGGATAGAAAAACCCAAAATCACTGCCCCACCCGGGCATCTGACAGACACCTCAAGACAGTAGTATCGCAATACAATTCCGCCACCGAGGCAGTTCATTTAATATATTGGAGAAATAATTATCGTTCAACTCAATTAATTTCAGGTAGAGCTGAGTTTCTCAAGCCGTAGGACTCAACCCCCTCAAACACATTGATCGACGTCATGCATGCACCCTTAACGGTACACGTGGGGGGCTTACGAAAGATTTTATTTAATTGCCTAGGTGGGCAAACGATGGGATTCAGCAATACTATAGGCACAGCCAAGCCGTCGCCTTGAAGCTGAATTTCAATGGTTCTTTTTAAGTGTGTCGCAAGCATGATTGATGTCATCTGCCGGTACTACAAGCCGGTAAGGGGAACAGAAGAACCCTTCGCGACTTCAATTAGTGTAATTAGATTCCGCGGATATACACGACTAAAATGTGCGACGAGCGCCTAGAGATATATGACGCTGTCGCGAGTCGCGGTCGGCTGTCACATAAGCTGAGATCTATAGAGCGAACTTCGACTAAGTCTAAGTCAAAGTAACGAACTCAGTGAGGATTTTGACTTAGTCCGAGTCATTTTTTACAAGAAAATCTTTGCTTAGTCTGTCTGGCTGTATGTTTTTTTTGTAAAAAAATACTCGGACTAAGTCAAAGTTTGATTTAAAAATTCCAAATCCTCACCGAGTTCGTTACTTTGACTTAGACTTAGTCGAAGTTCGCTCTATAGATCTCAGCCTAAGATCCGAATGCTATCTTAACGTATATTAGAGACACTACCGGCGACACCACAGACTTAATAATGTAATTCTTAAGCCGGGTCTCCTGCACTAGCTTTTAGCTTTTGAGTGGTAGAGCCACGCTGTAGACAGTAACGTCTACAGCACGAATGGGCCGGCTCGACCGGTTGGATACCACTGTCTCACAGGAAACCTACGTAAAGTGGCAGCTTGCTGTCGCGTTTCGTTCGGAGACGTTCGTTTCGGTGAGATTTCCGGTGGCACATTCCCTCCCCCCTTTCCCAATCCCTCCCCTTCCATGTCCTCTTTTTAGGTTGGCAACGCACCCATGATTCCTATTGTGTCTTGGGTGTCTATGGGCGGTGGAGATCACTTACCATCAGGTGACCCGTCTGTTCGTTTGCCAGTCTCTGCTATAAAAAAAAACTAGCTTTCTCGAAACAACACACCAGAAACACATACGCTAAATAACGATTATAGCTGTCACTTGCTCGTAGAACAATGGACCATAGATTAAAAATGTTTTGTGTAATATTTTAGTGCAGGAGACCCCGAAGTATAGACACAATCACAAGTTTAAAAACTTAACGGACCGACTTCAAAACTTATCCGATCGTGACCAAATTGATATGGGACCACCCTTCGAATAAGCTCTATTGAACACAAAAATAATTTTGAAAATCGGTCCATATTTGGCGGAGATATCGCGTAACATACATAAAAAATACACGCGCAATAAGGACCTTCTCCTTTCTGGAAGTCGATAAAACAGACAGAACTGCGTCACTGGGGGACATTCTGACGCGGCAAGAAGTGTACAGAAATAAATACAATCAAACAATGACTTGCATCGATCGTACTTGCAATGCCGGACTGAAAAGTGACTTTTTCAACGGATATGAACTTTCACTGGGAAGTGCATTCAGTGATGTTGCAACGTTCACAGTATATCATCGAGTGACGTAACCAAATACAACGCAAAAAGCAGTTAATATTCAAAAAGCTCATAAATTAAGTGTTGTTTGTCACATGACTGTCCGTCTGGTTATGAGCTAATAAAATCCTCTTTTCGACCGATTTCCCAAAAAGGAGGAGGTGCTCAATTCGTCGTTTTTTATGTATGTTACGCGATATCTCCGCCAAATGTGGACCGATTTTCAAAATTCTTTTTGTGTTCGATAGAGCTTATTTCAAGGTCCGATATAAATTTGGTCACGATAGGTAAATTGAAACTCGGTCAGTTAAGTTTTTAAACTGTGTATAACAACGGAATACCCAGCTAAGGACTTGATTGGTCTCCACATGAAATAAATCGACGAAAGACACTCTAATTTAAAATAGGAACAAAAACTTGTATATTGATAGAACCACCATCATCAGCTTCAGGACATCCACTGCTGGACATAAGCCTCCACCAGATCTAAAAAATCTTTTGGGGAGGCCTTTCGATCGAATAATATTTGTTGAATTGGCATTACGTAAAGGCCTAAAATAGTCAATGATAAATTCAGGACTTGTCCACACAATGCTCAGGTTCTTCTGTATTGTTGTCAGACTATTTTTTCTTATCCTTCACGCTTTTAAGTTACGTACCAACAATGATATTAAAAATACAATATGTACCAATGAGACGCCCAAGTCAGCTATTAATTGTGTCACAATGATCGTTAAATGACATTGTAACCGACGTCGATCGCCGAAAAGCGTTCTCGTGCATTTCAAATATCGATGATTTCAAAGTTAAAGTTTATATTTGGATGACTTTTAACATGAGTAATCTCGCTGTCTTAAAAGGGATAGACAGAGGCGAAGTAGAGAAAATACAACAACAACATCTCGCCGAGCTTACTTCAGTCCCAGATGTGATCTATCACATCATTCACGTCACGCTTTTTGGCGCCTCTATCACCTTCCTCGGCGAACCTATCGCCATATTGAGAATAAATAGACTCAGTGCATATGGTGTGCAGAGTTGGCCCTTGTTATTGTCCTTACCTTAAAGTAATAAAAGTCGGAGGATCATCACAATATTAGATAGATCTAAGGAGCGTCCGTAATAATTAACTTGAGCATTTCGCACGCTTTTGAAAATCTCTGGACTTCATGACACAAGACGATTAGTAACGATCAATATAACAATACAATATAAGCTCACGCCTGTATCCCCGAAGGGACAGGCAGAGGTGCACTAGCGAACTGGAACACCCACATTTCGCAGAGCTTATTTCCATCCTAGATGTGATAAGCGGCGAGCTTATCGGCCTATCGAGCGCAAATTCCTGACTACGGGTTGATACAGAATTAAAAAAAAACATAATATCGCTTTACCCGACCCTGATACTGAATCCATTTTGAATAAAGAATGTATAAAGATGAAAATTAATAAAAAATAATAAAACGCTCAGCATAAATAATTTCAATATGATTTTTCATATATTCTAAGTTCTAAATAATGTTAATTATAACAATAATAATGCATAATAAAAGTAGTTTTTTTTAATATCTTTTCTAGATTTCTGAATGAAAATGAAAAGCGAATTTTAATTTCATATCCGTAACGGAGAAAAATAAGTAAGTACTTAATTTTCATTTCTCGTGTGAAGGGCAGATCTGGCACTCCCATTTCCAAACAATTGCATATAATTATGTCACATATAAACCACGTCGCGTTATATAAGCGGATATGGTTGACGCGTCAAAAATTTTCAGTTTTCGTTGATTTCACGATCGTATAAAATTATCATAATTTGTTTTTGTGGAAAATAGTTGCCAACCGCCATTGAAATTTAAATGAAAACAATATTTATGTATGTGTTTGTTAAATGTATGACTGGACGAACCTTGTTTGGGGTGCGTCTGTTTGTCCTTGTAGTAGATGGGGTAGGGGTCAGCGGTCAGGCGGGCCGTGGGGCGCACGCACGGGGCGGCTCGTCCGCTCCAGACGTCCATGTTGGGCTCATGACCAGCGCAAAGGCGTGCGTGCGGCGCGAGCGTCGGGCGCATACTGCCCGCCGCCGGCGCCCGCTCGCTCCGAGCTTTCTGCGGCGCCCGCGCTGCCTACTGCCTCCACAACCTAGGCAACCCCCCCCCCGCGCCGCCACCCGCACACCTTACACGAACCAGTGAGAGTTACCAAAGTCGATGGTTTTTGTACCTTATTTAGGATGTTTTGTTTTTACGGTACTTTGAACTCTATGGTAGAACGCTAGACTCTACATTCGATTGTTTTGTGATAAAACTCTTGTAATCATATTTTATAAGCGGTAGAGCCGTGCTGCAGATAATTTATAAAGAGTTGGAATGGACCGGCTCGACCGGATTGATACCACTGTCACAGGAAACTGACCTGAAGTACAGTTGCTGTATTTCGTACTGTAAATTGGATATCCAAAAGCCCAAAAACCCTTGCTCCTTCCAATTTTCTTTCAAATAACCGACAGCCATGGATGGTGGTGACCACTTACCATCAGTAGGGGAGTCTACTCGTCTGCCTTCCTAAGACAATTTTCTTTTTCTTATCACGGAGGTGTCGTTATAACAGACTCTATATGGAGTTCAGAAAGTTAAAAGAAAATTCGCCTTAGTTATATAAACAGTCTTAAGTTTTACGTCAACACCCTGAAGCATCCAGCTCAGATAATTTTTTGACAGAAAAACTGTGTTGCTCGAACTGGGATTTGAAGCCAGGACTTCCGAATTCACATAACACATTCACAGCCACAAAATTCGAACCCGACAACCCTTGGCAAGCTAATAAAAAGTATAAAGAAATCGTGAAATATTATAGAAGTATTACATCGATATAATATGAAGTATTACTTCAAAGAGGTAAAAGCAAAAGCTCTACATTTTGAACATTAATCGACGGACTTCCAAAAAGAAGGTGGTCCTCAATTCGTCTGTTTTTTATGTATGTAACGCGATATCTCCGCCAAATGAGGACCGATTTTCAAAATTCTTTTTGTGTTCCATAGAGCTAATTTCAAGGGTGGTCCCATATAAATTTGGTTACGATCCGATTTGAAGTCGTTTCGTTAAGTTTTTAAACTTGTGATTATTTTCATACAATGTTTATAGTAATAATTTAGTGAGTGAGTCGCCTCCTTGGTCAATTGCAGCATACATGGGCTATGCAGGGAGGTCGTGGGTTCGTTTCCCAAGTCGGGCAACACGAATTTTCACATTTAATTTGCCCGGGTCTGAATCCCTCAGAGGGAGTTGACGTCAGGCAGGCAGCCGGTCGTAAAAACTTAGCCAAATCCTTCCTGCAGCATGCTTGAAAAATGTATTGCGCCGAACCCACAATAAGGTGGGATAAGGGCAGGTAGAAAGAAAGATTGCGTAGTGACATGACTTTTTGTTTAGTCACTGGATTATTGACGTGAAACTTTTCAGCATTACTGAAATATCAACCTTTCCTGAACACAAACTGATTACCGATACAGTAAGAACATAATTTAGAATATATATTATCATGTCGGGTGTTTTGAATATATTTCGTTTATGTAGATTGCCTGCTTCTCTTTCGTATGCGTTACATAATCAAATATTACTTGTATAGAAAAATAACAGTTTTTTGTGTGTATGCTTCTATTTATGTAAAATAAATGTTAAACTTGATTTAAATACACTGCCTCGGTGGCGTAGTTGTATTTCGGTGCGACTTCCGTCCTGAGGTCTAGGGTTCGGTTCCCAGGTCGGGCAAAGTGATATTGGGTTTTTCAATGCACTATCAGGAGTCTGGAATTTGTGCCTGTCAAGTGGCTGTCAATGTGTTATGTGAATATAACAGGCTCAGTCTCTATCACATATGGAATGGAAATAAGCTCGGCGAAATGTGGGTGTTCAAGGTCACTGCCTTAGCTTACCCCTTCGGGGATACAGGCGTGATCTTATGTATGTAAGACTTAAATACAAGATTATTTTTAATGTCTTTTAGATTTAAAGAGATAGCAAGTAATAAACACTACATGACGTGATCGAATAAAATCAATCGCTAGAATAACTTTGAAATATCGCGCTGGAACTGAACTGCGAGCTCATGACGTCATGTATGTTTTAACCAAGTGTCATGAGTACGCATCGAGCTTTAATCGAATAATAATTAAAGCTCGATTCTTTAACCATTCATGCTCAGGATGCTGATTCGAATTAGACATGGAGGGTTACCACCACCTCTTATAGCAGTATTATTATAGTCTTACTACGTTTTTTTCTACGGGAATCGGAACAAGCAAGATTGTAATAATATTGCTATAAGAGGTGGTGGTAACCGCCGTGCATACTTATAACTTATTAAGATAAATTATTTGGAATTATCGCGAGCGTATAAATCATCATAGAAAAGAGAAAATGCAATGAACTAAAACGCATGTACCGCGCATCATTCATCAATATTTGTCTTCTGAGGATAACTAAAAGAATAATAACTCTAAGGCCCAGTAGCCCGAGCACGAAAAACTAATGTAAATGTAAATGTATTCGAGTTCGCTGCGCACTGATGACGTTTGGTTAATATTTCATACAAATTTCATAGACGCGCATCGAGTTCGAATACATTTACGGTTGTCAGAAAATTTCCTGCTCAGGCCGCAGTAAGTACTCATATATCATTAGTAAGCTACTGATACAAAACAGTGACAAAAAGCCAAAACGCTATCTATGTATATATTCTGTACTTTAGCTGCCACGAGCCCAGTGAGGCATTTATCAGCTGGTTAAAATAAGAATAGTTTACGAGTTAAAGGTAAACTTACAACACGTGAATAGTGTAACACGAGCGGCGTGTTTATATACCTCCTGGTATTATGGCTCCCACTAGCAAATCATAATTATTACTAGAAAGTGTTAGCTGAGTAATTAACTTTGAATCCAAAACTTTAATTATCAAACTTCTAACATAATGATTTCTTAGGTTTACGTGAATGTTATTCATTGAAATTAAACTATTTTTACGGATTATATCACGATTTGGTTTTAATTTTTATGCCCGACGTTTCGAAAGCTTTGCAGCCTTCGTGGTCACGGGTCAGACAGTCTGACCCGTGACCACGAAGGTGACCAAAAATTAAAACCAAATCGTGATATAATCCGTAAAAATAGTTTAATTTCAATAAACTTCTAATATAACATAAGCTCACGCCTGTCTCCCCGAAAGGGTAGGCAGAGGCGCACTAGCGAACTAGAACACCCATATTTCGCCGAGCTTAGTTCCGTCCCAAATGTGATAGGGTGCGAGCCTATCGCCAAATCGGGCACAAATTGTAGACTTCGCGCTGATATTGAATAATCCAATATCATTTTTACTGACCCGAGGATTGAACCCAGGGCCTCAGGACGGAAGTCGTACCGAAACACAACTACGCCATCGAGGCAGTCAAACTTCTAATTAATCTATTTTGGGCAATTCGCGATATAACTAAAAGAATTATAATCCTGTCTGAACCTTAACGAAAGGACGAGTGTACAAGTTATAAACATTATTTTCGGAAAGTCTATGATCCAATTGTTTTAAGATTATTAAGATATGATTTTTAAGATTCAGACCCTCGTTAGTCCACAGTAGGCAGCGTCTCGACTGTGCTATGACATTGCCGAAATGCCGCTGGTAACCATTCAGGTAGTGGCCTTTTATTCTGCTTTCATTAACCAATAAAAATACTATTATAGAGGTAGTACCGCATAAACATAAGCTCACGCCTGGATCCCCGAAGGGGGTAGGCAAAGGCGCACGAGCGGACTAATACAACCACATTTCGCCGAGCTTAGTTCCGTCCCAGTTGTGATAGGGGGCGAGCCTATCGCCATATCGGGCACAATTTCCAGACTCCGGGCTGATATGGAAAAATCCAATATCACTTTGCCCGACCCGGGGATCGAACCTGAGACCTCAGGACGGTAGTCGTACCGAAATACAATCACGCCACCGAGGCAGTCTTATTCAGTCAGTACCGGATATTAATTAATTAATTGGTGAATTTAAATTATAAATTTTAAAATTACATTATTCAGTTCGACTAAAAGAGAAATTGAAACCTTTCAGGATTTATCAATCACATTAACAGATAAAAGGAAATAAATGATTGATTCGTACTTTTATATTTCATGGAATATTTACGATAAAATGGCAAATATTTGGCTTTGGCTTTTGGCTTTTTTTGCGGCGGTTGGTGTTCGAATTAGACGTGTTTTTCAAAGTCCTTATTTAGTATAAGAAAATAAACAAATAAGCTATCGTTTTTATTCCAAATAATATACATCAATGCAATTATAACATAATAAAGCTACCACCTACCATCTGTGTAAGTCCTATACACAAATCACTTCACAAAAACAGAACATAATATTGGCGAAGTACACTAAGCACCTTTATATTAATTTGAAATGGATGCCGTTAATATCAAGCAGTCTCTTGATGACCTCACGACAGTCTTCTACGAGCGGATGAACAGCTTTGAAGGTAAGCTTCAAGGGACCCCGTCAACCTCTGGCACGGATGCACTAACAGCTGAGTTTGTCGCTTTCAAGTCGTTCGTGATTAACTCTATGAAGGTCCTGCAGGAACAAATTGAGTTAATCGCTGGAGATATGGATCAGCTGCAAATGCACAGTAGACGAAAAATATTGCTTTTTCATGGTGTACCGGAGGATCCTCGTGAAGTCACTGACGAGGTAGTCGCTAAAACGGTTGTTACACAACTGAAGCAGTCGAACTTTGTGGCGGCTGATATCAGCCGGTGCCACAGGATGGGTCGTGCATCGAGTTCTCATAAGCCTCGTCCAATTCTCTGCAAATTCCGTGATATAGCTGTGCGGGATAATATATGGTCATCCAAAACCAGCCTTAAGGGAACTGGAGTAACAATTTCGGAATTCTTGACGAAGGCACGTCACAGCTTGTTCTTGGCGGCGCGGGAGCGTTTTGGCGTGGCCAAATGTTGGACACGGCAGGGGGTTGTCTTCGTCCTCAGTTCTGATGGAAGTCGACATCGTATCAGCCGTCAGAGTGAACTTGATGCTATTTCGCTAAAAGTTGTACAAAACCCTCCGATGGTGGCAAAGGAGGTTCCGGTTCCAGCTAAGACGAAACGTTCCGCACGGAGATAACAACTTTGATGTCTGTTTTAAAATTATGATGATTGAATGATACTTTTTCTTAACTCCTTCTTTATTAACGATTAACAGTGTCTGTTACTGACTCGTCACGGTTACATTGTTGGTGTTTGTAATATATATATTTTTTCTACTACCCTCATAAATACTTTATTTTTTTTCTATACTCGATAACGATACGTGTCTTTTTAGTGATAACAATATTCTTAGCATGTGTCCTCCGTTTTATTACTGCTGTGTAAATTGTTTTTTTCTTTTTTTAATAATTATTAGGAGTCGTGTCAGCAGTTTGTCATAATTTATTGATATTGTTATTTTTTTGTTTTTTTTTTGTTTTGTTAGTTCACATTCTTACAAAATAAGGATTTGATTACAAATACACATATAAATTATATATAAATAATTGTTTCCAATATGCTTGGTGTAGTATTAGTTTACAGTGATGTGTTTAATTTATTGTTTTACATTATATGAATGCACAGTTGGCAGATGGACAGCTATTCGCAGTGTTATATATTTTATAGTTTTGTTTATTATATAATTATAATGAATATATATATTTTTTTTAAATCTTAATTTCTTATTTTTTATTTATTTCGTTCTCTCTGTGGTGTGACGAACGAATTAATGAACATCGATGAAAATGATGTTGATGAGTTTGTCTCCGTTTGTTCATCGGATTGCAGTCTTGACAGTTTTCATAGCATTCCAAGCCTGGATAGCATGATCGATTCCTTCTTGTTTTATGTTCCGAAAAACTTTAACGTTATTCATATTAATGCCCAAAGCATTCCGGCTCATTATACTGATATGTTGGCGTCCTTTGGTCATAGTAATATTCATGCCATATTAGTATCCGAATCTTGGTTGAAACCCTGTCTTCCGTCTACCTCGTACTCATTGCCAGGATTCCAGCTAATTCGAAATGACCGTATTGGACGTGGTGGTGGCGGTGTTGCGATTTACCTTCGTTCTCATATTCCTTTCACTATGGTGAGTATGTCAGCACAGCCACCCTCTTCTAATGCTGGTGAACATATCTTTATCGAAATCGAGCTTTTTCACACAAAGGTATTACTTGGCGTATATTACTGTCCTTCTCTTCACATTAACTTTTTTCCCTCTTTTGAGAGTCTCTTAGAAGATCTATGTCCCTTATTCTCTCATACCATAATCATGGGTGACTTTAACACCTGTCTTCTTAAGCAAGATTTACGCTCCTCTACTTTTAAATCTACTACTAAGGCTTGTAATCTTAACATTCTTCCTCTAAATGCCACACATAACTGTCCTAACTCTAAACCTTCTCTTCTCGACTTAATTCTTGTATCGTCCTTATCTTATGTCAATAAACACGGTCAGTGTGCAGCAGATGCCTTTTCTTTCCATGATTTGATATATCTCTCCTATAAAATTCGCCCGCCCAAATCTAAGCCCAAAGTTCTTCTGCAGCGCAATTTTGGTGGCATTGACTTAGCAAATTTACGAAAAGACGCACGCGATATTGACTGGTCTGATGTAGTAAATGCTTCACTTGTTGACGACAAAGTAAACAAATTTAATTCAATCATAAGCAAACTTTATGATACGCATGCTCCATTACGACCAGTGAAAATAAAACATTTACCAGCACCGTGGCTCACAGCTGAAATTAGGATGATGAGAAATCAAAAGCTCTCTGCTAAAGCCAGGTATAAGTGCAAGTCCAATGAGCAAAATAAACGTAGGTATATGGAGCTCCGAAATCGTTGCAATAAGGTGTGTAGGGACGCACAGCGCCGATACATTTATAATTCTGTGGAAAATGAAGATCCTTCCAAAGTGTGGAAGTTTCTTAGGTCACTAGGCATTGGGAAATCTCGCCAAGACAACATTCCTAAAAATATAAATATTGATCAGCTCAACCAGCATTTCTCCTCTTCAGCCAATTTTGATGGCTCCACTAAAGCAGCTACTTTAAGATCCCTTTCATTGATTCCCAAGCCTGACCATCCGTCATTTGTATTTCATCAATTTACCGACTGTGATGTTAGGAAGAACGTAGAAGCAATATCATCAAACGCAGTTGGCAGCGATTGCATTAGCCGTAAAATGATATTGTTAATTATTGATGAAATCATGCCTATTCTCCTGCACATGCTCAATACGTCTATTACTTTTGGTATTTTCCCTTCTGTCTGGAAGGAAGCTCAAATTATTCCTCTTCCCAAAAAACCTAATCCTTCGGTTGTCTCTGATTTCCGTCCTATTTCTATACTTCCTTTTCTATCAAAACTTCTTGAACGCCTTATACATCAGCAGCTTACTTCCTTTCTAATCTGCAATGATTTATTTAATCCTCTCCAATCTGGTTTCCGGCCCGGCCACAGTACCGTCACTGCCTTGGTGAAAATAACAGATGATATACGACATGGCATGGACGATGGCAAGGTTACAGTGCTGTCGTTGCTGGACTTTAGCAATGCATTCAACAATGTAGACTTCGACATTTTACTAGCGTTCTTGCGGTCTCTTAACATATCTCCAGCGGTATTTGATTGGTTTCATAGTTACCTGTTTGGTCGCCGTCAGCGTGTTCGTATTGACGAGAAATTCTCGTCTTGGTGTAATACGACTGCCGGTGTACCTCAGGGCGGCGTTTTATCTCCTCTTCTTTTCTCAATTTTCATTAATTCTATCTCGCTACAGCTTACTTCTACCTACCACCTTTATGCTGATGACTTGCAAATATACACGCAGTCTTCACTTGAGAATTTACCTAGGGCCATCGACAATACTAACTGTGATCTACGTAAAATTGCTGAATGGAGTAATTCGTATGGTCTTAGAGTCAATCCGCTGAAAACACAAAGCATTGTCATAGGTAGTTCAAGAATGATATCCAAAATCGACTGGTTCCACCTACCACAAATAATATTTGACGAAACACGCGTTCCATTAAGTGATACTGTCAAGAACCTAGGTTTAATTTTAGATAAAAAGATGACATGGATTCCACAACTAGCGGAAATCAGTCGTAAGATGTACGCCTCTGTTTCCTCCCTAAGAAGGCTGCGAAATTTTTTGCCGACTTCCACCAAAATTGCACTCGCGCAAACCCTTTTGCTTCCCATACTGGACTATGCTGACGCCTCATACGCAGATTTAACCGAAGAACAGCTTAATAAACTAGAACGTCTCCAAAATCTTTGTATTAGATTCATTTTTGGTCTCCGTAAATATGATCATATTACTGAATATCGTAAGAAGCTGAAATGGTTACCAATCCGTTTTCGCCGGAATGTTCACATTTTATCTCTCTTGTATAATATTCTCTTTAATCCTGTTACTCCTTTTTACCTTAAAGACCGTTTTGAATTTTTACACCTCACCCACTCTAGATCCCTTCGTTCCTCTCAAACTCTGCAACTAAAAACTCCTTCCCATACTTCTCAATTCTATGACCGATCATTCACGGTACAAGCTGTCCGACTTTGGAATGCATTGCCTATAGCGATTAGATGCGCCAAATCGCTACTGATTTTTAAGAACAAACTGAAGGATTTCTATCTGTCAAGTTTGTGATACCTACTATTACTATCAGTTATATGTATTGTTATGTATATATATATATTGTAGTATATATTAGAGTCTGTATTGTTATATAAGTATTAGTATTTAAATTATTTTATTTGTTTCGTTATTTATTTTATTATATTTTCCTTGTGTCTTTATTGTGCATCACCGTCTACTTTCTTTACCAACGATTCTGTCCATCCAAAGGTTGTCTGGAAGAGATCGCTGTCTGCGATAAGACCGCCCATTGTAGAACCATAAGTAGTTTAGTATTATGTATTGTTAATAATTGGTTTTACAATAAAGAGTTATTGTATTGTATTGTATTGTATATTTTTGTTTCATTTGTAAAATTGTACGTCCTGTTAGGTAGTGAGTTTTCCAGATATAAACAGGTGACAAACATGTCTTTGATTAGAAATATCTTTAAATATCATAAACATAAGCTCACGCCTGTATCCCCGAAGGGGTAGGCAGAGGCGCACTAGCGCATTACACCTACATTTCTGATCTTTAAATAACTGATTGATTATTTGTTGTAGTGTTGTTTTGGTTTATTTTTATATTTTCCACCGACTTCAAAAAAGGAGAAGGTCCTCAATTCGTCTATTTGATGTATGTGCGACATATCCCCGAAATGTGGACCGATTTACAAGATTATTTTGTATTCGATAGAGCTTTTTCCAAGGGTGGTCCCATATGAATTTGGTCACGATCGGATAAATTTTGAAGGCAGCCCCTTAATTTAAGGTGGAATTAGGTTATCTAGGCAACATACTGTAAGGCCCAATGTTCGAATCCCCAGTTATTGGATTAACTGGTACGATTATTAGAGGTTCAAAATCTCGTACAATTTACCCTTCAAATATATTACGATGGACACACTATTTAAGATCAGCGGCTCGAGAAGGAAAATTCCTGACAATCGTAAATGTATTCGAGCTCGCTTCGCACTAATGACATGAGGTTAGTATTTCATACAAATATCACAGACGCGGAGCAAGTTCGAATACATTTACGACTGTCAGAAATTCTCCTGCTCAGGGGGGTTACCACCACCTCTTATAGCAGTATTGTTATAATCTTACTTGTACCGATTCCCATACAAAACAAACGAATAACGATTATAATAATACTGCTATAAGAGGTGGTGGTAACCCTGCGCCCCTGGAACTAAATGTCCAAGATGGATTTGACGTCTGTATGCAGCCGGTCATACAATCTAGACCCGAATTTTTGTTCACGCCTCCATCTACGAGTATGGGTAATTACTTTGCTATACAAACTTTGAACCCCAATTTAAGGAAATTGTCATTATTCCTTGTATACATCATAAAAGGAACCTTTAAACACTAATTCGATGGCGTTGTTTAATTGCGACTACGTTCTTATGGTCATTTCTAATTGGAAATGTTACATAAATCAGATACATTAAACATTTTATATGTATTGCATAATATATGTTCTAGATGCGCACCAAGCTCCATTACGTAGGAAAAAACCATACCCACGTGTTGGTAAAAACCTGTATAACTGTACTTGTAATAAAACATTACCTACTCCGAAAACTCGAGTTAACAATTCTGTGACAAAAAAAAATTTGCCACTTACACTATAAATAATATTAGTACGACACATCAGACAAATACAAATCCATTTTCATGCAATAAATATATCGTTAAATCCATAGTCTAGTAGTATACATAGACTTCTATGTATACTACTAGAGGTAGACCGGCTGCTCGGTACAAAAAAGTGCGCACAAAGTTTCCGTCAATTGACCGCAACTCACTTAAAACTGTGCTTTTCCTTAGCGGTCAAACGTCAAACTCTTTCCGTCATGTGCCACAATTTTGCTTGTCTAGTTATACTATCAATATACTATACCTAGATGCACAGTTCTTTGAAAATATCCTCCTAAAAAGTGGTCTTAGGAATAAAACAAAGAAAAAGATCACAAGTTCTAATTAAATCAACACAAATATAACCCTATGCACGTGTAATAAAGTAGATTTTTAAACGAAATGAGCAAGCGTTCTTAAATTTGAATTTTGAAATTTAGAATTCCATCGGCGTCGGACTGTATGCAAAACGAGCGCTTAAGCACTTCTTTGCTGTCCCATTTTCCGAGCGTCAACTGTGCATCTAGGTAAATAATATATCGATCAGTTATACATAGAAGTCTTAGTTGTTAAATCTTGATACATCTTTCGTATGCGTAATTTATTTTTAACAGTCCATTATTATTACATATCTGACTTTTTTCTTGACTATTAACTCTAATAATATTTAACAACCTACTTCTTGTACCTATAAGAATTTAATAACTACAGGTCGCCTCCTTGGTCTAGTGGCGGTATATATAGGCTATGGACTGGGAGGTCGTGGGTTCAGTTCCCAGGTCGGACAAAGCGGATTTTCTAATTTAACTTTCCAGGGACTGGGTATCCCAGAAGCGATTGACGAGAGACAGGCAATCGGTCGTATAAAATAGCTAAATCCTTTCTGCAACATGCATCAAAAAGTGTGTTGCGTAGACCCCACATTAAGATGGTAGGGCAAGTGGAAAGATTATAGATAATTATGGGGATTTATTATTTATGGGGAGAGGTGTGACTAACATAGTGGCGTAGCTATACCATCTGAGGCCCATGGTAAATTCATTGTATGGGGCCCCCGTAAAAATCGTCACGTAATTTAATTTTAATCATCAGCGTCATCATCAGCCATAGGACGTCCACTGCTAAACATAGGCCTCCCCCAAAGATTTCCAGATCGACCTGTTGGAAGCGGCCTGCATCCAGCGACAAATAATTAATTAATTTTAATAAATCACCTAAATTAGTTAAAAATATAACATAAGCTCGCAGCACCTCGGGCTGAGGGCGCCCCTCGGGCCAGGGGCTATAGTTCCGCCACTGTCACACAATATACTAGCAGCACCTCATGCGGAAACTACAATGAACTAAACTAAATTAATAATATACAGAAAACCGTCGTCGAGAAATGTTTAATCTCAATATTAACACATAATAAGCGTACAAGAAGACATACAATCCGTTCAATTCGATGGACTGGACAAACAAATTAAGCTCAAAAAGTATGCAATGGCCATGAATCCGACTCACGAACTCGAATTCACATTGCATATTTTTTTATTTGCATCCGTCTGATATGACACTGAAACTCACTTAGAATTCGATCATTAAATCACTACACTACACGAAATGAGTTGAAGAACAATGGTAAGAGATGTAAACGGTGCATTTTACCACGTGCTTTGAAGGTAATTCAATGCGTCATTTTTTACCGAAATAATACTGTCTCGGTGGCGTGGTTCTATTTCGGTACCACTACCGTCCTGAGGTCTTGGATTCGATCCCTGGGTTGGGAAAAGTGATATTGGATTTTTCCATATCAGCTGGGTGTCAGGAATTTGTGCCCGATATGGCGATAGGCTTACCCATTATCACATGTGGGACGGAAATAAGCTCAGCGAAATGTGGGTGTTCTAGTTCGCTATTGAGCCTCTGGCTACACTTCGGTGATACAGGCGTTAGCTTGTGTTATGTTATAATACTTCCTTTGGACAAAACAAAATTATCGTATGAAATTTCGGCACCTCAGCTAAGATATGCAAAAGAGACTTCGGGAACAAAAAGATTATTAAAAGAAGATTATAGAACTTACCTATCTGCCTACCTCTATCAGAGTTACAGGATGTAATATACATAGATAAACTGGCGCCAGTATCCCCGTAGGGATAGACAGAGGCGAACTAGCAAACTATACGCCCACATTTCGCCGCGCTTATTTCCGTCCCATATGTGATGGGGGGAGAGTCATATCGGGCACAAATTCAATATTGATGATGTTGATACTGAATAAAGAAACAATATTGTTACGGGCTAACGGGGTTCAGGACAACAATTAAACGCCGACTGTTCTCGAAGATGACTCAGCACTTTATTTAGGAATCAAACACTGTATTGTACACAATACGCGTCGAAATACTCGCTCCGAATATTCGCTTGTCGCTCGTTGTTCGCACTCGATCGCTTCTGAAGAAACACTGTGTCGCCAACACACACACACACACGCCTTTTATACTCGCCGATCTCTTATCGGTAGTTCGGCGCGTGACGTCACGCGACTCGACCCGACTCGGCGCGGGTCGAACGCTGTAGAACGTTCTACACATTTATAGATGCAACGCGGCCCGGCGACGTTCGATGGGAGACGGCTAGTATGCCGGCGTAACAATATCATTGCCTGATCTGGCACCCGAAACCTCCTGAGGTCACCATAGTCACCGAGGCAGTCATTATAAGACAAGTATGTATGGCTCACGGACGTAAAGAAAACGAAGGACACCATCTCGCCTATAGTTAAACGGACGCCACAAAGAAGCCACGTACACAAACGCGCCTGTACAAAAGTGCCCTACGCACACATTACGTGTGAATCGAGAGAGAGATCGTGAGATCGAATGAGCCGAAAATCCTGCTTCACTTTCAATGTACCAAGCGCTCCTTCCATCTTTTTCTTTATGTCCGTGGTATAGATGTAAGTAGATATAACTGTTATTTTCTAGATGCATCCTATTTATTAATAGAGTATGCAGTGAAGCAGAGGCTGTGCGAGCGTGTGTCATCCCACGCGAAAGGTGTCATCTCGGAATAATGATGTTACCCATTTCACAACTTCCCTTGCCTTTTATCTTGTATAAGGAAAAATACTCGCTATATTGATAAATTGCTCGTATCCCGTGATAATAGTCTTGTACCGGGATAAATAATAATCTCATGTTTAAAAACTTAACAGAGCGACTTCAAAGCTTATCCGATCGTGACTAAAATATGGGACTACCCTTGAAGTAAGCTCTATCTAACAACAAAAGAATTTTGAAAATCCGTCCACAATTGGGTACTTGACAATTTGTTTTTAATTGATCTTATACGAAATTTACATCATCTAAAGAAATATTGAAATACTCCCAAAAATAAAAAAGTTATGCGCCTTTGTAGTTTGGTGTAACCTTCAAACAGCGGGTAAGAGAAGTATCAGTAGAATCATGTCACGGCCATAACGGTGCGTGCGTTGGAAAGGGATAGCAAGATACCCCCACTACGCCCCCACTCTTGCTCATTGCAGAATTTAAAATATGAATGACTGCCTCATTTTTCAACCGATTTCGATGCGGATTTTCGAGAAGGATTTCTTTTTTGTTTTATTTGCTATTACAAAGAAAAATATGTATGAAATGAAACATAGTCAAGTACCCAATTGGCGGATATATCGCATAATGGAGCGTACACACCGAACGGAGGCGAACCGAAAGGCGTTAACGTACTGGACCCTGGATGTCACGGCACTTTGCTTCGGACGCAGTAGATCAACAAAGAGAATTCCTTTCCCTGGCGACTTTTCCGAGCAACAAGCAGATAGAAATCAAAGACATTCAACAGTAGTCAGTACATACGGGACCACAGCGCGAACTCTGTGATCCGAAAGTTGTTACCTCGTGGTCATAAGTCATCCAATTGTATTTGAAATATACGCGCGCAAGGTTGTGCCAGCGTAATAATGTTTAGACAATAAAATCGTCTTACGTGATTTATGAACATTCAGAGATCATTCTAGGATGTAAATTGTAATAAACGCCATCGCATTGTAATAAGTGGTAGATGGCGTTAGTGACGTTTGAAATCATTTTAGTATGGAAACTTGCTTGATAGCCCCTCTATAGTTAGTAATATTAAATCTCTTTGGTATAAATCGTAAATTTTTCAAATCCACTTTCCCTGTCCAATCTCTTTCTTTAAAGCAGTTAGCATCTAGTCGTTGAGTGGTAGAGCCATGCTGTAGACAGTAACGTCCACTGGGCCGGCTCGACCAATTTGATACCACTGTCTTACAGAAAACCGACGTAAAGTGGCAGCTTGCTTTCGCGTTTCGTTCGGTGAATGAGATTTCCGGTGGCCCATTTCCCCCTCCCTTGCCCAATTCCTTTTCTCTTCCATTCCCCCTTTTTAGGTTAGCAACGCAGCCAAGATTCTTTGTGTCTTGGGTATTATGGGCGGTGGAGATCACTTACCATGAGGTGACCCATCTGCTCGTTTGCCAGTCTCTTTCTTTCTACCAGCCCTTATCCCACATTAATGTGGGGTCGGCGTAACACACTTTTCAAGCATGTTGCAGAAAGGATTTGGCTATTTTTTTACGACCGGCTGCCTGCCTGACGTCAACCCTCTTTGGAAATCCAGTCTCGTTTGCCAGTCTCTGCTATAAAAAAATGTCATCTATGATTGGTATTGTCTATGGGCGATGGACATATGCCATTAGGTAACCCACCTCTTTTGCTAGTCTATAGATGTAGAGCTCCACAGATAAAGTAACTTCTTCGTACAATCGAGTCAAAATCATACATTCGTGAATTAAGCAACACATCACTAGCGATCTGATGCGGTTGGCTCAGGAAGCAAACCTTTGGTGGGGTCGCTGAACCGCGTGTAGCTGTTAGACAACTAACGGCGATGTAACTAAAACTTTACACCAACGAACTAAGGTCCAATATCATCCGACACGTATTTGTAAGTGTTAGCATCTAATCAAACACGTTCCTGGCCGATATCATTAGAAAATTCGACTTATGTTTGAGTGTTAAAGTTGTTTTTTGTCTGGTCTTAGAAGGGAAACCAGCGCTATTAGATAGGCCGCGTTGTCTCATAAGATTTGCTGATAACTGGGATTAACTCCCGAATAGGGTAGTTACCTATAAATGTCACAGGAATAACAACAAACCTCAAAACCATCAATATAATATACCCTAGATGCACAGTTCTTTGCAAATATCCTCCTAAAAAGTGGTCCCAGGAATAAAACAAAGAAAAAGATCACAAGTTCTAATTAAATCAACACAAATATAACGCTATGCACGTGTAATAAAGTAGCGTTTTAAACGAAATGAGCAAGCGTTCTTAAATTTGAATTTTGAAATTTAGAATTAAATCAGCGTCCGACTGTATGGAAAACGAGTGCTTAAGCACTCCTTTGCTGTCCCATTTTCCGAGCGTCAACTGTGTAACATAACATAACATAAGCTCACGCCTGTATCCCCGAAGGGATAGGCAGAGGCGCACTAGCGAACTAGAACACCCACATTTCGCCGAGCTGTGTATCTAGGTAAATAATATATCGATGCTCAAAACCCATCGCCATGCAATGACGGCGGTGTTTAATTTGCTTTATTAATCTAACTACAAATAAGTTAAATATAAATGCATAAGTTTGGATGGATAGATGTTAGTCAATCATGCTAGAACGGCTGAACCGATCTGGATGAAATTTGGAACAGAGTAAACTATCGTCTGGAATGGAACATAGGTTTTATCCCGGAAAAATGTACGACTCCTGTGAGGTAGATTATTAACATATTTCCAAAACAATATATTCTTATATATAATTAATAGGAAAATGAAATATATCGGTAAAACCAGTATAAAATAAATAAATAAATACACCCAACAGTCACACACATAGTCCTGACCCCACACTAGGTGTAACCTGTATCGTGGGAATCAGAAACTACGAGAGACTTTCGGTCTCACAACACCCAGACCCGAAACAAATATCTGTGGGCCACACAGACATTTGTCTCCATGCGGGAATCGGACCCGCGCCCTCACGTTTCATAGCCGACTACTCGCCCGCTGCGCCACGAAGGCTGTCAACTTTGGTACTATCTGGTATTGGTACTATCAAAATTGGTAGTTAAAAGGTAACACATATTTATAACATACATAGACTCACGCCTGTATTCCCAAAGGGGTAGGCAGAAGCGATCTAGAGAACTAGAACACACACATTTCGCCAAACTCAGTTCCGTCCCAGATGTGATGGGAGCGAGCTTACCGCTATATTGTGTCCGGCACAGATTTCAAACTCCGGGTACTGAATAGAAAAACCTATATCACTGCCCGACCAGCGAATCGAACCCGAGATCTCAAGGACCGTAGTCATAGCGCGCACGCAATACCACCAAGGGTAAGATATCCATGTGTTAACGAGCCTATTTCCGTCCATTCATGTGATAAGGAGCCTGGGTAAACACACACAACTGGGTAACAAATATATTTTTTCTAATTGTAGAACCCAATCAGAAATCGAGAGTCATCATCAGCCATAGGACGTCCACAGCTGGACATAGGCCTCCCACAAAAATTTCCAGACCGACTTTTTGTGACCCATCAGATTTTCTGTCCACCTTGAGAAAAAATCGAGTGTCCGACCTAAAATCTAAAACTTCGCTTCTAGGGCCCATGTAGGGTAACTACGCGAATAAAACGGTTTAATTTCTCCCCGATTAAACCTTTATAAGATAATCCCCAACTCAAACAAAAAAAATAACACGCAATAAAACTTCGTATTTGGAGCATTATTATTCGAAGTGAATGCAAAACGTCTACGAGGTTTCATAAAAATTTCAATGTCGCTATAATTTGTTACCGCCATCTCCGCCACTCAATAATTTATGTACATGTTTACGGTCCATCCTGACTCCGGAAAGGGAGCGTCCATTAACTACGTGAGGCTTTTTTGGCGATTTTCCGACCCCGTCTCCCCTGGTGAGATGTCGTGAGATTTGGCTCAACCCCCAATATCAAGTGAGAGGTTTAAAAATGCGTTATTCAAGTGTAAATGCGTTGGATTTATTCTAAAAATAATAATAAACCACATTAAATATTATTGGAGGAACATGTTTTGCTTAATTTAACCCAATTTTCCTGCAACTTTACCTTGTTTCTTGCGTAAAAAAACGTGATATTTGCCAATACCTTTCCCCAAAGTAAGATTAGATGAGATTCGTCTCGTCCGTCCCCTCCTCCCCGAATGCCTCACGTAATTAATGGACGCTCCCGAACATATGCACAGCACACGAGCCCTTGACTTGCCACTGCACTTTGTGTGCATACAGGCTCGTTACACACCTACTGCCTTTAATATCAGCTCACGAGGTACAACTGACGACTGAGGAGACTGCCATAATGGTGGAACGACTACCGTCAGGAGTTCTCGAGTTCGTTCCCAGGGTCGGGCAGTGATATTGGATTTTTCTAATTAGTATAAGTTCGGAGTCAGGAATTTGTGCATGATATGGCGATAGGATCGCTTCCCATCACTTCCGGGACGGAAATGAGCTCGGTGAAATGTTGGTGTTCTAGTTCGCTATTTTGTCTCTGCAGTCTGCCTACCACTTCAGATATACAAATATCGGACATTTAAAAAATAAATCGTCCACACACCTGCCACTGTAACTCCTGTAACCCAAAATCTGTTTCGTCTCTTTTAAACTAATCGTAGAACAACAATCTCAACACGATGTTTTTCGACGCTAAATTTGCTAAAAATCATTGTTTTATCCGGAAATTCCTGACTTTGGATAAAACAGGAAGCAATTGGAAATACATATTTTACATTTATTTCCGTGATGAAGGTACCATCACCACATTAAGAAGTGGAGGATGGATTGGGGGATTGACCCCAAGATCCCGACCATACTCCCCAACTCGGAATTGAACCCTCTAGGCTAAATGTAAAACATCATGGATGTTATTTAAAAGCTACTTAGGTTTACGCGAATGTTATTCATTGAAATAAAACATTTTTTACGGAATCTATCACGATTTGGTTTCAATTTTTATGCCCGACGTTTTTGGTCGCGGGTCGAAACGTCGGGCATAAAAATTCTGTTATACAAGCTGTTAAACTTGATTCCAACGGGATTCAAGAGAAATTTCCTATGGACATACAGCAATAGACAATCATAGAGGTAATACAACTCACAAGTTACACGCCCACAATCCTCCATTATTGCAGATTATTTATGGTTACCAATTCACTTCTCGCCACATCGCTCTTTTTTACGAAAACTTTTCGTCGGTAAAGTACGATAAGTGATTTAAGTTTGTCGATTTAATATTTTTCAAATGAACTTATTATAAACACATCTCATTCTTCATTATCATTGATATTAAGAGAAAAAACTAATAATTTTGTGAAAGAAAGTGTCACATCTGGTAAAATCACATCACGTCGTCACAATAACGGTGCGGCGCGCCTAAAATGCCTCTACATTATAAAGTCAACAGATAAACAAAAATAACATGCGTATCGGCATAATAAGAGTGCATAAATGAAAACCAAACTGAAAATAATAAAAACCCGCTTTACTTACCGACCGAGCCGCTAGATGAAGGCGACGAAGGCTCCTCTTTGAACCTGAAATGAAATATGTTATCACTCACAAAAGTTAAAAAATACTAATTGAATATCCATGTATTGAAATAAAACTATTTTTACGGATTCTATCGTTGTCACGGGTCAGACTGAAAAGAACGAAGACTGCAAAGCCTTCGAAACGTCGGGAATAATAATTAAAACCTAATCGTGATAGAGGTCGCAGGAAGTCGCTGGATGCAGGCCGCTTCCAACAGGTCGATCTGGAAATCTTTGGGGGAGGCCTATGTTCAGCAGTGGACGTCCTATGGCTGATGATGATGATGATGATGAATCGTGATAGAATCCGTAAAAATAGTTTTATTTCAATGTATAATATTCGCGTAAACTTAAGAAATCAGTATCCATGTATTCCTTCAATGAGGGACCTTTACCTAGTTCTTCCTACCTACCCTTATCCCACTCTAATGTGGGGTCAGCACAACACACTTTGTCAATGTCACAGAAAGGATTCGGCTTAGATCACGACTGGGCGTGCCTAACGTAAACTGAGTCCCGGGCAAATCATGGGCAATCAAAAACCGACCGTATCATCCGAGCTGGGATTTGAACGCAAAGCCCTCCGGTACACATCCCATTAACGTTGCCACTAGACCAATACCGATATCTGGTAAATAACTAATTTAAAGTTAAAATACGATCGTTCTTTTCTCCAGACTGGAGTCTGGAATTTGTGCCCAATATGGCGAAAGGCTCGCCCCCTATCACATCTGGGACGAAACTAAGCTCGGCGAAATGTGGGTGTTCTAGTTCGCTGGTTCACCTCTGTTTACCCATTCGGGGATACCAGCGTGAGCTTATGTAATGTGTGTGTGTGTGTGTGTGTATGCGTGCGTGTGTTTTCTCCAGAGAGTTGGCGTCGAGCGGCCGGCCGGTAGAAATAACTGAAACCAAAAATATTCCTGCTCGGGCCACAGATTATTTTTGCAACGTGCTTAACATTCACATTATTGTAGAACCCTTACATTATTGTAGAAAGACATGTGAAACAGAATATTTAAAAAGGTTAATATGTTTGCCAAACATCGGAATATACGAGTATATCTGTGGAAAATATGCGAGTATATGTTCTTTTCTTAGCAAATAACTATAATTTAATCTTAGTATTGTACTTATTTTTTTTTTCATTTTTAAGTACAATACTAATTTCTTCACAAGAATTTCAAAGGTATGTGAAGTCTACCAACCCGCATTAGGCCAGTGTGGTAGACTAAGGCCTAACCCCTCTCATTAGTAGAGGAGGCCCGTTAGGCTAATATTATTATTATTTGTTCAGTACTCTTTATTTTTAAAGTTTTTAAATATAACATTTTTAAATATATGATACAAAAATAAAATACATTTAAAAATCTAAAAAAAATTCCCCACCGATGGCGAGGCTCGGGACCCAAGCCACCGGCGGGTAGGACCCCAGAGTGAGGGACCTCCTAACAATTCAATTATAATTATTATTATTATTTATATTATACTTAAAATAAAAAATATAATATTGTGAACATAATTATTTTCTATAATATTTTATTATATTTGGTAACTAGGCAGCCGAGCTAGCGATCCAGCTTATGGTACATGGTTACGGTCACTAAAGCACATAGAACAGACACACCAATGGCACTGCCTGCCGTGGGCAATGTTGAGGAATAGCCTGCGTGTCGCAGCGGGAAAGTAGCCGGTTGAGAAGCGAAAGGCCGCGGGATCGATTCCTGCACTGAGACAAATGCTCGTGTGGCCCATAGACATTTGTTTCGAGTCTCGATGATGTGAGCCCGAAAGTCTCTAGCTCTAGCTCTCGCAGTTACCGATACCCACGATACAGGTTAAACCTAGTGGGGGGGTCAGGACTATGGGTGTGTAAATTGTATGTGGTGTAAATTCGACTATTCTTGATTGATACTCAACACAAGGTCAACTATAGTTATACTTTAGCTTCGTCCTCGAGATTAGCATAGAACACAATGTAGTATCGTGTAGTCATACGCCGATCTTGCACTTTATTTTAGATTTTTTTTTTTTTTTTTATGTAATACCCGTCCCAATATTTCCAATTACCTTCATTCGTGTTTTAGTGCTTCGCCGTATTGCACACGCTCCGTCTAAATAGTTGTTAATTAATTGTGTTTTTGGCGATATAATGCCTAAAAGAAGAGGAGATAACGGAGACTGTGAGTATTTGGAACGGAAAATACAAAAGTTGGAAAGAAAATTACATCGAAAACGACGACGTCACAGGTCGCGGTCGCCGCAACCGGCCTCACGAGAAATATCACCGGCACATCCGAGACAACACGGTTAGTACATAAACTTTGTTGTAATTATTATGTATCGAGTGCATAATGATATTGCGGACAGTTCCTAGCGGCTGTCTCTTATCAAGATAATTAAGATATCATTGTGATATGGTTGTACGAACAGATCACAAATTACGGCTGTTTCTAACCATTACATTGTCGTTAATATAAAACATGCTGTCGTTTTCGTTACCGGGTTTGCGTGCTACCCCTGGCGGTTGTCACTACCCATAATTTAGCTTTGCGAACAGTATTATACGACTGTTTCTTGGCTACTGAGCGTAACGATATTACCGAAGTTTAGAAAAGGTATTTTCAACTTCAGAACACGATGAGCCGATTGCATCAACGTCAGCGCAAGCGGCGGCGCTTGTGGCCGCGCCGGCTCCGACCGACGCCGCGTCAGCGCTTAGCGACGCCGCCGGTGACGCGTCGGGGAGCTCAGCTCCGTTACTACTCGCGCCCACCTCGACGGATTCAATCAACATAATAGCTTCGGAGGAAATAACATCGGTACCAGAACTAGATGATACCATTTTAGAAATCTTGGGGATTGATCCAACTCAGGAAAATAATTTTGGCGCTGAAATTCAAAAAGAATTGGCAATTAGATTAGAGCACTACGCTTGTAATGGTTTGTCTAAGGAAAACCGGAAAGAGTTAAAAGAAAAATATCTTGTGCCCAGCAACTGTAAATTGATTAATGCTCCGGTATTGAACGCCGAACTTAAAGCTGCACTCTCCGAGGCGATGGCAAATCGCGATAAGGCCATAGAAATAAAACAGTCACAACTCGCTTCTGCCATATCTGCACTAGGACAAGCGTTGACTCGACTGTTCTTGTCTAAAGACAAAGATGGTGAATTAATAAGATTACTCATGGATACGATCCGTATGCTTTGCGATTGCCAATATTCTGACTCGATTAGAAGGCGCGGATTCGTTCTTTCCTTCCTAAAAAAGGATATAAAAGAGTCACTACAGTCTACAACTAAAATAGATAATTACCTCTTTGGCCAGAGTCTAGCAGAGTCATTAAAAGCAGCTAAAGCAGTTAACAAATCGAGCTCAGAGTTGAAAGCTACGCCAGTAGCTAAACCACCATTAAATAGAAAACCACCGGCTAACAATACAAGAGCTTTAAACTGGAAGGGTCCGATTCAGCCACGCAGGCAGGCCGGACCACCCAGGACGAAGGAGCCTGCAGCGACGAGACATCAGCAGTCCAACTCATCGAGGCAGTCACAGCATCAGCCGCAGCGCAACACCAGACGTCGATAACTCCGGTAAATTATGCAGGCAGGTTATCAGAGTTTTACGAACAATGGTCTCTGATAACCAATGACTCCATAATTCTTTCATATATACAAAGTTATAAGATCCGTTTTGCACGGCCGGTAAAATCGGACCCATCACCCAACTTGCAAACAGTGTCAACCGCAGAAAAAAGCCACTTTATAGATGCTATCAGCAAACTACTTTCCTTGGGTGCTATTTCTAAATGCAAACCTTGTAAAAATCAATTCTTATCTAGAATTTTCTTAATCCCTAAGACAAATGGTAAAATGAGGTTTATATTAAATTTAAAAAACTTAAATAAATTTATTGACACCGAACATTTTAAACTAGAGGATTTGCGAACTGTTTTAAAATTAATAAAAAAGAATGACTATATGACTAAGCTGGATCTTCAAGATGCTTATCTTTTGATAAAAATACACCCTGATTCAAAAAAGTACATAAGATTTGAATTCGACCAAGAACTTTATGAGTTCAACGTTTTACCATTTGGCCTAAATACTGCACCTTACATTTTCACCAAGATCATGAAACCGGTAGTTCGATTGCTTCGATCGGTAGGATTAATATCAACAGTGTATCTTGATGATTTCTTATTAATAGGTCAATCGTATAATGAATGTATGTATAATACATTCATGACCACTTCGCTACTCACTGCCCTTGGGTTTATTGTAAATCAGGAAAAAAGCTGTTTGATTCCCAAAAGGAATTGTATGTTTCTTGGCAATATTATAGACTCACGAAATTTTGAAGTCAAACTTCCGGAGGAGAAACGAATTCGGATTAAAAAAGAAATTAATATTTTTTTAAATATTACCCATTGCAAAATACGTGAATTCGCTAGTTTCGTGGGATTGCTAGTCTCGGCTTGTCCAGCCGTTGATTATGGTTGGCTTTATACAAAAAGCTTTGAACGCGCAAAATATTTGAATTTAAAGAATAATAATAATTACGATAATTATATGAAAATTCCAGATTCTATAATAACTGATTTGCAATGGTGGAACTATGCAGTTGATCATTCCGTTTCTAAAATAAAACTGGATCAGTTTGACCTCGAAATTTTCTCAGATGCCTCAATAACGGGGTGGGGGGTCGCATGCGGGAATCAGACGGCTAGTGGACAGTGGAGTGAGGAAGAGAGACTACAACATATTAATAGCTTGGAATTATTGGCTGCCTTTTTCGGTATAAAAATATTTGCCAAACATTTAACTAATTGCCAAATACTGCTCCGTATAGATAATACAACTGCGATATCGTACATCAATAGAATGGGTGGAATTCAATTTCCACATCTTACGGAGATTGCCAAAAATTTATGGACATGGTGTGAAGTTCGTAAATTACACGTATACGCTGCTTATATACAATCCGCACAGAATACGTTGGCAGATGCGGAGTCTAGGCGAATACATCCTGATATAGAGTGGCAACTATCAGAGACAGCATATCGAGCTATTGTATCAAAGTATGGTCCACCTGATATCGACTTATTTGCGAGCAGGACAAATAAGAAATGCGAAAAATATGTGTCTTGGCAGAGAGATCCGGATGCTTTTGCAGTTAACGCATTCACTATATCATGGTCTAAATATTATTTTTACGCATTCCCTCCTTTTTCAATTATATTAAAAACATTAAGAAAGATCGTTTCTGATGGGGCGGAAGGTATTGTGGTAATACCCTTATGGCCCACGCAACCGTGGTACCCGCTTTTTAAAAAGCTTCTTTTAACCGCACCTATAGTTTTTAAACCGAGTAAAAATCCAATCATATCATATTCTTACAGCAATCGCAAAATTCACACCAAAATTACCCTGGCGGCCGGAATCTTATCCGGTCAGCGTGGCTAAAGAGAAGAATTCCTCCTTCTGCAATCGGCGTAATGATGGCGTCATTATCTAGTAATACGTTGAAACAATATGATGTCGGTTTTAAAAAATGGTTGTTATTTTGCCAATTATATGATGTGGATGTCTACGAAGCATCAATTCCTAATGTAATCTTCTTCTTAACTAAATGTTACGAAGAGGGAGCCCAATATGGGACCCTAAACGCGTGTAGATCCGCTCTAAGTTTATTACTGGGGTCACATATAGGGCAAGATGATCGAATAAAGAGGTTTTTTAAGGGCATATTTCGATTGCGACCTCCATTACCAAAATACGATACGACATGGGACACTTCAGTTGTACTAAACCATTTGAGTACTTACCATCCAAATGAACAATTGAATCTTGATCAAATTTCAAAGAAATTAATTACTCTTATAGCTCTTATTACTGCACATCGAGCTCAAACTTTTTCCAAGATTACTATAAATAATATCATGATAGATCCCAGTAAAGTTACAATTAAAATTACAGATGTAATTAAGACATCTCGTATCGGAATTTCACAGCCCAATTTAATATTGCCTTTCTTCGAAGAAAAACCCGAAATTTGCCGGGGAAAAACGCTCATAACATATTTAAACATTACGAAATCAATACGTAAAGATGTTAATTCCTTGTTCATTGGTATAAAAAAGCCCCACAAAGCAGTGGGGTCGCAGACCTTGAGCCGCTGGATCAAATCCACATTAAGGAATAGTGGGATTAATGTGGCTACATTCAGTGCTCATAGTACGCGGCACGCTGCCACCTCCGCCGCGCACCGACATGGTGTTAATCTGGATTTGATCAGGCGAACCGCGGGCTGGACCGCTATTTCCAACACATTCTTTAGATTCTATAATAGAACCTTATGTAATGTAGTTGATGATCATTCTTTTGCTAGATCAATAGTGATGAATAATGTATCTGATTAAAATGTTAATTATTAAAAATATAAATAAATATATATAAATATTTCACTACTTGATCTCTAAAAGTCTACATTGTGTTCTATGCTAATCTCGAGGACGAAGCTAAAGTATAATTAATGATTAAACGAACTTACCTGTACGTGAAGTTCTATCATAATTATACGAAGGCTTCGTCCGAAGAGATTAGCATCCCGCCCTCCCTATCCTTTGCTGTAGGACCCTATTAGGTTGTGAAATATTTTATATAAGGAAAAGTCTCTAAACTAAATGAAGGTAATTGGAAATATTGGGACGGGTATTACATAAAAAAAAAAAAAAAAATCTAAAATAAAGTGCAAGATCGGCGTATGACTACACGATACTACATTGTGTTCTATGCTAATCTCTTCGGACGAAGCCTTCGTATAATTATGATAGAACTTCACGTACAGGTAAGTTCGTTTAATCATTAATAATTTATAGGTATTCCATGATGTTTCCACCAATAAAAATATTACCACAAAATATCGCAAACATGCTACAAAAAACCATAACTCAGAGGCAAGTTTTTTCAAAAGGGATATGCAGAGTCATAGAGGAACTGAGTGTATTATAAAACACGGCTAGTGGGTTATCGGGAAGCCGGTATTGCCAAGGACGATATATTTTATACGTCTTTTTTCGGCAACCGCGACACCCAGCCCCGGAGACAATTTGACTTGCAAAACGAACCACGTAAACATAAATGTATGTACGCCGGTTCGGGCGACCAACCGCCGAGTGCCGACATCGCTCTCTTTATTTACTAATTCATCACTTAAAGAATATATTTTGAGAAGTACGTCATCTTGAATAAAATCCGTATAAATGAATAGCGGAGTCGACACGGGCCGCACCCGTGCCTCAGCCTGCTTCAAATTACAAATTCTATAGCTTCCGTTCAGTTTGGCAAATATGCAAAACTTGCAAAAATAGGCAGCTCAAATACAATCTTGCAATGGATCGTTTTAATGAATAGTAAAGTTCGAGTACATTTTCCGTTCGGAGTCGATGCTCGGTGCGGCGTAAATAAATAACAAGAGGCAGTAACACAATGCGAATGCAGACATGCCCGCGGCGTGTACGAGTATACGTAGGCAAGGCTACCGGAGTCCAAGGACGCGGCGAAGGCCACGGCCCAGCTGATACGATATCGATCACGCGCTGCCTTCACTTGTCCACGTCACTAGTCACTACAATTTCTTTTATTCCTTACTTTTTAATTACACACTGCATCCAATTCCATAAAAAAATGTTTTTTTTTTATTTATTTTTTTGTTGTTTTTAATACTCACGTGTATAAATCGTCTTCGATGTTCGAAGAGCTGGTTGCTTCGACCAACACAGAGCAGCTCATCACTGGTTGCAATGTAAATTGTTAATTGTCTAACAAGTTATTCTGTGTTCACACGTAAACCGCCACCGATGTGGCCATGCTGTTTCACTCGCGTCACACTTGTGATGAAGTGGTGATGAGCTGGTGATCGTTACGGTCAGGTTTGGTGATAATAGCACCCTTGACTAACGTGTACTTGCACCGGTGGTGTCTTTTAGGAATATCTGTAGGCATTGGGGAAGTTTTAGTCTGTACGACGTGACTTTGTACGAGCGGCACGGCAGCCGTTTCTTGTAGCCGTGCAATACTCTCTCCTTTTAAAAAGTTGTCTATATTGTCTGAGGTATACCTATAACAATACTGTAAATTTACTGTCTATTTGGTGCCACTACGTTGCCTTCGAGTTGGTAGACTTCACCTCTAAAAAATGTATGAAGATTTCACAATGCTTACACACTTATAAAAGGTCGTTTCGAACCTGTGGTATCGTCCTGGCATGGCAGAACTTACAGCTTAAACTGAGCTGTCACTGCTGTTCTAAGATATAATATCAGATATGATAAGATTCGGCTTACATTTTTACAAATAGCAACCTCTCTGACATCGCCACTTTAATGCGACTATCCTTTAAAATATATATATATGTTCTTGCTCTAAGAAAAGCTTGCATCTAAGAGCTTTCTGATTGCAGTCGGTTATACACACACGCAAAAACATTGCCAATCAAAGTCAGATTCACTTAATATTTAATCCCCATCACCACAGTACAAAGTCACGTCGTCTTGTTGGGGTGAGCACTGCGCATGTCCCATTTTAACCTTGAACACTCTTCCTGGTTCACGGGCAGAGGGAAGCATTATACTCAACACGATTTCTAGGTCACTATGTCTATAATATATACGTGTAGCTTTGTCTGCCCAAATTGGGGTCTGCGGGATGACTGTTCGATTTAGAACGGAATTATTTGGCGTGAATGTACGCAAAGCAGGGTGAATAGAAATGATTGAATGAAAAATTATGATTCTGGTGACTACCGATTAACTCATTGTTTGGTGGGCGCTGTTTTTTTTACTTTTTGGTATTTTTAACGACGTATTAATATTTTTCTAGGATAATAAACATATGTCGCTCGGTGACAGTGTAGCTTTCTCTTTCTTTCTACCTGTCTTATATCACCTTAATGTGGGGTCGACACAATACACTTTTTCAAACATGTTGCAGAAAGGATTTGGCTTAGTTTTACGACCGGTTGCCAGTCTGACATCAACAATCATCTGGGGGATCCAGTCCTAAATAGTGTTAACAAAACACCCTGTTCAACCTGGAAATCGAACTCAGAATCACAGCTCATATTCACTACCATTCAAGGAGGCAACAACTACCTGTAGTGTAGCTGATAGTATAACTTTGTATTAATTAAATATTTTCAAAATCGATTCAGTAGTTACAGAAGTTAGATACAAACAAATAAACTGTTGCGCTTTATTTTGTACAGATTTGAGTCATCATGACGGGAATAACCTCAGCATCAAGTATCGTTGTTGTACCGCTGCCTACCTCTGCGGCCGCAGCGTGAGCTTACACAGTAATATTAACCAAACGGTATTAACAAAATCATTTTCTTAAATATAAATAAATACACCCAACAGTCACATACGTAGTCCTGACCCCACACTAGGTGTAATCTATATCGTGGGTATCAGAAACTACGAGATGCTTTCGGTCTCGCAACACCCAGACCCGAAATAAATATCTATGGGCCACACATACATTTGTCTCGGTGCGGGAATCGTACACGCGAGCTCACGTTTCACAGCCGGCTACTTGCCCGCTGCGCCACGGAGACTGTCGCATTCGGCATTTATACAAAATTTGTCTGTATTATTCAGTTTTACGAAACCTCTCTATTTTTAACAATGACTTCCTTTCTACATGCTTTTATCCCACCTTAATGTGGGGTCGGCGCAACACACTTTTTCAAGCATGTTGCTGATAGGATTCGGCTTAGTTTTTACGACCGGTTGCCGCCTGACGTCAACCCCCTTTGAGGGATTTTTAACAATGTCTAAAGAAAAATATTTTTAATACTTGCACTAACTTTAGTATAAGATTTTTAATAGTTGCACGTGCACCCTGCAGACTGAGGGTTGATTTAGCTCTTGACATTTCCACGTTAAATGTTATAGGTTAAGGCCATGTTATAATAGTTTAGATGCAAACTCAATTTAAATCGATAAAAGCTATGCGCGGCGGAACTTCAGCTATATTGAAAATTATCGATACTACGATACGCCTTTTTATTGGAATAAACATGTATTGATGTATGCTTATGTTATGTTATGTTATGATGTCCCTTATTAAGAACAATAATGGGCCTTACTGCCTGCCTCGGTGGCGTGGTGGTATTTCGGTACGACTACGGTTCTGAGGTCTCGGGTTCGATCCCCGGGTCGGGCAAAGTGATATTGGATTTTTCCATATCAGCCCGGAGTCTGGAATTTGTACCCGATATGGCGATAGGCTCGCTCCCTATCATATCTGAGACGGAACTAAGCTCCGCGAAATGTGGGTGTTCTAGTTCGCTAGTGCGCCTCTGCCTACAGGCGTGAGCTTATGTTATGTTATATTATGAAAATTATCGATACTAATGATCGCCTTTTTATTGGAATAAACATGTATTGATGTCCCTTATTAAGAGCAAGTTATAAGTAAGGCCCATTACTTATAAAAACAGTTTAACTGAGCAAATCATCGATATAATGAGCAAATGGTAAAGAATAGCCTGTCCCTTTTATTTTCAAACGATGTGACACAAGGAAAAAAGTGACGGACTATTCGTAGCCATTTGCTCAGCTAAACTGTTTTTATAAATAAGGTCCTCTGTCCTCATCACAAAACAATTTTTCTGATATGCCTCGGGGCGTAGTTGTGTTGCGTGTGCGGTACGACTACCGTCCTAAGGTCTCGGGTTCGATGCCCAGCTAAGTATAAATATTGAGTTTTCAACTGAGATCAAAAAAGGAGATACTCAGTTTGTCTGTATTTTTCGGCCGATTTAAAAAAAGAGAAGGTCCTCAATTCGTCTGTATTTTTTACGTATGTTACGCGATATCTATAATGTGGTATGATTTTTAATATTCTTTTTGTGTTCGATAGACCCTATTCCAAGGGTAGTCAGTAGATTTGGTCCCGATTGCATAAGTTCTGTAGCCCGAGCACGAAAAACGTATGTAAATGTATTCGAGTTCGCTGCGCACTGATGACGTTTGGTTAATATTTCATACAAACATAGACGCGCATCGAGCTGAAATACATTTACGGTTGTCAGAAATTTTCCTGCTCAGGCCGCTGAAGTCGGTTTGTTGTGTTTAAAAACTTGTAATGTAGGTACCATCGGGACTAGCGTCAAGCTAGTTAGACCTAAAAAGTAAGTTAAATATTGGAGTTGGGTTTAAACAGGTGGAAAGAAAAGATGACAGACATCACAACTCACACATTTTAAATGCCATCAAGCCCCAGTATCTCGGAGGTTTCGGCCCTGTTTGTACCCTAATTTGACGTCATAAGAGAACAATATGCGGTCCCTATGGCGCAGTCCTGAGTCCTGGCATTGACAACTTGACAGCTTAATACGTCACGCCTCTTACGTTGTTGCTCTGAACTTGTACGGTAAATACATTTTATATGGTATGGGTAATGTAAAAATATCACCTTGAAGAGTATAAAACAAAATAAATACACCAAACAGTTACACACATAGTCCTGACCCCACACTAGTATGAACTGTATCTTAGGCATCATAAACTACGAGATACTTTCGGTCTCATAACACCCAGACCCAAAACAAATATCTGCCGAACACACAAACATTTGTCTCGGTGCGGGAATCGAACCCGCGATCTCTCGTTCCACAGCCGGCTCGCCCGCTGCGCCACGGGTAGGCTGTCAAATCTAACTAATAATAATATGGATGGTTACCCTTTCAGGCCAAAACTACTAGATGGAGCTAGATGAATCTTTACAGAACAATATATGTACATTATATCCCGGAAAATAAATTTCCACGCAAACGGAGTCACGGGCAACAGCCAGGGTTTAATAATCGTATTGTTTGCTAAGCTTACAGGGTTCAGATTTTCTGACTACAATTGAACATGTAAACACAGATTAACTTAATTAATCAAGTTGGTATTAGGAGAGATAGAAAAGGAGAGAAAGAAAAAGATAATTCATAAAGGGCTAGGGAATGGGAAAAATAGTTTTCTATATTTTTGTTTTTATTGTCATGGTGGGTATGATAGCCTACCAATATATTTTTGGAGTCGTATTTTCAGTCACAAATTTAAACTATCCATATTCCAAATGATCAACCAACTAATTCATACACTAAGTTATAACTACTTAAATAAAATAATGCACAAGCTTTTTTTCGTTCAAAAGAAAGAGCAGAAATTATAGAGCTCAGTGGCTCTTAGCGTGATCATGAGGCTTCATCACATTTCACGTCAGCGAAGCGCAGACCGGGATAACGCCAGACAGAAAAAAAAGGACTAAGTAAAATAATTTGTATGAAAAACGTTAGTTCCCCACATAACCGACAGAGGCGTTTGTTATACATGAACCAAACGTCATAAGTGCACAGCGAGCTCCATATGAAGCAGAATCATATCGGCTTACGAAGGCACAGCAAGGAACCCAGCGATGGATATATTCCGTATCCGAAATGTATTTGCAAATCTTACCATAGAAACGCAATACCTAAATGCCACTTCACATCGGTTTCTTAAGAGATGTAGCAGTGGTTAGATTCTTGTCGAACCGGCCCATTCATTCAATTTTCTACTGTTTAACATTACATTTACTTATAATGCTAAATATCGCAAGCACGAAACTGTATATGATTGAATACATTATCGTATGCATTTTTAGCTGTTGCTGTGACTAGTAATGCCATCTATCGGGTATAGTTTGTAAATATTTCTATAAGAATACATCACCATTTGAAGGTGTAGCTACAGTAGCGAGCCTTGTATTTAATAGGATTTTTTTCCGTCCCATTGCGTGGTAGGGTTTTTAAGCACGGTTGCACGCTAGTCAGGTATAATTATGAAATAACGGCAGGTTGGCTGTGTCCAGCGGCGTGCAGTCCATATAGACAAAGTGACACTGTCTAACCGAACAATTTGCTATTTACATAAGTAAATAATAAAATTGTAACTAAATACATATTATCAAAATAGCAATACTCAGATTATGTTTTAAATCGACACAGAAATAATCACTATGATGTGTCGCAAGAGTTTAAGAAAATAATTAATTAATGATTGTATAAGATTTATGTCTACTCTGATCGGAATGTCTATGCACGTCACTAACGAAACAATTGTTGTTTTTTAGCTACCAGAATCATGTCGCCTATTTATGTTTCTCCGCACTCCGAAGAGAGAACAAGCAAATGAAGAAGCTTGCGACGAGCGGATAATCGATGCAGACATAAACATGTCTCTTTTTTCTCTTTTTTAGCAGATACTGGCAAACGAACAGATGGGTCACCTGATGATAAGTGGTCTCCACTGCCTGTAGACACCCAAAACCAATAAGAATTATGGATGCGTTGCCAACCTAAAATTAGGAAATGGAAGGAAAGGGATTGGGAAAGGGAGGGAAGGAAATGGGCCACCGGAAATCTCACTCGCCGAACGAAACGCGACAGCAAGCTGCCACTTTACATCGGTTTTCTGTGAGACAGTGGTATCAAAGCGGTCGAGCCGACCCATATGTGCTCTAGAACTATCTACAGCGTGGCTCTACCACTCAAATACCACTTAAGTATCACTGTACCCTCATACACGCTCCAACTAATCGCCAAGTCATGTTCCGAGAAGCTTGCGCTCTCGAGAGAACCAGATATACACTGGCTGATCCGGGAACACGAACACAAGGAGTGCGGGTCACTATGGTAGGTTCTCATATTATGGCCCTTATTCAAAGAGATTTAATATTACTAACTAATGAGTGGCTATCAAGCAAGTTTTCATACAAAAAAATTGATATCAAACTTCAGTACCTACCGCCATCAACCATTTATTATAATGCGAGAGCGCTTATTACAATTTACGCCCTAAAATGTTTTGTAAATGATTAAGAATTACGTAAGATTAGTTTATTCTCTCAATATTATTACGCCGTCCTGGCGCGCATATATTTTAAATAAACTGAGCGACTTATGACCACTGGGTCATAACTTTTGGATCACAAGTTTTGTGCTGTTGTCCCATCTATATACTATTGAATGCCTTTGGCCTTACTTATAGAAACAGTTTAACTGAGCAAATGGCTAAGAATAGTCTGTCACTTTTTTACTTGTGTCATATTATTTGAAAATAAAAGGGACAGATTATTCTTTACCATTTGCTCAGTTAAACTGTTTGTATAAGTTAAATTGTACGGTGGTTGCTATCCGGACGGATACGAATATCCAGCAGGAAATTCGTATACGAATATCCTGCTGGTAGTAACCAGCATAGGAGAGGTGGGCCGTCTTAAAACAAAACCTTAAACTTATCTCTTATACGTGATTGAAGTTGACCAGTGAACAAGCAATCGATTTATTTGGTATAAAACATTAAAATTAAACCGTTGAGGTGTTAAAGATTGTTCAAGAATAATTTATAAGTACGGGGTCACCTCCGGAATGAAAGGCTCTGCGCCGTGGCGTGGGCGTGTTGCGAGACAATGTTGTGTTCAGTTGAATGCACCTCACACAAACAAAGTCCAGGTGGTGAAGCTTTCGCACATCTAGATTGATAACTACATTTTTCCTTTTCTTAAACACTTCCTTAACATATAGATATGTACAGGCGGACTTAATGCCTGGGGCTTTCTCATGGTGCAGAGAAGGGAACAGTGATATACGTACATCCTTGTTACTCGTATTAACGAGTTCGCTTTCACATATTTTGTATATAAAACATATAGTAGGATTGCTGATTAAACGGAGTAAACTGAAATTTCGAATGTTGCCACTTTTTCATGAAATTTAAATAGTGCTGTGGTAAAAAGATCAAGATTATTTAAACATTTCGATTCAGTGAACCATTTCATTCTTTCATTTTCTAAATTCCTACTCAAAGTCGTAATTCCTGCCTAATGTGTGATTAGTACCTACTACATGTCTACTGAATTATATTCATAGTAAATTACTGCATGCTAAGTTATGGCATGTCTACTGGAATTATAGTCATGGTTCATTATAAACAAAACTTACACAACCTATGGATGTGCTGAACGTATTTTTTTTTTTTTTTTTCAAATAATAAAAGTAATATTTGTATTTTTTATTGTTATCATTTCGCGTATCTTGTGATTATTAACGCAAAATTATTTATACAGACATTTAGTCGAAGGGTTCGGATGAAATTTCTAAAAAGACGCAATAAAAGTCGAATATTGCAAGTTAATGCTGAGTTATTATTTCTGTGAATGACAAATTTGAACTAGATCAATCACTATGTTTTGAAAATAAGCAACATTATTTTGGAAAGTGACATTTCGATCTGTCAGTTTACTCCGTTTAATTAATAATCGGACTATAGTACCGAACCGCGCTTTTTTAATATAGAGGCTCTATGCGATACGATGCAAGGAGATCTTTTCTGAATCGAACTTGATGGCGGATCGTGTCTTTGTATTGTATATTTATCTCCAACAATTTATTCGAAATTACGTTTATGTAATTTGGAGTGCCTAAATAAAACTTTCTTTAGCAATATCACAATAATGACACACAACGAAAGATATATGACATTGTTTTTTTTAAGAAGTACTAAATCACAATTCATTGGAACTTTATTCACTAACACGTATAATCCGTCTGATATATACCCGGAATGCGAATTAGATGCAACTGACTCGTTTACGCCATTGCAGTATTTTTATATAATAAAATAAATTCAACGTAAACATATCACTCTATAGAGATTAGGGTCATAAGTCAACAGCAGCCCGAGCACGAAAAACTAATGCAAATGTAAATGTATTCGAGTTCGCTGCGCACTGATGACGTTTGGTTAATATTTCATACAAATTTCATAGACGCGCATCGAGTTCGAATACATTTATGGTTGTCAGAAATTTTCCTGCTCAGGCCGCAGATCTCCATCCCTAGCAATGACGTATGTCGTAGTTTCATATATGATATGTAGAGGTATACTCATATACCCACGATATCTTGTTTCGTGATGTGAGTATTACTAATAACGGACTGAATTCAAAACTTATCCGATCATTACCAAATTGATATGGGAGCACTTTCTGCACTTTTTAAAGTCTATTGAAAATGAAGTGGGGAGTCGAGAATTATTATGTGTGTGACTTCTTTCGGCCTGCCGTTCAGTGTCCGCCTGTAAGGAGTTATTTATTTATAACATAAAGATGATACATGTCCTTGTAGCTTGTGTCGAATCTGCGACCATTTTGTGGCAATCCGTACCATTTCTAACTAAACTAAAGCTGCTATTAAAATTCCAGTTAGTAAAAACTAAGGTTTTATAATGAAAAACCTTATGAGATAGATGATAACGGGTGAAAATCGTGCATCCGTACTGTGATTGTATGATTGTGTCAAATTATTGTGTCCTGAATTATATTATACGATTGTGTGATGCACCGCAGACACAGGCGCTGTGTGCAAAACGCGCAGATTGTAACAGTTCTCACTCGATACGACGCCACGCCCCCCACGGTGGTGTAGCGGCGCCATCGACACTTGTGCTACCGATAATTAATTTGCCTTTTATATCCATTAAATATCTAGGACTGATTGAACTATTCATACAGCACAGTGAGCGGTCCTCGCCTAGGGAAAAGAGGTGCTCTCTCTAAGACGCCGAAAAAGCTACCACGGGGTCAAAATCAAGTTAGAAGTACCCCTAACCGACGTCCATGCATGAAGAATGTAATGTGAGTGAATGCGACAAAAGAGGTGTGTAAAGTTCGTAGCAGGAGAAAATTAGTTGTCTCTGTCTACCCCTATGGGAAAGAGGCCTGAGTCTATGTGTATATGTATTATAGATATTGAGCGGGTTTAAAGTGACCCATTTGCCCGTTTGCTTTTCTCAAAAAACACTATATGACATAAAGGACGTATTTCAATGTAAATATAACGCCTATGCGAAATGTTCACGCAAAAAATCTTATTCTTAAAATGAGCCTAAATTCTTACATACACCTGCGTATTTCTCATCAAAGGTAAATTAAGCTCATTAAAAATGACAAAAAATATATATATTTTTAAAATAATATAGGTAGGGTCCATATAGCAAAAGGATCCGTACCGGTAAAACGTAAAAAGAAACAATTACTTATTCTTTATCGATAAATTCTCACGCGCAGTTTCAAACCGCGACGTATGGCAACCCTAAAATAAGCTAAAGAAAAAACAAAATTCCCTTTTCCCTCCCCTTCCATTCCCTCCTTTTAGGTTGGCAACGCACCCATGATTCTCTTTGTGTCTATGGGCGATGTAGATCACTTACCATCAGGTGACCAATCTGGTCTTTTGCCAGTCTGTGCTATAAAAAAAGGATTTTCTTAATACTCTTGGCAAGTTCAAATGAACTACGTAAAATACATCTCTACCCACCCCTACAGTGATGCTATGTGGGTTTAATAACGTGACTGACCTTTGTATGATGTTATGTCTGCAAGGTAAAATTTATTTTTCTAGAAATTCTGATATTCAATACCTGTTTTGTCGTTCGCGATACTTTTTCATTAAACTATTTGCCATCATAAGCCTATTTATTAAGGGCGACTTGCAGCACTATTAAGTACTAATCTAGAGTTAATCCTAAACTCGATTTAAACTACAACTAATTCCTATATAACAAAAATTTGGGACAAATCGAATTTAAAATAATAAATAAATAAATAACATCCAACAGTCATATACATAGTCCTGACCCCACTCTAAGATCGAGTCTTGTGTCGTGGGTATCAGAAACTATAAGAGACTTTTGGTCTCACAACACCCAGACCCGAAACAAATATCTGTAGGCCATACAAACATTTGTCTCGATGCGGGGATCAAACCCGAGGCCTTTTGCTTCACAGGCTACTCGCCCGCTACACCACGGAGGCTGTCGAATTTGGGCAGATGTTTTTTACTCAATCACGCCAGAACAGCTGAACGGGTTTGTAAGTTTGTATATTTGGCATAGAGATCTATATTTTAAGCTGGAATATCACACATAGGCCTTTGATACCGGAATACGTTTCCCATTGGAAGATTTGTTTTCATTCCACACGAACGAAGTCGCAAACAACAACTATAGTCTTATATTGTGATTTTGTTTAGTCAAAATAAATTGCATACAAAATTAATTATGGGGAAACCAATGGGAGAAACGTACATACATACATACATAAGCTCACGCCTGTATCCCCGAAGGGGTAGGCAGAGGCGCACTAGCGAACTAGAACACCCCCATTTCGCCGAGCTTAGTTCAGTCCCAGGTGTGATAGGGGGCGAGCCTATCGCCATATCGGGCACAAATTCCAGACTCCGGGCTGATATGGAAAAATCCAATATCACTTTGCCCGACCCGGGGATCGAAACCGAGACCTCAGAACCGTAGTCGTACCGAAATACCACCACGCCACCGAGGCACCGATGGGAGAAACGTAAACATTTTAAATGATTGATCGTATGAAGGTACCGTACCGTACACGGGCGGCAAACACAAATATCAAAACGAAAAGGAAAAGCTCCATAAGTTGCATCTATTTTCCGCCGACTTCCCAAAAAGGAGGAGGTCCTCAATTTGTCGGTTTTTTTATGTATGTTACGCGATATCTCCGCCAAATGTGGACCGATTTTCAAAATTATTTTTGTGTTCGATAGAGCTTATTTCAAGGGTGGTCCCATATATTGTGTAATTTTGTAGTTTGTAATTAGGTCACGATCGGATTTGAAGTCGGTCCGATAAGTTTTTAAACTTGTGATTTTTATTGACATAATGACATAATTGGTCGCAGGAAGTCGCTGGATGCAGGCCGCTTTCAACAGGTCGGTCTGGAAATCTTTGGGGGGCCTATGTTCAGCAGTGGACGTCCTATGCCTGATGATGATGATGATGATGAATGACCTCTATTGGTCAGTTTTGAAATAAACGTTGACGTTACGAGGTGCGGGCGTGCATGGGGATTTCCAAAATAAAATACTGGGCGATAGTTTCACGTTCAGGGCGTCCTTGAGACATCGCTCACCAATTCCAGCGCGCTCCCAAATGCACTTCGACGACCCCATTAAGCTTCAAAGATCTACAGATCTGCGTATATGATTTTAATTTCAACTCAATACCTCCGTGCGTTCCTGAGATATGATTTGACAGTCGGACAACGAAGTGTTCCTATAAGGGTTCCGTTTTTTCCTTGTGGGGACGGAATCCTCTAAAATTAATAAATAGATACACCCAACAGTCACACACCTAGGTGTGTGACTACTTATAACCTGTATCATATGTGTCAGAGACTATGAGAGATTTTCGGTCTTACAACACCCAGACTTGAAACAAATATCAGTGGACCACAAAGACATTTGTCTCAATGCGGGAATCGAACCCGCGGCCTCTCGCTTCACAGCCGGCCGTCTGGCTGCACAATACCTTCTTATTCTTATATTCATATAACTTATCTATGGAAACTTGTAATTGGTCTTCTGTTTTCATCTCAATACAAAAAAATTTAAAGTGGTAGAGCCACGCTGTAGACAGTAACGTCTATAGCACGAATGGGCCGGCTCGACCGGTTAGATACCACTGTCTCACAGAAAACCGACGTAAAGTGGCAACTTGCTGTCGCATTTCGTTCGGTGAGTGAGATTTGCGGTGGCCCATTTCCCCACTCCCTTTCCCAGTCCCATTCCCTACTTTTAGGTTGGCAACGCATCCATGATTCTTTTTGTGTCTTGGGTATCTATGGGCGGTGGAGATCACTTACCATCAGGTGACCCATCTGCTCGTTTGCCAATCTGTGCTATAAAAAAAATGGGCTAGCAGTAAGTGTTCCAAAAGTTACAAGAATAAAAATAAATAAAATAAAATAGAGGTACAATGTTTGATTTTTTGCAGAATATTACCCACGAAATATCGCTAATTGTGCAGATAAAGTTACTCGCGGTAGCAGCTTGCGATGGAAGTTTTGATAATAATAAACGGCTTGCAACCTACGCCATAAATCAAATGTGAAAAAAATATGCGTTGTTTACTTATAATTTATTTTTGATAAAAACTTGACGCGAACTTATCAATTTAATGAAGCTTTTGGTAACAAAACAGATAATAAATAAATACACAACAGCGCTGAATCCTGACTTCTGATCCCACACTAACATACGAGTCTCTCAGTCGCACAATAGACTCGAAAGAATGTCTTTTTTTTTTCTCAGTCAATCCCACGTTCTTTCGCTTCATAGCCAGCTACCCGTCCGCTGGCCCACGGAGTTTTATACTTATGATCTATTAAAATACATCATCTAATATCACATCTGTATCTCCGAAGTAGTAGACAGAGGCGAATCTGCATCTAGATCTCGACGAGTACTAGAACACCGACACTTCGCCGAACTCATTTCCATCCTCCATCCATGTGATGATTATAAAAATATGGAAACATTTCATTTGGGTGCTTGACTAGTTTATTAAAATTTATTTTATATCAAATTAACATCGTCTAAAATATAGAACAGATAGAAATATTGAAATATTCTCAAAAATAAATGTATGTATGTGTGTGTAGAAAATAAATGGTTTAAATGGTTTTTTTAAATGGTTAAAAATAAAAGTTATAAGCCTTTGAAGTTTGGTGTAACCTTCAAATTACGGAATAGAGAAGTATCAGTACGAACACGTCACCGCCATAACGGTACGTGCGTTGAAATGGGATAGCAAGACATCTCCAATATGCCCCCACTCCAGAATTTAAAATATGAATTCATCATCAGCCATAGGACGTCCACTGCTGAACATAGGCCTCCCCCAAATATTTATATTTATATAAATCTTTGGGGGAGGCCTATGTTCAGCAGTTTCATCATATCTATATGATATAAATATGAATTACTGCCTTATTTTTCAACCAATTTCGATGCAGTTTTTAGAGAAGGGTTTCTTTTTTGTTTTATTTGCTATTCCATATAATATGTGTACAAAATCAAACATAGTCAAATACCCAATTTTAACGACTATGCGATTTGAAGCGCTATTACTAATCTAGAGTTAAACTCTATCCTACAGCTCACGCCTATCATTACATTAAGATTCGGGACTAATAGAGATTTATCGCGGAGCTGCAAGTGTCTTACCATTGTAAAAAATATTAACAATAGGGACCTTGCGTGTATTTTTTTTAGTTTATTGTAAAGAACTGGGTCTCAAATAAATACACCAGAAACAAAAACATTAAAATAAACATAACATAACTTAAGCTCACGACTGTATCCCCGAAGGGGTAGGCAGAGATGCACTAGCCAACTAGAACACCCACATTTCGCCGAGCTTAGTTCCGTCCCAGATGTGATAGGGGGCGAGCCTATCGCCATATCGGGCACAAATTCCAGACTCCGGGCTGATATGGAAAAATCCAATATCACTTTGCCCGACCCGGGGATTGAACCAGAGACCTCAGAACCGTAGTCGTATCGAAATACCACCACGCCACCGAGGCAGTAATAATAATCTTTTATTTCAAATAACATACCACATTTCGCCAAGCTTAGTTCCGTCCCAGATGTGATAGGGGGCGAGCCTATCGCCATATCGGGCACAAATTCCAGACTCCGGGCTGATATGGAAAAATCCAATATCACTTTGCCCGACCCGGGGATTGAACCAGAGACCTCAGAACCGTAGTCGTGTCGAAATACCACCACGCCACCGAGGCAGTAATAATAATCTTTTATTTCAAATAACATACCACATTTCGCCGAGCTTAGTTCCGTCCCAGATAATGATAGGGGGCGAGCCTATCGCCATATCGGGCACAAATTCCAGACTCCGGGCTGATATGGAAAAATCCAATACCACTTTGCCCGACCCGGGGATTGAACCAGAGACCTCAGAACCGTAGTCGTACCGAAATACCACCACGCCACCGAGGCAGTAATAATAATCTTTTATTTCAAATAACATAATACATAATTATTCCGTATACATAATAATTAAATGAAATGAACAAGAACCTCCGTAATGTCGCATCTTATGCTTACTTTTCGTAAGCTGAGATATTTCTCATTTACGAAACCCTTTTTTACCGGTCTCCGCTTCTTTTAGGTAGACAGAGGTTAGTTTGTGTTCCTGGCGATGACGATGATCAAGGTTCGATGTTCATGATACCATCAAGTAAATTGTCTATTGCTATCCATTTAAAAAATACAGAACCACTTTCTTTCGATATAGTAACCGCTGGCCGCTAATGTTCGTTTCCTGCTTTATCATTAGTCACTAGTGTCGTGAGTAGTGACTGCGCTTCCGGTAGATCAATGCACGTTGCAACCAAACCGACAAATACATTTGCCCTGCTTCTCTACTTAATCCGTTCCAAATATTTTCCTGGTATAAAAGTACGTTATTCAGGGATAGTATAAGAATGTTCTAAATAGATTCAGTTGTTTTGGAGATTACCCGTTAAGCCGGGTCACCTGCACTAAAACATTACACAAAACACCTACACAAAACATGCATTTTTTATCTATGGTCCATTGTTCTCCGAGCAGGTGACAGTTAACATCGTTGTTTTGCGTATGTGTTTTTGGTGTTTTGTTTCGAAAAAGCTAGTGCAGGAGATCCGGCTTTACTATACCTTTTTTGATATAATTAATAAGATTAATACAAAAGTACCTAATTCAAAAATATCATTAGAATTCTAACAATAAAACAAACTCTACGCCATACGTTTTTCGTAAATGATAAACGACATGTAGGTTTCTCCTTAAACCCGGTAGGTATCATCAATAAATTACGCCTCTGATCAATAGAGAGTCAAAAAGGATTATAACATAAGCTCACGCCTGTATCCCCGAAGGGGTAGGCAGAGCCGTAGTGAACTAGAACACCCACATTTCGCCAAGCTTAGTTCCGTCCCAGATGTGATAGGGGGCGAGCCTATCGCCATATCGGGCACAAATTCCAGACTCCGGGCTGATATGGAAAAATCCAATATCACTTTGCCCGACCCGGGGATCGAACCCGAGACCTCAGAACCGTAGTCGTACCGAAATACCACCACGCCACCGAGGCAGTCAGTAAAAAAAGATTATATTGGATCTAATTTTGTATTTGATTATCAAACTTGATATAACTGCAACGACTTGAAAGCATCTCAAGATGTTACCAGAGGGGTTACCACTCTTACCACCACCTCTTATAGCAGTATTATTATATTACTTTTACTATTTGTAATATAAAAAACAGAGTACATACATAAGCCTGTAAATGGGTAGGCAGAGGTGCACTAGCGAACTAGAACACCCACATTTCGTCGAGCTTAGTTCCGTCCCAGATGTGATAAGGGGCGAGCCTACCGACATATCGGGCACAAATTCCAGACTCCAGGCTGATATGGAAATATCCAATATCATTTTGCTGGACCCGGGGTCGAACCCGAGACCTCAGGACGGTAGTCTTCAAAAGAAAGTAAAATTATAATAATACTGCCATAAAACGTAGTGGTGAAGATTTTGCATTTTGTTTCATATATTGATTAATAATCATGTATTCAGACTCCATTTCATTCTTTACTACTGAATTCAACAATTGACAAATATCTTTAAAATTGCACGGGTGACATGCGAATACAAAATATTATGCATGTGTATAATTTCAAGAGATTGCCATATCTTGTCACAAACAAAAAATGATATTAAAAACATAAACTTCATTGGATTTGACCAACAAGCGTAAGCTGAACATAAATATGATGTACATACATACGTTTACTAACTACTGAGATTAATTATTTAAATATTTTAAGTACTTACATACCTTCGCCAAATCGGTAAGTTCCTGCTGCCGGTAATCACTTTATGGGGACAATAAAAAGTCTAATAAGTAAACGTCGATACATAATGACAAGTTTTTAGAATAGAGATATCGTTTCGCAATACATCCCACTGCGCCACGGGCCGTTTGAGCTAACATTATTCTTAAATAAAGTTCTAAGGACGCGCACGACGTTTACCTTACACGAGATGCTGGAGGATAATAATTTTCAGTATATACAAAGTACTCTGTGAAAATAATGAATCTCCACACTACACATTTCATACCAAATACGTGGAATAAATAAAATAACTATTGCAACCCGCTGTAAAGCACTAGTGTAAGTGCGCTAAATGTTACATTCATGAACTTTGTTTGAAAATAAAATGAGGGTAGGTTGGTACATGAATTTTTGAAAATAGAAATGGTATCGACACTTACCGACGCAACGATTTTTTGCAGCTGCGAATTATGTACGAATTTTAAGCGAAACCCTATGGCCTCATTATGACCACAGATTTGTTATCATTTTTCAAAATACGCGCTTTAGCAATACAGTAACGCTGATCCCTACACATCACGAATCTGCCGCCGTGCCGCTATCTATCCTGATTACAGTGTTGCTACTATGTGATAGTATCCGGTCACGAAGGGGAAGTCATGCTTAGTCCATTTTAAATAAAAATTTGAGGAATTTGCATTAATTCAATTTAAGGTGTTTCAAACATTCTTCTGAAATATTCTGAATTATTTAAAAAGTGATGAACAACAAATACCATAAAGAATAATTAAAAGACAATATAATAAGCAGTACCTATTAAGCCGCATCTCCTGCACTAAAACATTACACAAAACATGTAGCTATTTTTTTATCTATGATCCATTGTTCTACGAGCGGGAGACAGCTAAAATAGTTGTTTTGCGTATGTGCTGTTTTAATCTAAGGTATGTGCTTTTGTGTATTGTGTCAAGAAAAACTAACGCAGGAGACGCGGCTTTATTTACAACAAAAAGAATAACTTTGTAGTGCCACTTCAATCATATCTCCAGCGTAAAAGCAAGATGCATTTATCACTAACATTTGGGTGGAAACGAGATAACAGATTCAAGCTACTTTGGTTGGGTATAAACTCAGATCAATATTGCAAAACTGTCAATTTTATTAGATACAAAAACTGTATAAAAACTACTGGGATTTTATTTTTTGTGTATCTTAAGTTCTTGTGTAATAGTAAACATTATATAAGTTAATGAATATTATAAACTAATGATAATAGATGAAGTCATGTAGGTGGTTTTTTCCATTTAGAAACATTTTTCTATAATTTTTTATACATCGACTGTATAAAAATACTTGCACTACTGGTAACCCTAATAAACTGTCAAACGTAATCACCACACGCAAGTTGTAACAATATTGATTTATTTATTTACAAAGGCGTTATGCACCCTGTATCGTGCATGCAAATCTCACAATTAAATATCAAGATGCAACGTTGAAGTACAGCAAATGCAAGTGCAGAAACGCCTTAAAAGTGTAAAGCGGAAAGATTATGAGGGTGACTTCAGTTCGAACTTGAGCCTGTCGTCAAGTAAAATGATGGAGACCAGATACTACGAGGGGTGCGGACGAGAGGGTCCAATCCGATGCATATTCCTGGGGGAGTTCCATCCCGTCGCCGGTCCGAAGATTTCATGCCAGGTAACCTCAAGTTTGCGGTTTATTAATAAAATATTTTAAGTGGGTAGGTATTGATTTTTCAACAAGATACATCGGATGCTTACGGCGCAGGCACCATGCATTTAGAATATGGCTGCATCATGTCCTATATATGTATAAATGTCACAGCTGCATTGCTGCAATGCAGATATTCTATAAAGACAATATGCATCAGTGTATGTTGATAATTGTTAAAAGTAAATGTTTTACAAGTAACTGAGTCATTGCCCAACACATCTCAGTCTACCCTCAATACACACTATGTGCAACAGTAATGGAGAAATTCAATAATCTAGATAAAGAACAACACAATCAAATGTATAATTTTTCAAGAATGTTTATACTATGATAAATAAGTTCTTTGTAATTTTATTAGATAAAGAGTTTACTTCTGAAGTAGATTGTTACAGGCAACTAGGGCTGAGATCTATAGAATGAACTTTGACTTAGTCTGAGTCAAAGAAACTATCTTGGTGAGAATTTGGAATTTTTAAATCAAATTTCAACTTAGTCGGAGACATTTTTACAGGAAAAGACCGACAGTCAGACTAAGCAACTTCTTGTAAAAAATGACTTGGACTAAGTCAAAGTTTGATTTAAAAATTCCTAATCCTCACTGAGTTTGTTCCTTTGACTTAGACTCAGTCGAAGTTTGCTCTAGACATTTTCGTTTTTTCAAGATGTCTGACTAACTATTTTTTTGTGTAATGGTTTTATTAAACACTGTCGTTGGCAAAATCATCAAACTTTGATAGAGGCCATATTTTAAATAAAGAAGAAGTTTGCTCTATAGATCTCCGCCTAGGTCAAAGAATACTCATACCTGTTAATACAATGCATTTATTTAAAAAAATAAACAAAGATTCAATGATATATTGCATTGGTTGAGTGCCTCATCGAATAAAACTGCAAAAATATTTTGTGGATAAAGTCAAAGCTGATGTCGCCAATATTGAATTTTGGTCCAGCACAGCTATTCATGATATTATGCTTATTACATCTGGGATGGAAATAAGCTCAGAGAGTTGTGGGTGTCCTGGTTTGCCCCTGCCTACCTCTTCAGGGATATTAGGAGTAAGCTTATGTTATTATATTTGACTGACTTCAGGACAGATATACATACATTAACATAACATAAGCTCACGCCCTGTATCCCCGAAGGGGTAGGCAGACGCGCACTAGTGAACTAGAGCACCCACATTTCGCCGAGCTTAGTTCTGTCCTAGATGTGATAGGAGGCGAGCCTATCACCATATTGGGCACAAATTCCAGAATCCGGGCTGATATGGGAAAATTCAATCTCACTTTCCCGACCCGAGGATCGAACCCGAGACCTCAGAACCGTAGTCGTACCGAAATACCATCACCACACCGAGGCAATCACACATACATTAGTCAATGATAATCACTAGGCACTGTTACCTAAGTGCATAACTAAGGTTTTATAAATCCTATTGCAGTTTCCTGAAGACTATATCTCTAAAGAAGTGTTTGATTCAATCAGCGCATTCATAATACCCAAACCACAGATACAGAAATGCACAATGACCATGTAAGTATATTCACATTCACATTATTTTTACTTGTTATTTTTTTGTTTATGGAAATATTGTTGTTATGTGAATTGAGTAAATATATACAATCAGCTTAAACCCGTCGGAGGCGGCACATATATATTATGTCACATAAGCGTATGGGCCACCAGAGGCCGATCTATCCTCCGTGACTATCTACATAGTGACAGGTGGCTTGGCCACCGGAGCCGTTAATGTAATGTGTATTATGCCGCCTCCAACAGGTTAACTAATGCCTTTCTCTATACCTGCGCTTATCCCACCTTAATGTGGGATCGGTGCAACACACTATTTCAAGCATGTTGCAGAATAGATTTGGGTCTAGTCCGGCAACTGGTTGTGAAAACTAAGCTAATTCTTTATGCAACATGCTTAAAGAGTGTGTGGTGCCAACCCCACATTAAGGTGGGATATGGTCAGATAGAAAGAAAGGTATTAGTTAACCTGTTGAGGCAGCATAATACACATTACATTAACGGCTCCGGTGGCCAAGCCGCCCATCACTATTTGAAGCTGATTGTCTATTGATGTCTGTTAGGGTAGGTTATCGGGCAAGTATAAGCTGTAAATAACTAATTTTGTGTTGTTCGACCGCTTTGCCAACTTCATATTGTTTGTGTTCCAGTAATGCCCTTGGTCACAAAGTAGTGGGCTACCCGATCAGGATCGACAACTCGCGGTATGAGCGCAACGTGTACCTGTTCAACCTTTGCTTTGTGTGCGACAGCTGGTCCAAAACCGTCCAGTATGAGCCCGTTGTCAAGAAACTTGGAGAACATCTGGTGAATTTAATGACCATCTTTGTCACACCTTCTGTTTAACAGTCGCAGTCTTGATCTTGCATTATTTTGTTCTTTATGGTGGGGATATCAACAATAGCTCTGATGGATTGTCAGCTCGCATTTACATTCAGGAACTATTTCATTGTTAATCTTCCACTAAAATATGTCTTACATCTGACATCTGAAACTACGCGAATTTTTATGTCTCACAACACCCAGACCTGAATATTTGTGGGTCACACAAATATATTGAATGGTAGAGTAATGCTGTAGACACTAACGCCTACAGTACGAATGGGCTGCCTTGACCAGTTTGATGCTACTGTCTCAGAACACCGATATTAAAGTGGCAGCTTGCTCGCGTTTCGTTTGATGAGTGAGATTTTCAGTATCATATCCCGCCCTCCCTTTCCCAATCCCATTTCCCTCCCCCTTCCATTCCCTCCTTTTAGATTGGCAATGCACCCATGATTATTTTTGTGTCTTAGGTGTCTATGGGCGGTGGAGATCACTTACTATCAGATGACCCATCTGCTCGTTAGGCAGTATCTGCTATAAAAAAAATTATTCGGTATGAGGATGAAACCGCGGTCTTATTTAAAATCTTGATAATAGGTCCCCATCTGATGAAGACATCTTGTATCATCTAAAAAAATACCGACTTACTGAGAGCTCCCTTATGTAGGCAGTTAAAAAGTTACTAAACACGCAGAGAATTTTCACCAAAGTATGGCGTCACTGGTATATTACATAATATGTAAATACATAAGTACCCTGAACCGACGCGAATGTATGAAGAGATTGATGAAAGAAGATGAAGCGAAAGTAGTGTGCCAGAATCGGGCGAAGTGGAAATCCATAGTCTCTGCCTACCCCTATGGGATACAGGCGTGATATTATGTATGTATGTATGTAAATACATTTCAATATGTCGTTGATATTTTCCAGACTATAATGGAGGAAGAGACGCGCTTCGTGTCAAGTGGTTCGAGCAAGTTGCCCACCTTGTTGGCGCACTTGTTGCACGACTTGAACACACATCGAAAGGCCACATTAGTTGGTAAGATCTTTAATTGTGCTCTTTATAATTTGATGGTTTATTTTTGTTTTTTGCTCGCTGTTTTATACACAGTTCTTTTAAGAAAAAGCTAAAACAATAAAAAATATATTAACATATTAAAATCAGAGTCTCTTTCGAACTGATAGTCTGATGCAATATTTATTTATTTACACTTGTTATTCACAAAGACTTAATGCTACAATGCTATAAGCCAGTCAACCTTGGCGTGGTGCAAAAAAAAAAACACAGGGAAAATTGAAATATCTATTTCAATTAACAATATTTCAGTAATTTATACTTTTTTTGCAGTTTTTGTTTTGTATTTGTGAGTGCAATGTTATTTTTTTTGTGCGTTTAGCTACGCGAATGTATACTTAGTACATGTAAAATAAAATGCGAAAGTGATAAAAATATTGTGCACAATTGCATTTTTTTTTTTATTCGCTTGAGCTTGCTACATGGTTGGTGTTCTTTTGGTTAATTTTTTTTTATAGCATACACTGGTAAACAATCAGATGGGTTACCTAATGGTAAGTGATATCCACCGCCCATAGACACTAAAGACACAAAAATAATCATTCATACATTGCCTATCTTAAAATGAAGAAAACAGGGATTAGGAATGGGGGGAAGGAATTGGGCCACCAGAAATCTTACTCACTGAATGAAATGCTTTACATTTGTTTTCTGTGAGACTGGTATTTCTTTTTTTTATAGCAGATTGGCAAACGAGCAGATAGATCACCTGATGGTAAGTGATCTCCACCGCCCATAGACACCCAAAACACAAAAAGCATCATGGGTGCGTTGCCAACCTAAAAGGCGGGATAAGGGATTGGGAAAGGTAGGAGGGAAATGGGCCACCGGAAATATCACTCACTGAACGAAAGGCGACAACAAACTGTCACTTTATGTCGGTTTTCTGTGAGACAGTGGTGTCTAACTGGTTGATCCGGCCCTTTCATGCTGTAGGCTTGGCTGTCTACAGTACTGCTTTAGTTGTTTGTTTGTTGTGTTTTCCGCACTAAACCTCATAAAAATGGACCATTGTGTGACGCGAATGCCAGCTAGAAATCTAGTCAGCCTAGGTCTGAAGCGCAGGATCTCCCTGGGGTCTCCACAGGCAACGTTTACGTATTTTTGAAGAGATTTTCATGTGACCAATTTGTGGTCCAGAGGGCGACACGGTGATGCACCTGAAGGTGCTGGAGATAAGGAACGACCCGTCCCCAGTGTGGGACCACGACGTGCCGGTGTTGGTGTCGTCGGTGGGGCCCCCGCGGCCGGGCCGGCCCCGCCGCGCCGCGCCGCCAGAGGGCGCCGACTCGCAGGGCGAGCAGCACATCGATCTCGATGATGAACGACCTTTCGAGATCGACATGGAGGCCGACTGGGACCTCACCACTAGACAGGTACTAACTATATAAATACACCCACACACACCCATTACAGTCACACACCTAGTCTTGACCCCATACTAGGTATAACCTGTATCGTAGGTATCAGAGACTATGAGAGACGCACAGTCTCACCTAGACTTGAAACAAATATCTGTGGGCCACACAACCATTTGTCTCAATGCGGGAATCGAACCCGCAGCCTCTCACTTCACTGCTCCTCGCCCGCTGCACCACGAAGGCTATCAATATATAACATTTTACTTTAGACAATTACTTTTTTTTCCACACTACTACTACCCTAGCTTAATTTGGGGTCGGCGTTACACACATTTTTAAGCATGTTGCAGAGAGGATTTGGCTCAGTTTTTACAACCGTCTGCCTGACATCAACCCTCTCTGGGGCATCCAGTACCGGGCAAATGAAATTAGAAAATTTACATAGCCAGACTTGAGAATCGAACCCAGGAACTCCCGGTCCACAGCCCATACATGCTACCACTAGACCAAGGGGGCGACTTTCAGATAATTACTACCATAATAACATTCTTTCCTTCTTTCTACCTGCCCTTATCCAACTTTAATGAGAGGTCGGCAATACACTTTTTCATGCATGTTGCAGAAAGAAATTGGCTTAGTTTTTTACGACCGGCCGCCTACCTGACGTCTACCCCCTCTGAGAGGGTAATCACCACAACTTGTCAATATGACTTTTTGTCACTCTGTCTGGTCTGGAGAAAATTATTGTATCAAGATTAATGGGCATTGTCCATATTTTTTAACCCCTGGTTTTTATATTTTTTTCTAAAAATATAGACCAAATTAAGATACTAATTTGAATATTTTTGTTTTTAGGGCTGTAATTATTTTGTAATATTTTTTTGAAAATATCTTGATGATTCTACGTGATGACGTCATTAATGGCGCGAAAAGTGTTATTTCATTGCCTATATTTTCTGCTATCTGTGATGTCAGCTGACGGATAAAATGACACTTTACACTGCTGTTAAGTAGAGATGCGCGATCATAAATGATGTACTATTCGAGATGTATCTAAATATCTTAATCGATTATGAAATTAGTAAATAATTTACTTTCAAAATGGGCTAGTATTTTTAATTTTACTTATTTGTACTATTAATCTTACATCATTATGAAGGTCTTAATTTCTGTTGGTCAAATCGTAAAATGTGTGTGCAGAACGTGGCTTATATGATACATGATAAGGCAATGTGCATTATCCTACGTACGGATAAAGATGTCAGCTTAAGTATATATGTGACTAAAAAAGTTATTAATTAAATAAAGGTTATAATCGATATATCTCACTGCAGTTTTAAAATCGAATGATTTGATTCGAAATTATATTTCAATCCAGGATCGTCCACCTCTATCGGCCATTGTGTACATATGTCGATCGATTGTAAACAACAATAATTCTATAATATAATATTGAAAAATCTAGTGTTCGACAGTTTTTAGACCAATAAGATATTGTTATTTAATTACAGTCGTGTTTACGATACAAATATAATAGATATCATAATAATATCTATCAACAAGACTACATTCATTATAAAACTGATTCAAGGATCTTTCCCAAAGCACTTACCGTAATGATATTGGAATACATCGCTATTAATAGCCTCCACAATAAGATTTATGTAAGTTTACTTCATAATTTACCTATTTACATGGTTTATTTCATGTAAGTAGTGTGTGTATTCAACATTTATTTATTTATGCTTGTTTCAGGTCACATATTGTTGCCAGAATAGAACAGTCGTTGAAAACCTAAGTTGCATCAATATGACTACATTAATTATAAAACTGACTCAAGGATCTTTCCCAATGCAGTCACCGTAATGTTATTGGAATACATCGCTATTAATAGCCTCCAAAATAAGATTTATGTAGGTTAACTTCATGATTTACCCATTTAGATGGTTTATTTAAAGTAAGTAGTGTGTGTATTCCATATTTATTTATTTGTGCTTGTTTCAGATCACATATTGTTGCCAGAAATGCCAGAATAGAACAGTTGTTGCAAACCTAAGTTGCATACATGTATCTAATGTCAAATTGATGAACAGAATAATGTCATCAGCTCAGATTGTGATGACTGGGCTGTTTCATGCTTCACAATAATGATGGTGTATTGATGCAACAAACTCAAGGGATTATAGTGACAAAAAGTTTATATATTTACTAATACTTACCTAATAGGCTATATAGTAGTACAACTACATAGCATTGTAACAAACAAACAAGCAATAACTATGAGAAAAAATACAGGTATACATTAATCCGTTGGAGGTGGCATTATATATATTACATAAGTCACTATTTAAGAGATTTTATGGATCCTATATTGCTTTTTATTATTGTATTTAAAATGACTGGTGCTACCAAATAAATCATGTATTGTTATATTTTCTCATATTCATTGTTTGTGTTTTAATATATGAATTTAAATAAAAAAAAATGTGAAAATTTTAAGCTTTATTATTTATGATGCGGACATCTGCATTCACACAGACAGGTGATCAGCTCACCTATTAGAATGTTGTCACCCTTAATCCCAGTCTGGTTGGTATTCCACTTTGGCTTCGAAGATGACCAAGGTACATAGCAGCTCCCAAGAGGTGCTTCACCATTTAAGATTTTCTGTAGCTCTCAGATTAGCCTTTAAGCACTTAGAGGTTCTTCAGGTTTACATCTTTCAGATCCACCCACGGCTGCCCAAACACGCCCTGCCAAGCCAGTTGGTTAGGACCCCCGGGGTAGGGCCGGAGCATTGATTTTACTGGTGATCCTGCAGTATGCCTCCTACAAACCCTCCGAACCTTTTTGTGGGCCTTTTTATTATTTCAGCTCATATAATAATCATCCACAGAACAGAGAAACCAGTAATCATCCCACAACTATGATGGCAATTTTATCTAAATGTAGCACATATTTATAATCACAGCACAAGGTTTCAATAACACAAAATTCCCAAGTACACGTTTAATTACATGTTCAAAACAAAATAACTCTTAAACTATCTATCACTTTTAAGTGCTTCTGTGAGGCTTTGAAAATTTGCTTGATTCTTGAATGCACACTTGGTGGCCTTGAAAGTCCAAAATTATGTGAATAAGTAGATTATCAGTTTCCTTAAAACCTCTGTCCGCTAGTCCAATAGGATTGGTTGTAAAATATACCGCAGATTACTTTTTTACACGCTTTATTCCACTGAAGTTATATTTGTATGCCATGTCGTGTCTTCAAGCTGAAAGTTATTTTTTCATGTTCGATTGAAACACTTCTTATAATATAACTTGTTATATGTATCTTTTGTTCTTGCGTGGTTCTATAATACGATGATTTACTAGAAAAGTATTTATTATTTACTCGTAAAGAAAGAGGTTATGTTGTGTAGGTACTAGTCTTGTGTAGTTCTCGAACGAACTAGTTCGGTAGACCGCTCCCACTGACAAAATGAACGAACTAGTTTCCACATTTCTCGCTCTTTAGTTCGTTTGATATGTTAGATTCTAAATTGTATGATTGTATGTAATAGTGAACGTGAGCGAGAGCGCGGCGCTATCCGATGTCTTTCTTTCTGCCTAGCGTTATCCCGCCCTAATGCCTAATCCACCTTCCTATTTAAACGCTTCCACTTAGCCTCGTCTTAAGCATCCTCCACTGTAAGACCATTGGTTCGCATATCATTTTCCAACACGTTCAGCCAGCGCTTTTGGGGCCATCTGGATTTCCTTAATATAACAGACTACTTATCGCACCCATACAGAAGGACTGACTAAATGATGGTCTATGAGACCTTAAAGTCTTAGGTAGTCTAAAGTCTAGTCTAAAGTCTTAGGTTTTCGTCACATAGTCAATGTCTTCTAAGGAAATCTCGTGCTTTTTAGAGCTATATTCAAATATAGCCTGCAGCACTTTTTGACTCACAGATATTTTTTCTAATCTCTTTAGCAACACATATTTTTTCTAATCTCTTGGATAAAAAAAATAAAACATTTATAAATTACTACGGAAAACTAGAGTGGGATGGGGGTCTTGGCATATACTACGGGTTTACTGCGAGGGGGGGTATAAAAATTAAAGCAAGTAGCCCATGCTGCGCAACTTCAAACCCTGACGTCGAAGTTGATGTTGCTAGGTACTTAAACTTGTCTGTTTTCACGTAAAGCTCGTCTGGATACTATTCGGCGGCGGAAACGAACATAACAGTTAAAAGAGTCTGCAGATCCAGAAAAGCGATATGCAGTGGCTTTTTTTCCGCCCTGCATGCCTCGCGCATCGATCTAATGACGTACACTGGGTACATGGTGCTGTCTGTCCTCCACAACCTGCAAGGCAGGAACCCAGGTTTCGCCAGCGCTTAGTCCGTTACTCAGAAGAGTGTACCACTTGCAGATGAGATTGGCTTAAACCTAAAGGTGTTGATGGCCTACCGTGTAAGTAGGCCACCGTCGTCGTCGTCGTCGTCGTCGTCGTCGTGGTATAAGGAGTGTCCCTTAGACGACGTCACTACTCCCCAAGTGTGTACAAGTAAAAAAATAACAGCATATTATTAAAGAAAAAAATGCGTGCGAATAATCTTTTTTGAGCCTTTCTTTGGTTCGAGACGAGAATTAAAATAATGAACTAGTTCGTTGAGGAGCCACGAACTAAAGTGACCGCTCCTTGTCGCGAACTATTAAGCGCACGTCTATAATGTGTACTTGACAAATGACAACTGACATATAAACAGTCGTCAGATTCTAAAAAGAAATCAGGCAATGAAACAAACGCATGCCATTAATGACGTCATTAGAGGTCAAACAAAGGGCAAATATATTTTGTTAAAAATCTTGGTAAATCACGATCCTTTTTCATTAAAAATCAATTTTCTGCAACAAGCTAAAGAAATTCTCCAAATGGTTTTTCATTTACACGTAATTAAAAAAAATGGACAATGCCCATTGTTAGAGGGCAGACGGCGGTTCAGTTATATTGCGCAGATTTAATAATAATAGAATAATAATAGAATATTAGCTCAGTATTACTGTCCCACTGCTGGGTATAGGCCTCCTCTCCTCTCCTCTCATAATAAATTAATATTATTTAATGTTAGTTTATGATAGGAAATGCTAAAAGTAGCAGACGCTTCTTACCGACCGCGCCCTATAACCCATTTTACTGCTCTGCATGAATTTATATTTAACACTGACAGACACAAGCAAATGAGCCGCGGTTCCTCACATGGCTGGTACACACCGGCCGAACGAATCTATGCCTGTTTCATTCATGCAACAGCAATTTTTTTTTGTATGAGCGCAACAGGTATAGATTCTTTCCGAATACTATATTTACGCATACATATAACTTCCAGCTTCTTCCATACATAAACGGGTACAACCATGTATCGAAAATAGCGGCTGACACAAACGTGGAGAAGACCCTGGTCAAGTCATGCATACAGAATTTGTTGTACTACGGCGCGGTGACCCTGATCCCCGTGCTGAAGTTCAGCAACGTCTACAGAGCGACACCGAACCTCAACCGACTGTTCAGTGACGCGGAGTTGCAGAAGGCATGTCTCTCGTACATCACCAAGGGATCTGACACTAAGGACAAGGTAAGAGTCATTTGATACTATTTGCAGATGAAAGTAAGCGAGCAAACGGTCTGCCTGGTGAGGTGGTAAGTGGTTACCATAACACATGGACTTCAGCAATATGAGGTGCACAAATAAAAAAAACAATGATGTGTGTGCAGAAACTTTAGGAAACTAAAATTTGAGACCAAGGATTTGAGTTGACTGACAGACTCAGTTAGTTTGTCGGACTGACGCGGCAGCCCGTGTCAGTCCGCGTCAGTTCGCGTCAGTCAGTCAGTTCGCGCTAAAGGCAAGTAAAAATAAGTAAGGTCTAGATTTAAATATTATGTTATAATGCTATTGATTTTGAAGTACGTGTGCAAGTATGAACAATAACAAGGATGGGGCTGAGATAAGGGGTTGTGGTTTGGGAAAAGACAATAGGCTATCACAGTAAGACAAGTGTAGAAATTACGCCCTAGACCTCATCGGCGAAGACTATAAGACCCTATCTTAATACAGACATGTTGCAACCTTAAACAGTAGCTGGAATAAATTGTAATTACTTTACCTGAAGTGGGGTGTTGATAACGGCGCCACAGTTTTTATACTTTTGCTGTTATCACCGTTTCAATTTAATTTACTTATATGTGTTTCTTAGGGCATGCAAACCGGTTAACCGAAAACCGTAAAAACCGATTAACCGACCGTTTTTGACGACCGGTTTTCTTCGTGTAAAAAACCGGTTATTTCGGCGTTTTCGGTTTTTTCCCTCCTGACATCAATTGTGAGTAAATATGTATAATTAAGTACATAGAAAATGATAAGGAACGAGCTTGCTGTAAAAACGGACGAGTTTAAGTTTCTAGTATCTATACTTAACGAGTCTGGAGACATCGACTCCAACGTCAAGCCCCGTAGTGGCGCCGATTGTGCTAAATTGCAAGTGGTGCGATACTTTCGATTAAGATACGACTAATATGAGACTTAAACGTCTTGTGATCTTTTATATGAACATCATTCGGCCTGTACTTCTATATGGGTGTGAGACGTAGCCTGTTCTTAAGCGTTATGTTAGGGAAATCCACGTCATGATATGAAGATGATGCGGAGGATGGGCAACGATACACGACTGCATCCAATACGTAACGTTTACATCTGAGGTATATTGGTGTATGCAACGTGACAAATAAATTGCAGAAATATCGCTTGCAATGGTATAGTCACGCTTTGAGAAAACCACAGGAGTACGTCGATCGCAAGTGCCTGGATCAGATTGTAACAGGAGTGCGTCCCCGTGGTTGGCACAAAATGCGCTGACTAGACGTTTCGAAAGAAGATATGAGAACCAAGTATCCCATTGTAAACGATACTTAAGCCGGGCGAAGTAAAAGCGTTTAGGTATGAAGGCGGACCCTGACACTAGGCCATGATATTGCCAGACAGAAAGCAAAATTAAGCAGCTACACTATTGTCATGTTAATGTAATAGCAAAATGGTGGTCCATTTTTCATATGTTACATTGTACGTATTTATATATGTTTTTATATTATTTATTTAGCTTAGACGCAAACCAGGATACATATATAATGAATTTTTCATTATATATTCAGGATACAATAAAGTTATGCATAATTTTAAAGTTATGCATTACTTAAAATTATATTTTATCCAAAGCATGCGCCCTTATGTAGAATATTGCATAAAGTGGTTGAATAAATAAACTATTTCTTATTACAGATCCCCTATTTCACTGATTTATTGAGGGCTGATTTAAAATAATAAAGTACGCTAGATTCGTCCGCAGAGTTAAAAGTTATCCTCACATGAAACATCAATATCGGTTCAGCGGTTTCGCCGTTAAAACTCTACAGACATACTTTCTTTTGCATTTATAATATTAGTATGAATTAAACTGTAGCTTAACTAGGGTCACTGAAAAGTCGGAATGAAGAAATGAGAATGTTAAGATTGATGTGTGGAGTGATAAGGATGGACAGAGTGAGGATTAAGCATACAGGAAGCTTGAAAGTGATACCTGTGGTAGGTAGATTAGAAGGAACAAGTTTGTCTTGGTATAGGCATGTTATGAGGAGAGAAGCTATATAATAAGTGGATAAGAAATTGATGAATGTGAATGTTGGTGGATGGGGAGGTTGACGAAAACCAAAGAAAAGGTGGATAGAGGGTGTGAGGGAGGGCATGAAAGTTAAGAGGGTGAATGATGAGATGATCGTGTTTATGGAAGTTGAAGACATGTTGCGCCGACCCCAAATAAAATTGGGACAAGGGCACGAGGATGATGGTGGATTAACCTGTCGCGCTTTGGTCTAATGGCAGCGTTTATAGGCTGTAGAGATGAAGCGCATAGCTGTTTACTGTGTAATACGATTTACTCGAAGCTGGAGCCCCCAAAGAGGGTTGTCACTTAACATCAGACAAATAGCCTAGCCGGTTGTCAAAATTACAACTGAATCTTTTGTGCAACATGTCTGAAAAAGTGGTGCGCGGAGCATATAGTGAAGTGGGATGAGGGCAGTTAGAAAAAGAAAAACAATCAGTGTTCTTCCGGCTGAAGCCTGGACGCTTTAAGTGTAGGGAAACCCGGCGCCGTTCCAATACGTCGAAGAGGACCACGGCGGGGTTTTTAGTCGGTATTGCCGGTGTTGGGTATACATAGTGTTAGGGACTCGACCTAAAGGTCGCCTAGATGCTGTCCATCTCTCCGGTGCGGCTTAACGTTGGGTCGTAAGACAGGCGAATCCGACATAACCATCACGTCTCCCCCCAGGCGTAGCGGTAGCGGTAAAATAGTTTTCCCCGCAAAAACAAAAAAAAACGTGTGTTTATTTTTTACTTTTCTCGCTATCGACTACGACTGCCTATTTGTGTGACAAACATCCGAAAACCCCTAGCAATTACGTTTGGAATTAATGTTTATCATATAAATTATATATATCGGCGCAAAATAGCAAGCTTATTTAAAAAGCCGTTGTTATTTCACGTTATTAATTTATTTTACAATTGTTAAACTGCTGAAACCTTAAAAGATTCTAAAAAGTTAAAATAATCGTTATAATTATTTCTTTGCCATTCGATATTCGGTATCGAGTAGGTAGTTGCAAATATTACACCCTATAAAAGGAGTGTTCAGAGCAGATTCGACACAGTCGTGCTCCGGCACTCGGATTGTCCACATCCCTGACTAGACGGTGCTCTTGAGCACCGTTAATAAAGGGAGTTAGTGAATTTCAGTGTTCACTATTGATAAATAAGATGAGTAATCATCTTATTGTCAAAAGTGACGTCAGCCATGCTGACGTCACCGTTTTTAAAAACCGACGTCCGCGTTGGCCCTCCGACATCAGAAGTGGGATCACAATCCCACTCACTTAACTTGAACCTTTCCGCCCTGATAATCGATACTTTAAATCCCACGGATACTTTCAATCCGACTGATATTTCAATTTTCAATCCGACTGATACTTTCAGTCCGACTGATACTTTCAGTCCGACAATCCGACTGATATTTCAATCCGACTGATATTTCAGTCCGACTGATATTTCAATCCGACTTATACTTTCAATCCGACTGATACTTTCAATCCGAGATACTTTCAGTTCGATCGATACTTTCGAACTAGTTTTTCAGTGCCTTTGTGGACCACGGTCAATAATAAAGGCCCAGGCCACAGCATCGTCCTTCCCAGTTCCTTTAGAACCCCTGTGGACCACGGCGTAAAGGACCGCTCAGAACCACAGCATCATCCTTAACAAAAAAAAAAAAAACTGGACCACGGCGTACGGGACCGCTCAGAACCACAGCATTATCATAAGAAAAGTGCAAAAATGCGTGGAGCATTTGCAAAAAAAAAAAAAAATCTTTTCAGAGCCTCTGTGGACCACGGCGTACAGGACCGCTCAGCGCCACAGCATCGACCCTTCCCGTTCCTTTAGAACCCCTGTGGACCATTATCCCCGTAAGAAAAGTGCATAGATGCGTGGAGCATTCGCACTCTGACTACTGATTCATAAAAAGTGCATTGTGTGGAACATTTGTACAAATGTTTATAATATGGTCTGGCAAGGCTGGTCGGATACCTCCTCTAAAAACCATATAAACCAGGGCACGTGGTGCACCTAAATATCCATATTTTAATTTGTGTGCAATTTCATCTCATAATTCAATGCAAAAACAAAACTACCTGATTTATGGTCAGGATTAATCGAGACGGTGTATGTGACACTGTTGCAGTCATTTTTGAAGTCTAAATGTCAACGTTAGTGATCTTTAAAAATCATAAGTGGTCAATTTGAAAAATCCTGAGTGGTCAATTCGGGAAATTGTTTTGTGAGCTAGGTAATTTTGCCCGCTGAGTTTGTTTCGCCGGGTCTTCTCAGGCAGGGCCGCGTTTGGATCCGGTAGTAGATTCAAAAAAAAATCGGAATCTTAAATTCGCAATAATAAACGAGGCCTTTCAAAATGACCGTATCGGCGTACAACCATGAGCTTTCAATAAGAGCACGTGCTTCAAATGAAAAAGAAAGAAAAAGAAAAAAAAATTTTTTTCTATGAGTATTCACAACAAATTACAAGGCTGGTGCAGAGCACGCACCGCCTATCAGAATGGCCGTATCGGCGCAAAATAGCAAGCTTATTTAAAAAGCCGTTGTTATTTCACGTTATTAATTTATTTTACAATTGTTAAACTGCTGAAACCTTAAAAGATTCTAAAAAGTTAAAATAATCGTTATAATTATTTCTTTGCCATTCGATATTCGGTATCGAGTAGGTAGTTGCAAATATTACACCCTATAAAAGGAGTGTTCAGAGCAGATTCGACACAGTCGTGCTCCGGCACTCGGACTGTCCACATCCCTGACTAGACGGTGCTCTTGAGCACCGTTAATAAAGGGAGTTAGTGAATTTCAGTGTTCACTATTGATAAATAAGATGAGTAATCATCTTATTGTCAAAAGTGACGTCAGCCATGCTGACGTCACCGTTTTTAAAAACAACGTTAGCGTTGGCCCTCCGACATATATATTTTAGGTAGTCGCTAGCAAGAAATGTCAAAAACTCACGGTAGAGCCTCTGAACTGCAAATAATAACGTGCAGAAATTCAACTTCATCTCGTTAATCAAGATTTAAACTTAAAAAACGAAAATATAGCCCGAAAACCGAATAACCCGAAAAAATCGGTTAACCGTTTTTTTTTAAATACAATAACCGAAAAAACCGGTTTCCAAAACCATCCGGTTTTTGCATGCCCTAGTGTTTCTTGTTCCAAATAAGTCATCAACATAGGCACGGAAAATTAAATTGAGGATGTTACCATATACGAATGTTGTGTTGTACAGCCGAGCCTGTCAGATGTGCTCGGCATCCTGTGCTCGCTGCAGCAGGGCACCACGCTGCGCACCGTCAGCGAGCGGTACTCCGCCGCGCAGGGTCCCGCCTTCGATATCCGCCGGCTCGTCGTCTTCGCACAACTGCACGGTCTCATCAGGTGTCTTAAAAGGTTTGTACTCACAATAAACTCAGCTTTTTATACATTCACAATTGGGTACTTGACTGTGTTTGATTTTGTACACATAATTATATGTAATAACAGAAACAAAGATACCTTTCGGTAAAAGCATCGAAATTGGTCGAAAATTGAGGCACTAATTTATATTTTAAATGGAGTGGGAACATAGTGGATATATCTGGCTATCCCTTTCCAACGCACGTACCGTTATGGCGTGACGTGATTATATTACTCTCTTTTCCGCAGTTTGAAGGTTACACCAAACTTCAAAGGCTTATAATTTTATATTTATGAAAATATTTCAATATTTCTTTCTATTTTATATATTAAGAGGATGTAAAATTAATTTAAAAAAATTGACTAGTACCGAATTGTTTCCCTGTGCATCCACATCTTGCCGAATTTAAGCCATGTCTCCTGCACTAAAACATTACGCAAAACACCTACACAAAAAATGTTTTTTTTTATCTATGTTCCACTGTTCTACAAGCAGGTGACAGCTAAAATTGTTATGCCTATGTGTTTTTAGAGTTTTGTTTCGAAAAAGCTAGTGCAGGAGCCCCAGCTTTATTTCTACTCTTCCAAGTTATAGACAGCAAACTAATCGCCATACTCAGTTACACGTGTGTTCTTTTAAAACCAGAAAACTCAAATTGTGATTGCACACATTGATTTCGATACTAGGGCCTCATGATTATGAAACTATAAAGAATCATTATCCCCAGATACCCAGTGTATGCCAAGAGCCCCCCACGCCCCAACGGTTTCAGCAGTCGCGCGGATCCCCTGATGGGCATCCGGAGACTCTTCACCGGCAACCACGACACCGACGAGATCTGCTGCATGGCCAGAGTGGACCTCCCCACCCTCGAACAGATAATAGAGGACGACCCCAACGTGGTCATCATATGGCGGTAGATCAGAATTGGTCCTTCGTCCAGGATAGTTGATAAGCATGCTGGAGCACAGGTTTTCGTAGCAAAGTTTATACTACCATAGCTTATTTATTGTCGTATTATAGACTGGGTTATGATTTACTTACGTTTCAGCATAAACCCAGCGTCGTATTTTGGTCCTTCCAACCGGTCGATAATATTTTTGGTCCTTCGATCGGATTTTTACATTCACATGTCTCTGTTTTCTTTTTGGTTACTCAAAACAACATTATTTTATTAACGTTATATTTTCCCGTAATTACGGCTGGATCCGTAATCAATATGGAGATGATGACACTTTCAGGGGGTGGAGTAGTCTCAAACACAGGATCGTCTAAAGCATGGTTTTAGTTATGTAACAATCATGTCGGTGTTTCCAAGTCGTAGTCGATGTACTTTGTAATCAATAAGAAAACATACACACCTATAACATTGAATGTAATACATACTGTCAGTCAAAATGGATGGTGTGATAAACTGATTAATCTTTCAGTCGGTTTCATCATGCTATTTTACCGCCAAAATTTATAAATTAATGGGGCCAATCAGAATAAAGATCTCGAAGATTTGGTCTGATTGGTTTATTCCAAATATTGTTTTTGTAGGAATAGGATTTTTCATTAATTTGGTGGTTTTGACTAGACGGGCTCTACACGGTCAAGCAATACTGAGCTTCTTAACTGTCAGTCTTGACTGAAAGTTCGAATCATTTTAGGTTATAACTGAATGTTTAGGTTAGCAGTTTGTTAGAGGCGTAACACACGGATCACGGTATCTTTGCTAACGGAGTTTGTGAAACAAATTCCTTATGTTTAGTGATAAGTATGGCAACATCACTGCGATACTTGTGTGTGTTGCCATTTTATTCTTCGACATTATGTAGAATTGGTGACATTTGTAAATCTTGTACATACAATATTACTATATTAATTTAAATACATTAGAATATATGCACGAATGTCATCTATTCATAAAATATTTTCACAGAGGAGGAAAGGGTAATGTAATTTATAAGTTTTAATTTGCCACGTGATTTTCAACTCCATACCGCTTATAATAAGGTGTATTGTAAGATAAACGCTTAACACTAGATAACGGCACCGCCTTTAATTTATAGCTTTAGTGTAATATTGCAAGTATTTTAATAGTAACTTTATTTCTTAGATGTAAAGCTTTATACTCTGCATACAATGGATTTCGTCGCGGCGGCTTAAGTATCCCAAAAAAAAAAAATTGTTCCAGTAAATTTACGCTCGGTTCCAATAAACAATCTCATTTCGAATGTGCAGATAGATTACAAAAATTAGCCAATAAGAACACAGTTTGAACATGACTCCGTCAAATGACTTGATTTGATTGGTTCATAATCGCGATCTATCTGCACTCTAAACTGAGATCGTTTATTGAAACCGGCTGTTAAAAGTAATGTTGACAGTTTATTTCTAATATTTTAGTTCTAATAGTTGTGGTTGTCTGATACGTCAGTCAGTCGGGCATATTATATATATATATATATATATATATAATATAAAAAATAGATGTTTTGCAAAAATATCGCTTGCTTTACCCCGTAGACTTGGTTACCTAGTGCCCACTGTACTGTAATAAATTCAAAATTCAAATCATTTATTCTGCAAATAGGATATTTTATATCACTTTCACATGTCAATTTCGAGTATATATTGATAAAGTAATAATGGCGTAGGTATTTCGTGGCTATGATATATGCCCTGAGAAGAAATGCCGAAACAAACTCGAGGGTTATGGCCTCTTTTAAACTCTAGACAATACATGATATATAAAATCACAATTTAAAATGTCAACTTATTTCTAAATGTAATATTATACTAATATGTCAATAGAGCAAAGTCAGCAAAAATAATATAATAGTAAAATATAAAACTTGTGTTGATACAGCCTTATAGTGTCAGGAGTGAGCTGCTCAATCCCAAGCATTTTGCCTTGTAAATAGTCCTTTACATTATAAAAACCTTTTCGGCATATAGTAGCCGTTAGTCTCTAGTATTATAAAACGCACTTATGGGGTAGTTGTATATTAAAAATCCATGTCTAACCAATGATGTAGTTATATAGAGAACGGCGGCCATAGCTACCATATCTCCAAAATGTACCAACATAATATGTCACTAGTAATTAGCTTTAAATTAACTATTTCACGCAAACCTACTATAGTCGGATTGCTAATTAAACGGAGTAAACTGACATATCAAAATGTCACTTTTCAAAATAATGTTGCTTACTTCCAAAACATAGTGATTGATCTAGTTCAATCTTTTTCATTCAAAGAAATAATAACTCAGCATTAGCCTGGATAATTAGAATTTTATTGCGTATGTTTAGAAATTTCAGCTTAACCCTTCGACTAAATGTCTGTGTAATCATTTTGCGTAAATAATTACAACAGATCCGCGAAATAATAACAAAGAAAATTACAAATATTATTTTTATTATTTGAGAAATATTACGTTCCGCACATTCATAGCTTTGGTTAGTTTTGTATATAATGAACCATGACTATAATTCCAGTAGACATGCCATAACTTAGCATGCAGTAATTTACTATGACTATCATTCAATAGACATGCAGTACTAATCACACATTAGGCAGGAATTACGACTTTGAGTTGGACTTTAGAAAATGAAAGAATGAAATGTTTCACTGAATTGAAATGTTTAAATAATCTTGATCTTTTTACCGCAGCATTATTTAAATTTCATGAAAAAGTGGCAACATTCGAAATGTCAGTTTACTCCGTTTAATTAGCAATCTTACTATATACGACGCGTCGAATCAATCTTATTGTATAAAGTATATAAGAACTAAGAGTTAAAACAACGCAATTTTAAAATTATCTGTATACTTTGCCCCTTATATCAACTGTAGATCTATATCAGTTATTCTTTAGTGTAGTTACAAAGTTTCAATATTTTTGCCCTCGTTAGAAAAAGACGTATCTGTTGGAAATATGTCAGATACGTCTTTTTTCTACATTTTTAAGCACTATAGCATTATTTAAAACTGAATACACTTTTCTTTATAGCTGTATATCACACGTCATGTCTCTTTCTTTGTAGCTGAATATCAGATACATCTTTTTTCTTTAAGGCGACAGATTTTAACCCTGTGTTGTACTTCTTGAACTGTGTTCAGATATACAGGCCACTTCACTCTGCATTTTTCAATAATGTTTATCATAGGACTTGGTCGCCTCCTTGGTCTTGTGGCAGCATGTATGGGCTGTAGACCGGGAGGTCCTGGGTTCGATTCCCAGGTCAGGCAAAGTAAATTTTCTAATTTAATTTGCCTGGGACTGGACCCCTCATAGGGGGTTGACGTCAGGCTGGCGGCCGGTCGAAAAAACTAAGCCAAATCCTCTTTGCAACATGCTTGGAAAAGTGTGTTGCGCCGACCCCACATTAAGGTGGGATAAGGGCAGGTAGAAAGAAAGAAAAAAGAAAAGTTCATCATGGGACCTCATTTATTAACGAGAGAGATGTTTACCATCTCTCTCGTTAATAAATGAGGTATGTTGAAATAAAACTATTTTTACGGATTTTATTACGATTTGGTTTTTAATTTAATTTAATGGACTGACCCGTGACAACGAAGACTGCAAAGCCTTCGAAACGTCGGGAATAATAATTAAAAACCAAATCATGATAAAATCCGTAAAAATAGTTTTATTTTAATTTATAACATTTGTGTAAACTTAAGAAATCAGTAAATGAGGTATGTGCCTATCAGCGGCGCTAGAGGTCTGATAATATTGTACTTGTGTTCTTCGCCGAGTTTGGTGCGTCTTATGTACTTATACTAACCCTTTATTATCTACACCTTCATATCCAGTGTAAAAGTGATCGTTTTTTTCGACAGACTTCCCAAAAAGGAGGAGGTCCTCAATTCGTCGTTTTTTTTATGTATGTTACGCGATATCTCCGCCAAATGTGGACCGATATTCTAAATTCTTTTTGTGTTCGATAGAGCTTATTACAAGGGTGGTCCCCATCAATATATTATACCCTAGATGCACAGTTCTTTGCAAATATCGTCCTAAAAATGGTCTCAGGAATAAAACAAAGAAAAAGATCACAAGTTCTAATTAAATCAAACACAAATATAACCCTATGCACGTGTTATAAAGTAGCTTTTTAAACGAAATGATCAAGCGTTCTAAAATTTGAATTTTCAACTTCTTTGCTGTCCCATATTCCGAGCGTCAACTGTGCATCTAGGTAAATAATATATCGATGGTGGTCCCATATAAATTTGGTCACGATCGGTAAGTTGGAAGTGGGTCAGTTAAGTTTTTAAACTTGTGATTATAGTATTTATAATATATTTAAGTTAGTGTTAATGTATGTCTAAGTATTTATAATATGACCGGGTGATATTGTTGCAATTTGGGAAATTGCAAATTTTTCTGTCCTATAAGATATTTTTCATAGTTATTTTGTAAGCTCCAACGCATTTAATGTTCTAAAAGTATTTTTTTCACCTTTATTATAACGGGTTTTTCTTTTTTTTATATTGTGTTTGTTTTTATATTTTATATATTATAATTTTAAATGTCTTAAAGTTTTTTTTATCTTTTTAGTTACTTAACATTATACCAGACTTAGCAATGTGTGTATTACGCAAAAGGTATAAAACACCGTTGTATGTCCCTAAAACTCTCGTTGTATGTTTTTTAAGTGGAAATGTTTTTTGTCGTGGCGATAGGCTCGCCCATCACATGATCGGAATTGCTGGAACTTGGGTAGGATATGTGTCCTAATTGCGTCTTTACTAGCCTCTTGGTATATCATATATTTGTATGGTATATAAGTTTATATTATGTTGTATTTTTTTAGTTTTTGATAGCCATCTTGTCACAAAAAGCGAGTAGCCTGTGAAATGACAGGTCGTGGGTTCGATTCTCTCACCGAGATAGATACTTGTGTGATTCACAGATTCTGTTTAGGACCGTAAGGCCCTCGTAGTTCTTGATATCCCCTAAACAGGTTAATCCTAGTGTGGGGAGTATTTCATTTATTATTGTAAATAACTGCCAATTTTCCTACAGTGGCGAAGGGTGAAATTTTCCAAAAGGAAAGCCGAAGCTGGTTACTCTTTGTATTAATACTTATTTATTAATAGACATTTTCTGAAAACGTAAGAGGGAAGGAATCGTGTTGTATAGACTCTTCGCCACTGGTACCTAAATTGCAACAATGTCGCCCAGTCCCACTGTATATAACCATATATGGTACACACGGCATTCAAGTGCTTTTTATTGTGCATAATTAGGACAACATATTATTATTGTCTTATATAATAAGTCGAGTCACAAACCCCGCACTGCCCGAAGGCATTTAGCCCCCTTTAAAAATGTTAAACGATACTTAACTTTAGACCTAGTTTGTCTCTTTCATTGAAATTAAACTATTTTTACGGATTCTATCACGATTTGGTTTTAATTTTTATACCCGACGTTTCCATTAAAACCAACTCGTGATATAATCCGTAAAAATAGGTTAATTTCAATGAATAACATTCACGTAAACCTAAGAAATCATTTGTCTCTTTCATGTTTAAATAATTTGAGAGTGAAAGAGAATCCACTAAGTTAAACACCTTTTATTCTTTATAAGTTAGTTCCTCATGGAAATATACACAAAAGAAATGTTACATGGTGTTATGATGTCGTGCTAGAACACTAGCATTGTTTCTTTTTCAGTAAAATTTTCTATATTGGAGCCAAATTCATAGATGATTGTTGTTAATAATCGTTAAGCCAGTTTCTATGGTAAAAAAAAGATCAATATAATATACCCTAGATGCACAGTTCTTTTCAAATATCCTCCTAAAAAGTGGTCTCAGGAAAAAAACAAAGAAAAAGATCACAAGTTCTAAATAAATCAACACAAATATAACCCTATACACGTGTAATAAAGTAGCTTTTCAACGAAATGAGCAAGCGTTCTTAAATTTGAAATTTGAAATTTAGATTTCCATCGGCGTCCGACTGTAGGCAAAACGAGTGCTTAAGCACTCCTTTGCTGTCCCATTTTCCGAGCGTCAACTGTGCATCTAGGTAATTAATATGTATATCGATGTAAAAAACCCATAGCGGTTTCTTTTTAATTACTTGCTAGTTTCCATTCACTCCACTTAGAATTAGATGCGTTACGCGCTTTTGAGCTAGTTATAGGTAATTAGGCTCCCGGTCTATGTAACGTTTGTTTTGTGTCTGCCTGCTTAATAGTCTCATATAAGATAATGTAACAATAAGTAAGTTTGTTTAGATATCCGTCGCATCATGGCACGTCCACTCCGGGCGGAACGAAAGCGAACGAATCATGTCTGTTTCATTCACACAACAGCGAAAGTTTGTTTGTGTGAACGCAACAGGTATAGATTCGTTCGCCTTCGTTCGGCCGGTGTGTACGCGCCATCAGATAACAATATATCTTGTTACTTAAACATTTTTAAGCGGGGATTACGTTAGTTAGTTTTCACCTCCTTACATCATAGTTCCAAACTGTTTAATCGCCATTTTTTCGTAGATAAGACTCGTAGTAAACTTTGACAGTAGTGTCGGGTATAAGGATAGTATTATTTTTTTATTGTTTTATAGTATATTAAATACGTCACATTAGATCAGTCTTTCCCAAAGTGGACGATACCGCCCCCTTGTGGGCGCTGCATGCCTAAAGAGGAGCGGTAAGGACACCAGAAAAAGGGGATTTCTGCTGATATAGCTCATATCATCATCAGCCACAGGACTTCCACTGCTGGACATAGGCCTCCCCCAAAGATAAATATATAGCTATATAGCTCACAATAATTTATTTTCAAAGTGGGCAGTAGACAAAAGAAGTTTGGGAGCCTCTGCATTAGATGATATATTCCTTTTTCATCAATAATTAAAACTAGGTAAATAACATATCTGATGAAGGTCGCAGGAAGTCGCTGGATGCAGGCCCCTTCCTTCTTTGGGGGTGGCCTATGTTCAGCAGTGGACGTCCTGTGGCTGATGATGATGATGATGATGATGATGATGATGATGATGATGATGATGATGATGATGATGATGATGATGAAATAACATATGTATTTATATTTCTAAATTATTTTTCATAACCTATATTTTTGTATAAACATGTACAGCTAATTTTAAAACGTATTCGTAATTAAAATAAGGTGAAATTCTAAATTTTTGCTGAAAGCCTGTTTTACAACATTTAATATGTTCCACTGATCAATATTCATTCAATAGACTTAATTTATCATAAACAAAATTATACATAACAGGTCAACATTTCTAGTTATTGTACTTCATTTTTGTAGCTTTTATAGTTTTACATTAGTACTTAGTTTTAGTGTACGATAAATCACATTTTACACTTTATTTTTTATTTTTATGTATTATTGTGTTATGTCATAGAAAATAGTTCTGCTAAATAACATTTGTGCTTGTCCTATAAAGCTTAGAGTACACATGCTGTGAATCATACTTAATTATTACTTTGTGTTAAAATAACCAAGATCTAGCATCTTTAATTAAATATGAGCCTTAATTACTTGATATTATAGCATATTATTATTGTATTCCTGCCATCCTACAACATTGGGTCCTTCAAACGGAGTGTGAAGAAGCATTTATGCAGGCCGGCATGATACTGGTCGCCACCGATGGACACAAGGTCTGTAGGTGGCTGGTATTTTTGGACCGCACATCGCTTACCATCAGGTGTTGTGTGGTCACTTTGCCGTGCACCGTTAAAAAAAAATGACATCAGCCAATTTCACGTCGAAATAAGCATGCTTTTTTTATATAGTAAGATGGCATGTTATTAAAATCTGCGGAATATTTTTAATAATAGAAGACATTATAATCGTTCTTCTCATATAATTGGACCGTGTTGTGCAGAAATGACCCAACCCAAAAAAGAACAAAAAATATTTTTGACACCAATATGGTCTATTATCGGTTTAGAACATGTTGGCATCAATAACATTTTTTTGTGGGTTGATTCCTTCCTGGACAACATGGTCCAATTTAAATATAGATTTAAGTTATTACAGAACATAGTATTTTGTATAATATAGTATTAATTTTATTTATAACTTAACCAGTGCTGTATTGCGAGGTAGACAGAACGTATGTCTGTCTCACTCTACTTATTTAAACACTTTATATTTGAATGTATAATTTTACGTTACTAATATTTTTTTACTCTTACACTATGTTTTGTTTCTCGCTTTATTTGTACCAGGGAGAGCAGAACAAAACATGTTTAGTGATGCAAGAGCATTGCATTGTTTGAGCAAGGTGTTTAGCTATAAGTTGTATGTAAATGTCTTATTTCCCCATAATATAAGTAGTGAGATGATAGAGCTGTGAGAATATATTTTTTTTATAATATAGTCGGTGTGGAAACGTTGATATTTACTTATATATTTAGGTTAGAAATTAGCTTTAGCAGAAACGATTTTCGTATTGTATATTAGATGTATCTTCGACGAAGGCTGGCTTTAGGCTCCAAAATAATAAACGATCTCGTCGGAAATCTCAAAATCAATCCCTTAATCACAATCGTTCAATTACCCCATACCCAGGAATTAAAAAAGTCTATTGTCGGTATATTATGTTATTTATGGTATCACATTCTACTCTTAGTTATATAGTTATCCATGTATATATTGACAGTCTCCGTGGTTTGTCGGGCGAGTAGCCGGCTGTGAAGCGCCGCGGGTTCGATTCCCGCATTGAGACAAATGTTTGTATGGCCTACAGATATTTGTTTCGGGTTTGGGTTTTGTGAGACCGTAAAATAACACCCAACAGTCACATACATAGTCCTGACCCCACACTGAGATCGAGTGTTGTGTCGTAGGTATCAGGAACCTAGAGAGACGCACGCTCTCACAACACCCAGACCCGAAACAAATATCTGTAGGTCATACAAACATCTGTTTCGGTGCGGGATCGAACCCGCAGTCTCTCGCTTCACAGCCGGCTACTCGCCCGACAAGCCGTGGAGGCTGTCTCTAGGAGGCTTCTCAAAGTATTTTTCTGTTTGATGGTATTTCGAATTCTGGATGATTCTTTTTTATTTAAAAAATATGGCCTCCATCAAAGGTTGATGATTTTGCCAACGACACTGTTTAATAAATCCATTGATCAAAAAAATAGCTAGTTAGACATCTTTTATCAAGATTGTTGTATTAATTCCATAAATAAGGCCTCGTCACATCAATATATTATACCCTAGATACACAGGTCTTTGCAAATATCGTCCTAAATAGTGGTCTCAGGAATAAAACAAAGAAAAAGATCACAAGTTCTAATTACATCAAACACAAATATAACCCTATGCACGTGTTATAAAGTAGCTTTTTAAACGTTTAGCTTTGCTGTCCCATTTTCCGAGCGTCAACTGTGCATCTAGGTAAATAATATATCGATGCCTCGTCTACATAAGATGTTCATAGTATTGTATATATATTGTAAACGTGTTTCACACCGAAGCGCTCGGACGCCTCGACGTCCACACAAGCAGTATTATATATTTGTTAGACGTAATGTTTGAGTACTTATTTAAAGTGTAGTATTTATTTTAGTTTAGAGTACGTCTGCTCTTTTCTACATACGCAATGTGTTTTTTTATTTGGTTATATCTATGCATGTTGGGACGTACAGCTTGGCAAAAAATTGTATGGATTTAGTGAGGGCGCTTAATAATAATACCTACCCAATATACTACGATGTAAAATGTATTTTTGTTATTTTATGGACTTTTTGGGGGTGATTTTCAATTTCCAGATGAAAATTATTATTAGAATAAACTATTAAAAATATTCTTGTTTTAGTTCCAATTTTCACCGCGTCGTACTCTTTTTTGCCAAGCAGTAACAACGGTTGTTTCGGATACTGACGCCATTACACCTAATTTATTTTTACTATTTTTGTAATTAATAGTGTGATGGCAACACTGTATCGTATTTTACTACAATGTTCTTTTGTTTTCCACTCCCCACATGATGCAAGGTATCGAAATGTAAGGAGTAATTTAGGTTTAGTTTTTTTCTCGTTTTTTCCTTACCAATTTTTATATAGTTTTGTATTAAATCAAAACGAACCATTTTTGTTTAAAATTACTTTATACTTTTTCCTGTTTATTAATTCCGTACTGACCGTGAATAAACTGTTAGACCTGCAACATTAAAAACGTCTTTGTCACGGTGAATAATTGTGTAATTTAACGGTACCGTAATCATTTTTCAGTCGATATGATTGTAATAGAGGTACACACATCAATGATCATTGTCGTCTGTCACAAGTTTTATATAAGCATAATGTATTATCACATTTTATTCAAGCATAATAATTATTTAGTGATATATTCTACGCGCATCCCTATGTTTCTGGGCTTAATCTGCACATCAATTGGACACTTGACTATTTTTTTTACTACAGTTAAACGAAATTTAAAAAAAAATATTTATATTAAATTTTCTTTTAATTTCGTATAACAGTAATAAAAAAATATATACTAAATTTACGTCGTCCCAAATATAGAACAGAAATAAATATTGAAACTATTCTCAAAAATAAAAAAGATCTAAGCCTTTGAAGTTTGATGTAACCTTCAAACAGCGGGATATAGAAGTATCAGTATAATCACGTTACCGCCATAACGGTACGTGCGTTGGAAAGGGATAGCAAAATATCTCCGATATGCCCCCACTCTAGCATTTAAAATATGTATTACTATCTCATTTTCTTCTGGCTGGCTCGGTGGCGTGGTGGTATTTCGGTACGACTACGGTTCTGAGGTCTCGGGTTCGATCCCCGAGTTGGGCAAAGTGATATTGGATTTTTCCATATCAGCCCGGAGTCTGGAATTTGTGGCCGATATGGCGATAGGCTCGCCCCCTATCACATCTGGGACGGAACTAAGCTCGGCGAAATGTGGGTGTTCTAGTTCGCTAGTGCGCCTCTGCCAACCCCTTCGGGGATACAGGCGTGAGCTTATGTATGTATGTATCTCATTTTTCAACCAATTTCGATGCAGTTTTTACAGAAGCGGTTCTTTTAAACATAGTCAAGTATCCAATTGAAAGTTTTCAATAGAATAAAGTTTGATTAACAAAAAATACATTATGTACAAGAGGCTCGCGAGAATATTACTATCATTATTCACGTGGGTCTCGCCTCCATTCACGGGACATGTTTCAATAACACTACTTAATGTTTTTGTCGATATAAGTTATTTTATCGATATTACCAGCACTTATTGTCAACAGCACTATCCGAATTGCTTATCTTGCTAATGAACTCGCACCCCTGTAGTAATTTTTAACGCAAATTAGTAAAGTAATTGGTGATGTAGGTACAATGATGAAATATGATGTTCAAATATTTGGTTGATCTATTGTTTTTTTTTCACGATGAATTATTCACATTTAAAATACGAAAAATATAAGTGTAATTATGCCAAATATTTGTGATCACGATGATTAAAACGGTTTTAAGCGTTTAAAACACCATGTAGAGTATCGAAAAATTGAAGGAAAATGGCCCACTAAAGGGATATTGTATAAGTAAAAATCCACGTTTTCAAAATAACGTATTAGATCACTTTTTATAAGTTAACGGAAAATTTGATTTAGTATAATTGTAGTTATCTCTCGAACTCCCCAAAATAAAACAATTTAACGATAAAATATGATAATATAACAGGTAGGGGTACCAACAGTTAAACGAAAGACGTATAAAAGTTTTTTTGTCAACTCATTTTTTTCAAATCCCATGCTTATATTTAACTGTAAACCGTATTTTAAAGTGTATCAGTGTGAATGAATTTCATCTGTAATATGGCGTGGACCATGTTATTCTATTCATTATTATTGTTTTTTCTGGGGGGTTACCACCAAGTCTTATAGCAGTATTATTATAATCTAAAGACATTTAACAGTATATAGACGGGACAACAGCATAAAACTTGTGATCCAAAAGTTATGACCTAGTGGTCATAAGTCGCACAGTTTATTTGAAATATACGCGCGCCAGGTCGGCCAGCGAAATAATATTGAGAGAATAAACTTATCTTCCGTGATTCTTAACCATTCACAAGACATTCTAGGGTGCAAATTGTAATAATCGCCCTCGCATTGTAATAAGTGTTTGATGGCGGTACTGAAGTTTGAGATCATTTTTTTTTGTATGGAAACTTGCTTGACAGCCCCTTTATAGTTAGTAATATTAAATCTCTTTGTTATAATCTCACTTTGTGTTGTACGGGAATCCGTACAAGTAAGATTATAATAATACTGCTATAAAACTTTGTGGTAATCCCTGTTTCAATAAACTGTCTCAATATTTGTGTGCAGATCGACGACGAAAATTAACCAAATAACCTCGTGACGTTTTTGATACTGTTTAATTGTTCAGATAGATCTGTAATCAAAGATTCAGATAGTTTATATAAAATTGTTATTAGGACTTCGTTTAAATACATTAACGCCCGAATATAGACGCAACTCAACATGTAAGGCCGTCTTGGCATTTGAGGCAACGTTATTTGTCAAAATTAAAACATAATGTAAATAATAAAGTGGCGTTTCAGTATATGGGAGGTAAAGCGGGTCAGTGTGGATCAGATGAACCGGTGATGTTTGATTGTGTTAGCGGTAGTGCTCGGGTTTAGGTAATATTTATTCTTTTTTATAGAACTGTAACCGTTTCAGAATAAATTTTTCGTAATACCGATTGTTTGTTATTTTAAACCCTTCAGCGCTTTTAGAGCGCCAAAAATGCGGCAGTGGCGAGTGCGCATACAACTAAACGCAATACGAGTTACTTGACATAATTGGACCGTGTTGTACAGAAATTAGTCAACTCGCAAAAAAGAACTTTTTTTACATTAATATGGTCTATTAATGGTTTAGATCATAGTGGCATCAATAAAACAAAACTTCATTTTTTGGGGGTTGGCTGATTTCTGCACAACACGGTTCAGTTGTACTGAGGTCTTGGGTTCGATACTCAGGGCATACACATACACAGGGCAGTGATATTAAGTTATTATTCAATATCATCTCGCAGTCTGTAATGGTGCTTTGTCTGGAATTTCTCACCCCCATCAGATTTGGTCCGAAAATGAGAACAGTGAAACGTGAGAGATCTATTACGCCTGAACCTATCCCTTTGGAGGTACGGGCGGGAGCTTATGTATGTAATTAAAAATATTTGTGGCAACACTTGCAGTAGTACCTACCTTCTGTTTCATCTTTGTATAGTCCAGTCATTTTACTGATATTCTATAAATGATTTCAACAATTTTATTTATCAACACCATTATAATAATATCGGTCCCACTGCTGGGCATAGGCCTCCTCTTATAATGAGGGAGGGATGAATTTTGAAATACTAATTTTTAAAAAAACATAACATAATATAAGCTCACGCCTGTATCCCCAAAGAGGTAGGCAGAGGGGCACTAGCGAACTAGAACACCCACATTTCGCCAAGCTTAGTTCCGTCCCAGATGTGATAGGGGGCGAGCCTATCGCCATATCGGGCACAAATTCCAGACTCCGAGCTGATATGGAAAAATCCAATATCACTGCCCGACCCGAGGCCTCAAAACGGCATCTGTACCGAAACACAACCACGCCATCGAAGCAGTTTTAAAATAAATTGGATAATAATAAAACAAAATACATAATATATTCATTTAGATTTATTTAATATCTCCTAAACTCAAATATACAATGATTGCATGATAGATAGTAACACCCTATAAAATAATACATCTAGGACACTGATATTGTTGGATCCATTAGAACTGAAATTCACATCTGCATTAGCGGGTAGTCGAGTTTCATATCACGGTTTTGATACTGGCGAACTTACTTGAGCTATCTGGTTATTGGGTACTTGACTGTCTGATTTTATACACATAGGGGTATATTGGAGATTTATTTATTTGATTAGTACGATTTACATATAACAAAGAACTTAAATATATCATGTTCATCTATGGAGATTTCGTCAAGATACTTAAATTAAGATATCTTGCTATTCCTTTCCAACGTGCGTACCGTTATGGCATGACGTGATTATACTGATACTTCTCTTTCCCGCAGTTTGACGGGTACACTAAACTTCAGAGGCTTATAACTTATTTTTCAGAATATTTCTTTCTGTTTTATATGTTCGACGTAAATTCCATATACAATTAATTTAAAAAACTAGTCAAATACCCAATTGAGTTGACTACAAGAGTCAAAAGCAAGAGCTGGTTTGACCACTAACATAACTTAAATGGTAGATGTTTATATATATTTCTATACAGAATCTTTAAAATCGCCATTTTTATGTACAGGTTAGGATTTTTTTATTGGGAAACTTTAATCATGAATACCGTAGTATTGCTTAATTTATCTTTCAGTTATAAAACCGTGAGATTACTCGCCGATTACCTAAGTATATTTGGTAATTTAACACTTAGGGGATGAGCGTTTGGTGACGTCACTACATAACATATACAACACGTCATCTGCTTACGCGTAGAATCTGGCGCACGGCGCGTTTCTATTTTGTGTCTTACTGCACATAATATTAAGTAGTGATTCATATCGCTCATATTCTACAATATGAGCATATATATACAATTATTTTCATTTAGAGTTCTTGGTCACGATATTTACCCATTCTGACGAGCTCGTATGGACTATACTATTCTTACCAAAAGCATTAATTGATTTATATAAGACAATCTTTATAATCAATTTCTGACAATGAGAATACAAGATTGTCTCATACATTGGTCTCGTTTAAGTTAGTAGAAATCGCATCTATGCATTTTAATGTTGGGGAGAGACTAAGCTACGACCTCACTGGCTATTACTACGTTACAAACTTCAACCAGCCTCCTTACTCGTGACACTCCATTCGATTGTGCTTTGGATTTGGTTTCATTTATTTACTTAAAATTCCACTGAAATCGAATTTTAAAGTGCGCTAATGTTGCATAATATTCGAGAACTTGTCATTTGGTGATTTTTGACGTGGCATTAATGCACTTTTTAACTCGATTTCGGTGGAATTTTAAGTCAATAAATGAAACCGAATCGAATTCAAGTTCGAATCGAGCGTCAGGAGTCACCCCTCAGAGCCCTTTGACATTCATACTCGCCAGATTCCAAACAGACCACAAATCGACTATGTACTTGTGAGCTATACAATTCTAAACGTCGGTGTACAATCTCACAATACAATGGATCAGCAAAAGGGCGTCGCTGTAAAACGTTTTACAATATTAAACTATAACATAAGACGCGCGATTTCACGTCCGTATGTATAAGTCAGCTTTATTTACATATAATTATGTTTAATATTTTTTCAGTCCATGTTGTTTACAATATATAAAAATACAATGTATCACTAGGAGCTTACACGATGTGCACGTATCCAATCATTACATTATTTTAAAGCCAAATCATCGCGAGAGAACAATTTCGTGGCACACTGTGATGAGAAGCTTATAATGAATGGTGACACTTATGTTAGAAAGAAATGTTTATTCATGACATGGCATGTAAATACATTTACATATCAGTGGCCCGAGCACGAAAAACTAATGTAAATGTATTCGAGTTCGCTGCGCACTGATGACGTTTGGTTAATATTTCATACAAATTTCATAGACGCGCATCGAGTTCGAATACATTTACGGTTGTCAGAAATTTTCCTGCTCGGGCTGCTGAACTAAAATTAGCAAATAACATGATGTTTTCATGCGCACGTCACAAAAACGACCCAAACTCAGCATAGGCTGGTCAATTGGCCAGCGCTGATCTTCCGTTGGACCGTTACGTTAGACTAATATTACATTTATTACCCTCCGCTGACACACAACTACATAAAGCGTTTTTTTATATGTATTATTCTCGTAACAAAATAATTAATTTAGTACCATGGACGTATAAAACAGATGGACAAAGCGCCAACATTGATAGTTAAGCAGGGATTTCGACCTATTCGATTTATAGACACGTAATGACGGCGACTGAGCGTTTTACGAGTGTTAATGCGTAGGGCACTTTTGTACAGGCGCGTTTGTATGCGTGGCTTTTCTGTGGCGTCCGTTTAACTATAGGCGAGATGTCCTTCTTTTTTTTACATCCGTGTTTAGTACGCTATTAATATATTTTGTTTGTATAGTTAAAATTAACCATATATAAAGAAAATTGTAACGTGACACCTAACATAAGTGTCTCTTAATTTGATTCAAAAGCAATGTTCCACATCGCAAAATAATTCAGAAAATACATGAAAAGCCTTATAGAATTATAACTTCACACTTAATTACCGTATAGTTCATTCAAATAGTCACGTAATTCTCAAAACAATAGCAAAATAATCAATAATTAGTGATTAAATAACAATACATCAACGTCGTAATATACAATATATTGAGCGCGAAATATATATATTTATATTTACACATCCTTTGTCATAGCATATAGGCGTCGAATGAGAAATAGCTGCATAACTTTTTGGTTAGTAATGTTGTTTATGGTCGTGACACGTATACAAGTATAAAGTATCTCATCTGGTTGCGCAACCATCTTATCGCCAGCGCGGTTTGGTTGCGCAACCAAGTCGCCCCAATGATACAACGGGTCAAGGAAAGCGTAAAATTTCGTAAAGCTAGTTTATTAACATTTAAAAAATTGTCTAATCTTCCTATATATTAGGTCAAGGTTATCAACAGGTATCTTTTGTCTGGGAATAATTTTTACGGACAATAATGTATGAAGTATCGGTCAAATTTAACGGTCTATTGAAGTCAGTCCGCAGTAACAATTCGCGTTAAAATAGATACATTACATTAGCTCTATTATAAATAACTTTATTTACATTCCGAAAATATGACGTGACAAGACGAATTCGTTTTTCCTGTCCTAAATACTAAACATTTTAAATTTTCATAAAAATAACCATCTATTTGTTTAAAATGCTTCATATGTATTATTAATATATATTAGATCTTATTATCATTGTACTAATACATACAGTTGTAGGACAGGTAAGAATAAACAATGCGCTATTTTCCGTCGGCGGTGCGATGCCAATCCACATCCACATGCCTGACAATGCGCACATTTTAAGAAATAACAATCACAAGTTTAAAAACTTAAAATACCGACTTTAAAACTCATACGATCGTGAACTAATTTATATGGGACCACCCTTGGAATAACACAAAAAGAATTTTGAAAATCGGTCCAATTTGGCGGAAATATCGCGTCACATACGTAAAAAAATACAGACGAATTGAGGACCTTCTCCTTTCGCAAATGTTGTTGTTTGCCAAATCTTTCGTGGCCCTGGAGTATAATTTATAGGACCCGGAATTATACTAAATATCCTATTACTATACTAAATACTAATAATGAGAGAGGTTTGGCGTTATCCATCCAGACTTCATGAGGGTAGGCAGAATTGAAAAACTGTCAATATCCTTATTTAGAACTCTCAGGTATGCAGGTTTCGCTTCACCGTAAAAGCCGCGTCTCCTGCACTAGCTTTATCGAAACAAAACAACAACGATTTTAGCTGTCACCTGCTCGTCGAAAAATGGACCATAGATAAAAAAATGCATGTTTTGTGTAATGTTTTAGTGCAGGAGTCACGGTCTAAAACAAACAGTATTTCACAATGAAAACAGTTTAGAACAGCCACAGTACGAAGTAGTAGAGATACGCTAGAAAATATTGTAATATACCTCTCGTTTGAACAGTAGTGTTTTGAATCTTGCACATCTGAGATATAACTCTCATAATACTCGGATAAAATTCTAGGAATTTCTTCTACGCTATTAGCCCGGAGTGATGCATGCCAAACTGAAGATGAAGATAGGTGTGTATAGGAATACAGGGCTGACATTTCGGTGCAAAATAATCATAATGTCCGCACCAGGCGTGAAAAGTTGCCAAATCGACTAGCAATATTGTATAAAAACGGGCTTAATAAAAAATATAGGTTGCCTAACTTGTTGAGGTGGATTAACGTGTAACTCGATAGGTTGTCTAACTTAAGTCATAGACTCAATTATTTAGTATAGGTTGTGTATCGATAATCACAAGTTTAAAAACTTAACTGACCTACTTCCAATTTACCTATCGTGACCAAATTTATATGGGACCACCCTTGAAATAAGGTCAATCGAACACAAAAAGAATTTTGAAAATCGGTCCACATTTGCGGAGATATCACGTAACATACAAAAAACCGACTAATTGGAGACTTCCTCCTTTTTGGGAAGTCGATCAAAAATATACTCCCGCCCAGGCCCTGCAACACAGTACTACGAATGCAGGTTTATACACATCAAATCCGCACAACATAAACTACAAGTTGGAAAACTTTCGTGGATGTTTGGGAGGTAAAAATATATCAAATAAAATTGTATATCTTATTCTAACGTTATACTAGTGTTATATGCTAAATAGCTTAATAATAAACGTTGTGCAACGTTGTATGAATTTGTGCACGTGCTAAGTGCGTGAGACTTTATTATTAATTTGTGTGATAATGGTGCGAAAGCTATCCTTACGTGCTGATACAGGGTGTTAGAAAGACAGCATTACACTTATAAATGATGATTAAGAATCTCGTGATGGTAAAAAATGTTTCTGAATTATTGCAATAAGAACTTTGTATAAAGTACCTAAAGTACGACCTGATAAAGATCGCAGGAAGTCGCTGGATGCAGGCTGCTTCCAACAGGTCGATCTGGAAATCTTTGGGGGAGGCCTATGTCCAGCAGTGGAAGTCCTATGGCTGATGAAGATAATCATGATGGTAAAATGATGTGTTTTTAAACTTTTGGATCAGCTGCTGAAGATTAATTGTTTCTTGCAAAGGAATTTTACTAGAACTGCCTATGCCAAATTAGTGATATATGTTTTTAGGTTTACTACTACACTTGAATTAATTTTCCCTGGATGTGCTTGTGTGAATATTGTTACTCCTTTTGTACAATCGGTATAAAGACGTCAGTGTCACGCACAAAGTTATGCACATATAGAAGAATCATCTTTCCCTCTTGTCCTATCTATTACGTAAATCATAACAAGAATTGCACAGCTTTTATTATTAAACGATAAATATCTACGCAAAATGAGATGTTGAAATAATATTATGCATCATATATAGACATTATATTTATATACAAAAAGATTCAATTAAAAATGAAATACATTTTGTTCACTATTCAACTTTACAATACATATTGCCTTCGGTATACACTTACAGCCTTACTTATATACATTTTACCAGTGTTTTGTCTCTTTCGTTCTCAAATTATATAAGCAGATACAAAACAATAAACTCCGAACATGTTTAAAAGTAAGGTGATTATTAAAATACATTCAGGTGCATAAAATACTATTGATATAATTAATTTCATTGAATAAATTAATTATTTATAATTTTACATTAATAATTATTACAACTCTTAATTACAACGCTCTAATAGCATTTGACATAGGCCGCGACGTGCTAGGGTCAAATTATTCTAAAATCAACTAAATTTGGATTAAAAAAACGAATAACTCTGCTAATATCTTAACTTTACAGATCAGTTTTGCTACAGAATATGAAGTAATAAATAAACATATTTTATTTTTATCAATCCTCTATTACTTAGCTTGAAAAATTGGTAAAGAATAAATAACTAGAAAGACCATTCACAAATGTTAAACAGAATTTTATATGAGAAATACAAGAAAAAACAATAAAACAATTTAAAAATATCAGAAAAGCACGTAATCTATGAAGAATTGGTAGCAAAATATGGACTTCAATTATATACTTGTCTAGACAACATAGCGAGACCGACAAAGTTGTTTCAAACGCGCAATTATCCCGTTTTGTTTAGTCTTTTATTTCTACCTGCCCGTATCCCACCTTAATGTGGGGTCGGCGCAACACACTTTTTCAAGCATAAATATTTTGACTAAGCTTTTACGACCGGCCGCCTGTCTGACGTCAACCCTCTGTAAGGGATCCAGTCCCGGAAAAATTAAATTATAAAATTAGCTTTGCCCCACCTGGGAACCGAATCCAGGACCTCCCGGTCCACAGACCATATATGCTGCCACTAGACCAAGGTGGCGACCTCGTTTTGTTTAACCTATATATTCCCAATAGTTCTAAAATAGTCATATACAAAAATCACAAATCCGGCACTACACGTACCTGAGGGATACCACCACCTCTTATAGCAATATTATTATAATCTTACTTGCCTTGCCATACAAAAAAACTTAGTAAGACTATAATAATACTCCTGTAGGGACACATCATTATTATTGTATGTAGGTCATATTAGCGCGATGCATGTGTGCGAGGTGCATGAATCTGTTTTTACGCGTGTGCAATAATTTAAAGTGGCTGCGCCCACAATAATTAAGCAGTCGCAAATAGAGAGTCGTGATTAAACATTTACAGTGTACAATTGTGTCGTCATTGTCCGCCCTTCCAACCAATAACCGGCTGCCCATTTATTAGCTTGTTGGGACAACAAATACAACAGCTAAACTGGTGACCCCGACGTGATATAAGAGGTGGTGGTAACCCCTCTGGGACAACATATCAACGCCTGCAATCTAGACATGTATATAAATTATAACCAAGACATCTAATACACAAATACATCACTTTAAACGGTATTGTGATGTCCGTCGTCAACTCTACATAATAATACTATAATCTCTATGAGTGTCTGTAAACAGCACAACAAATATGTGATTTATTTATCATCAAATAGAAAGTTAATTATACAACTTTACAAACAAAAATTATACAGAAAAATGTTAATCTTATCAATATTTCCTAATTGAATTAAATAATATTTAGATGTGATAGACCCACTATACAAATTATTCAGAGAAAAAGTACACAGTAAGCAACAGATCAATCGAGATGAGAAAAATTAAAATCCTCAATATGTCAGTGAAAAACTCTTCTACAGTTTGTGTTGGCATTTGTGGAACAGCCTGTATCACTGAAGGATACATCAAAATGTACTAAGCGCTTTAAAAAATTTACATCATGCCGTAATTCAAATCAACGCGGCTTTAAAAATGCACGAATTTTCCTGTTCTACATTTTGTCAAACGAGCAATGACAATACAATTTGAAATTCAGATGAAAAATATAGCTCGAAATAGACTACTATGCGCTTAGTACTTACAGTGAAAACATCATCCATAGTAGGTACACTATAGTAGGATCGCTAAATAGACGGAGTAAACTGACATTTCGAGTGTTGCAACTTTTCCATGACATTTAAATAGTACTGCGGTAAAAAGATCAAGATTATTTAGACATTTTAATTCAGTGAACCATTTCATTCTTTCATTTTCTAAAGTGTAACTCAAAGTCGTAATTCCTGCCTAAAGTTTGATTAGTACTGCATGTCTACAGAATTATAGTCATCGTTAATTACTGCATGCTAAGTTATGGTATGTCTACTGGAATTATAGTCATGGCTCATTATATACAAAACTAACCAAAGCTATGAATGTGCCGAACATAATTTTTCTCAAATAATAAAAGTAATATTTGTAATATTCATTGTCATCATTTCCGGTACCTGTTGTGATTATTTACGCAAAATTATTTACACCGACATTCAGTCGAAGGGTTAAGCTAAAATTTCTAAAACTACGCAATAAAATTATAATTTTGCTAGCTAGTTATTGTTTCTTTGGAAGATAAAAATTGAACTAGATCAATCACTATGTTTTGAAAGTAAGCAACATTATTTTGGAAAGTGACATTTCGATCTGTCAGTTTACTCCGTTTAATTAACAATCGGACTATAAATACTGGTTGGCAACAGACATGACTCCCTAAACTACGAACCTGCTTGTACACTTTCATATTCAACTTGGTACTTGTGATGCATGAACGTTCGCATATAGGAAGGGGATTCATACTTTTATATAACCTGTGCATGCATGAAGAATGTAATGCGACTGAATGAGGCGAAAGAGTTGTGTAAGGACGTTGCAAGTGGAAATCCGTTGTCTCTGCTTATCCCTATGGGAAAAAGACGTGAGTCTATGTATGTATATAACCTGTACGACAATAATGCACAAAGATTTACCTTTACTCCTTCAATTATTTGTCATGATATTGATACAAAATATTTTTGATAATATGAGGTCTAGGCAAATATTTTGGCAAATATGTGAAATAATAATAAATGGTCTTACACAGTGCAAATAAAAAATGGAATACTAAAATTCACGAAGACATTGGGGCTTATAGAGCGTTTCACAAGACTTGCATACACTCGGGTTCATACCGTTACCCTGATATTTTAGTACAATCTAACCACTCTGTCACATATACTTCAGATATATTAGACATCAATACACCGAGTTTAAAATATAAGTTGCAAGAAAGTAGCATTATTAAGTAGGCGTTAGGGTTTATAATGAGAGTCTCAACCGATTTTCAATCGCTAAAATGTATCAAAATATTATATTGTTCCTTTGTGCGTAGCAATTTAGAATACGTATCGCAGGTGTGGAACCCGCAATATGATAAATATATAACTCATATTGAAAACATTCAAAAGAAATTCTTACGTTATCTAGATTATAAGGCGCGGATAAAATCGACTGACTACATCTCCCGTTGTAAAATATATCATATACTGCCACTGCATGTGCGGCGAGATATAGGTGATATATGTTTTCTGACTAACATTGCTAATGGTTATATTGATTGTCCGCCTCTTTTAAATAAAATCGGGCTCCGTACAAATCAACTTGGGTTAAGACTGCGGTCTGTGTTGCAACCTTCTGTTGCAAAAACAAATTATAGACGCAATGCTTTCTTGCCACGTACTGTAAGGTAATTTAATGAACTTGACTCTGGTTTGGGTATAGTCTTATTCTGCACAAGCACTTCAGTTATAAGACGTAAACTGAGTGAACATTTTTTGTCAGATGGAAGGCGAATAAAAATCATTCCATTTATGTCAATTTGTGGCTACATACTATGATTACCTATTGTTTTTAACGACTATTAGTGTACATTTAATTTGTGTATAATATTTATGAGAGCTTGTTATCAGCTAAATTGTAAATTATACTTGCTATTAATAATGTTATTAGTCTGTAAGCTTTCCTGATATATATTATGGTACACATTCATTATAAAATTATAATTTTAGTGGATTCAATCAATAACAGCTTTATAAAATTCAATAATATTATATATTTACATCATACATTTATTATATTTATGACATGCATTACATTGAAACATTATTACCATTAATTGTATTATCTATAATATAAAAATGAATGCGTCGAAATGCTGAATGTGTTGCTAAGCGCAAATCTCGAGAGTAGCTGAACCGATTTTGCTAACTTTTTTTTTTGAATATTCCTTGAAGTACGAGGATGGTTCTTACGGAGACATATTTTTTTTTTAAATACCTGAAAATGTCTAAAAACAACGTTTTTCTATACTCCCATGTAATCGATTGGTAATAATACTTAAAAGTCAATTTGAACTTTAATACTATACCATAAAGTTTAATTGTTAGTGGAGAGGTTCCGGGAAGGCAAAACAATTGAGTGACGTTAGTATCGTATAAGTATTAATGTCAATATTTGTATGATGGTAACGGTAGGTAATTAGGCGGTACGAAGTTCGCCGGGTCAGCTCGTATTAATATATTTGTGTAAAATCTGCAACAGACACTCTAGCACAGCCTTAATGTCAGTTTCTTGCAACCATGCATCACTTACATTTAATATTAAAATTCAGTAATAGTATGTAATTGCGGACGTACGTGACAGAGGGCTAGAGAGAGAGAGAGTGCGATCGTTCGTTGCCACGTGGTGCGAGGTGCGAATCACGCGGGCCGCGTGCGGTGCGCGTGCGCATGGCTCCCGGATCAGTTGAACAGCACTGAGCTGGGATCCTCGTTGTCCATCTGTTTCACGTGACGTAACACGTCCTTCTTCGTGATCACGCCCAAGAGACGGCTGCAACAGACATCGAACTCACAATTTGGCGCTTTATGCAGTCAAAGTAAACGCAGAATGTCACTGTCTTAGGGCTACTTTGAATGCGTACACACAAATTACAAAATAAAATTTTGTTATATACGGATCTCATAGAAAACTGAAATGTTTCATCATTGAAGTTTTAAAATTTGAACAAGTTTAAAAACTTAACAGACCAACTTCAAATCCGATCGTGACAAAATTTATATGGGACCACCCTTGAAATAAGCTCCATCGAACACAAAGAATAATTGAAAATCGGTTATATTTGGTGGAGATATCGCGTTACATAAAAAAAATACACACGAATTGAGGACCTTCTCCTTTTTGGAAATCGATCGAAAACTGATTTAACAGTTGTCACGGGTGTCGGTAACCCACTTACCATCTTGGGCATCTTGGTCATCTACATAATAAACAAACCATGACCATAAAAAAAAACATAATATAATTTTTACCCATTGTGCGTAACCAGCGTCTGCCTGAGACCAAGCTTCCTGAACATATCCACAACAGTCTCCATGGGGGTCTGGTCAGTGACCGTGATGGGCGCCATGTCCAGGATGCGGTTGAGATGCAGGCACGGGGGCGGGCCGGCCGGCGGGTTCACTGACCCCGCGAATATCACCACCGACTGACCCACGATGCCCTCCATCGTGCGCCGGGCGTTGGCTATCGACAAATAATCTTCATTATTGGTAATCGATATAATAAAGAACTCCAGGATTCAATGAGACTATTTAATAGAATTGGGTACTTGATTAGTTTTTTAAATTAATTTTATATGAAATTTACATCGTCTAAAATATAAAAAAGAAAGAAATACTGAAATATTCTCAAAAATACAAAAGTTATAAGCCTTTGAAGTTGGGTATAACCGTCAAACTGCGGGAAAGAGACGTATCAGTACAATCACGTCACGCCATAACGGTACGTGCGTTGGAAAAGGATGGCAAGATATCTCCAATATTTCACATTCCACTTCACTTCCACTCCAGAATTTAAAATATGAATTACTGCCTCATTTTTCAACTTATTTCGATGCAGTTTTTACAGAAGGGTTTCTTTTTCGTTTTGTTTGGTATTACATATAAATATGTGTATAAAATCAAACATAGTCAAGTACCCAATTGACAGCCTCCGTGGCGCAGCGGTCGAGTAACCGGCTGTGAAGCGAGAGGCCGCGGATTCGATTCCCGCATTGAGACAAATATTTGTGTGGCCCACATATATTTGTTTCAAGTCTGGATGTTGTGAGACCGAAAGTCTGTAGTTTCTGATACCCACGATACAGGTTATACCTAGTATGGGGTCAGGACTAGGTGTGTGACTACGGGTGTATTTATTTATCTTTATTTATTATCTGTCTCAAACTCTGTTTCTAATGTTCTCATACAATAGAAGAATTTGTGTACGACTTACCGATGGCCAGATTGAGGCCCATTCGCAGCACGAAGCCGACGAGATAATGTGACTTTTGTACTCTTACCAATTGTTTTACACTTACCAATGGCCAGATTAAGGTCCCTTCGCAGCACGAAGCCGACGAGATACTGTGACTCCTTGGACACCACCACAGGGTACCCATTATGTTCGGTCTCCTTCAGGAGCGTCTCCACATCGTCCACGGTCATGGAGTCCTGAGTGATAACCGACAGTGTCTCGTTGCGTCTGTTGGCAAAAAGAACTCTCTCAACTTCTGAATCATTGGTATAAAGAAGCTATAACTAATAATTTGCCTTATTATTGTATAACATAAGCCTACGTCCGTATCCCCGAAGGAGTAGGCAGAGCACTAGCGAGCTACAACACCCACATTTCGCAATAGCTAGCAGCATAGTTAGTAGCATAGTTCCTTCCCAGATGTGATAAGAGGCGAGAATATCACCATATCTGACACGAGGTTCAGACTTTAGGCTGATATTGAAAAACAAATTTTACTTTGCCCGACCCGGAAATCGAAACCGAGATCTCAGGACTATAGTCGTACCGAAATACAACTACGCCACAGCCAGTATTATTGTATAATTTAGTGATAATACATAAAAATTCGCAGCAAACAATGTCTAATAATATTACTAATTTACCATCAGTATCAACCTTTGGGGGAGCCCTATGTTCAGCAGTGGAATCCTATGGCTGATGATGATAGAATCAATAAAATTCAGAGTTGACTGTTGAGTGTATGTTATCTAGGCTTCTATACTTAAGTTCGCATGGTCAATCGCACCAAATCCCAAACAAATATTTATTGATAAATATACCTCTAGATATGCGGTGATAGAACGCATTCATAAAAGCTAATGAATACATAAATAACTCGATTTAGAAACATAACTTATCCCTGTATTCGAAGGGGCCAGCAGAAGTGTAACTACAGCATCCACTATCATCCAAATTTCTTCATCCCTACCTATGTGTTGAGGGGCGAGCCCATCGCCGTACTGACTATAGATCCTCAAGCAACTTATGTGTGATTTTTACATTAAAGTATAACACCCGAACACTGGAAGCTACTCAACTTTAACGGCCTCGTACATTGTTTTTCGCTATACAATTTTGACAGATAAGGCGGCCTTAAGCGACATAAGGCGACCATGGGCCTTATTTTTTAAAACATTGTAGCTGAGCTAATGGTAAAGAATAGTCTTTTTCTTCTTTATTTAAAAAATATGGCCTCCATCAAAGGTTGATGATTTTGCCAATGACAGTGTTAATTAAACCCATTACTCAAAAAAATAGCTATTCAGTAAAATTACTGCTATTTGTCATGATCAAAGAACACTTATACTCCAAGGAGTCATGATATATAACAAAACACAAAAATGCTCTGTCACTTTTTTCCTTGTGTAATATTGTTTGAAAATAAAAGGGACAGACTATTCTTAACCATTTGCTCAGATAAAATGTTTTTTACAAATAAGGCCCCATAAATGTATGCGTATTCGGCGGTACGTTGGACCAGAATGGACCATCGTGTATCCCATCAGACGTTTTTCTGCAATACTTAAGCCCTCTCTATTGTAAAGGAGTCTCGTGCGCAACAGTGGGGAAATTATATTATTATAAAGGAATAATCCATTATTATGCTAGCTTTTGCTCTCAGGTCCGCCTGTGTGTAAGATTTTATGGAGCCCGTGAAAATTTGCGGATTTTTGTGATAAGCAACTTCCATCCCCTATTTCAACCCTTAAGGTTTTTTTTGCGACCCCTTCTTGTCTATGAGTTTTCAGACATGTCGCTCCCTAGGGTTTTAGCTTTCTTAATACCCAAAAATTTACAAAATTTGTTCAGTTGTTTAACTGTAAAGTTGTATCAAGTAAACAGACAGATAGATAGAGTCTTTCAGATCAATTGGATAGACTGAAGACCAAGTGAATCGCTGAGCAAGCAAAGTAACACAAATTACAAAATATTATAAATTGTTTCACAGTCATGGATAATTTCGCTTTGCAATAGCATTTTCGCAACTGATGGTCTATTGGTAATCTTATTTGACATTTCGCAAAGAGCATAGAATTAAATCGGTAAGTTTAAAAAACATCACAATAACCAAATAACGTAACATTCTTGTTGTGTAGTTTTTAACGTTTACGTTACGTTTTTAACGGTTTAATCTGAATATTTTAACCACGCCGCCGTGAGGTGCAAGAATTCATTATACCGCGGAAGTATTTACGGCACGGACAGCTGGTCGGTAATGACTTGAATGTACTGAGGGGTACACTATATCAGATGTTATAGTCATATGTCGGTCGCGTGTAACGCTGCGTCTATTTGGGTGTGTTGTCGATTTTTTTATTAATAATTATTCTTATTCCCCTTTATTCCTGTAAAGGGTTCTTATTACACCAAATAAAGATACAATTAATCCTATTGCTAAAACTACAATTTCATTAATAATATTTTACATACATGTCATGAAGTTCATTTTATGTTTATGTTAGACAATTATTTATGTATAACCTAAAATTCATTTCCTTATATAATAAGAATTTTGAAAGGAAGATAATTTTGTTTTTGATTTGTTTGGTGTGTTGTCGTTGGTATAAAGTGTCTTACTTCGGCTGCATGACGTCTGCCGCGAGCGAGGTGTGCTGGAACTCATCCTTGCTGTCGAGGAAGGGATATCCGTTGAGGGCTATGTGGGCATCGTATATCCCCTGTCGGCCGAGCGCGTCGCCCACCCACTTGGAGGCCATGGCAGCTGCCATCAGCGGCACTATGTAGCGAACACCGCCAGTCAGCTCGAACATTATCACCACCAGAGACACTGGAACAATGATGGACATAAGTGATAAGGAATTACTATACTATCGAAACGATATCATTTTCTGATCCACGTCCACCAGTTTCAGGCTATTTATCATTGCCTTGGAAATTGCACTCAGGCGTTATTAGTTACATAAGATATGTGATTTGAATACTGGATTGGTGTCTATTACCATTTAGTGGATTTTTGACCATCGATTGTCTAGGCTTCATTTGTGTCTTGGTTTGTAATATTGAATAAAACTATAAAACCTACATCTACATATACAGGATTATAGGTATCATCATCATCATCATCAACCACAGGACGATCATTGCTGGAGATACGCGTCCACCAACAATTTCCAGATCGACCTGTTGGAAGTGGTCTGCATCCAGTGGCTTCCTTCCAGATGGGTATCACTTAGTACAATATATTTATTTAATTACTTCTATTGTATTACACATTATAAACTGAAGCCTGTTTTTCTTTAAGGAATGTAGTTTTCCCAAGTTAGCCAAAAATTCTAAAGCCACGAATTTATCATTATCTTATTCTACACTAGTATCGGTGTCTATGTGGCCAAGTGACCTGTCATCCTGGTGACACCGCCGAGCACTGCTGCGGCTCCGACCATGGCGTACAGTCCCGGCGTGATGCAGTCATCACCCGTCGAACACTCGCCGGAGAACAGCCAGATCTTGGGGTAGTGATACGCCAGTTGCTCCACACCTAAACAATAGACAATTTGATAATAGTAACAGAGCAGCATTTTTCAAACTTTCAAACACTGAGACCCAAAACTTACGACCCTAACTCTATCGAAAATATACGAAGGTACTTCAATGATAACTAATGTACTTGGAACCCCCTACAGATACTGAGCTGATGAAAACTTTAACCAATGTACTCAGGACTCCCTGCTATCTCTATGGTAAAGATAGATAGATACTATAATGACGTTGACCAATGTGCTCGGGACCCCGCGAAAATCGCGGAAGACGCCTAATTACATGGTTTGCTGTAGTTAATTAGAATCTAGGATATAATAACTTTACCAGTAAAAGGCCACAGTGTGGTCAGATATGTGTATAACAACACAAAAAGTTAGTTTCAGTTTGGACAACATTTTCGTTTGACCTATTTTACGAACTTCTTTCTTTCTACCTGCCCTTATCCCACCTTAATGTCGGGTCGGCGTAAAACACTTTTCAAGCATGTTGCAGAAATGATTTGGCTAAGCTTTTCGACCGGCTGCCTGCCTGACGTCAACCCCCTCTGAAGGATCCAGTCCCGAGCAAATTAAATTAGAAAATTCGCTTCGTCTGACCTAGGAATCAAACCAACGACCTCCCGGTCCACAGCGAGACATTGTCTACCGTGACAATTTACTAATATTACATAATGAAAGAAAAAAAAAATGGTCACAAAAAAGAAAAAAAAAAGAGTTTTTCAAACAGCGCAGGGAGTATTATTTATTGGCGTGCGAATGATCATTATGTTTAAATAAAGCAAAAATAAACTGAAGAAAATAATTATGCAAGATTTTTGTCTACCCTAATCTCAATGCCTATGCATGTCACTAATGCTACTAAACCAAAAAGGCGACATATTTTACAACCTTATTACATAAATATAAAATTCTTTCTGACCAACTATAAAGTTGATAGAAAACTCACCAATGCCCACTATTCTGCCGGCTATAGCCCCGAGCGCAAGACTGGGTATGAACAGTCCGCAGGGCACCTTGATGCCGAACGTGAAGATGGTCATGACCAGCTTGAGGAGCAGCGCCAGCACCAGCAGCCAGATGGCGCGGTACACCCCCGGGCCCGCGGCCGCCTTCTCTATCGCTGAGTTCGCGTCCGTGAAGTTGCGGTTATAGTCACTGGGCACAACAAATACAATAAGAACTTGCTTCATCCATAGACATACCAGAGCTAAGAGCTTTTTTCATCTATATACATAGAAGAGTGTATAAAAATAAAAAATAAATAAAAATCTTTATTGATCACGTAGGCATGTAAAAAGCACTTATGACAAGTCAACACAAGTAAATTTTTAAATTAGGATTAATATAATTTACATTATATATTTGAATTTGACAACAGGCAGGCAAGTATGGACATAATAACGATGGGATGGCTGAGATAGGGTGATAAGGGGAAATAGGAATAGAGTGTAAGGGAATGGATTGTATGGGAATGGCATATGGCAGGAATGGTGGCAGGGGATTGACTGGAAATACTGGAAGCAGTTGGGATTGGTGCGTGAGGCCCTATCCTAGCTAACCTACAAGCCTTTCTCTAGCTACCTACGGATGACGACCCGAAGAAGAAAGGCAGAAAGAAACTCCGGGCTTATTTTTTTCATCATCAATTGTCACCATTTCCTTTTTTTTCTTTTGTCTATTTTCTTTTTTTAGTAATTTGATTTACAAATTGGTAATACAATTGATAATCATATTTATATAGATTCACGCATCCTCAATACCACTGGAGGTGTAATTACCAAAAGAATGATTAAAAGGTGAAATGGCATTGTAGGATGCAAAAACCCATACTAACAAAAATCCTTATATCTATATATATCACAAACAATAAGCTTAGTAATACAACCTCACTGTAGACAGTAATATCTATAACACAAATGAGCTGGGTCAATCAGTTTGATCTCAGTGCCTGAAATCCCCCTTCCACTTCTTCAAGATCAGCTACTTAGCCATGACTCTTTTGTTATCATAGGTGTCTATGGGCGTTAGACCTCAATGACTATCATGTGACCCCCCAGCTTATTTGCCATACTGTGCTATAAAAAAAACATGATCTGAAACAGGCAGACTCACAGTACTACTGCTAATCTAGAGTGAGACCTAAACTAGAATTAAACATTTAAGGGCTATTTGCATCTCCGCGATAAATCTCTGTTTAACCCAAATCTTGATTTAAAGGTATCGGGGTTTTGGTTGGTATTTCCGATGTAGGGTGTAAATAGTGTTAAGGACTCGGCCGGGCGGCCGTTTGCATGTTTACCATTTTTCCCAGTCGGCTGAATGCTTGGTCGTAAGATCGGCGAGTCCAACAATTCAGTTCCCCCCGGGATGGATTGGTAGTGATAAATCGTTTATCCCCTCGATAACAAAACAATCAAGCAGTGAACTGTAGGACAAATCGAGATAAGGTGTAACTCCTGACTTGTAATAGTGCTGCAAGTCGCGTAAATATCGATTTAAACATACGAAATCAAATATTAAATTAATATAGAGAAAAGCTTGGTTGGATGCAGCCCGCTTCCATCAGGTCGATCTGGAAATCTTTGGGGGAGGACATGTCCAGCAGTGGACGTCCTATGGCTGATGATGATGATGATGATGAAAACGTGGTTAAATAAAATCATCCTGGTTGTTTTACAGTACTCACCACAGCGGGTCCGAGTTGGAGATGCCACACTGGTTGAACAGCAGATAGATCAGCTCGCTGGTGTTCATGCGCGTGTACGGGTTGGGGTACGCGATGATGGCGGTCACCAGCGTCACCACCAGCACCTCCGTCACTGGGTACTGGCCGAGCTTCGAGTACTTGCGATAACGGCACCAGAAGATGTTCGCCTTTATGAATATTGTCGCTATGCAGCCCTAATGAATAAACATATATGAAATTATCTATGATACAGGTTTATAAAACTGAGTGAAAACATAATTATAATTTATAATTACTCCATCAAGGCGAGGTTAATTTTTACTATGTATTAGTAAAACAGTGACAGCTACAAAGTTCCTGTCTACATCTTCTTTACCCTTCACTTCTGTTTTATAGTTTTAAATCACAACGATTCTAAAGTATTTTCACTTCAAATAATCAGGCGACGTACAGTGATAATGCCTGGTAATAAATATAAAGGTTGACAGACCAGAATTAAATTTCGAAGTTAATCATTTTACCATGTTATATGTAGTCATCAGTTTATTGTCTCCTTTTAAATATGTGTTTTATCTAATGACTTCTTAGGTTTACGCGAATTTTATTCATTGGAATAAAACTATTTTTACGGAGTCTGACACGAAGGCTGCAAAACATTCGAAACGTCGAGAATAAAAATTAAAACCAAATCGAGATAGAATCCGATAAATAGTTTTATTCCAATATGTTTTATCGTCTTTCTGTTTATACCACAGTGCCGAATAAATATTTTCTTTCTTTCTTTCTTTCTTTAATGTTAATAGACCGACTTCACCGAATTATTACCACTAGCTCAAACTAACATGAACTGCCTGCTGTTTATCATACAGTGAGTTCAATTTCCATACGTTTTTCACATCCGAATATCCTTTATTCACTACCATAGATTTTAGGAGTTGTCTGTGCAATTGTCGTATGTCGACTTAACATCAGGCGGACCAACAGCTCGCCTGTCGTCGTAAACTATTAAATGAAACCCCTCTTTTTGCCCATGGATTAAATAATTTGGTTATTAAATAATAAACAAGTACTCACTCCAATAATGCCGAGGCCGACGAACGGTATGAGCTCGAAGAATATCCACGGCTTGTTGTACTCCACGAAGAACAGCACCGAATGCTCGTTGCCGAACGGGTTGATCGAACGGAGGATGAACGCCGCGATCAGAGCGCAGAAAAACGACCGCCACAACGTTTTCAACGGGAAGTAATAGGACACCTGCAATTAAGTATACCATCAGGTGTTCTGTATGCTTATTTGCCTCCTATTCTGTATAAAGTGATTATCAGCTACGGGATCCAATGCTGAACATAATCTTGCCCATAAGATTCCCACTGACCTGCATTCAACTGTTTCCTGCTACTTTCTTTGGTTGTCTAATCGCTTTGTCTAAAGCATGTTATTTTGACATTTCAACCCATATTTAAATCAAGATATTTTGGACAATATCTGGTAATATAAGATAACACCATCATCCCTAAAGGAATAGAATGAGATGATCTAGAACACTCACGTTTCACCGAGCTCATTAAAATCTCTTAAATAGGTTAACCTATCTCGATAACAAGCACAACCTCTAACCTCGAGCAACTCAACGTAAACTCAGGACTTTAAAAGAGCCCATAACCATTGAGTATGTTTCGGCATTTCTTCTCAGGGATAGCCACGAAATGCCGACGCCATTATTACTTTATCAATATCTTAAAATCAATATATACTTGTAATTGACATATGAAAGTGGTATAAAATATCCTATTTGCAGAATAAATGATTTGAATATGAATTTGAACTCACCCTGTATCAGATGACTAAGTTTGGTGGGATATGGGGGTTAAAGTTCCCTGATTCTCCTGTGTCTACCCTTTCAGGGTACAAGTGTGAGCTCATGTTATATTACCTCCTCCAAACTGAAGAGTACACCACCGATGGGTGCTCCAAAAGCGACCGACACTCCGGCAGCCGCGGCAGCCGACAGGATCTCACGCTTCTTCGCCTCATTGCGACCATATTTGGGGAACAAGTACGACAGGATGTTACCTGCGCACACAACATAATTAATATAGCATTAATAATAAATAAAAATAGTTGTGGACCCGGAAGTCCTGGGTTCGATTCCCAGGTTGGGCAAAGCAAATTTTCTAACTTAATTTGCCCGGGATTGGAGCCATCACAGAGGGATGACGTCAGGCAGGCGGCTGGTCGTAAAAACTAAGCCAAATCCTTTCTCCAACATGTTTGAAAAAGTGTGTTGCGCCGACCCCACATAAAGGTGGAATGAGGGCAGGTAGAAAAAAGTATGTTATAAAGTCGGAGAGTTTATATTATCGTCATCAGCCACAATACCCTCACTGCTAGACATAGGCCTCCCCCAAAGATTTCCAGATTGACCTGTTGGAGTTTATATGTATGAATCGTAATTCCACATGTTATAAAGCCGACAAATATTGTTTTGACTAACGCGTCGCGGCGGACTAGCCCAACAATAACCGTTCAAAGTTGTAAAGTGAATAACCGATAAGAGCACGACTCGTTTCGTTTTTACGATAAAAACAATACTTAGCGGTTAACGTGCCCACTCTCGGTACTTCGAGCATAAGATTATAACAGTTAAAGTATTATTTTCGTTAGAATAAACATTCAATTCTGATTGACACTCGACGTTATGAATAAAAACAATTAATTGATAAAAAACCTGTATCCATCTAAATATAAATGGAGTTTTGGCGGGAAATCTGACGGTGCAAGTGGTCGCTTGTTTTAATGATTTCATATTATAGTCTAAAGTTGTGCTTGTGGTTTAAATGTGACGTGAATTTATGCGATAAACATCAACGAAGATGGACAGTATGTGGAAGCTTTAAAATAAGAGGTTTGGACGTTTTTGGCGGGTGGATGGGTCGACCATGTGCGTTTCCTCCGCTGCGAGAAAATCGTCTAAAAAGCAATAAACTGGAAGAAATTAACGCCAAAACTCCAGCAGGGCCTTGAAATCGAACACATCCGACTTCATTGCACTTGCGAAAATTTATATGTAAGAAACAAAGTATCAAAAATAATAAAAAGTATACTGCTGAAGGACATTATTTCCATGGCTGGGATTAATCGAACCTCAAGAATGAAAATGAAACATTGCCCACCTTTAATTCTTCATAGTATAGAATGTTTTTTAAATTATTCTTCCAATATGTAACTTACCCAGACAGCTCGCGATGTGCACCATGGGCCCCTCCTTGCCGAGCGACAAGCCCGAGGACACGGAGAGTATCAGCCCCACCACCTTGATGATCAGCGTCCACTTGCCTAAATACCCTCGGATGATGAACCCGCTTAGGATAGTCTTTATTTCGGGAATACCTACGAACATGGAATAAGTTAATCAAATCAAGTACTATTGTGATAGTCACACAAAACACGATTGTTACAAATAAACAATCGACCTTAAAAGTAAAAAAATACAGGCACTTTTATACAATTAATTATAAGTAATTTCCTAGGAATCACCGCAAAGCACTCATATCATCTCTGGTTAATATTAATTTCTCATTTTTACTCCAGGCACAAATGTGTTGTAATTCTCACATTAGAACTTGCATCCTCACATCGCGTTCAATACAGTTTTGTTTACTCACCCGATCCGCACGCATACGGCGCGAACATCCTGACGAGCGAGGCGGAGAGCGCCGCGAACAGCAGCGCCCACACTATGTAGAACAGGTAGCTGATGATGTACGCTCCTGCACCCTCACCTCGGTCCCCGAACACTTGCGGCCACGTCAACCACTGCATAAATAAACACCCAACAGTCACACAACTAGTCCTGAGCCCACACTAGCTATAACCTGTATCATGTGTGTCAGAGACTATGAGACGCAAGATCTCACAACACCCAGACTTGTACCAAATAACTATAACTAACCAAATAACAACGAAGTGCGGAAATCGTACCCACGGGATCTTACTGCACCCGCTACGCCACAGTGGCTGTCAAATGAGTATAACGTAACATAAGCTCACGCCTGTATCCCCGAAGAGGTAGACAGAGACGCACTACCGAACTAGAACACCCACATTTCGCCAAGCTTAGTTCCGTCCCAGATGTGATAGGGGGCGAACCCATCGCCATATCTGACATAAATTCTAGATTCCGGGGTGATATGAAAAAATCCAATATCACTTTGTCCGACCCGGGATCGAACCCGAGACCTCAGGAAGGTAATGGTACCGAAATACAACCACGCACCGAGGCAGTCAAGTGAGTATGTTAAGGCTATTCGCCAGCTCATGTTATACTCGAACTATATATACACTGAAACATCTACACAAAACAATGTTTCAGTTTAGACACACGTCGTCTCCAGCTCATGGAACAATGTATCATAGACAAAAAATGTGTATGAAAATCATGTATTATGTAGATGTCTTTGTGTAGAAAAACTTAAACAGATGGCGCCTTTAACGTGTATTACACATATTCTTGACCCCACACTATGTTTAATCTGTATTGCAGGTATCGGAAACTAAGACGGCGTTGCGGTCCTGCAACAATAATATCGGGTCAGAAATTCTTTTGTGGGTTATATGCTTCGGTACTAGATTCGAAACTCAGCTGTAACGGATGATACCAGTCTCTCCGTAAACCAAAGCGCTGTGTGAGCTTTCTATACATATATGACGTCGTCCCTAGTATTGATTATGATGATCCACTGGATCCCTTACCAGTTTTCTGATAAAAAAAGAAATCAACCTATTTCTCGCTTCAAGAATCCGGCGCATTTACTAACGCCATCCCTAACTACACGGCGAAGTGAACGCCGGATGTTTCCATCTATCCGCGCCGATATAACGTTGTTACGTAAACCGGGCTCAATATAAGTGCTGCCTTCGTCCAAGCTGCAGCGAGTCATAATTCCATTTACTTGTATATGGCAAAACTTTCAACGCTATATTTTCTAGCCTATTCTATGTGCAAAAGTATAGCGTGGTCGCATATATTAGCTTACTAAGTGCTAAATCAGTCACGAAATAGCAGGTAAAGGTGGTAAATTGATTTCAAGGATTGAAATTAATTGATATTGAGATTGATTGATTTGATAATTATTTCTACAGAAATCACATAAAATTCTACATATTTTTTACACATATTATAATTTGAACTATAATTGCAAGCATTATAAGTTATAACTGCCTCGGTGGCGTGGTTGTATTTCACGGTACGACTACCGTCTTGAAGTAACGGGTTCGATCCCCGGGTCAGGAAAATTGATATTGGATTTTTCCATATCAGCCTGGAATATGGAATATATGCCCGATATGGCGATATATAATTGTAATTGTTTGCCAATAATTTGCCAGCCCGCCTAGCATGCGCGCCCGAGAACATTTTGTCGACGTTTTTTGTCCTGTTATAACCGGTTTTCTCTATTTGTCTACGGACACTAACATGCGTCCTCGTTTATTTTCATACAATATTGTAGACAACACGTAGAACACATCTCGACAGTCGATTATCGGTATATCTCATAGCGCGCATGCTAGGCGGGCTGGTTCTGTTCCTATTCTTATCTGCGCGAATCATGTTTCCGAAATGCCGGCAGAGGAAAATTTTGTCGAAATCTAAATGATGTATAACATTTTACGGATTCAATAAATGATTTATTTGACATATTGGAATAGTTGAAAAAAATGGCATATTTTGTTCTAAATCTGTTGCAGTGCCCATGTCTCTGTTCGTAAAGTATCTACCTATAAAACGTTTTCGAGCAACTTTGTACCCATTTACCTAAACATTCACCATTCTGTCATGCAACTGCATTGTTTCCTTCAAGGTAAACCTAATAAAATATTATAAGGAAGGAAATTATATACTTCAAAATTTACCACAAATCTGAAAGATTTTTATAAAATATAAAAAATTAAATATCTACTACTGTCAGTCCTGGTTTCTGCTGATCAACAGTAAAATTCTTTAAACATCAATCAAAAAGATTTTGCTATAGTGTGGACAAAAGGTTCTGAACTCAAATGCTATTAATGGATATCCTTACAGAGGCCATCTCTACATATAGTCGTAGGTACCATATTACTGGACACAGCCCACGTCATCCTGGAATGCATATATCCTCTATCTAAGGCTAAAATCCTCAACACACCCAGGTCACTTAGAGAAGCTTAGGGTAACCTCAGGATGATCCTAGACTTATGGTCAGAGGTAGCCTGGCTAAGTTGAGCCAGCTGTCATAGCTGGCATTCACGTCATGCACAATGGCCCACTTTTATTTAGTTGGGTGCGGAAAATGGAACCCACACAACAAACAAACAATCCTTACAGAAGCAAAAATAAGTTTCTCATTATCAACATTATATCAAAATATAAGACCTGTGAACAGTTTCCACTGTCGAAGGTGGTGTTAGTGTCGGACCAGCAGCACTGTTCCCTGTTGAACCAGAAGGCGGCGGGGCAGATGCCGAACTTGAGATCCGTCATCCAGGATGCGCCGATGTCGATCACGCCGGCCACGATGCCCGTCGCCACTCCCACCAGCAACACGCACACCCACCCCGACCATGCGTCGTGGGCACCCTGCACAATCGACATGCACTTTCATGTGAACATTATAGAGGTAAATTTCAATATAACATTATTTCAAGTTCAAAAATCGACTTCAAAATTCGTCAAATATCAACCAAACTTATAGTCGACACTAGAAGTAAGCCATATCAAACTCATTAGCTGGTGATATCGGGTGACATATATAAAAAATATTGACGAATTGAGCACAAATTTAAGACAGTTTAAAATACAGGTTTTCGTTAGTGGCTTGTGAAGGGTTTGGCGGAATTCTACTCGATTTGTTGTCTATTTATTCTGCACTACACTACCACTGCTTGGCATCCATTGACATAATGTAGTTCATCAAAAGTTGCATGTTGACATACCTTTATTAAATCCCATATTGAGTCCTGTCGCTTTTTAACTATGTATCTATGTCGCATGCGATCCCTTGCAATGTCCCTTTGCCAGTCAATAGTGTGGAAGTCATCGTACTGACCAATTCCTGGGATATCGTCATCCCCTGTAATAAAACATCATGATGAGCAATGGACTCTAAAAAAATACTGTCTTGTGTTTTCATGGTACCCCCATCTTCTTTCTTTCTTTCTACCTGCCCTTATCCCACCTCAATATGGGGTCAGCACAACAGACTTTTTCAAGCATGTTGCAGAGACGATTTGGCTTAGTTTTTATTATCGGCCGCCTGCCTGACGTCAACCCTCTATGAGGGAACCAGTCCCGGAAAAATCAAATTAGAAAATTTACATTGCCCGACCTGGGAATCGAACCCAGGACCTACCGATCCACAGCTTATACATGCTGCCACTAGACCAAGGAGGCGACAATGGTCATGGTATCCCCACCACAGTCCAATACACTTATCAATACCCGCAGTCTATGCAAAGCACTATCCAATTGTCAAACAGTCCAACCCATCATTTATAAAGTAGTTTATATAATCAATCATGAGTTGAGACAGGTTAGTTATGTTGGAGTATTGTATAATAGTGTAGTGCCAACATGGCTGACAGTACATTACAATTTGTTCATTAATGCCTTTATTATCTGATGTAGTCTTGAAATTATGTTTCACATAAACCGTCTTTAGATAACAAAAGGCATAAAAGAAGCTCTATATATTGATTAACCATAGACTAGAGTAATGGCATTAATGCAGGCATAATTATGGGAACAGTAACATATAGGTCTGCCTGAGCTGTCTTCTATAATGTAGCTAGTATGCTCAGACATAGGCAACAAAGCACAGCAAAATATGAATATTATAGATATATAATGATGTATACATCTTGTATGTTTTTGGGTTCTAGTTATGAACATTAGTAATTGGTGGAAAATATTGCAGATAATGAATGAAAAATTACATCTGTAATCTGTTAAAATAAAAATAATACAACGAAGTTGTTTAAAATCAGTGGCAAAGAGGGTGGACTAATGTGTGCCAATAAAAAGAGTAGCTAGCTTGTAATTAGTAAAAAAAAGGATAGGTGTTAATAAAATAGTCACGGGCGGCTTGGCCTCTGGTGTCCCATACGCTAATGTATCATATATATGTGCTGCCTCCGACGGGTTAAATAAGATTTGACAAATAAGGAAATATTAATGACTTCTAGAGCTAGTTCTTGTCAGCTCTTTATAGACGGTTCCTATAAATGTTATAAATGTATTGAAAGTCACCCATTTGTCCTGTGATAACAGTCATATCCATATGCAATTGTCAGCTGTACTAGTAATATATTTTTGAATTACAAAGTGAATGTTGCATGTTTTCCTCCTTAAATTATACAACATACTTTAATCTTACAACAAAAAAAGGTTTAGAAACACAATAATTCAACATTATAATTGTATTACAATGTTATCTAGAATTCCTTTTTATCAACAACTTTGTTTTAACATAATACTTTGTGATAAATAATGCCCTTAACTATAGATCTATTAAGCAGTATTTAACTTTAAACCTACTTTAACACCATCATTTAAAGGCAGTTCTTCCTGTTCTTGGCCTGCCATAAAAACATACAATATCCTTACCCTACAAATAAAAAAGCGTAATAAACGTGAGTAATGTGCCATGCACTTCAAGCCCCTTACTTACAAAACTATTTAAGCGCTGCTTATCTTTAACCATAGGTTGTCCCTTTCATTTCTAAACAATGTAACGCAAGGAAAAAAGTGACAGGCTATTCTTAGCGAAAAGATAAGCGAAAATGTTTTTATAAGTAAGGCCCCAAGTTTCAACACTAGGATGTACACTTTTTGCTTAACCACAATGTTTAGTCAATGTTTTATGGTTTACAGATAATAATACTTGGGGAAATGACAAATAATTTATTTCAAAGACATGCCTAACGAATCCTCAAGGTGATGTATCGTGTAAAATATAGTTTATTTTGTTTCAACGTCACCAACATCTTACCGAGTGGGGTAGTTGTCATTGCAAAATTGTTACTCATTTCGCATACTCAGATAATTATCTAAGAGAACCCATAGCATAATCATATTAAATAAATATTTTACCTTGCATTCCGGAGAATATAATCGCGTCACCTGGAACAAATATTGCTATAAATAAAAGTTATAATGACACAAAAACTTTTTCGTACGACACCAAACAACTCACTTGTGCACGTCAAATTTAAATAATATGTACCTATAAACTACTCATAGATTATTATCACAGTGTTTATTGCTTTAATTTAACTAGGATAAGCTTCAATTCATATAGAAAACAAAGAAATTGTTACGATGCGAGAAATACACGAGCGACGCAAAGTGAAGCATCAAACTCGGTGTTGCCAGAAAATAATTTAGAAAATATACTAAACAAAATAAACACAGATAAAATAATTTATCATAGTAAAATCACCATCATAAAATACTAAAATCAGTGCAGTCACAGAACGAATAAAATTAATGAGTAATATTTAATGAGTAATAAGCTCATAAGTATTTATGTATTAAATATATATTAGATTGTTTATACCATAATCAGAAACGGAACTAAATAAGTACCCATTTTAATTAACAAGCTTTCGACATGATTATTATTATAATAATATGTTCATTACACATGAAGGAACCTTTTTTATGCACATTGTTTAGATATTTATCTTAACATTTATGTTAACAGAAAAAAGTACTTTATATGATAAGATCTACATCACATTAATCTTACAAATAAAATAATATATATTTACAGCAACACTAAATCAAATATGAGAACAAAATTAAACCAATTATTATGTATGTCAGTAATTAGAACTTCCTTTTGACTAAAATCAAACGACGAACAGGATACGTGCATAATTTAATTTACCGCGCTACACGCTCGAATATCGACGAAGTACCTACGTGCTACTATATCGGACTAATTAATAACTCTAGTGCAAAGTTAGAACGCTAGTTCATAGAATACTATAAAAGTCGTAGACGGTAGACATTAAAAAATACTAAAATCGGATACCAATAAAAATGGGCAACCTTGTAAGCAATGACGGGAGGAGCCGTGAGTCGTGACGAAATGTCGACAGCGATCACGTGCTTCGAGTTGGCCATTTCACTTCCTACCATTACAAAAACTGCATGCGATAAAGTCTCCTAAGCCAAGGTTCTAAGCTTTATTTTTAATTACTTCGATACATTCTGAACACTTTGCAAAATACTGGAAATAAATACGGGCGTATCAAATATTAGTATGGCTTAACTCTTCGGTATATAATATGGGTATATTTTGATATGGTTTAATTTATAATATGTACACCGGTAGAGTTAGTAAAGTGGTAAAATTTACCTACATCGTCGGCAACCAGAGGCTCTCGTTCGTGGTCGCGGTCGCCCTCTGATTCCATCATGATGGAAGGACAACCTTTGTAACTTTATTAACCCTTTACTACTGCTAATGAACTATTTACACTGACCAACAAAACTGTACTGACCATTCGGCTATATCTAATCACGGCTTTCGATAAAACTTTATCGGAGAATGATTTTTCTATCTCAGTGTCTATGATAATAAAGAAATATATGTCCGACATGAGTCATAATCCGTCAGTACACATTACATTATCATCGCGTCGCATCGACTGAAGTATCTATAGTTAATTACTTTACACGAACCACTAAGATCATTTAACAAAAATAAAATAGTAAAATATAATCATCGCATACCAAAACCTTATTTTTTATTTTAAATATACAGCGTTTTGTACAATAACAAAACAATTTTATAATAATATAAACTTGGATTGACCGATATAATATCAAAATTAACAAATAATAAAGAACTTTGTGCACTAAAATAGAATTCCTTCCACTTATCTCAGAACGCAAATACTTTGCGAAGGTTATCTCAGGAGAGGATTAGACATATGGCAATCTATCTAGTACTATTGTATGCAACGAAGGTTACATGACAAAAATGTACTGTATTGTACGCAGGGGCTATTGTGTGAAGCTTAGATTATCGTGTGAAGCGTTCTATAAAACTGTGTTGACTAGAATGGATGACAATGACAGTATTACATGCAAAGTCGTTACATCTTTATGCATCCATAAACCTTTTGTAAAGTACACTTTAGCCAAAGAGATTTAATATTACTAACTATCAAGCAAGTTTCCATACAAAAAAATTGATCTCAAACTTCAGTACTGCCATCAACCACCTATTACAATGCCAGGGCGATTATTATAATTTACACCCTAGAATGTTCTGTGAATTGTTATGAATCTCGTAAGATAACTTTATTATTTCAATATTATTTCTCTGGCGCGCGTATATTTCAAATAAACTGAGCGACTTATGACCGTAGGGTCACAACTTTTAGATCACAAGTTTTGTGCTATTGTCCCGTCTATATATTATTAAATGTCTTTGACCGTAGCCCATTTTCGACAGCGTTTCTTTATTATTTATGGTGACCCTTTGGGATTCGTTTCATATCGAAGGCGTAGGGATGGAAATCAACTTGGCGAAAATACCTACTCCTTTAGATGTACAGGTATGAACGTCGACAAAAATCTCTCTCCCGTCAATATCAATTACCGACATTCTAATGGACAATCTGCATAGGCGCTTATTCTGAACTCTATTTCTAAACAAAGTAATTAACAACCGAAATAAATCTACCGAACAACAAATGAATACATGCAACATTTTACTATAAAAATAGTATTTGCATTAATATCTTCGCTTACCAACTGTTGAACTGAAGAACTGCGCGATGTAAGCTTGTAAAATAGAAAAGATTTCGTTTAGGAATCGGCATTGTATGCTCACAGGTCAAACCAGGATCAGAAGGGGGTATGGGTACTGTAATTATTATTATATCTATTAAACAGATTTGCAGGACGCCTCCAATAGGTCGGTTTGTAACATTTTGGTGGAGGCCTATGTTCAGCAGTGAACGTCATATTATGGCTGATAATGATGAAAGATTTTATACGCAGAATTATATTCAGTGTCAGAGGGTAACTCTAGGATCACAGTTGTCTCATGCGGTACAACACCGATGTACTATAATACCCTTGCATTGATAGACTATAGTCAGCTAAAATCCTCCTGGTTTCCCATTTCTGATTTATTCCAATGATCTTTCCCCAAAAATATAAATATAATATTATGCACGTACATGCATATTTTTCCCCATTTAAAGGGATTCTTAATTATACCTTATTTCGTATTTAATTTAGGGGGAAACTTAGGAGTTGGCAACATTGTATTTGGGAACTGCAAAGAAACTAAAACTATCTATTTAATTAATTTTATTAACCAAATGCCGCCGTCGTACGTTTGCTTGCACTTACACTTGCAGTTAGTACGACCATCGATTTATTTTCGATATTTCTTCCTATAGTCCGATTGCTAATTAAACGGAGTAAACTGACAGATTGTAATGTCACTTTCCAAAATAATGTTGCTTACTTCCAAAACATAGTGATGAATCTAGTTCAATTTTTATCACTCAAAGAAACAATAACTCAGCACTTACTTGCAAAATTAGAATTTTATTGCGTATGTTTAGAAATTTCAGCTTTACCCTTCGACTAAATGTATGTGTAAATAATTTTGCGTAAATAATCACAACAGATACGCAAAATTATAATAATGAAAGTTACAAATATTACTTTTAATATTAGAGAAAAATTACGTTCGGCACATTCATACCTTTTGTAAGTTTTGTTTATAATGAACCATGACTATAATTCCAGTAGACATGCCATAACTTAGCATGCAGTAATTTACGATGACTATAATTCAGTAGATATGCAGTACTAATCACACATGCAGGAATTACGACTTTGAGTTGGACTTTAGAAAATGAAAGAATGAAATGGTTCACTGAATTGAAATGTTTAAATAATCTTGATCTTTTTACCGCAGCACTATTTAAATTATATGAAAAATTGGCAACGTTCGAAATGTCAGTTTACTCCGTTTAATTAGCAATCCTACTATAGCGACTATATAAAATATTTGTATGACAAATACCCGAACGCCACTAGCGGTTCCAGGCGGAATAAAATTGTTGTTATTAATCAATAAAATATCGATTTTGTAGTTTCAATTTTATGTAAATATGATGACAAAAATAAAAATGGGAAATGGAAATGATTTACTTCTAAAATAGTTACATGTGAAATATAACTCCATCATTTTGTAAACTGGATGTATTGGACTTTTTTTCTATACTAACTGCATATATGGACATTTTTAACGAAGGACTACACGCCGCGAAAACGATTGTAAGACTGACTGAATCGATTCCACAAACAGTTTTTATAAACGTGGTGGATTTTAGAATCTTGTGCCTTGGCAGAGAGGAAATGCTATGAGTGGCGTTTCCAGTCTTAAATGCTCTAAGGCAAGAAAAAAGTAAAGTGTGGTAGGTATGTACACCACACCTTTATAAATCCATAATTTATAAAGTTAGAGACACTTTTATTGCTAGGTACCTAGTTATCGAATTAATATAAATAATTTCAAATATAGCGCAACATAGTCTTAAGACGACCCGTTAGACTACCACATTATTACCTCAGCTACTGCGGAACAAAACGCTTTATATCGTATCCGGTACCACATATGTACGCCTTTTAAATAGGGTTGCCAACTAATTTTTTCCAAGAAAGTAAGTATGATAGGTCTGAGAAAAATAAACAGTATTTTATAAAAATAAACAATATTTAATTTTTTATGTATGTTTTAAATACAAATTTTTAGTACTTCTCGCAAAACTTATCAATTTACTGACATTTTTAAAAGCTTCAGAGGCCTCCCCGCGATCATAACCAAAATTAAAATAAATGATTAATGACGAGCTAATTTTTTGTTAAATTTATTGAAGACATACTTCTGTCTTCTCTGTCATGACTGAGCACCTAAAATTTAGTATTATATAGGCTTTTGTTACTGAAAACAGTATATTGTATACTTTATTTTTGGTTAACAGTTAAAATACTGTTTTTAAAAGTACAGTTGGGAACCCTAGTTTTAAAGTAGCCAGGTACCTAAGAATTCAATATAGAATGCGCTCAAGAACTTTTTACAGCTCTCATAAAATTGTTCTGACGCGACAGTGTCTTGTTACGAGAATATACCGGGTTGAAGGAGCTTAAGCATTCAGATCAGGATATTGAATTTTCTCCGCATTTCTCGACATCCGATCTATCGTTTGATAGTGAATATAATTTTAGGGGCGCGTTATTATATTTGTAGCTAGAGGGCGGCAACTAAAAAGGTCATCTGATAATAGCCGTTAACAAGATCCGATGTTGTAGGATTATGCTACTGATGTAAAGAAAACGACGTAACTGACGTTCCGCCTTAGGTAAAAAAGATGTCAGATACATCTTTTCTCCTTATGACAGAATGTCAGATAAGTTTTTGTTCCTTATGACGAAATGTCAGATACTTCTTTTTACTTAAGACAGCAGAATGTTCGTTTCTGCTCAGCAAAAAAAAGGTACTTCGACAGCCTCTGTGGCATAGTAGGCGAACTGTCTATGAAGCGAGAGGCCACCAGTTCGACCGCCTACCGAGACAAACTGGTGATGCCATTGGACTAGGAGAACCTACTCCACCTAAATTCATAAAACCTTACTCTTCAGGGGAGTCGGATAAAAATAATAAAACCAAAGAATAGGTGTTGATTAGTAAATGACTCACAATTAGCGCTGGCCGCCGAGTTTCTGCCGGAGTGCTCGTACAGTTGGAAGGTGCCGTGGCTGGTGGGCGTGGTGACGCCGTCGGCAGCCTGCTGCAGGCCCGGCGTGATGTCTACCATTTCACCATCGCTGGGAGAGGGCACGCCGCGCCCAGTGCCGCCATTGGCGCTCTGCATGCAAACATAATGATTTATTCATGTTCGCCCATAAGATTAAAAGGATAGGGATGTATATAATATAGAGCAGAGGTTCCCAGACTTTTTTTCTCATAAGCCACTTGTAAAGTTGGCCAATCAAAAAAATTATTCCATCAACTTAACTTCTTAACATCTATTCCAAACTCCTCATTCAGAGTGGTAAAAATAAAAAGAATTGTTAGGTGAAGTCAAGCCCACATTTTTCACTATCGAAAGCAAATAAATTTTCGTCGACCCTTGCGTACGAATTGTGAACCCCCATTCTTTTTGTCACGCCAACGTAGACCCCCGTCGAGTCTCCCGTGACTAGGGCCCACCTGGACCATTTTGCGAAACGGACCCAGTGAATTATTCGTGAAAACGTAATAAATAGTTGTGGACATATCGTAACAGACAAGCGGAAACGGATATTATATTATTATTATAGATATAGGTCGCCTCCTTGGTCTAGTGGCATCATATATGGGCTGTGGACCGGGAGGTCGTGGATTCGATTCCCAAGTCGGGCAAACCGAATTTTCTAATTTAATTTTCCCAAGACTGGATCTCTCAGAGGGGTTAACGTCAGGCATGCAGCCGGTCCTAAAAACTTAGCCAAGTCCTTTTTGCAACATACTCGAAAAAGTGTGTCGCGACGACCACACATTAAGGTGGGATAAGGGCAGGTGGAAATATTATAGATAATTATGAGGAGAGGTAGAATGTTGTCAACCCAATGAAATTGTGGTACGTGCGGGTCCTGAGCGGTCTACAGTAATTCCCTATTTCCACTTGCCTTTATCCCACTTCAATGTGGAGTTAGCGCAACACACATTCTTGAAGCATGCTGCAGAAATTATTCAGCTTAATAGTTATGACCAGCTGTTTAGCTGGCTGGTGGATCCAGTACCGGGGAAATCGTGAAAAACTCTTTCGATTTCAACCCAGGACCTCCTGGGTCATAGGCCATATACGTTGTAACTAGACCAAAGAGGCGATAATAAAAGCTACTGTAGGTTTATTAGTTAAAATAATGTAATTTTAACAGTTGTGGGTGTTTATGAAAGCAGGTGATTGCTGACATCCATGGGAGGAAAGTAGGTATCTACTACAATTACTGCAGGTACTGTAAAATCCATGTATACATCTGCAATATTTTGCTATTCTGAAATACTTATTTTGTGGTCAAATTTTTAATAATATGTCGTATAATAACTCGGTTAAAAGGGGTTATTGATTCGTGTCCTTCCTTCGTTCCTGTGATTTGGAAGTCAACGGACTACACTTGGGGTCAACACCAAATTCGGTGGGCGTCGTAGGTCAGAGTTCACATCAATCACATCAGACGATTTTATATTTCATGTTTAGGAAAAATACAGTTTCAGCAATAAATCTATGAATATGATACGGTGAAACGTCAACAAAAACATGAAAATCAACTGCAAGTAATAAAAAAAGACTAACGCTCCATGAACCCAAAAAAAAACAATACCAAAAACATTCTTCGAAATCAATAGCCAAAAAAACAGATACCTTTTCAGCTTAGGCAGTCCGCAAACAGGACGCAACAACACCGAGGGACCTCAAAACCAATCAACACTCAACACTAATCCAACATAGACTGTGACAATCAACAACACGGCGCGACTGCACAACCGTTCGCGTGAAGCGTTTTTAATCCATTGCTGGAGCCGCGTGTTTTCCACCTACGCTTGTCAGGGACTCGGAGTATAATTTGATATAGCGCGGCTGACGGCGGATGCGAACGCAAAATCAATATGTGACAGCGAGGAGTGGAGGAGGGGTGAAGGGGAACGGTATAGGGTCAACGCGGATAGACTTGACAGTCAAAACTTATCCTTATGTCTTCATTCATACAACTGAGATCGGTATGACAGAAATAAAAGCACTGAGCCGCTCCAAACTAAGTTAGTTTTAGTTATACCAATACCAGCTGTATCAGTGGAGGATAAAGCTCAATTTCAACAATCTAGTTCAATTAACGTCGACACTCGTCTCTCGGCTTTAGGGCCCAGACAATGTTGCACAGTGCATCAGCACGGCCCCGTGTCACTTAGCTTGAAGTTTTCGCGGGAAACCGATGGGTATCGGCATGAATTTTAGAAGCCATCTGAGTAGCTACTACCACAATGTATAATTCTAAAGCTAAGCAGCATTGTTCAAACTCTGTATGCGTCTTGTATTCCGGTTTAAGAACTAAGGCTGCGGACACGAACTCAGCGGGAGCGGACCGGCGGCGCGGCGGTCACCCCCCTAAGTTGTGGGTCCGGATTGTCACGCAATGGGTACCCTAAGAGTTCAAGACGAACAGCGTAGACGTGGCAGACCACGTAAAAGGTGACGAGATGACCTGGATGCCTTCCGCGACGACTGGTGGGAGTTCGCTGCTGAGTTATTTTATTTATAATAATTTGAAAATAGATACATGTAAATAAGAAGAAAAATAGTTCAAATAGCAACGCTTAGTATAGTCGGATTATCTCGAGAGACGCGAAAATACTTCTTTGTGCCTAATCCCTTTGCATTCCTTAGAGGTCGGCAGACTGAAAGCTGCCCACGATTCATCTCAAAAGGGCTATAAGGACGTTAACAATGAAAAACAACTTTTATATTCATCTGTATGGCAGAGACTAGCAAAAGAGAGTGTTTTCATACAAAGTAATTTGTATAAGAAACATTTATTCTCCTACGTAACCGCTGAAGGCGTTCGGGTATTATCCTACAAATATTTTACATAGGTAGTCGTTATCGTCATTATAAAAAATATGGGTGCCTCGCCACTTGCCTATACTTAAGGAAGAGAATAGAGATCGGAAAGGAAAAAAAGGGTCATTTGCGCCGGCCCGAGGCCAGGATGAACATGATTATATTTGCTGAAAGTTACTAAATACTATAACGAACAGTACTCCACACAAGTACAAATAACATAACATAACATAAGCCCACGCCTGTATCCCCGAAGGGGTTGGCAGAGGCGCACTAGAGAACTAGAACACCCACATTTCGCCGAGCTTAGTTCCATCCCAGATGTGACAGGGGGCGAGCCTATACCCATATCGGGCACAAATTCCAGACTCCGGGCTGATATGGAAAAATCCAATAACACTTTGCCCAACCCGGGGATCGAACCCGAGATCTCAGAACCGTAGTCGTACCGAAATACCACCACGCCACGGAGGCAGTCAAGTACAAAGGGATTTTACATAAATCGTGCAATATAACCAAAATTAGGAATTATTTCAACAGCTGCGTGTGCAATGAGAGATGATTGCATTATATGCACGGAGCTGGGATTGCGACATTCGTGTTCAAGCAAAACCATACTGCATTAATTCTCTGTTTGTTTGTGGCGTGTATCATGTTCTGTGGCCGCGATGAGCCTAATTTACATAATACGAATTATTATGTACCGAACACAGTATTTGTGCTGTGTCAGAGATCTGGGGGGTTACCACCACCTCTTATAGCAGTATTATTATAATCTTACTTGTACCGATTCTCGTATAAAAAAAACGAAGTAAGGTTATAACAATATTGCAATAAGAGGTGGTGGTAACCCCCCTGAGAAGATATTCGGCGATGTTTGCCGTGGCTATAGATACGTTAATGGCTATACCTTGAGCTATAGTATTATTCTATACCATAATCATATATATTTGTGGTATGCAAAGCGGATTTTTAGGAGCGATAATAAACGAATTTGCAGTCTCTCGATCTATAACTTGCTCAACCCAAGGAAAGCTTTTTCCTGTATATACATATCACTACGTAGATTACCTGCGAACTTGTAAGGCCAATCGGAAAAAGTAATAAATATTCTTGAGATCACATCTCTATTAGATTTCAGTTTAATGCTTTCAGGATGAGATAGGAAGGTGTGAAGAGGTTATTGCTAGCGCCCTCTAGTGGCACCTTACATACCGAGAAAACTGGCATAAGGCTTTATATTCACTAGCCCATCGACGAGCAAGTTCTAATCAAAATATATAGTGCTGAATAAGCAAGAAAAGAAAACGATATGATGAGGATGACATAATCCAGGGAGACTATTAAGATAAATAAAAACTAACATAGTCGTTACATGTGGAATACGTATTTTGGATACATACTGCTAAAAATGTGAATGAAACCGAAGTTATGGTGAGCAATGTTACTCGACAGGGTCTCCTAGTAGGATCTAATATTTGAAAGAATAGCAATGGATGCTTAACAAATTATAATATTTGATGATACGTCAATAATTTGATGTGAATATGAAATTTCAATAACAATATTACCTATACTATGTTCTAACAGCAGTAACAGTTTTACCAAATGTCTAAGTTAGGCGTTGAGTTGCGAATGCACTAGATCCATAATTTATTTGACGTCAAAATAATAATCTTTATTCATGAATAAGGAATATTAAACATATCTGTTGAAAAGATGGGCTAAAATTAAAAAAAGCTGTTAAGAACAGAAATCTCATAACAGAATTCCTTTCCGTAGAAGCTACGATAGCGGTGCGCTCCTCACAAATTTCGGAATAAGACTAACTTTCAATTAAAAATAGAAAGAGAATGTTAGAAGTTTTCTAATTAATAATAGTTTACACGGAGAACAATACGCGCGCAACACGTTTTGCCTAGCAAGCCGGAAAGTATACTGTTTGAAACAGCATTATTTGTGTGCGCTAATTATACGGTTGCATAATGTGAATAAGTAAAAACAATTTGTGGTTTTGTAGGCCATTAATTGGGTACTTGATTTTATAGGCATATTTATATGTAATAGCAAATAAAACAAAAAAGAAACCTATCTGTAAAAACTGAATCGAAATTGGTTGATTAATAAGGCAGTAATTCATATTTTAAATTCTGCAGTGGGGGCATATTGGAGATATCTTGCTATCCCTTTCCGACGCACGTACTGTTATGGCGGTGATGTGATTATACTGATAATTCTCTTTTCCACAGTTTGAAGGCTTATAACTTTTTTATTTTTAAAAATATTTCAATATATCTTTCTGTTCTATATTTAAGATGGCGTAAATTTTACATAAAAATAATAAAAAAAACAGTCGAGTACCCAATTTTAAGACCTTAAAATGGTTTATTTTAAACAGAATTGAGGATTATTGTTCTCAAACAAGTAACTGCATGTTGGTCAAATGCCGGCTTCATGTTGAGCAAGATATTGGGCGTTAACAGTTGTATAGTGAATACATGACCTTATCAAGGAAATGCAATAAATCGAACAATTTAATTCTCGATAGCGCTTGAAAGGGACACGACTTCGCTTTTAATATTGCTGAATAGTGATCGCGATCTCGTATTCACTATTCAGCAATATCCATATTAATATAACTAGCTAGTTATATTAATATGACCCAGCGAACTTCGTCCCGCCTAACAGTCGATTCTTTAATTATTTTTTCTTATCAGCCGTTACTGTCCCACTGCTGGGCAAAGGTCACCCCCCATTTCTTCCACTTCTCCCTATCCAGTGCTAAATTGGTCCAGTCTGGACGGAACGTGATGAGCTCGTCCCGCCATCTCGTTCTCGGTCTGCCGAGTCTAAAAGCAGCCAAGTTAAAGTGGGATTGGGCCGGGCACGTATGTCGTATGTCGGACGAAATGTGGGCAAAACGGACTACCGAGTGGCACCCAGACGTAACACAGTTTTTTTTTATTATGTCTAAAATAAACGTAGCCTAAGTTACTCCTTATTACATCAGCATCAACCTTACAATAAAAGTTCCGTCAAAATCGGTCCAGCCATTTCAGAGATTAGCCGGAACAAACAGACAGACAGAATTAAAAAAAAAACTTATTTTGGTGTATATACCGTATATATATTCGTATACATGTAGTAAAAAACGGTTATTTCAATATTACAAACAGACACTCCAATTTTATTTATATGTATAGATGTATAGATAAATGCGAAAGTTTAGATGAATGGATGTTTGCCACTCAATTGCACCAGTACGGCTGAATGGTTTTTCATTTAATACAAATGTATTTTCCGTAATATTTATTATAGTAGGATTGCTAATTAAACGGAGTAAACTGACATTTCGATTTTTACCACTTTTTAATATAATTTAAATAGTGCTGCGGTAAAAAGATCAAGATTATTTAAACATTTCAATTCAGTGAACCATTTCATTCTTTCTCTTTCTAAAGTCCAACTCAAAGTCGTAATTCCTGCCTAATGTGTGATTAGTACTGCATGTCTACTGAATTATAGTCATAGTTAATTACTGCTTGCTAAGTTATGGTATGTCTACTGGAATTATAGTCATGGTTCATTATAAACAATACTTGCAAGAGCTATGAATGTGCCGAACGTTATTATTCTCAAATAATAAAAGTAATTTTTATTATTATAATCTCGCGTATTTGTTGCGATTATTTACGCAAAATTATTTACACCGACATTTAGCTGAAATTTCTAAAAATACACAATAAAATTATAATTTTGCAAGCTAGTGCTGAGTTATTGTTTCTTTAAATGATAAAAATTGAACTAGATCAATCACTATGTTTTGAAAGTAAGCAACATTATTTTGGAAAGTGACATTTCGATTTGTCAATTTACTCCGTTTAATTAGCGATTGGACTATAGAGGTAGTAACCTCATCTGGGTCACCCTATATGCCTTTTGCATGGATTCCAGGAGTATGTTAGTAAACTAGTGACTGCCTCGGTGGCGTGGTGGTATTTCGGTACGACTACGGTTCTGAGGTCTCGCGTTCGATCCCCGGGTCGGGCAAAGTGATATTGGATTTTTCCATATAAGCCCGGAGTCTGGAACTTGTGCCCGATATGGCGATAGGCTCGCCCCCTATCACATCTGGGACGGAACTAAGCTCGGCGAAATGTGGGTGTTCTAGTTCGCTAGTGCGCCTCTGCCTACCCCTTCGGGGATACAGGCGTGAGCTTATGTTATGTTAGTGAATACAGTTGCCAGGCATGAAATAACTCAACTGAAGCGTTACCAGTTTCACTGAAACCTGACGAGAAATAATAATTGTTACGCTTCGTGTGGTCAATGGAAATAGGTTGAGCCGATTCTAATGACGGGTACACACCGGCCTAATGATGGCGAAAGAATCTATACCTGTTGCCCTCATACAAACCAACTTTCGCTGTTGTGTGAATGAAACAAGCATAATTCGTTCGCCTTCGTACGGCCAGGTGTGGACACACCATTACATATCGGTAACTCGCTCACTAAGGGCCAATGCACACGGCTTATTTTTACCACGCCGACGATGCGACGACGCGACGCATGTTTTACGAACGCGCGCTCACAGCGCTGGAGATGACCAAAAAGCAGATTGTCTCATTTGTATCTATTCAAACGCGCTTACAATCCCGCGCTAAAAGTATTGCGTTTGTTTATGAATTGCTGGAGAAGGGGGTGTGCGAAAGGGGCATGGCTCACAGTCTGGTGACAACGCAAATATTTATGTATTACAATACTTACAAACGACTGCAACGCATCTGTAGCGGCGTATCAGCGCGTTTGTATCGATATAAATGAACGTTTATGGCGCCACAAAATTTTTGACCGTGTGCAAAAGTTTCTGCGCCTGAATTTCGTTTAAAGCACGTTAGCACGCGTCATCTGCGCGTCGACGCCACCGCCATGGCACGTTAAAAATACGCCGTGTGCATAGGTCCTAAGCGCGACTTGCAGCACTATTCCTAATCTAGGATTTGTCATAAAGTTACTTACAACTCATTCATATATTCAAATCGAGATATAAAATATGTACATATTGTTTAATTCTTTTAATAGACACCCTGTTCCCTGTGCGAGTAATCCATTCTACTTTCCACCACAAGCACGCTCCATTTCGCATAACAATTTTTAATCCATTTACGGGTAGGGTTGCCAGGTGCTCGGTTCTTTACGGTCGTGCCCGGATTTTAACGATCTTGTCCACCAAATATTATTTAAGTGGATGTCTGGCTTTTAAAGATACCGATCAACTTTGCTGAGATTAGCGAGTATTCCCCTGCTTATCCAGCGGGATTTGTTTTTAGTCGTCGTTAGGCACGCATAGACTGCTCAGCTTAAATAAACTGTTATTTATTATAGCAATTATCAAAGAACTTGTAATACAATTATTTTTCGTCAGCTCTACTAAAGTTATTTTTTTATTTTATAGATAGCTGTGTGCAGTTTTTAGGGCAAAATGCCCGGCCTGATACGGCGCTTAATCTGATTTTTTATATTAAGGTCTGGCAAGTGGCAACCCTACTCACGGGCGCAGTGTCTAGGTATACGACCACAGTGTAAAAAAACAGTCTATCAACAACGACGGCGTACAGACGGTGTAGAAGCCAGTTTTGTACCCTGTACGAACTAATGCATACCCGGCGTAAGGCCCAATATAATTACTCGTAAGTCTTTTTCGTAAGGGTCTTTTGTCGAAATCAAACGCGTTGACAGACTGCGTACTACTTTAATCCTATTATTTAAGGCGGGCTATTCAAGCGCTGCACGGGTTTTTGTTGTCTAATTCAGTGAACAAAATGGAACAAACGAGAACTTAACAGCATTACTTCCTTTTGATGTAGGAATCGTATCATAATAACAGATTTGAGATTGTATAGCGGATGGATGTAATTAAAAAAATTACATAGCTAATGTATTTATGAAAATTACATTTCAACAGATTTCTGTAGCTTGAGAGTTTTGTAGTAAAGATATGTTAATTTTCTTATGAAAAGTATAAAGCTCACGCTTGTATCTCCGAAAGGGTAGGCAGAGGTGCACTAGCGAACTAGAACTCCCACATTTCGCCAAGCGAAGTTCCGTCCAAGATGTGATGGGGCAGCCTATCGCCATATCAGACACAAATTCCTACTTATAAGCTTAACTTTAAAAAAAAATGGAGACCAGGACATGGAGGTGACAACTCAGCCACCATGATGTTACTAAAACAATGTTACCTGGATTTTTGCAAAGTTTTATTACAGAGAGAGAGAACTAGCAGCCTTTCAAATTCTGGATAGGAACAGACTATAAATAAAAAATATATTAAGTGATGCTTAACAGTGTTGAAACTCTTTCATTCTTAAATTATTTGATGTAAGGCCAAATAAGATCTAATGTCAAACAGGTTAAATAGTCACAGGCGACTCAGCCTCTGGTGGCCCGTACGCTTATGTAACATATATATGTGCCACCTCCGACAGGTTAATGTAAATTTTAAATTCATACCTTTTTATAAACTGACTGATAAGTATGGCCGATTTTCTGTCCAACAGATGACTTCAAAGGAAATCGCTCCATTGCTATTTAACTGAAACAACGTTTTATTAATTATCATTTCAGTATAAAAAATATGTTTTATATGCAATAAACTACAATATGAACAGTATGCCAAAATTTTTTTTCTTTATTACACAATTAATAAGTTAATGGATAAACTTCAAAATTTATACAATCATGACCCTTGAAATAAGGTCTATCAAACACAAAATAAACATTATAATTATTTATTATATCACTATATATGTGGCCTCCTTGGTCTAGTGGGCTGTAGACCGGAAGGACTGGGTTCGATTCCCAGGTCACGCAAAGCAAATTTCCTAATTTAATTTGCCCAGGACTGGATCCCTCATAGGGGGTTCATGTCAAGCAGGCGGCCGGTCGTAAAAACTATGCCAAATCCTCTCTGCAACATCCTTGAAAAAGTGTGTTGCGCCGACCATTAAGGTGGGATAAGGGCAGGTAGAAAAAAAACTATCCACTGCTGCATGTAGGCCTCCTCAAATCAGTAATAGTAACAAATTGTATACTGTATAGAAATCATAGCAAGTAAAACATCATTCACAATGTCAATTGGTATATTACAGTACAGCTAAGTGATACTCTGTATTACTTTAAAACACCAAGTGGGCAACCCCATGACTTTAACGACATAGCTTAAAAAGGAGCTAAAAAAAAACTATACACACATGATGGGCCTTACTTAAAAAAGCCTGTTTTGCTGTAATAACCTGTCACTTTTTTCCTTGCGTTACATTGTTTAAAAATGAAAGGGACACCCTATGGTATAAAGATAAGCAGTGCTTAAATATTTTTATAAGTAAGGGGCATTATGTCCAAATAACAATTTTGTTACATTCATATGTGCAAAAAAGGCAGCGATACATCAGTTGGGAACAGTACGGATATGATGATACAAACTATTTTAAAGACATACATATACACAGATGCAATTATTTTAAAATTTTAAACAATAATATTAGCCATGCGAAAGGCCCTCAACGACAGATTATTTATTTACTTACATAAAATCTGCATGCGATACTGTATTTCTAATTTTATTGTAATTAAAATGACTTCTAAGATTTTCCATTGGTTTCTAAGACGCAACAAACTATTTCCGCAGACGCCCCCAACAATAACAAACTTACCAGTACATTAAACAGCAGACTTGTTATGTAAACATAGTCTCCTTGGACCGGAATACTATTGATATCACTTTATTCCTACTTCTAATACTAATATATGTGATTTATAAAAACCTATAAGCCTATAAATAATTAGTACACTCAGTACACTCCACTCACTTTCTAACAAATTTCAACTAATGACAGCTAACCTCAAAAGTCAAACTTCAAAATATTTCAAGTAATTTTTTTTGGCTATACGCCAGGCTATGGACCTTCGAACACACTATTTATGAAGTAACAACTTTAAGTAACAACTCTATTAATATTTAATATATTTTTCTTTTCTCATTAATTTCTTCTCAATGTCATTGAAACGCTCTTTGGTTCAATCCGCCTTGTCTTTTCCTTTTTGCAGATGCTTCTTGCTTCAGAGTCTACTCAGACTAAAGTGTTGGATGCGTATCCAAATATTGTATTCTCATTTGACATATACAGCGCCATCTATTACTACTTCTTAAAACTAAAATAACTCAATAATTTGGAATAGTGCTTACCTAAAGTTTATAGGAATCGATTATTACCGATAATGGAATAAAGTAATAATTACTATGTATGAACCAATCATATAATAGTTAAAAAAAAACTAATTTAACTTCCATAGATTGTATTTTTTTATATGCCATCCATGATTTTAATTTTATTTAAGTTTATTTTGAGGTTCAGCAATTAAAAACCGATTATTCCGGTCAGTATCGGTTTGTAACCACAATCGCCATATCCGCTGATTTGTATAAAATGGCGTCAGCCGAGTTTTTAGAGGAAGCTTTGTCCACAGACGTCGACGAGAAAGCCGTAAACGCGATCGTGGGCACACTAGAAAACCAGTTGGTCACGTCCGTGCCATCAGTGTCCCCACAGAACACTATAGTGAATATAATTTCTTCACAATTCCCGGGCTTGGGGACGGGCGCGAGTTCTATAATAAGTGGGCAGAAATACATCACAGACGGAACGGGCTGTGGTGTAGTTGCAAGTAATATTTACACCCCTGGGAGTGTGAACCCTAGTGTTTCGTGTAATAATGCGCGTCCTGGCACGCCAAGTAGTTTCACACCGTTAACGTTGAGTGGTGGTGTTTGTAATTACAACGACAACATCCAAGTGATATATAGTGAGGCGCAGGGCTTGGGTAATCCGGGCCCGGTGACGTTTCCCGCGCAGTCGGTGTCGCAGTGCCACATTATCAGCGCGGTGGTGCCGTCGGACAAGGGTGCCGCCATGCAGCCGCCGCTGGTGATTAAGCAGGGCAGCGGCACCGGCCAGGTGGGCATGCAACCCGGTATGGTAACGGTGCCCATGACCGTCAATTCGAGCATGCCCACCTCCATACCTAACGTGATGACGTTGAATAAACCCGGCGGCCAGAATGTCGTAGTCACCACGCAGAACTTAGGCTCGGCGCAGCCCGCCATCATCCCCAACGTTCAAATTCTAAACATGAGGCCAGGGGCGCCGGCGGTGGCTGCTCAGAAGTCAGTAGCGACAGTGTCACCGCGGGTGGTCATTGGAACACCTCAAGTTGTGGGAACGAGGCCGGCAGCACCTGGCGTGAGTTTGAGCACTTTTTGATTGTCTCATTCCCATACTTATATATAGTTGAATATTGTTTCAATGTCGTCACTAATTAATTATGAGATGTGACAAGTGCTCACTTGAGACAGATGGAATGATACAAATGCTATTGTATCATTATAGTGTTCATATTTAAAGTAAATATAGTTATTATACTATTTGTTAATATTTTGTGTTGACCATATGTTTTATAATTTGTTTTGTCCACTGACAGCCTGTGCATAAAACATTGCTAAGAAACAGCTTAAACATTAATAAGTGTCCATTATAATTAAATTATATGATTTCTGCATTAACTGTCTGAGCTAAACTATTTGTTTATTTCTATCAGTCTCAAGTTAGTTTGTAATATTAACATTCCCACTGAATTTGTAAAAACTATGGCATCACCATGGAACAATCACTGGTCATGGTCTGCCACAGCTATCATCCCATTATCACCACCATCACATCTCATTGATCATTAACTAATTAATCTGGCCACCACATAACAGTGCTACATTGGTTTATTCGTCATTATGTACATAAGCATGTAAAAATAATGTATAATCACTAAGCCATTGCAAATCAGCGAAGTATAATAACTCTCATAAAATAATGTTTCAATGGTTTTCTTAATGCTATTGTATTTTAATACTTGTATTTGTAATATTTTTAAGTAAATTAATGTAAATTATTTGTATAAATACAACTCATTAAGTATAAGTAATTTGTATCCAATATAGGTATTTATTGTTATGTATTAAAATTCATTTTATATACAAAGTTAGGTTATCCATCATCTAAATCACATGTTTTTGTTATTACAAAGGAAATGTAATTGAGGAAGATTACAGGTTGTTTCTATCATAAGTATTATTATATGTTGAAAATCACTCATCTGTGCTAATTGGGCTTTAGTTACCATATCTGGTTCATATGGGCTTTTACTATTATGCTAATAATATCAAATTGGCTCCACATAAGTTCCACATTGTCCGTGCTGCACATTTAATGTATCTTCACACAGTGTGTTTATATTTAACAAATGACCTGCTTAAAAGATCATAATATTGGACATTTTTTAATCTGTCAAAACCCATATGTTTTTGTACATTTTCAAGAGTCCATTGTAATTGCAACGAGGCGTTCAATTTTTAGATAACGCTGCAAACTCTGCAAAGTCTTCAACCAGGGCAGCAGGGTCATTTGTTGTTAAAGACTGAGAACGGTCAATACCAGTTGCTGAGAGTGGGCCCCGCACCGGCGGCCAGCACTCTCACGGCGCCCCAGCCTCAAACCATCCGGCTGTCGACAGTGCCGGCAGTAAGTAGGCACATCACTCTATCCACGTGCCACTTGAAGTGGGACAAGCTGCCCGAGCCAAGTGTGACTCGCACCAACAAGTACACACTCGACGCACTAACGTTTGTCCGATTTCATAACAATCATGCATGAATATGGTGGAGGTGCATGTTATTAACCAGGTAAGATACACTACCACATGGAGTGTTCGTTGTGTATTGTACTAATCACTGGAGGTTTAGTGTGAGGCGCAAACGTCATGCTGCGCTTCCCGCGCCGCTTCGCTCGAGCATAGCTGATCGACGCTGCACTAGCTAATTGCATCCCTATCCTTTTTAGATATGTGTGCATACAGACTACTCATGTAACATTGCTTTTGATACATATCATAAACAGCACAATCATCAATTTCTGACTTCCCTTAGTTCTCTTGTTTATAAAACTAATATTAAGGTATACCTTTACTGGATAGACAAACACCTATGCTAAAATAACAGGATTCAGAGTATGTATATTATTTTAACATTTTTAATGCCAAATGTTGACTACACTACAATTAGAAATTTCGTAATAGCTTATTACTATACAGACAAAAGAATTATAAACGCAAATCGATCAGCTATGCTTGTGAGCACTAATCAAAAGACTCCGAAATAGTTTTCGCCTGACATTAACCTAAATATGATATCTAACAGTATGTAGTTGGCTTAAGAACGCGCTTGAGTGTCGGCGAGTGTTGCGTGCTTAGGGTCGGCGCAGATAGACGGAGTGGCAATGAAGTCAAATACAATGGCAAAACTAAATCTAATGTCAGTGTCATATGCCTCAGATTGGTTCGAAACTCCTTGTGATACTGGCTGTACCTGAGGCTCAGTCAACATTTCGACGTATTAGATGCCGCCAATTACTTTCTGTTTTCGGGAAAATAGAAATAAAATTAGCAATGTAAAATCCTCAACACCTATCATGTCGCAGTTAAGTACTTGACTGAATTATACAGGGTGGGAAATAAGCATTTATAAACATCACTAAGTTCACCTTCCTTCTTTCTGCACTAGAGATCATTATCAATTGAGCATAGATTATGGTGAACAGACATTATGCCTCTTTTTCTACCACTTACCAAGAAAGAAAAGGTACTACCACAACGACATACGACATAATAAGCAGAATTTTTAGACATATCAGATGCCACCCTATCCTGCGCTGACTGTTCATGTTGAGGTGAATGGGTGAGTGATGGTGGCTGTGTTCGACAGCATCCTGGGGTGGCGACTGTGTCGACGAGCGTGGCCCAGGGCCCCATCCCCGGACAGATGCCGGCGGCCCCTGTCGCCACGCCCGTGCCGGTCTCCGTAAGCAACGTGGCGCCGGCCACGCCGCCTCCGCAGCCGCCCACTGTCACCACTGTCGTAAGTTCACTTTAAGAGGATAAAATTAATTAGTCATCTGTGATAAATATCAGAATTTACCACATCGCATTTAAAGGGGCTTCGCGAGGCCCCTTTCACTTCGCCCACGCCTAGCTACGTCACTGCACTTTCTTTGAGGGAGAGGTTCGAATCATCGCAAATACGTGGAAACCATTTATTTTAAAAGAAGAACAGAGAGAGGTATTCCAGTCAAGCCGACCCGTTCATACTGTAGGCAAGCTTGTCTAGAACATGGCTCTCCCAATTCAAAAATTTCTATCCCACAGAAACCATCAGACAACACGAAGGAGAAATGCAGGAATTTTATGGCGAACCTTCTAGATCTGTCTAGCAAGGAGCCTCCGTCAGTGGAGCGCAATGTACGGAACCTTATCCAAGAGCTGATCGACGCGCAAGTGGAGCCCGAGGAGTTCTGCGTGAGGCTCGAGAGGCTGCTCAATGCCTCGCCGCAGCCATGCCTCATCGGATTTCTCAAGGTACTTTTGTGGATTTTTTAATAATATTTGTGGTACCAGTATTCATTTATGGGCGTCTTGCGAACCTGAAAGGAGGAAGATTGGGAACAGGAAAAGTGATGTATGTGGTGCAACTGTGAGCTGACGCTTTACAGATGTCATTTTTAGAAGAATATTTTTTATTTTATTTTTTTATATACTATGTAGAGTAATGAGAGTTGTAACACTTTCTATAACTCAACATAGTATAAAAAAATCTGTACCTTGAATATTTATTTCCAACAATATTTCTTTCTATTCTTTCTTTCTTCAATTTCAGTAAAGTGTTTTTTGACACTTTTATAAATAATGTACATTTGATTTGTACGCCATTGTTGTCTACAGTCGTATTTATAATGGAGTAATAACTGGTACTTAGTAGAGATTCTACCATTTGTATAAAATTTCTGTTGAATAGTGAAACTTTTCTTAATAACATTTTCTTAATTATAAATATACGAATGTAACCACCGAATACTGAAACACAACTAAAACACTTGAGATTGTGGTATCATTTGAGGCTGTCTTATCTGTCAAAGTTGCGTAAGTAGGCGTTAAAGTTGATTAGCGTTTCAGTATTTCATCACTCAAGTTTAATATAACCTTATGAATTTGTAAACAGAAAAGTCTGCCGTTACTGCGTCAGTCGCTGGTGACGAAGGAGCTGGTGATCGAGGGCATCAACCCACCAGCGCCGCACGTCGCGTTCTCGAACCACCCTGCGCCTGCGCAGCCGGTCATGCCCAACGCCAACGTGCAGATGGTAGGAACGCCGTACAACCCATTTGTGAGCTCAGGACATTTCTTACCTACCACTTAGATTACATTAGTGAAAGAGTCGATTTACGCTCGGCGTATGGAGTTTATAGCGTGGGTTATTATTTATCTGGGTGGCTTTAAATTGAACCTTTTATTTACTCCATATGCTTAAATGGCAAGCTAAAACATATTCTATGCTAATAAATATAAGGTTTACTTTAAATGTTACTAAATTGAGTCTCTTAGCACTCTTTCAATATTGCTGCCTCACACAGAGCATAATGTACACTAAAATTATGCCATCAATGACAAAATAATTTACAATATCCAAATTGACTCTTGATTTACTTTAATATGGAGATTTCAAGGCGTACACGTCACTTTATGTCGATGATCAACATGAATAACGAATAAACTCCGGACACTTGTCTGTGTTGGAGAAAAAAGTTCAGTGAGTTACGTATCTTGAAATTTCACACTACCTAGTACTGCAAAAACTAATAAACGTTGTATAACTCCTATATTAAGAGATAGCACGAAAGGGTAACTTGTCACCGTGATTATTTTATAACTTTTCCGGTCTATTCAAATGTAGCGTAGTCTGGATACCATTCCCATATCGCCAGCGGCTAGACTAGACAAAAGTGACAAAGGAGTCATGGTGACAAAAGTCACATATGTACACTTAGCTTAAAGCTCGATGTCTTGTCACTTGAAGTTACATTACCAGAAAATAGGACTACATAGTGTAACAATGTAAGAGCTGTACAATGTTTATTAAGGGTTGATTTTTCAATACATGGTCAGATAACTTTTGTCTGGGAACTAATTTTGACATAACAAAATTATCTATCAAACTAATTATATCAAATGGCTATTGAACAACCGGCCCTAACTATAATAAGATAACGATTATACTTATTTCTATTATTTCCGCACATTTATTAATTTGGTTCGTTTGGAATTGGTCCTGGGCTCCTGGTCCCACACACTTGTTGCATTTTGACTTCTGTGCTCCCACACAAATACATTGCCCTGGATTTCTTCAAATAACATGTTTCTATCTTGTTAAATTATTGTTTTTTGTTTATCTTCAACTGTTTATTGTTCATATATTGTTTGTTTTTTGTTGTTTTTGTTCTTTTTGCACCATTTAGTATGTCAGGATTTGTGTAATTGTTTTTGGGATTAATATTATTCTTAAGACGCTAGGACATTTTGCTGGATTATGTCAATTGCTGACTTTATTAATCATGTCATATTCAATGTCATGTTTATGCCTGCACAGGATAAAAGTTGCGCCCTGTCTTTGTAATAAAATTAATAATAGCTTAAGATGCCAATTACACAGACTAATATAGATTAGAACGCGATTTGCTATTTAAGAACTGTTCTAGGTGCTATTCAGACTACAAATTTTAAACCTCATTATTACTCAAACCTGTAATTTACGTTACTGAACTAGAAGTTATAGAATTAAGGGATTTGAAACAGGTGAAACTAAATTAAATTCATTGGCGCCGTGTGTCATTATGCCATGCACTTATTTATATTGAAGATTCCTTACGTTTTTAACATTAGCGCATTTTTTTACTCGATTTCGGTGGAATTTTAAGTAACTAAATGAAATCGAACCGAAGTCGAATGGAGTGCCAAGAGTTACCCTACTGGTATAAAATTGTCCGATCTGAATCTGATGTATAAAAATACAGAATTAGCTGTGCGGTGTTAGATATTTCATCTATAATGTAGCGATAAGTTAGCGTTAAGTTTTATCCTGTGCGGTGGGTTAACGTACGGTCGGTGTTGGGCAGCCGTTGGAGGAGGAGGGCGCGACCCTCACGACTCTCCTGCCGCCAGTGTTGCCTCTCCCGCCGGCGCCCTCCCTCGTCTCCACAGGCAAAAACATTAACGCTATGTCCATGCAGCCCAACATGCAACCGCAGGTTTGTTCACGAATCACGATACATCCAGCGTCCCTAAGCGTCGGCTACCGGACGCAGCGACGTTGAGGCATTTCGTTATTGAAACTCTACTTTATGTCATACTCATACAGCTGATATTCGAACACTGAGTTTGTGTTGTAATGTCAGATGTATGCCAAATGATCTTAAAGTTGAGTTTCGATTATCGATAGTCTCTTCGACGATACACCATTATCAGACCACACAGCTGCGGTTTTTGTGAAATATAACAGCAAATGCTCAGCTTCCACTAAAATATACGTGGGTCTCAGTTCTGTATGTAAACACTCAATTCGGAACAAACTACCGTTGTTTGAATAGTCGTCCAAAGATAGCGTAGATTTTATTCATAATTACTTTTCAGTCATTTATGATTTGACATGTCACATCATTTTTGTCAATAATAATTTTGCTAATTTGTCATACACAACTCAGACCCTAAAAATCTATATCTATCACGCTTACGTTTTAATGAATTTTCACTAAGGCCGCAGAATGCTTGATAGTATGCTGCATTTTAACAATTGGAAATAAACACTTTGTTTAAAAATTACCGTGATTTTAGTCAAAATTTTGCATTACTAATATTTTGGTTTATTCGTGGTTTTTAACTCCGTTACCATGTTGGCTTTGACGTTTTTATCTCGGGGTAAAAGCTGCAGTTGCTTGGCAGTACAGCTCGTGTCTGGAATACATATTAAGTCAGATTTCTTTTACTAAAAATAATTTTCAACCATATTACAACTAGCTTTTGTATTTTGGATACTGTTAAACGTCAGCAACGATTCGACATGTTGTGTGCCGACAAGTGTCAATGAAATATAAACGCAAGTGTTTATGGTAATAAAGGTGCTAAAAAAAGCGCCTGCTCTCTCTCTCTCTCTTGATCCTCAATCCTCGAGATAAAAACAGAACGCGCGCGCAGCCTCCGGTAATAGTTTGTAACTTTTTCAAAATTATTTTTTTCGTACTGTATTCGTAGAATGTAGTTTGCTACACATGTCATTACAAATCATCCGTCCCAATGAAGAATGAATGAAATTATTGGTCTCTAAAAGTTTTGTATAAGTTCTACCAGTGGATTTTGAGGTCAGCTATCGAAATGCCGCGGTGATGACAAATCTATGACAACTGAAATCCTGCTTTATGCATTTTATATTACTGATATTGATATTTAGAATAATAAATATCGAGTGTTTCCAGGCGGCGCTCGTTTTTGTTGTTATAGCACCAATACCACTCCGTCGATGATGTTATAAATTGATGGTATTTTTAAACCCAAATAGATATTGTAAAAATAAACCTACAGGCTCTTTGAGAATAGGGTGTGTCCTGAGGTGTCAAATAACCGCGCAGCTGTATTATTTACGCATAGCTTAGCTTAGCTATAGCTTAACTAAACATAGACATTTTATTTGTGCTAGCGCACTACGCACTAAATAGGTACGTGTGCGCTTATCTAACACGCTTAGCGGTTGTTTGCTGCCTTTTATAAAATACACTTTATTAAAGAAAGATAATGAGCCTTCCATTCTCAAGTTCCCTTAATATGATATTTTCATTCTGTCATGTGTTCGACATAATTTAAACATAATTTCTAACACGGTAAACGTAGTAAACAGTTGAATAATTGGTAAGAAGATTTTTTTAATAGTACTAAGCTTGACTTTTGAGTGTATTTTACGTTTGTCGTGTGCGATCATTGTACTAACACAGTGGTGTTAACCCAGTACTTTGAGGAGGAGGGTTCAAGCCCAACGTTCACTACCCTCATGCCGGCCGCGATGCCATACGTGCCGACGTCCCCCTATCCGCCCACAACAATGCCCATAAACGTAGTGCCCGCGTCGCCTAACAACTGCACGCAGGTTTGTCATACTCCAGGGCTGCCATCGGCCTACAGCATGACACACACTTCTTTATAACTCCTACAGTATTCCCGAACCTGCGATCAAACCGACTCCAATGGGGCTCAATGGAGCAAAATTGGTATAGATGGATGTAGACGTTTAAGACGCGATGCCTATGGAAACTCGACTTTATGTAAATAGGAAGCATAAATAAAACACCGTGCCGTTATTTTCTTTATAGATATACCAACCGTACGAGTAAATACATAAAGTTGAATTTTGACTTTCATTACGTCTTCTCCGTTGCTGTCTTTCTATTCTGATTGCACGCGCGCTTCTATGCTTCCGCATGTTTGTCGTTCAATAAAGAACTTGCTATGTACCCTGCTATGTAAAATCCTTTCGGTCTTTACTGTAACTGGCAAGGTTAGAGCAACTTACCACTATGAGAACAACTTTGACTTTATAATTCATTAACTGATCAACATTTTGCCTCTTTCTTTCTTTCTTATGTCTCATAAATTGAGAATGAAAGAAACAAAACACTGATTAGGTTAATCATTTGGATAATAATGTTCATAGTAAGGCCTTCAATCGCTACATTGATGGATTTTCCATAAAATCGATGTATTAATATGTTTTCTATGAAGTGTGTGATGGCAGCTCTGTATATTGTCTCACAATTGTTTAAAGTAATTTCGATACCTGTACGCTTTTAGTACGAAACCTATCGCTGTGCATTGTTGCCGGGTATAGTTTGTGCTTTCCACACTTGCAGGAATTCGGTATTACGAAATCCACTTGCGTATTGTTGCTACTGCTATGAGCTATAGTAACAATGTGGTATATATTACGTATGTGCGCATTGTCACCAATGCGGCGAAGAGTGCGCAGGTCTTCGTCAAGCACTATCTATACTCTTGCAATCAGTAAGAGCGGCGACCATGCGCAGCCATCCGTTTTGGCATTTAGGTTCTACTATGCCACAGTTAGTATTGTGCTGTCTCCAATGGCGAGTGTCAACCTTTTAATTCTTCGCTGTCTTCCCCATTCGTTTGTTAAGCATTATAACGTCGGCCTTTTGTTTTTGTTATTATTTTGCTCTTTGCTCTCATTCGCAGTTTTTAACAGTTGATATGAAGTAAAATAGAAATTGTATACCTTAGGTACAGCCATTCCAGCTTATGATAATACTACTCTTATTAAGTTAAATTATTATTGTTAACACCTAGAATATTTACACCAGAACGAATGTAAACATTGTGACATTGCCCTCTGACTTAGTTTGTCATCACATTTCAGTATCTGTCGCGCATTATCATATATCACTTTGGTTGTCGTTATAAGTCTTATATTTACTATTGGCTGTAAATATATTTCCTTTACACTGCATAAAATATATGAATTACTCACTATGCTCACTGATTTAAAACAAGAACCATCCTGTCTTGTTGTCTGTCGCGCTGTCTCGCTCGGTCTTTAATTTTCAATATCAGCTGTTAAAAATACGATCATTGATCAGGGTGTAGGCTTTTAGAGGGTTTCTGGATCAGATTTCTATCGATTCAAGTAATTTTTATGTCGTTATAAGTCACCATATGGCTGGACTCACGCTTCCATGTAACATTTATGTTGCATAACTGATGAGTATTCAAAACAATTTTGATGCTTATTTGTAATTAACATTAATAAAAACAGCCAAATAAGCCTAGAGTCGCCGCATATTACGTTAAAAATCTTTACAAGATACAATATCGATATTGTTTTTATTTGACAAAAAATGATTTAATTTGTCATAGACGTTGATTTTTTTGACATAATAAATCAGGGAACTGTCAGACAATATCGATATAGTATTTATAGGGAGAGTAAATATCGACTTCGTACAATTCAGTGCAATGGTATTTAGGTTTATTTGCCTGACTATAAAATATAAATCTAAGTTAATTATAACTGATACAATGGGTGTATAACGTACCATTTGGATCAGTTTTGAATAGTCCTATAATGCGCTTTCATCGTTGCATGCATGCTCTTAATTCGTTTGCTAATGTCACATATCACTGGAATTCAAAATAAAAGTCTACTTAAACAATAATTGCTTCGTTTTTAACATGCAATCATATTAGAATACCTAAATGTAAATACCTAAAATACAATAACGTTTACAATTTATTTTTACGAGATTTCATTTAAGGAATTATGCATTGATAAATCCTAAAAGAGAACACGATGTTAAGTTTAACCAATGAAAATTAAATAATAATTTCGTTTAATTACCATATGTCAAAGTCAATATTAAATACCGTATACAGTTCATCGATATTATGTATTACTTTATGATAACGAATCATGAATCATCTAACACTGATCAAGTTATTGATTCGTGATAAAAAACAAATAATATTCGAATGATTGCAAAACAGTCTATTAAATCGATTTACTACTCTTTCTTACGCTATATATTATCGTTTTTAAATAGTCACATCGGTTTAGATATTTTTGTAATTTTCTTTTGACATTGAACCAAATTGTTAGTTTAAAACACATTGTGGCATGATTGTTTTATGTATCAAAATAATATGAAGGATAAATATTTCAGTTATTTTAATTGGTCATATTTATAATCCTCTACTGCTACGATCTGCAGATCATGTACCATACTCTATGGTCCATAGACCTCTTTTTTATCTTTGTCTTAATATCAATAAGCTTTCCTTGAGCGATAAGTTTTTTTACTTTTTATATATTTTTGTATTTATTAAATCATTTTAATTATTAGCTTCCTACAATATGTGTCATATAAATCAAATCATTTATTAAATCCATAAAATATCACACATTATTTAGATTCCGTCAAAAATTTTACTCTCCCGTCAGTTCGGAATGCTGGTGTGTCATATCAATGATATAAAATATTACTTAAAATATGGACATTCCAAAATTTATGAGTATTATATGAAATATTTATCCATCATCAAACAATTCACAAACGCGAATGTTATTTACAGAACTAACCAGAAACTATTTTATTGTGTATAATATTGTTTAAATCAGGATCGATCATCTATTACTTTAATCACACTAATAAAAAGATAAAGTATGAGAACCAAATTATAATAGATTTCAATATTACTTGCAAAAAGTGTAAACAAAGTGATTACATATTTCGCCATGACATTTACAATAATTAGTTATGATCTGTCATTGTTAACTTCCCCTTAACGCTAACCTAACTTTCAAATGCTATTTAAAAAATCTAAAAAAATCCATAAATTATAATTTATTTACCTCGGGTGTACATAAGTTTTGAGACGCAATAAAAGTTGCATAACTTTTTTAATAATTTACATATATTTTTAAAATTTTCAGTAAGCATTAAGTAGATAATAATCAACAATAAAATATAATTATTATTCAAAATGACCACCCTTGTTTTTAATACAGGCCCTTAGACGATTGGCCAGTCATCAATGGCGGCACGAACCTTTTCCAGCGGAATCCGCTTTAGTTCTCGGACGAGGGCTCACTTCAGTGACTCCAAGTTTGGGTGGGACTTTCGGCAGGCCCTGAGCTCTAATTCAGACCACAATGAATAATCCAGCGGGTTGAGGTCGGGGCTGGAGGAGGGCCATTCGTCCGCGCGATGAAGGCTGGTACATTTTCCCTCAGCCAAGCTTTGGTGGTTTTTGCCTTATGGGATGGCGCGGAGTCTTGCTGGAAAACCCAGTTCTTGTTGTGAAATAAAGTACGTGTCAGGGGTTTCACAACAGGCTCTAAAATGTCATTTTGGTAATTTTTAGCTTTAACTTGACGCCATGTTGGCAGAAAAGGAGCGGAGTCACACCTTCGTATGAAACGCCCCACCATACCATAACACTAGCCGGATGATGGGTACGCGAGACATTCCGTGTTGAAGCTGGGACGTCCTTGCTGCTTTTGTCATACACTTTGTTGTTTTGTTCGGTTAAACTTTTCTTCTACAGTAAATATTGTTTCGTCGGTGAAGAGGATCATCCTCGCATCGTGTCTCTTGAGCAGTACTGGACAACGTTCGCGTCGTTCGTATTAAAAACAAGGGTGGTCATTTTGAATAATAATTATATTTTATTGTTGATTATTATCTACTTAATGCTCACTGAAAATTTTAAAAATATAGGTTAAATATTAAAAAAGTTATGCAACTTTTCTTTCGTCTCAAAACTTATGTATACACGAGGTACATTATCTGTAATACTAATGAAAATACTGTAGATTCTGGTTGGTTCCTAATTCACTTCCTTGTAGATATTACAGAATGTTGATGTATTGTAAAGTAATCTAAATGTATTATTTAATGTTTCAATTAAAATAAGTAGTTGGGAGGTGAATAACAATTAAAAATCCTGATTTAAATTATATTTGTATGAAATGAGTGCCACTCACGTTCTAATGTAATCTAAACGGCGTACGCTATGTTTCTTTCCTTCTGCCCTTATCATTAAGTGGGGTCGGCGCAACACACTTTTTCAACCATGTTGCAGAAAGGATTTGGCTTAGTTTTCACCACCGATTGCCTATGTTATACCAGCGTTAAATGCCATGGAATACATGTAGACTTACAGCAATTTCTATACTTTGTAAAAATAGTACATTTTTTTTGGAAATCATAGTATCAGACCAAATATTCACCTCTCAAATGCTTTGAATTAAATTCAAAATTGCCAGATTATTTTTCATTTTGTTCTACTCTGGCAAACCATACCATCCCCTTCTATTGTCCTAACATAGCTTTATATTCCCAATAGAAACCGCCACAGAAGCCGGGCAGTTCTATAGCCGTGCTGCAAAACATACCTGTTCACACCAAAATTAACGTGAGCAAAGTGAGCAGCGGCAAGTCGATGACTGTCAACAGTAAGAATAGTTTCTCGCGGTCTGGGGCGCCTTCCGCGGCCCTCTCCACCGTCCTCACTCCCGGCAAATCGCTCCTGAAGGAGAAGGAGAAGAAGTCACAGTTCTCCTCTCAGCCGTACGCTGACGACAAGATGGCAGGCGATGACGACATCAACGACGTGGCGGCCATGGGCGGCGTCAATCTTGCCGAGGAGACGCAGAGGATTCTGGGATCCACGGAGATGATTGGCACACAGATAAGGTAACTGTAACATAATATAACTTTGCTGGTGGTAGTATATTCGTATTCGACCGGATGGCGACCACCGTAGACGTGGTGCTAAAACCTGTCATAGTGACCCACACGCTGTGTGTGGTTCGCGTTCCAGGATCAGCCAGTGTACTTCCGGTTCTCTCGAGGTGCTTGCGGCATAACTTAATGGTTCGTTGAGACGGGTATAGGGATATCCCTATATCTGCATCGGTCATCCGCCTGTCTTGTTGCAAGCCTCCTCGATTTGCTTCTTCCCTCTTCGGATTCAGAGTGTGAAGAATCATAAATAGGCCCGCATGATTCTGACGACCTCTGATACACCTATTGTTTGTCAATGGTCGTTCGCTTATTTTGGACTGCACTACGCTTACCATCAGGTGCAGTTTAGTCACTTTGCCTTGCCCAGATAATAAAAACTTTCTTCATATACATGCGCAAATCCAAATAGAAACTTAAAATTGAATATAATAAAATTGATTCATAGTGTCTATGCATGATAGTAAAGGTGATATCTTACTACTGATTAAGTGGTGGATAGTTAATTTGGTAGTGATATGTATATTGGTCGCAGGAAGTCGCTGGATGCAGGCCGCTTCCAACAGGTCGATCTGGAAATCTTTGGGGGAGGCCTATGTTCAGCAGTGGACGTCCTATGGCTGATGATGATGATGATGATGATGATGATGATGATGTGTCCCAACTTATCCCCATCATAACTGGTTGTTCACTTCGCCCATTATTCCTTGTTTTCCCACAGGTCATGCAAGGAAGAATACCTGGTTCCCATGAGCTTGATGCAGGCGCGGGTGAAGGCGGCTATTCAGCGGCACAGCCTCGAGGAACCCTCGCCAGAGGTCGCGAGCTTGATGAGCCATGCCGTCCACGAGCGGCTCAAGAACCTGGTAGAGAAGCTGGCCGTGATCGCTCAGCACCGGATCGACCTCATTGTCAAGGTGAGGTGTCGAAACGGTTTTAAACTGGTGGGAAAGATATAATTCCTTAATTTGTTTAATAGTGGTGACTTAACAAGCAGCTATTCCGCCACTGTTAGAGACGATTTCAACCACCATTATAACTTTTATTAGACAGCATCAACTGTGGCACGCATTTATAAAAAATCGTAGAGCTTCCGAGAATGTGAAGCTGTTATATAAGTATTAATGTGAAATATAAATATAAGGAGTTAAAATATATATTTGATTTTATTATTAGAAGCATCCTTAACTTGTGTGACTGGTATGTTGTTTTTAAAACAGTACTTATAGGTAAAAAAAATACCTCCTTCAACAATTATTAAAATTGTAAATACAATATAAAATTATAGTGATTTTAATGTATTTATTTTATTACTATGGAAAATGGTGTTTTGGGCGCTTACATATTATAATAAGCAGTGTTGCTAGCTATGCGGCAAAAAATCGCAGGCTTAAAAATCACAGCTTTTTTCCAATGCAAAGTCGAATGTTATTTTCAAAGGTGCTGTTGCGATTGTTTTTTTTTTATATTCTATGTTGCGAATTATGTTTGTATTATAAATGTAACGTTGTGAAATTATGCTGAATTTAAATTGATACAATCAGTTGTGTTGGTCAATTTCCTAAATGTAATTTAAATACGGATGGTAATTAATATTATGCATGTTATTTCCTCCTTGGTGTAGTGACACTAGCACCTCCTGGAGATCCGGGGTTCTGAGCAAAGCGAATTTTCTCATTTACTACAGTCAGACCTATTGAAAACAGCTGCGGCAAAAGCCATATAATACGATCACTACCTAAGCTAACTTTCGCAATATTCTTAAATAATTATTTGTAAGAATAGAAATTCTTAGAAAAGATACATTGTCGGCTTAATATCCTTTTCTCTTTCTACAAAGTGGATTTTTTTTAAGTTTGTTTCACTCGTGCCAATATTTAAATCGACTATTTTGTTACCAGACTGACTCGCGGTACGAGGTGACACAGGACGTGAAGGGGCAGCTGAAGTTCCTCGAGGAGCTGGACCGCGTGGACAAAAAGAGACGTGAGGACTCCGAGCGCGAGATGCTGCTCAGAGCTGCCAAATCACGCTCAAAGACCGAGGACCCAGAGCAGGCCAAATTGAAAGCGAAGGTAATTAATGAAAAAAAAAACAATGAAATGTTTTTACGTCATTCAGGTTTTGGCAAATTTTCTTGTATAGTAACAGTATTAGGCTACCTGATAATATAATTCGATATGGATTTATTTAATAGCAAAACAATGTTACTGTTCTTAATGTTTGCATAGTAAAGGAATAATAAATTCATGGCTGCTTAAACGGGTATGGATGAGTCTTGGAGTGAGCCACCATGGTGTATAGGTCATTCATCCAAATGTTAATCTACCACCTAGCAGCAAAATGGAAACATCCAACTTCTTGCTATTCTGCCTTTTGTCAATTCTTTCCAATTTTCCACGTTTTTTCAAAACTTGATTACGTGCTCCTTTTCTCATTCGTCAGTTACATCTTCCGTTATATCAGTAAGTTTTGTTTACAGGCGAAAGAGATGCAACGAGCTGAGTTGGAAGAGTTGAGGCAGCGTGAGGCGAACCTGACAGCGTTGCAGGCGATCGGGCCGCGCAAGAAAGCCAGGCTCGACGGACCCGGCGGCGGTGGAGGGGACACCAACTCCAACGGATCCAACAACGGACCGGGATTTGTGAGTGTAAATATTATAGGCTTTATATATTATTTTAGTATCCTGTACACAAAGTCATTCATCAGTATATAAACGGGACAACAGCATAAAACTTGTGATCTAGTTATGACCTAGTGGTAGTTATAACCTAGTGGTCATAAATTGCTCAGTTTATTTGAAATATACGCGCGCCAGATCGGTCAGCGAAATAATATTGAGAGAATAAACTTATCTTACGTGATTCTAAACCACTCACAATTGTAATAATTGCCCTTGCATTGTAATAAGTGATTGATGGCGATACTGAAGTTTGAGATCATTTTTTTTGTATGGAAACTTGCTTGATAGCCCCTCCATAGTTAGTAATATTAAATCTCTTTGCAATGTATCCATATTTCTTAGTAATGTGGGTATTTATGTTAGGGGTTATTTACTAACATTTCACTTCTTAATTGCCAGATTAAAAAAACTACAGATTTATTTTGTCTGTAGCAAACCTCTACTTATTCTCTACGTGTCTCGTACGTTCACGTACGATTCTTGAGATATACAAATATATCTGTTTCATTTCAAAATTGTATCAATTTTGGTTTAAGCAACGAATGCCCTCGCGTGGAAAAGTCATATTATTTAATACTTAAAAGAAATCTATAGTCATTGCAGGCCGTTAACTGTGTTTGTGCAAAAAAAAAACTGTAAAGAGACAGATCAAAAAACACTTTCTAATTTTATATACAGTGTAGGAGCCTATAGTGTTACTTCTAGAAGCTGTGAGTCGTAGGTGTTTGGTGAAATGACTACGCTCGAGTGAAGATAACTTCATATATTTATTTAATGAAAATACTAAACTAAAAGAACTGAGTACGCGTGTACACTCGTGTCGTGTCGAACCTAAGACTGCCGTGGTGCGACGCAACGCCCACGACGTCCCGACACATTGGGCGGTGTCAGCAGTAAGAGCACCTACAACAGTATGGTTATACTCAAATGCCAATAATTGTTCCCAGACGGGCCGCAGCCAGCTCGCCCTCCGTACTCGGCTGAAGCGCATCAACCACAGAGACATGGTGTTCCTTCTGGAGCAGGAGAGGGACACCGCACACTCGCTCATGCTGTACAAGAGCTACCTCAAGTGACCGCGTCACGTGGACCGAAGCGGACAACACGCGGCGTAACGACTGGTCATACCATTCCATTGCTTTACGTAGGCGTTGATTTAACAGTCACCAGGCTTGCAGTCTGACAACACCCACTAGTAGATGACTATTCTACCAAATTGGTCAGAAATTATGTCGTCAGACGTTTCATATGATGTAGCAAGGATAAAGATGATATAATTTCATGATAATCATGTTTACACTTACTTTATATAGACGCGTTAGGAGCATTTAACACTTCCACATATTTAGACGAGCAGCAACGCGCTGCAGAGCTTAGACTTCATTCTGTATTGCTTCTTTTAAATGAAAATCTTTCCCTATATTACGGTTTTGGTATCCCAAGTTTTCATAGGTATTGTTAACGCAGTATATGATGGATGTGATACAGAATTGAAAACTAAGTTGTTAAAAAACTGCTCTTATAGCTGTGTGAATATGAATAAATCTTTGGGGTGTGGGTAAACAAGGTTTATCTGTTGTAGTAATTTTGTTACTGGCACAGCAGAATACGGCACAATCGTCCAACAGTCCAACTGTTCGCCGAACACTTCTCGTGTAGAAAGTAGTTCTTGATTGTTTAAGAGTAATCACTCTTCTTCGGTCAGGAGTTGGGAAATTTAAAGTAATGCTGGTCGGTTGGACGATTGTGTAGGGACCGCATTACATGACTGTTCCTAAAACTATGGACATGATGTCGCACGCGCGATTAAAAATAATGTTTATTATATCTATACTTGATTCAGTATAGTTAATATTTGAACAAATATGACTATGGTTGTCTTAGAGTTGGGTACCTAAGCATCATCCAATAAAAGGGTCTGTGACTTTGGGACATTTTGAGTGACATTAATTTTTTTGTAAATCGTGGACGCGTCGTGAGAGGCCAAATTGACGCCACAATTACATGTGGTACACTTGCGCATACTTATAAGCAATATTATGTGTGTTTACAGAGACTTAAAGTATTTTTAATACAACTTGCGGGCAGTGTAAACATTTTTTCCTTGTATGAACTGCAATTTTTTGTCATACATGGAAATAAATAATAAATAAATAACACCCAACAGTCACACACATAGTCCTGACCCCACACTAAGATCAGGTCTTGTGTCGGGTATCAGGAACTACGAGAGACTTTCGGTCTTACAACACCCTGACCCGAAACAAATATCTGTGGGCCGCACAAATATTTGTCTCGATGCTGGGATCGAACCCGCGGCCTCTTGCTTCACAGCCGGCTACTCGCGCGCTGCGCTACGGAGGATTGTGTAAACAAAGAGTCAAAATGACTTTATCGGCGATCTCTAGAATCAAGTTGGCATGCATAATCGCTTCTTCCGTTGAAGTGGGACGAAGCAAATTGTGGGGCCTACTTCAAGATTGGCGGATGATCTATGAAAAGGGATGTGATTTTAACACTATGTGGAAACATCCACTCAATTGCTATACTATATGTACGAATGTTTACATTGTCTGCGAGTTGTATTGGAATATTATATAGTAAAGTAAAACTCCAGCAAGAGCAATGATTTTATTTTTCATGACCTGATTTTCTTTTTGTTTATTATTTTGTGTTCTAAGTTGATTATTATATTTATTAATCTAAAAACTTAATGATCAGTGTTTCTAGCAATAGTTATGTTAATGTTGTTATGAATTAAATTTGATTAGTTAAACACTGGTTCCATAAGTTTTAGTAAGTAAAAGGGTAAATGTCGATATTATTAAGATTTTTTTATAATAGTACATCTTGTGACATATGGAAAGTGGCTATCAGTAATTTGTTTTTTTCTTATTCTTTAATGTATTATGTTAACAATACTGTAGATTTTTTTACAAACTACAAATCTATAAAATGTGATATGAGTTTATTCATGAAGTGTGTTGGTTGTTTCTCTAGGGAATATTTTTGATTCCTAAAATTATACAACTTCAATGAAACTCGAAATGAGGTAATTATAGATAGACAGTTAAATTAAGAGATGCTCTTTTGTTTTATCTCCAAAATGAATGAATCAAGGTTCGATTAAAATTATGGCCACCAATTATATTACTACATAAAAATATGAGTTATTATAAATATTTAAATATGGCGAAAATATCTTGCCTCGTTTTTATAGTCCGCGATTATTAGTTATGTCATTGAAATCAATCATGAAATCGTATACACTAAATTAAATATCTAATTTTGCCAAAAGTTGAAATTTTTGTAATCATCCATTCCTTTGACATGTATTTCTGTATAATATATTAATTATCTCTAGTATAGTAAAATAATTCAATCATAAATACTTTTAGAAAATGTATATTTTTCTTTCTCAACTCATTATGGGTTAGATATTACATTTATACAAAATATGTAGATAAAATTGGCATCCCTATTTTGGCATATGAATGGTCTGTTTAATACCCGACCGACCTGAAAGGAGGGTAATCTATTTGATTTTTTCCCTTTAGTTTAAATTGAAATAGTTTGTCAATTTAGTATTAATGTAGGAACAAAATATTTGTTGACATGTGTTATTTAGAATATTATTATTTTAACGATGCTATGGCGAAGTCATGACATAACGTGACGTTATGTGTGTACATATTGTATATAATAGAATAAGTTATTATAAGTTTATCCTGAATGATTATTTATTTTGGTGTCGAGTTCTGTCGAAATAATAAAAATATATACTGGTTGGACGTATCCAGATTTGAACTATGGTTATGTTTAATATTATTTTTGTAATATTTATAATGAATATTTTAAGGCCTGGGTTATATTTGATACATGTAATGACATAATTTGGACTTCGAAGAAATTACTAATATAAAAAGCATTGTAAGTTGGTCACACTTACATCAAAATGATGTAAATTGAACAAAAACATGTTGGATTCTGAGTTCCTATTACTATGGGAGTTACTAACGTAAATATTACGGTAATGCATAAATAAAACTTACTAAAAAATATAAACAGTATATGAGTTATGATTTTCTTTGCAAAAGTATTGAGAATATATTTTTTGATGGAACCCCCACACATTTTTTTTAAACCAAAGTTTGACGAAATTTCTTTATTCTTGTAATTTCTCTGAGAAATGTCAATTATGTTTTTTTTTTGTATTGCAGTAAGGTATTGTTGTCTGTGTTTGTTTTTTAAAAGACACAGTCTAAACGTATATTATCCCCCTTTGAATAAAGTTGTGTTAAATGATACATGTGCATATGTGTAGCACTAACAGCATTTTTTTAGTATATATTTTGTGAACTACTTTTATATCTTGGTTTTTATTATTTGTTTTTGACAAGAAATACTTTTTCATTCTTCATGAATTATTCGCTTTTATTAGACCTCTAAATGCATGCATTACCTAGAAAGATACTTTGTTACCGGTCTCGACATTCAGTCGTATAAATATTCTGCGGTTTGTAAACAATTAGGGGTTAGGCGATAACAACTTGCAGTTGATTCTTGCATGGGAACTATAGGTCCCAGTATTTATAATATATTCAGTTTCAGTTCAGTTTTTTAGTTTATGGCCTTTGCGGTGTTGCCATACCACAATTCTGCCAGTGTCACGTAGGGGATATGAGCAATTTAATCATTACCAATATGTATTAAGAAAAAAAAATGAAATATCGATGTTCTGACATGTTAGTGGATATGTGTGTCCAATTTAATTATTGTATATAAATAATAATCTATGATATATAAAATAATAATAATATACAAAATCATGAGGATGAAAATGATTTTTGGTATGCAATCACGTCAGAACGGCTGAACGGATCTGGATGAAATTTGGCACAGATATACTTTGGATGAGCACATAACTTGTTATCCCGAAAAACCGTGCTTTACCGTAGTACAGGTTTGTTAATTTTCCACCCGTATGTTACATTAGCTCGGTGATCTTTTCCCCTTTGATACCTAATTTTGCCTCGCATTAGTTAAAAGCTCTTTGGCCATGTATTTAATAGTTCTGTCTTGCTCAACACAACATACGTTTCTTTGATTTATATTCCTAAGGATCTTGCGGTCATTAAATAAGATGTTTGACAACGCAGGACGAGACTAAAATTAAGATGTGTGTTGCCGTTAGGTTAGAAGTCCCTTAAAGTTAGCCAAGTATGACGAAAACCGCCACGAGGAACTTAAAATTATAACATGTATTAAATTATGTTTTGTAATTTCGAACAGTAAAGTGAAGTGTAAAGTAAAGTAAAGTGACATGTAAAAGATTTTGTCTATGTAAAATATTTTTGGAGTTATGAGTAAAGTTTTTCAGTCTATTTTTATCGGTGTTAGCATTACGGAAAAAATATTCAAGGTCTATAGAAAATGTACTAGTATAAGACCAAGGGAGTAGCTTACATTTTAGACGATATTTCGTTCAACCAATTGATTTAATTGATAATATTATAACAATATAATAAAAAAATTGTGTGTTTTACGAAATACGTACGCGAGTACGCGAATTTATTACTCAGATCTCTAGCCTGCCTGCATATTGCTATAGTGTACTTACTTCTTCTTCTTCGTCGTGTCGATGGTTTATAAAATTATTTATATTATTATTAGTGTACTTACTACATATAGAATAGCTAGCTATGTAGTGCATAAATAGTGACGTCGCGTCGTGCGCAAGTATGACGCAAGCGCGTCTTCGTTAACAAGTTACTCATTCTAATAATATATTTTTCTTTCGTTATTGATCCACATGGACTGCTTAGAGTATGTAGCATACCGCTTAATGTTCATACACTTAAGCCGCCTTATCTGTCAAAAATGTATGACGAAAATCAATGTAAGAAGCCGTTAAAGTTGAGTAGCGTTTGACCATTCGGACGTTAGTAACTTTTTATGTGCGAGCCAGGAGTTGGTAAACCGGGGTGTTTTATAAAGCCGCGTCTCGTCCACATATTTTTTTTAACAAAACACTAGAAATACCTGCACAACAAGGTTTTTTCATTAACTCCTGCTCATATAACAAAGGACCAAAGACAAAAAGAAATTACAAATACCATGTTCTGTGTAATGTTTTAGTGCAGGAGACCCGGCTTAATACAACACTGAACCATAATGCCCAGATTTAAAGTTCAATCCTCTTTTATATCGTGTCCCATGTTTATAGTCTTACAAATAATATTATTTCCTTATCGCCACACGCACAGATAACTTTACTAAGCTATAATTATATTTTTTTTATTTAAAATTCCCATGTACAATTTTATAAATCTATTGAACATTATTACTGCTATGTAGTGTGTACTCTATATGTACGTATGTTCATTCTATTAAAAACAATTCTGTTGAAATACAAATGGTTATAAGATTAATATGTAATTAAGAATACTATGTGTTTTCTGTCTATATAATAATATAAGTGTAGTACGTATTGATTCTAAATTGCCGTTCAGAACTTTGGTGGTCAACAAATAAAATGTTGTTCAGGAAATAGTTGTTTATTTTACCATACGGTATTACCCTACTGCTATCCATGATCCAATTATGGTTAAAACATGAAAATATATGAGAAATATTCAAGATCTTACGTTACTGCACTAGAAAAGTGGTAAAAGTGTAGTAGATAATATTGGACTATTCGTGGAATTTCATAATAAACTTGATATGGCCAAGTACAGCACGATGACGTCATGGACGTAATGAGGTCACTCGGATAACCCATATAAAGAACACTTGTAGAGTGGGTCAATAGAAAAAGCAATGGTTGCCCTTTCCCAGTTCAAGTCAAATCCGGTATTAAAAAGTACATTTACTGCATTAATCTAATATATCGATTTTAATCAAACTATTGCACACTCGGTTCCATTTAATTAGTTCAGTTGGATTTAATTGGACATTTGAATAGAAGCTGGTCATTGTAGAAAAATAGTATAATATAACTGGATACCTGTTTATACATATAAATATACAGGTAAAAAGATAGTAAAACTGAGGGATTGGCCTGCATGATATAATATTTGGCCAAACTTAAAAATCTACACATGCCCGGATTTATTTAATGAGCTGGCAACCCTGATAAAATTTCTTCGTTCGGATTTATTTCCGTAATTATTTGATACGAAGAATAATCATTTGCTAAAATATAGAATTCAATTTTAATTTGAAATACATAACTGAAAGTCAATAAAACAAATATAAAATATTTGAATAGCTTTTTTAGTATAAAATTCATTCGTATGTGATTATGGTATGAACATCTAAAAAAACCGGTACTGACCGATAGAATAAGTTTTTGGATGTGTATCTAAAACCGGTGATGCGTTCGAAAAAAATTGAAGTGACACGTCCACCCACCCTGTCAAACACATAATATTCCCGTGCTTCTGCATGACAAATTTTCATGTTTTAACTATTAAAAATGGTAAGAAATAGCATAATTACAATATAACTTAGCTGGGGGAGCGTGCGTCAACGTATTTCCGAAATGGTAAAGTTTGCGCCACGTATATAAAGCGTCGTCACCAGTTGACGATGTGTGTAATGTCGGCATCTATACATGTAATAATGGTGAAATTAGATTAGTTTAGTGGTATATGCGGCGGTGGTAAAGCATTGTGTCATGTTTCCGAAGCCGCTGCGTCTGGACATCAAGAGGAAGCTCACGGCGCGGTCGGACCGTGTCAAATGCGTGGACCAGCATCCCACAGAGCCGTGGCTCCTGTGCTCCTTGTACAGTGGAGACGTCAACATATGGAACTACGAGACACACGCACAGATCAAGAGGTTCGAGGTAAGCATAACAATGGACTGCAACACACTCACTCTGACCTTTATGAAGATAGTTGGAATTAATTGTCTTATCATACATAAGCATGAAAATATTCACACCATGGTAACAGACTAGAATAGGATATCCTATAATAACGATAGTAGGGATAACCACTTATTCTCATTTGGGATAATAAACAAATTCAATATATATAAAGTCCAATTGGAATATACTGTGAACCAAGAAGAACAAAGCAAAATGAAGTATCTTCATCGCATTATATTCACATTTGAACACATTTCTGTAAGTGAAAGGTATGTTACATTGAGAAGTCACAGGTGACAATAATTATGTTTATATCATTACAATATTATTATAGTCACATCCCAAACTAATAAGCATCTATGTACATGACATATTAAGAAGAGAGAGTAAAAAAATATATTTTCACCTAGGTTATGTAGTAAAGCTTATGCTAAACACTAATTTAATCAAAAAACTATTTAATCCCATATGGATTTAATTTACAACATATCATACACTATTACAACTTATGAAATATTAAGCAAAATTACACTTCTATTTCTGAATGAAAACACTGAGTAAAAATCAACAGTTACTTTTGTTTATGAAGACTTAGTGTCCCCTAATTAAGGAGATTTAGTATTCAGGTTCCCACCTGTCGGGATGGGTCAGGATTACCATGTCAAAGCTGGGATTAGTAATGAAAAATTTGAGTTAACTTTTTTACATTCATTTCATTCAAGCATTTGTTTGTTATCTGTACATAAAAACTCAATTATCTTTATCTGTAAACAAAATGTAATACACAATATCTATTGGACATTCAAGTTTATGAGTTATTATAATCAAGGTAACATTTATATGATTTTACTTTTCTTTACTGAATTGTTTTACATGAATGTAAATTAGGCTAGCTAAGATGTTGTTATGATGCAATAATGGGTCATGTTTAATACTGCTGTATTGCCTATGGACTGTCAACCCTATCAGCCATTTATTGATCATTCTAATTTCCTTTTGATATTAAACTTTGTGACATGCCAGGTCTGTAAAACAGTGTAATGATTTTGAATATATTAAAGTTATGGTTCCAAAGTGCACAGAATTTGATTCATTTTAAAATATTATAACAGTCCTGTAAAGTTAGGGTGAAATAGTTCTAATAAGTGAGCTGATTAAAGACTATTCTATAATAGGTACACACATAAAGAATGATAATTGGGTACTTGAGTATGTTTGATTTTATACATATTTTTATATGTACATAATAGCAAATAAAACCAAAAAGAGATCCTTCTGTAAAAACTGCATTGATATATTTTTTTAAATGAGGCAGTAATTCATATTTTAAATTCTGCAATAAGCAAGAGTGGGGGTGTAGTGGAGATATCTTACTATCCCTTTCCAACACATGTGTCTCTTTCATGCAGTTTGAAGGTTACAACAAACTTTTTATTTTTGAGACTAGTTCAATATTTCTTTGTGTGTTATATTTTTGATGACATTAATTTCGCTGAATGCAGGCTGCTTCCAACAGGTCGGCTTGGAAATCTTTGGGTAGGCCTATTTCCAGCAGTAGATATCCTGTGGCTGATGATGATGAAGTTTCATGTACAATTAATTTTAAAACTTAGTCAAGTACCAGTTATTATTTTCAATACTTACATCATTATAATCATCATATATCAAACTTAAAAAATAAGCATAACATGGAAATGGTTGTTTTTTGTTGTGATTTTTTAAATTTAATCAGTTAACGTTAATTTGTATATCATGTTATGTTATCGCCTCATTGGTCTAGTGGCAGCATATATGGGCTGAGGACCGGGAGGTCCTGGGTTTGTTTCCCAGGTCGGGAAAAGAGAATTTTCCCAGAACTGAATCCCCCAGAGGGGGTTGACGTCGGGCAGGCAACCGGTCGTAAAAACTAAGCCAAATCCTTTCGGCAAGTTTGTTGCGCTAATCCCACATTAATGTGGCATAAGGGCAAGTAGAAAGAAAAGTTAATGTTAAGGTAGACAATGTCTTTTTGTCTGTAGGGACTGCATGTCACAGAGCATGATAATATCAACAATGTTTTGTGACATATTAAACTACTTGTGAGACCATCAATATTTTGGGACATAATCAGATCCATGGTCTGTCCAGAAAACAAACATTTAAGTAGTGTAACAGAGTACAATAAAAAAAACCCATGAGTGTGACTAATAAGTGTTATCTAACTTCCTCTGCTCTTGTTACGAGTTTTAAAATAATTTGCATTTATACTAAGTAGGTGATGGAACATAATAAGAACAAAATATATCAGATATGAAATTTCCTGAATATAGATAATATTGGTTCATGAACCAGCAGTTTTGGCATTTTTGTTCAATGAATATTCAAGAATGTCAACTCAATATAATTTGGTAAAGTTCAGACTCATGTTACCAAAGTTGTTAGGAATAATTATTATGTAATAATGCACCATTCATATGATGTCATTTCGCCTGTTGCGTACAATAAAGTTGAATAAGTAAATTACTAGCTCAGTCTACCTAATTCTTTGATTGGTATCCACCCATTCCAAATAGATTTACTATACTGTTTAATGTCTTTAGCCCATACATTTGCTTGAATCTAGAGTGATATCCTTTATATGAACCTTACTAAACAAATTAAGCTAACACCAAGCCTATCATTACGGATTTCTATCATTTTAGTTATAATAATTGAACCAAAATTTACAACCATGATCATCATCATCATCATCAGCCATAAGACGTCCACTGCTGAACATAGGCCTCGCCCAAAGATTTCCAGATCGACCTGTTCCAATAGGTCGACAACCATGATACTGTAATTTAAATAGTGACAGGTGGCTTGGCCACCAGTGGCCGAGACTTTAATGTAATGTGTATTATGCCGCCTCCAACACATTCATTAGAACTGTGTATAAGATGGTTAGTGAATTATAACTTTAATACAGTAGTGGGCCTGTAAGAGCCATAACACATATCTCCCCCAGATATGTGTTATGGCTCTTACAGTTTGTAAAACAAAATCTGCAGTTGCACACTTCTTTTCGAAAGTTTTGCTATTCTATGTGACTCATGTGTCTGACTGATTGGTGCTAAGTTTCGTTTCGGAGAATGCTATGCTGTAAACCGTTTGACAGTCCATTCTTCGGTGTTTGACATTTATTTGATTCATGTGCATTTATATTAGTCTGTGGGGTAGAGTATTGGTCCGATATCATGCATCTGATAACGTTTTACAGAATAGACACCGTGATTCACAAGGAACAGGTCTGTCTGTGGTAATAAGTATCATCACATCACATCACATCACACTAATACTATGAAGACAAAAGTTTGTGAGTGTGTTTGTTACTTCTTTGTGCTCAAACGGCTGGACCAATTTTGATGGAATTCTGTATGGAGGTCGCTGACCTCAGATTAACACATAGCCTACTTTTATCCTGGAAAATAAAATAAGTAAATGGCGAATTAGAATATTCGTCTGCTAGTAATTGATATTTTGTTTTATTGAACTTGTAATTTTATCTCAGTTGAAACGATAATTTCCTTATGAGCCATAGGATTATTTTGGTGTTTTATTTTTGTGTGTGAAAGTAAGTTTTTAATAACAAACTACTGAAGCAATTGTGTTGTAAAATAGCTTCCAAAAGCCAGTAAGTTATAAACATCGAAAACATATTAAAAAATATAACATCACATAACATAAGCTCACGGCTATATCCCCGAAGGGGTAGGCATAGGCGCACTAGCGTACTAGAACACCCACATTTCGTTGAGCTTGTTTCCATCCCAGATGTAATAGGCGGCGAGCCTATCGCAAATCGGGCACAAATTCCAGACTCCGGGCTGATATGGAAAAATCCAATATCACTTTGCCCGACCCGGGGATCGAACCCGAGACCTCAGAACCGTAGTCGTACCGAAATACCACCACGCCACTGAGGCATATGTAATTAAATCTTGTATTTTATGTGCCAAATACGTATTGATACTCATCTCAGTGTAGTTATTGTATCACAAGTGGATTATGACGAAGTGGTGTGGTGAATGTCAACAAACAATAATGTTTAATAAACATGTCTTGTGTGAACGACAATAATTTCGACCTTCCAAAAAGGAGAAGATCCTTAATTCGTCTGTTTTTTTATGTATGTAACGCGATATCTCTGCCAAATTGGAACCGATTTTAAAATTATTTTTTTATTTCATAGAACTTATTTCAAGGGTGGTCCCATATAAATTTGGTCATGACCGGAATTGAAGTCGGCGTGTTAAGTTTTTAAACTTGTGATTATATTATACCTAGATATTAAGGGTGTAGTTAGACAATGTGAATGGGGTCAATACGATGTTACCAGGTACCTAAAAGATAGCAAACAAATGAGAGGTAGAAGAGATCAATGATTAATAAATAAACACAGATTTAGGCAAGAGATGCAATTTGTCACCAAAACGTTTTTTTTTATAGCAGAGACTGGCGAATGAGCAGATAGGTCACATGATGGTAAGTGACCTCCACCGCCCATAGACACCCAAGACACAAAAAGAATCACGCGAGCGTCAGAATCAATCAATGGGGATTGGGAAAGGGAGGGTGGGGGCGGGAATTGGGCCACCGGCAATCTCACACACCGATCGAAACGCCGCGCCACAGCGAGCTGCCACTTTACGTCGGTTTTCTGTGACACAGTGGTATCAAACCGGTCGAGCCGGCCCATTAATACTGTAGACGTAATTGTTTACAGCGTGGCTCCACCACTCAAAAAATCCTACGTTCTTTAAAACAGCATTGTGTTAATGAGTTTTTATGGCGTTTCGTTTCCAGTACTTTGCAGTGGCGTTAAAATGTTATCCAGTATTATAGAGGATACCGCACAGGATCACTTACATTTATTTCGGGTCTGAGGGCCAAAAATTATCTTGATTCTGTCTGATATCCACTACACAAGACTCGGTATCTTGTAGGATCGGGGCTATGTATTTCCCCATTGTGTGTTATTTAATTTAGTTAGTTATATTGAATAATATAATATACACCCAACAGCCTAGTCCTGACCCCACACTAGGTATAACCTGTATGGTGGGTGTTAGAGACTATGAGAGACTTTCGGTCTCACAACATCCAGACTTGAGATAAATGTATGTGGGACACACAAAAATTTGTCTCAATGCGGGAATCGAACCCGCGGCCTCCCGCTTCACAGCCGGCTGCTCGCCCGCTGCGCCACGGAGGCTGTCAATTATTAATATATTCGGATGTGATGTGCAGGTATGCGACCTCCCGGTGAGGACTGCGAAGTTCGTCCCTCGCAAGAACTGGGTGATCACCGGCTCGGATGACATGCAGATCCGGGTGATCAACTACAACACGCTGGAGAGGGTGCACTCGTTCGAGGCGCACTCCGACTACATTAGATGTATCGCCATACATCCCACGCAGCCGTACATACTCACATGCAGCGGTAAGTAGGAACATATGAGTTATATGACGTATGATTGAATTTTTGTATACTTGAAATTGAATATTTCTAAAGTGATCGCACTTATCGACAAAAAATGGGCTTAAAACGGGCAGAAAGACTAATTGTCTGTATAACAACTTTAAAACTTTTTTCGACCGACTTCCAAAAAGGAGAAGGTTCTCAATTCGTCTGTATTTTTTTATGTATGTCACGCGATATCTCCGCCAAATATGGACCAATTTTCAAAATTCTTTTTGTGTCAGATACCCCTTAGTTCAAGAGTGGTCTCATACGAATTTGGTCACGATCGGATTTGAGTTAAAGTGATTGAGTAGATTTTCGTCGATGCGCCGTGATTTCCTTCAGTACGACGTTTCAGATAGTAACACCAACCTCGACATTAATATTTTTCAATATAAGTAAAGCATTAGGCTCATCGCTCGCATTCAATGTCTTAGATGACTTGCTCATCAAGCTGTGGAACTGGGACCGCAACTGGGCGTGCCAGCAGGTGTTCGAGGGTCACACACACTACGTGATGCAGATCGTCATCAATCCCAAGGACAACAACACGTTCGCCAGCGCCAGTCTCGACACTACTGTTAAAGTATGTACTTTTATTACTAACCATTAGGCATAAAATTCGACGAAGAACGAGTGAAGGAGAAGTGTCTAGGTAGTACGGCGAACCCTGCTATGAGGCTGCGTGTCCACCAGAGAAGTGCAAGGAAAACGAGGATGCGAAGCTGTGACTCTTTTCATCCAAAGATGGCGAGCTATTTGAACTGTTTAAGTATGCACAACAGACTGTTTGTCTAACGCACATATTCCTCGCTCGCTTTTCTTAGCTCACCGTTTAGCTCGCTCATCTCTGGTGGAAACGTAACTTTCGGATACGCAATAACGTAGCGACGATGTATCCTTATAAACACCTAATGTTACACATTTCTACTCAAACCAAGTCTGCCAACTAGCCGGGGTATGAGGAAGCGGGGTACTCTGGCTATGGTAATTCAAAATCTGGTTGTTTTCACGACGTCGCCGCGCCGTGTCGTTCAAGGAAGCGATATAATATTTATATAGATTTTTTAAAATTCCCTAACGCGGAAGTATTTGCGACTCGGAGATGTGGTCGAATGTGATTAGAATTAATTCAACGGTATGCTATATCAGATCTTATAGTCAGATGTCTTGTCAGATGTCGGTCGCTTGTAATGCAATGTCTATTAGGGTGTATCGTCGTCGTAATCACAAAATGAGGTAGAACGCCATGCAGAGAGACTGTTTTTGAGAAGGCTTGATGATCTGCAACAGGTGTGGCAGCTAGGGTCATCCATATCAAACTTCACCCTGGAGGGTCACGACAAGGGCGTGAACTGCGTCGACTACTACCACGGTGGCGACAAGCCTTACCTGATCAGCGGCGCCGACGACCGCCTCGTCAAGATATGGGACTACCAGAACAAGACTTGTGTGCAGACGCTCGAAGGTAACTTGCTTATATAATGGCAAACTGGCAAAATACAATAATATCGTCCTGACAATCCCATTTACGATAGTACATGTTTAAATACATTTTTAATTCTTCTTTTATTCAAAGATGGCATTATTGTATTTGGTCTAATTGTCAAATATTAATCATTAAATTCATTACAAAGCACTTAGACATGTAAAATGCAATCTAAGTACAATACCAGCGGCCCAAATCCCCTCCTTCCCATCCCTAAACTTTGGACTCGCACCCATGATTATTTTTGTATCATGGATGTTTATGGGCTGTGGAGATCACTTGCCTTTAGATGATCCATGTGCTTGTTTGAAATTTTCTATTATAAAATGCCAGTTTGGCCTTCGATATAAGATGTTTCTTATTCATTGGCATTGTCCTACCAGGTCACGTTCAGAACGTATCGGCGGTGTCGTTCCACCCGGAGCTGCCGATCCTGCTGACGGGTTCCGAGGACGGCACCATCAGGATATGGCATGCCGGAACCTACCGCCTCGAGTTCTCTCTCAACTACGGCTTTGAACGCGTCTGGACCATATCCTCCATGCACGGCTCTAACAATGTTGCTATAGGGTGAGATACCATAATAAAAATAATATTAGTCCTGTAATATTACTGTCCTACTGCTGGGCACGGGCCTCCTCTACCAATGAGGGGTTAGGCCTTACCATAGACTGTGGGAGATACCATGAGAACTTTTAATAATACCTTCTCAATCCCTTTGTCTTTTCACGGTAGCAGTATGTGGCTGTGATTCTTATGTTAACATTGTCTATGAGTTGTTTTGACCATTTATTTATTAACCGTCTTATTAACCGCAATATTTTGTAACTTAATAAAATGACTGCCTCGGTGGCGTAGTTGTATTTCAGTACGACTACAGTCTTGAGGTCTCGGGTTCGATGATCGATCCCCGGGTCGGGCAAAGTGATATTGGATTTTTACATATCAGCCCGGAGTCTGGAATTTGTGCCCGATATGGCGATAGGCTCGCCCCCTATCACATCTGGGACGGAATAAAGCTCGGCGAAATGGGTGTGTTCTAGTTCGCTTGGGCGCCTCTGCCTTCCCCTTCAGGGATACAGGCATGAGCTTATGTTAATAAAATTTGGCCATTAATGTTAGTTTGAAAACATACATGCCTCACAAACGGTTGGTAAATTAACTTATTTTAAAACGCGAAAAACAAAACATGCAACTTTGATAATGATGAATGTTAAACAAAATGGCGGAGCAACAGTTCTCATTTGAATTGCATAATATTGATCTCGTGAAGCATAATGACCATGCTGAACTTTGTTATTTTACCAGCTCTCTCCATACCTTGTTTGCTTTTAGTGGTTTGATAACAACAGCTATTACGCCCTTTTTTAATACAAAGAACTATGGAGTATTAGGAGAATATTAGATGAATTTGATGTGACATAGTTCTAAGATGAAATCTACTGTACTTGAAATAAAAACTATTTTTACGGATTCTATCACGGATTAGGTTTTAATTATTATTCCCGACGTTTCGAAGGCTTAAAATAAGGAATACTAATTAAAACCCAATCGTGATAGAATCCGTAAAAATAGTTTTATTTCAATGTATAATATTCGCGTAAACTTAAGAAATCTACTGTACTTTATATGCATTTCATGATAGGTACCGAGATAATTGCATGAAATGAGTCCATATCTCTTGTCCCCAGTTACGATGAAGGGACCATAATGATAAAGGTAGGTAGAGAGGAGCCGGCGATATCCATGGACGTCAACGGGGGCAAGATCATCTGGGCACGTCACTCTGAAATGCAGCAAGTCAACCTCAAAGCGTTGCCTGAGGGTAAGATTTGTTTATCATCAAATGGGGATCTGATCGGAACAATGCCGGATCAGTTATTTTTAAAGTATCAACACTTATCCTCAGAGGAGATTGACGTGAGGGCCAATCGTAAAAAAATTACATCAATTTTTTTTCTGCAATGTGGTTAAACAAAATTTTGCGCCGATCTCACATTGCAATAGAATTGGAGTAGATGGAAAAAGGATTAATTTCTTTTTTATTTAACTTTTAAGACATAGGGTGATGCTCGTATATCGCTCTTGTATTTTGAATTCGAATTTGAATCAATGACCAGGGGGGTTACCAACACCTCTTATAGCAATATTACTATAATCTTACTTGTACCGATTCCCGTACAAGAAAAAAACGAAGTAAGACTATATTAATACTGCTACAAGAGGTCGTGGTAACCCCCCTGAATGACACATCGCTTAATATTATGCAAACTGATTGAAGTTATTGTTTCTATGTTGATGTTGCGAAGACTGGGGTATGATTCTCTAAGGCACTTGCCCTCATTGGATTTATGAACATAAACTTAAACAGAATGGTATAAAGAATACTTTTCCATACTAATTTCGTTAAGTTTATATGACGCGAGTGCGTTAAATGTACGTTTGGTTATAGAGAATCATGCCTCTGGTGTAATCCCCACAGGCACAGAAATAAAAGACGGCGAGCGAGTCCCAGTGGTGGCTAAGGACATGGGTTCGTGCGAGATATACCCACAGACGATAGCGCACAACCCTAACGGGAGGTTCGTGGTGGTATGTGGCGATGGCGAGTACATCATATACACGGCGATGGCGCTCAGGAACAAGGCGTTCGGCACCGCCCAGGAGTTCGTGTGGGCATTCGACAGCTCAGAGTACGCCACCCTCGAGAACTCCAGCACCATCAAAGTGTTCAAGAACTTCAAGGAGAGGAAGAGCTTCAAGCCTGAATATGGAGCCGAAGGTACGGACCCTTTTTATTTACACCACTCGGCTGGATCCCATATGGACAAGTGGATACTATTGGATATGTTCCATTGTTGTACACTATCCTTTTTTTTATGAAGTTTACTCTCTTATTATGGAATTTTATAATGTATTTATAATAATCACAAGTTCAAAAACTTAAATGACCGACTTTCAACTTGATCTGATAGAGATCAAATTTATATGGGACACCCTTGAAAAAAATATTGAACACAAAAAGAATTTTGAAAATTTGTCCACGTTTGGCGGAGATATCGCGTCACATACATAAAAAATACAGATTAATTAAGGACCTTCTCTTTTTTCAAAGTCGGTCGAAAAAGCAACTTTCCTCAGTTTTGTCTATAACTATAGTTATCATTTTATTAGTTACCAATCACGTTGTAGACAATATGACTACAGAGTTGGTCTATCATATTGTGTACTTATATTTTGTGCAGGTATTTTCGGCGGTGTGATGCTGGGCGTAAAGTCAATCAGCGGCATGGCTTTCTCATTTTACGACTGGGAACATCTAGAACTGATCAGACGGTAAGTTTTAATATTATTAAAGTCCGATATGCACTAGGAGAGTATTTTTAAAAAAAGCAAAGACAATGCAAAATAATTTTCTTTTAAGTCTACAACACATAATACTCACATTCAAGGTTGATGAGGCGTCATACACAAGAGTTATCTGTTAAGTTTCTATTGTGCAAGTAACTCTCCTAGTCTGTATCCGGTAATAGTTATTAAAAATTTGCAATACAAAATGTTACTTATTAAAATTATCCAAATAAGCGATGTTACATTGCTCTGGCATCTGTTGCATAAGCGAATGTCTTTAGAATGGTTCTTGTCAATAAACTCTTTTTTTTTCTTTCCTATTCAATGACTGGCGAATGATATAATTATATGTATCAAAGCGATGTTTAGTCCCTTTGTGTTATTCGAAATATTTACTTTTATACTAATATTATAAGCTCAAACGTGTATTAAAGGGTTCCCGATACCATGATAGATTCGCCCTTAATCACATCTGGGACGCAAAAGAGCTCTGCGAAAGGTGGGTGTTCTAGTTCGCCTCTGCCTACTTTGGGCATACAGGCGTGAGCGTGACAAACATACGCAATGTGTTTCATATTTTGGTCCAACTCGACGTTACGATAAACGATAGTTTACAAAAATTAGCCAATAAGAGCAAAGTTTTAACATGACGTCGTCAAATTACGAATAATTCGGTTCGTTTTCTAAATCTATGTGCACATTTGAACTGAGATTTTATTGGAACCGCCCGTTAATCAAACAATGGATTTATAACGAAACAAATTTCATGCGTTTTAAAATGTTCTATACATATATAAGTATAGACATGTTTTTTATCTTGCTCTGTAGTTACATATCTTGTTTTATAATTTGTGCCCTGTGCTGAACATTGTTTACAGATCTTCCTATAGGTTATTTTTTGTACTATTCCACATTTCACCACTGTAACTCCTGTAAGCCATGTGCGAATTATTTTTTATAGGTACACCTTATAATATTATATTCATATATTGAAGATCACGTGATTGAGATCGAACATTGCCCCTTACTTATAAAAATATTTGAGCGCTGCTTATCTTTATACCATAGGTTGTCCCTTTCATTTTTAAACAATGTAACGCAAGGAAAAAAGTGGCAGGTTATTCGTAACCATTTGCACAGTTAAAAATGCTGTTTTAAGTAAGGCTCTATGTCTGTTGTAGTATCTGATATCTTCGACTGAAAACTGTACAGTACAACCATAAGTTATTTTGGCATTTCTCATTAGTAATTAACGATTAGTGATTTGAAAAATTCTTTGTTACGTTATGTTATGTTGAAATGCCAAAAAAACCTCATGGTCGAGCTACGGGACTCTGTGCATGACTTCATGGTTTTATCCTAGTCTATTACCAGGGTTCGCCTGTTTGTGTGACTATTGGGTGTTATCTTTCTTTCTTTCTGCCTGTCGTTATCCCGGCCTTCTGCCAGGGTCCGCCTTCCTACTTAACCGCTTCCACTTCGCCCGGTCTTGAGCATCCTCCATAGTGAGGCCATTGGCTCTCATATCTTCCTCCAAAACGTCCAGCCAGCCTCTTGGTCCGTCCACGGGTACGCACCCCTGGTACGATCTATCGGGTGTTATCTATAAGGATTTATTTCACCACCGTCCAGGATCGAGATTCAGCCGCGCAACGTGTTCTGGTCGGAGAGCGGGAACCTGGTGTGCCTCGCCACGGACGACACGTACTACGTGCTGAAGTACAACGCGGCGGTGGTCACCCGCGCCAGGGAGACCAACACCGACATCACCGAGGACGGCATCGAGGACGCCTTCGAGGTGACGTCACCCTTGTACTGCACAACGCTTCACTCACTTGTACCGCTAACTTTATTATGGTTTAAGATCATCAATATATTATACCCTAGAATTTTTTTTTTATCCGAGCACGGCAAAGTGACTACACTACACCTGATGGTAAGCGTAGTGCAGTCCAAAAAACCAACGATCATCGATAAACATAGTTTATGAATGGTCGCCAGAGTTATGCCGGCCTGCATAAATGCTTCTTCACGCTTCGCTTAAAGGACCCAATGTCATAGGAGGGAGGGAACACGTGAGCCGGCAGACTATTTCACAGCTTAACGGTACGGCAAAAGTAGGTAGAAGAGAACCTTTTGGTTCGTGCCGCAAATATCCTCCTAAAAAGTGGTCTCAGAAATAAAACAAAGAAAACGATCACAAGTTGTAATTAAATCAACACAAATATAACCCTAAGCACGTGTTATAAAGTAGGTTTTTAAACGAAATGAGCAAGCGTTCTTTAATTTTAATTTTGAAATTTAGAATTCTATCGACGTCCGACTGTGTGCAAAACGAGTGCTTAAGCACTTCTTTGCTGTCCCATTTTTCGAGCGTCAACTGTGCATCTAGGTAAATAATATATCGATGTTTGAGATAGTTATTTCTCATAAAAGAATAATAACATGTAAGTACATGAGAAACACTTTTTTTTAAAGAGAGTTTTGACTACATATAGGCGTTGAACACTTGTAATATTTACAATTTGCGGGTATGTTATAAAATTCAATACAATGACGACGTGATTTGCGAATAACAAGTTCGCAGCAATATGTGCAGCTGGATGTGACAAAGGCTCTTTAATGCCTACTAGTTAAGTGATCTGAGTGTAGTTGTCTAAATTATATAAATAGTGTATTTTGAGTAATTTCTTATAAGATGTTAGAGATTTTGTTTGTTTTATGCTATTAGATAATTGATTATATAAATTAGCACCTTCATACAAAATACATTTTTTTTGCCGTTATTATTATGCCGTTATAATACACATCTTTAAAAAAAATGGCTTCCACAAATTTTCGATGATTTTTCCATGTCAAGGTAGAGCAATTTTCAAGTTTTCGCAATGAAATTCAAGATTCTTTTTGCATTCGAGCTTATTTCAAGGGTGGTCCCATATAAATTTGGTCACAATCAGCTAAAGTTAAAGTCGGTCCATTAAATTTTTAAACTTGTGATTTTTTGTTTGTTCTCTACAGGTGGTGGGCGAAGTGAACGAGACGGTGAAGACTGGTCTATGGGTCGGCGATTGTTTCATATACACAAACTCTGTGAACAGAATCAACTACTATGTGGGCGGAGAGATCGTCACCATTTCACATCTGGACCACACCATGTACATACTGGGATACGTCGCTAAGGAGAACAGGTACTGTCGGCAGAAACAGTTCAGCGAGTTGTTATAATGATATAGCACAGAGCCATCGAAACAGGATAAGTGAAATATAAATACTACGCGTTTCAAATAAGAATGGGATCGACTTTGTGTCATGGTGTGACGTCATAGCTGTTAATTCGAATCAGTTGGGTAGGGTCAGCAAAACAAGATATATTTTAAATATAATTTATTTACGAATCATGAACATCATGAATATTTTTTTATTAGAATTGAAAAATCATGAATATTTTTTTATTAGAATTCAGCTCTTCACATTCGCTCACCTCTGCATCACTGATTGAGATAGCGTCAAAGAGAATCTTAACACTTGGCGTCTTCTTTACTTTCTGGTGAATGGTGTTGCTGACAATGAAAATAAGTTTTTTTTTAATAATTATGACTAAATTTAGGCTTTTTTTTTCAACCGTTGACCGTTCAACCGTTTTCAAAAAAATTTCGTTGCAAACCTTACTTTTCAAGCGACATTTGACAGATAGATTGTCAATTTGACAAATTGACGTACCTATTCTTATTTAAATCGAATTATATGTAAAAAAAATTCAGTACTCTATTATAAAGGTAACACAATACATGCAGAAACCAACATTATTGGTATGTTACTAAGGTTTAGTCAGTGTTCTATTAGATCAGCTAAACAGCATTAATTCGAGATTCAAACATGTTGCATTTTTGGGATCAAGCAGTCTTGTTGAATGGTCACCTCCTAACCTGTTGTTGCTATCAGATTAGTGACATGCACAGCCATTTAGCTTAGGGTAGACCAAAAAGTTGCAAAATTCATTGCTTACTTCTGGAGTAACCACGACCATAATTACTATCATGATCGATCCTCTTAAAGTAAAATATGAACGCGAAAAAAAGGTTTTCGAAGAATCAGAGGATTTTGATAGTAATTTTTCCTTTAATTAGCAAATTGACAATGTAACATTAACATAATTCTTTGTGGTCTGCACGCCACTGTTTCAATCCTAAATTTGGGCGATGCAAGTGCTCGTAAAAATGAAGTCGAATTCATTTTGCAACATGGTTAAAAGTTTATATTGGCGTCACATGGAGTGGGGTAAAAAAATAATACGAATACAAAATTGAATGAAATAACAACTGTGGTATTGTTTTGCAGACTGTACTTAAACGATAAGGAGTTGAACGTAGTGTCGTACTCTGTGCTGCTGTCGGTGCTGGAGTACCAGACGGCGGTGATGCGCGGGGACTTCGAGACCGCGGACCGGGTGCTGCCGACCGTGCCCCACGACCATCGCACCAGGGTCGCGCACTTCCTAGAGAAACAGGTTCCTAACACATTATTATCACCTACTATTTTATTTGTGGAATTTATGTCTGAAATGGCGATAGGCTCGCCTCCTATTATATCTGGGGGCTTCGTTTGTAAAATGAAATCCGCAGTTGCGGACGTTTTGCTATTCTATGTGACTCACTTATCCAACCGATATCGGTGCTATAAGTTTCGTCTCGGAGAATGCTGTGCTGTCAACCGTTTGACAGTCCATTCTTCGGTGTTTTACATTTATTTGATCCACGTGCATCTATATTAGTCTGTGCAGTAGAGTATTGGTTCTATATCGTTCATCTGATAATGTTTTATAGAAAAGACACCCTGGGACGTAAATGAGCACGGCGAAATGTGGGTGTTTTAATACGCCTTTGCCTACCTCTTTGGTGATATATCTGTGAGTCTAAGGTACTTCATTTGAGTATGATGAGTTTGCTATTTACAGCATATTCAGCTAAGCATTTACTGGTGGTCAAACAACAAATAATGAACTTATCAATGGCCACCAGACTGGTCTGTATAAATGATTCTTCACTCTTTTATGAAGGAAGAAGTTTCTGAGATGCAGCCTCGTAAATCCTTAGTGCAGAAATCGTTGTCATTGAAAATTGCTGTTTTCTATAACATGAATTAGTCCACTACTGAACGTAGGCCTCCTCAAGTAAGCACCAACCATCCCGGTCTTACGCAGCCGGCATCTATTTGCTGCCTGTCACCTTTCTTAAAACATTAATATAATTAATCAATATTTTATTTTTGTCGTCCAGGGTTTCAAGCAGCAAGCTCTAGCGGTGTCGACGGAACCGGAGCACCAGTTCGAGCTGGCGCTGTCCCTGGGGGAGCTGCGGCGCGCGCAGCAGCTGGCGGCGGAGGCTGCGGCCGCCGAGGGGGCGGAGGGCGAGGTGTCCCGGTCGGCGGCCGCGCGCTGGTCCAGACTAGGCGCAGCCGCCTCCGCTGCAGCAGACACACACCTCACCAAGATATGCTACCAGAACGCGAGGGATTACAGCGCGCTCTTATTGTTCGCTGTCAGCACCGGTAATCAATATTTTCATTACGCGAGCAATGAGATATTTATTTTGAAATAAGTTATATTGTAATAAGAATTAGTTGATGTACATATTTTGTTTTGTTTAATTGTGCAATTTCTTGACAATCTCTTGGTTAATCTGGACCTAATTTGCTGTATATTGTAAGTTTAAACGTTGTATACACATGAAAATGCCTTTCACATTGTCTGGTTTCCTTCAAATCTAAATTAAATATATGAATTGTGTTGTGATGTGTCCTTAGTGTAACATTAATAAATAAAAAATGAGTAGTGTGGCCAGGCCGTGAAATAAAAATAACTTATCTCTGTGTTGTATGAGGCTAGATATTTTACACACCTTTTTCGAAAACCAAACAAATTTCTGAAGCTGAACATCACATTTATAAGAAACATAGACAGTTGCAGCGCATTGCTCCATTGTAGATTAACGTACATAAAAAGTTAACAAAAGTCAAAAAAGCCAAATACATAAATATTTGGCTAGACAACTGAAAAAACTAAACATGTCTGACTAATGTCTAACTACGAGCAACAGCTAGTTTCACTACCCATGTCACCCAGCATCAAAGAACCACGGGTATAAATACTGTTAAGAGTTAAGACAATGTTATTATAAGTGTATTCCTGTGTTTTAGGCGACAAAGCGTTGTTACAAGAGGTGGCTCACATGTCCGGCGAGCAGGGCGACGACAACATCGCGTTCGTCGCGTACTTCACGCTCAACGACCTGGACGCGTGTCTGCGTCTGCTCATATCCAGGGGCAAGCTGCCCGAAGCCGCGTTCTTTGCCAGGTACTGTAAAAACAACTCGTTATACCGAAAATCTTTTCGCATTCAGTTCGTTATTAGCCTATGAATATCTGGTTTTTTATTTCATCTAAACTTGTCCCATTCTGATTAGTGGTGGTGCAACACAGTTTTTATTTTTATGAGGAGCTGCAATCTCTTATCTAAGTGTCTCGGTCTGCCTCGGTGGTGTTGTCGAATTTCGGTACGACTAACGTGCTGAGGTGTCGGGTTCGATCCTCAGGTCGGACAAAGTGATATTTGAAGTGATAAGTGTGGGTGTTCTAGTTCGCTAGTGCACCTCTGCCTACCCCTTCTGAGATCTGTATCCCAGAAGGGGTAGGTCACGCCTGTGTGTGAGCTAATGTTATGTTAAAAATGTCTTAAAGCTTCTTAAAATATCATTCATCTTTTCTTTAAACTTCGGCCCACCTTTCAGGCTTTAGTGTAATTTTTTTTCAGGTTTATAGAGACTTATAAAAATAGTTTAGCTGAGCAAATGTTAAAGAATAGTCTGTTACTTTTTTCCTTGTGTCACTTTGTTTGAAAATAAAAGGGACCGACTATTCCTTACCATTTGCTCAACTAAACTATTTTTATAAGCAAAGCCCATTATATTGTTATAAATATTTCATGCTATACTTGTCTGTCAGAGATTGTAGTAAGCTATAACACCGTTCATTGTACTTACTATTTTTTCTTACTGTGTATTTTCTGGTTTACAATAAAATTTGTAATAAATGAAATACTTGTCGCAGATCATACATTCCTTCTAAGATGTGCGAGGTGGTGAAACTGTGGCGGGAAGCGGTCGGCGCCACGAACAAGAAGTCGGGACAGTCGCTCGCGGATCCCGAACATTACGAGAATCTATTCCCAGAGTTTACGGTCAGTACTCGTTGTTGAACTCGCACAGGAGGCTGTGGGAGTAATAATAATGGATTAGGAACTGTTTATTGTTTCTAGTATATTATAGTGCAGTATCTTTACTCAAGCTGGGGTGGTGCTATTATCAGGGTGAAAATGTTTAATATAATACCAATCAAAGTAATACTCATTGAAATTGAAACTACTCATGAAAATAAAAAAATCATTGTAACATTTGTCATATCTTCCATTTTCTCGCCTTTCCTTTCCTATCTTTCTCGCACTCCCTTTTTATTTCCTCTTAAACATAAACAGCTATTATTTTGTTTACATGGATTTAAATTGTATACTGTATAAAAATTTTAGTAAATTATTTAAATAAATTATGGGGTTTGAAATCAGTTGTTAATTTTTTTTTTATATTATACAATATTTGTAAGGATTTGTGACTCGAGGCACTAAAAAATTGAAGAGGATGATGATGATATGATCTATTTTTGTGATTGTTTGTCAATGTGATCAGGAGTCGTTGGAGCTGGAGCAGTTCCAGCGGCAATTCGGGTTCGAGCACAGCGCGCAGCTGGCGCACCTCGAGCGGGACTCGAAGCGGTGCAACCTGGAGCGCAGTCTCGACGAGGAGCGAGCGCACGCGATACAGAGCGGCCTGTACACGCCCGTGCCTATCTCATTACACAGGTATACATGTGTATATAAATACATAATAACATAAGCTCACGCCTGTATCCCCGAAGGGGTAGGCAGAGGCGCACTAGCGAACTAGAACACCCACATTTCGCCGAGCTTAGTTCCGTCCCAGATGTGATAGGGGGCGAGCCTATCGCCATATCGGGCACAAATTCCAGATTCCAAGCTGACATGGAAAAATCCAATATCACTTTGCTCGACCCGGGGATCGAACCCGAGACCTCAAAACCGTAGTCGTACCGAAATACCACCACGCCACCGAGGCAGCAAATACATAATCTGTAGGTATAAAGGTAGAATCGTAACTAGGCCGTTCTCATCACCCAAGTTATTGTCGTCGAACTAGCTTCGTTATAACAGTATAACAGTAAGAACAGTCAAAATAAGAACAGTCTCCAGATTCTAAATAAAGTATGTGCCAGTTGTTGACCGCGATGTCGTTCGTGTAGAAATTTACTAACAAAACTGTCCCACAGATGGACCCTGACGATGATGACAATGAATTGGGTACTTGACTATGTGTGATTTTATACACATATTTATATATAATAGCAAATAAAACAAAAAATAAACCCTTCTATAAAAACTGTATCGAAATTGGTTGAAAATCTATATTTTAAATTCTGGAGTGCGGGCATAGTGGAAAATATTACTATCCTTTTCCCACGAACGTACTGTTTTAGCGGTAACGTGATTATACTGATACTTCTTTTCCCGCAATTTGAAGGTTACACTAAACTTAAGCCTTATAATTTTTTGTTTTGTTTTTGAGACTATTTCAATATTACTGTCTCTTCTACCTCGTTGCGTGCGTTGAAGAGGGATAGTAAGATATCCCCACTACGCCCCCACTCTTGCTCATTGCAGAATTTAAAATATTAATTACTGCCTCATTTTGTAACCAATTTCGATGCGGTTTTTAGAGGAGGGTTTCTTTTTTATTTTATTTGCTATTACATATAAAAATGTGTATGAAATGAAACATAGTCAAGTACCAAATTGTGTATGTTGGCGTAGCGCGTACTCAGACAGTACAACACCGGTGGAGTCGTCTCAGTCGAAGGTCACAGAGCCGAGCACGGAGGGAGTGGTGAGGGCGGCGGCGGCGGCGGCGGCGGCGGTGGGGGCGGTGGGGGTGGACACCAAGCGCAAGGACTCGCTCGACATCATGGAGGAGATCGAGCGCGAGATCGGCGACATCGTGCTCGAGAACAACATCGAGGGCGAGGTGAGCGTGATGTTCTGATGCAGCGACGGCGCGCTGGAGCGACATCCGGCGCTCGCCTCCCGCTACGGACCGGGGGGGCGGCTGCGGACTCGCTGCAACAAAACACATACACAAATGTAGATCACGACGAAAGATCACACTCGCATACTGATTTTAAATCTTCAATAATATTTTCATTTCAAAAAATCTTATTGTCAAATTTATTTGAAACATTTGATTTTAGATTTTCGAGACTAATTTGGTTTCAGAATCAAAGTTATTAGAAATCTCATTAAATGTAATATTTAAATTTCGAAAATTATATAGATTCGTGTAACGTCCCCAACTTTAACCCTGTTACCTCTAAGGAAATTAATAATACCATAAGAATTTTCGATACCCTAGAGAAAAAGCTTAGACTTTACTCCATGGTTTTGCCAACATAAACTTCAATCGTACAGGTATTAATTAACCGAATCATGTTCTCATCGACGTAGGTAAATGTTATTACAGTAAAGTACTTACAAACTATATCACTTGTGTTATATTCAACTTGCGTGTTCCTGTGACGCATGCCTCAGCGCATGTATCCATAAATTAGGAACCAGTTTATACTCTCTTAATCTACCCCCTTATTCATAATGAATTTCTGGTCTTATCAAAACGCATAACCCTACTTTTGTCTACATTAGCTAAAAGAGAACTGAAATATGTTTATCGAATACAATGTTGCTGGTTACAGAAAAAATATTATTTTTATCTCTGGCAAACTTTGAAACAAATAGGAAGTCTTAGCTGGAAACAATCAATAAAATATATATATATATATCAATCTTAGGTAGGGTTAGGACTCCATTAGGACGCCCCAAGATAGTCTAGGGACTTTAACAAAATTAATGTAATTAAGAAAAAATATCAAACTTGAAACAGCTGACCGGAATCGGGCATGCTTTCACTATAGAACGTTGGAACGTTTTAACGCTAGTGAACCATTATGAATAAAATTTTTATTAAACGTACTATTGCTGTCTTATTACGCTCTGCTAATTTATTATGAATAAGTGGGTTAGTGTGTGGATAGATCAGCCTTTAAGTAAAGTTAATTTGATTGGTTCATGCGGTCAATCTGTATGAAGATAGTTTATTGGAGTCTGCCCATGATCGACCATATACGCTCGCTGCGCATGCGCTCGCACGGTGGTACAAATGCATTACACCAACACGCATGTTGTATATAAACGTTCACACGACGTAGCCGAGCATGGCTATGCGCGTGTCATCAGGAGATTACCACCACCTCTTTATAGCAGTATTATTATAATCTTATATGTACCGATTCCCATACAAAACAAACGAAGAACGATTATAATAATACTGCTATAAGAGGTAGTGGTAACCCTGCTGGTGGTCGTTAAAGGGGGGAGGGCAAGAGGGAGGGACATGAAAGGTGTCTACCGTTTTTTGTGGGGATTTATGAGGCCGCAGCAATCAGAGTGACCCAACTGAAATTGTATTGAAAAATGTACATGTATTTTTTTTTACACAAAAGACGCATGAAAACTCAAACATGTTTTCCATCGTTAGGAAAGGTGTTCGTCATTACGTCAGCCAAAAGACACAAAAAGGTTGTTTTTTTATATTGAAAATCGACCTACGTTACTCTGGTTGTCGCGGCCTTCGATGCGTGATTTCGCTTGTTACATTAGTTTCCACCACTCACGATGACTTTAGCTTCGTATCATGTGTATAAATATGTCCGTACTTGTGCGACTTCAACAAGCAACTTGCGTCGACACATACATAGGGCATGTGTCACAGGAATCTATTGAAAATAAATGTGCGCCTGGTCTGAAAGGCGAATATCTAGGAGATTTGCAGCGACTTTATTAACCGCAACCATTAACTCTTAAAATTCAGATGACAGTTGCTAGTTACAGCAATAAAACAAGTCAACTCCATCGCCATGTGCAAAGCGCTTTATTTTAGACGCAAGTTAAAGTGAAAGCGTACAAGTGTCGGTCTAATGTACATATTGTATTTTAGAAATTATATCAAATATTGACTTTATCAGTGCCCTGAGTGTCATGTAGCTAGTTTAATTGACGTGTTTTCGTTGTGAATTTGTAGCACAGACCAATAAGCGTAAAGACGGCACACATATTAAAAGTTAAATCGATAGTAAACTAGAACAATATCGCAATTATTTATGACTGGTGAAGAGGAACAATGTATGAATTAGTTAACCCTTAGGCCACTTAAGTGGGTGTAAAGTGTTCCAAAGTTAATTCATATTAATTAAATTATTAATTAAAGTGATTATGCTCATAGATTTGCCACGAGTTATTTGCATTTCACGAAGGAATTTTGCTGAGCAATTGTACCCTATAACGTTGCGCGTTGTAGGTTTATTTGTCTGTGCCCCGTAGTTAAACCAATTACGCGTAATCCGTTTAATGACAATAATAAGTTAAGATTTAATGTGTAGTTCATATCCAATTTCGTTGTACACAATGACACTGAGGGTTCCAAACTATTTTAAATATTAGTGTCACATGTCAGTAGTGTTATTAAACAGTGCATTTTATTAAAACGTATTTTTTCTTGTTCTAAATAAATACATGAGGGAAATGTAGAAGGTAATATTTCAATTTAGTAACTTTTAATGAAAGCCCGCCACATTAGGTAGATCTAAAAAACAAACCGGCATTTTGGCTGATTCATCTTTTATTTACTAAAGTGCTTTCGTTGTAAGTAGATCGGTCACTAAGTAATTCTACAAGTCATATGACGTACCGCGAGCTGTGTAAAAGTTATGGCAGCCGAACAATCAATAGCAAATTCCCTAAAGAGTCTAGCATCCATATATAGGTTTCATTTGTTACCCAGACATCGCCCTATAGCCTTGTTTTTCAAACCATGTCGCGACTCTTAGAAGAACTGCGGTTATGAACCATGGTGATTGGCGGTCGTGGATTAATTTAAGTACTTGGAATACTTTATGTTAAAATGGGGATCATTTCCTGTCGGGGTTTTAAAAAGGTTGAAAAACATCATGTGTTTACATCATCTATCTTTATTGTATATTAAAACACGCAAGTTTTTACAACACATGCACAAATGAACTGAAATATCTGCATTATGTTGTACAAATAATATGTCGATATTGGAGTGATGATTCAGCCAAAATAGCCAGTTTAGCAATGCAGTTCGTTTTACCGAACTCGGTTCAGTGTGGCCAGCTTTTAAAATGATTGGTGTACCCTCAGTAGTAGATCCCAGCTACGATCATATTCATTGTCCCTGTTTATTTATTTGCCTGAACGTTGATTGAACAAGTCAAAAATTAATAAATACCTAAAAAAATATTAACTATTTACATAGCAGAGTCTCTTAAAATTAATTGTCACGATAAAGTCTTAGGGCATCTCTTCTTTATGACGTATTAAAAATATTGATTTAAATCGTTATGTATTAATTTTTAATGGGTGGAATCGTTCTTTATATATTCATACGTCCATAATTCCATATACAGCTCTATACATAACACGCACAAGCGAAGTACATGTACGTGTGCGTGCACTGAAAAACCTTCGTGTTAGTGTTTTTAACTAAACAATACATTTCTTGATGAACGCTGAAATCAATGTGTCATATATGATGGGGACATTATTGCCCATATTCTGATTAATCCCAAAATAATCTGACCATGCTGAAGTTGCCATGTTGGTATTCTAGATTCTAGACGTCCCTTCACCCTATAGTTTCTGATATCATTATGCTACGGCTATCGTGACTGAATTCACGTCGGGCAAAATATTTTGTTCATATCGTGCTTTTGATGTCAATTAATGTTTAGCGTGGCATAGTCGTGAATAATACATGATAAATATGATTTTATATTTTAATAATTTGATGTTCGATGCTAGCCTTCGGTGCTAAGTCTTAAAGTCCTCTTCAGCATGCTATAAATAGGCATGTTTTATTATTTACTTTTAGTCTCTGGTAAGAAATTTCCGCAGTATTGCTTGTAAACCCCTTGACATCCAATAGATGAGCATATGACGAGCCGATAACAGAAATTACTTGTATTTGTATTCCAGGATTGAGATATTATATTTTCAATTTAAAGCAAGTTGAAAATGATTATAATAATTGTATGTTAATTATGACACGTTTAGATAATTAGTTATAACGACATCAAGCCTGTAAGATATTATCTGTGACAGTAGAAACCACGTCATCGCTTCGAATGGGGCTCGAGTTACACTTGTACTATGTACCGGTCTCATATTGGCAGAAGTATGGAAAAGTAGAGGTAGCTATTTAGTGCATAATATTATAACACGTACCTCTATTTTTCCATACTTCTGCTTCCATACTTTATTTGTTTCAATTCTCACTTCTTTGAGTCAACTATGTGTGTATGAACAACATTGAAAGTTACGTAACATAAGTTCACGCCTGTATCCCCGAAGGGCTAACTAGAACACCCGCATTTCGTCGAGCTTAGTTCCGTCCCATATGTGATAGGGGGCGAACCTATCACCATATCGAGCACAAATTCCAGACTCCGGGCTGATACTGAAAAATCCAATATCACTTTGCCTGACTTGGTGATCGTCTCGGGTTCAGAAGTTCGAATCATCAGAACGATAGTCGAATAAATTGAAGTTATTGAGACAAATTACTGCACAATGATGATTAACTCAACATCCAGAACCTCTTAAGGGATACAATGCAGTCCCGTGCAGTACTTAGCAATACAACGTTTACATCAATTACCATCCAACAAGAGATTGATCCTATTATATAAAACATATAACAGTTACTGTTTCAATACAACTGTGTATTATTCACGATCGCATATACATATTTGTCCATATGTACAATATATGTACAGTTGTAGCATTCGTTCATAATATGGGGTGTTACATCACTGATGTAATTTTGTGTTTTTCATTACCTTCATTTCCCACAAAGTTATGCACAATTATACTGTATGTGAACCGCTTCCAGTTTTACCCTTTACCAATGCGCTATGTTGAAACAGTGGTATGTTGTTATTAAGCGATTGACGCGCATCATGTTGCACAACGTGTACAACATATTCACAACGCTGCGGAAGTTTTTAAAATGTTATTAAAGCAGAACGTTGCATTTTACGCATTATCTCAGGCTCTTGCATTACGTGTTGAGCGTCATGTTGCGCATCAAACGTACTGAATACATGTCCGCATTGGTGTGTGGTACAGAATAAATATGTTGCAAGAATGTTTATTGTATAATTTTATGTAATATAAAACATGTCCTTAACTTATATGTAAATACACAACTAAAAGACGCATTTTAACACCTAAAAATGTGCTGATCGTAGGTATTTTAGAACGATTTTTATGATTTTATTCAGTCAGTTTTTGTTAGGTTACTAAGTAATTTGTAGCATAAAAACTGAAAATGCTCAATTAAATTGAATGTTCTATTCCGTACCACCCACCACGTCATCGGAGTTATTGCACCAGAAGCGTAGCATTTGAGACATACAGAATATACATATACAGAATAGACATATATAACAGATAACATAATCACTCTGTCTACATTATTATATCGACGGTTCCAAGGCAAAGTGCTTTAAGCGACATTTTTTGCGATATTGAGTTATATATATATTTGGAATCAGCGAATTTTTCTGCGTTTTTTGACGCTAGTTTCATTTTTAATTGACGACTTTTTTGGCGCTTAACACAACACGAAAAATAGCTTCCATTTTGATGTTCATTGATTGAAACGACACAAGATTTTACCATTTTCGGCCCTCGGTCACTTAAGATTTTTAGGCTTCTACTTGATTTAATTTCATTTGTCGGTTAAATCATTTTTGCAGTTACTATTTTGAACACCCAATGTATTTAAGACATTTTCGCTTTTACTTTAACCATAGTAAATAACATAGTATGTTTAATAAATATTTATCTTTTTGCTCCTTATCTGGATACTATCCATGTCTGTACCTCCAATAGGTTATGTCCTCGATCTTCGCTACATTTAGTTTCAGATTTCTACAGTCTTCATCGACCTGTATGTCTCGCCCAACGATTTAATGGCAAACACCAGGCCTATAGTATCATATCTGGGTTTAAAGCTATTCATTCATTCATCGACAGTGTTTTCTTCTTGGTGCAGCATGTCAAATAAGCTGAATGTCGCGGTACTGATCACAATCTCGAATACTGACCATACCCTCGTATATTAAGTATTTTATTGTGTATAATGGTTGAACAGGGAGCCAAACAGCTCTACACCATAAGAGCCCAGTGCCCACGCCTCGATAAGAAAGTAATTAAAGCCTTCTTCAAGTGATGGAGATAACTAAGAATCTTGTTAGGTGAAATCGGAGCAAGTAATATTTGCTTCGGGTCGCTTCAAGCTGGTCGTTCAGCAAGTTGTGCAAGAAGAAGATAGTACTTCATCATGAGCAAATTATTTTAATGATAATGAAGGGAGTTATAGAATCACTGTAAATCTAGATCCTTTATTTTTTTATATTAGTAATATAAAACTACCCACATAATACAATATTTACTAACCATAAAAAAATTGGTGAAAAATCAAATCTGTTGTAAATGTTATTATTTTGGTCATATCAATAACATAAAATCGTAAAATAATTTTGGGTTTGCATCATTTTACCCTACGTCGCGCCCATGTAACATACCATTTGTGCTAATTTCTGGCAAGTATTTTTTTATGAACATTATGATACATGGAGGATAAAGCAGTTTTGCTTTTCCTGAAACGTAATCGTATTAAGGTATGAATCAATTTCGTCTCCGCTATAATATCTGTGATGGGCACTTGAGTCACTTTGCCTCACTCTAAAAATTCTTTCAGTTGATGCTTATTGGGTTAAGCGACACTTATTTTTGAAAATACAGCTCATTTAAACACAATTTATATTTAAAAAGTTGCAATATGTGCAAACGCAAGAAATATATTAATTTTGCTAAAATCCGCCAAGTACTTTTTTTATAATGAATTTTTTTTTCAAAAAAAAAAACTTTGATCCTCTCTCCTGTAAAGTTTCAAAAATGTCGCTTAACGCACTTTGCCTTGGAACCATCGATATGATTTTTACATGGAGTAAATATTTCGGCAAGCTTGACGAAATGTGGGTGTCTGTTCATCCCTGCCGACCCCTTCGGCGATACAGGCGTTATATATTTATGTGGATTGTCCACATTTACAATAATATACATACATACACAGGTAACCCTATGATACCTGTGTAAGTTTTTGTTATTTATAAATATTGAAAGTGATGTCAGTTTTTAAATGATATACGTCGTCATTTCATACATAATATACTTTCGCACCTGTCAGGAGCAAATAATTGTTTTTATTATACAATATCTTTAGGCAATGGCCTCACTGTTTGTTCATACATGTTTATTTTACACGTATTTAATGTCCATAAATGTTAAGGCCCGATACACACTGGTGCATTAACTCTGAAATATGGAATGATCCTAATAACAACTGGGTACTTGACAATTTTTTTAAATTAATTTTATATGAAATTTACGCCATCTAAAATATATCACTGAAAGAATTATTGAAATATTCTGAAAAATAAAGAAGTTATAAACATTTGAAATTGGGTGTAACCTTCAAACTGCGGAAAAGATAACTATTAGTATAATCACGCCATAACGGTACGTGAATTGGAAAGTGATAGCAAGATATCTCCAATATAAATAAATGAAAAAAAGTATTTAAAATATGAATTACTGACACATTTTTCAACCAATTTCAATGCAATATTACAGAAGGATTTCTTTTTTGTTTTATTTGCTAGTACATATGAAAATGTGTATAAAACATAGTCAAGTACCTAATTGTCTCTTTTATTTGTCCACCGAACCCACAGACAAATTGACTTTAAACACTAAACTTTTAGTTTCGGCCAGTGCACAACATTTTTTTTTAATCAATGTTCTAGTACTTATTGTGCCGTCTCTAAGGTTTATTTGTCTGTGGTGAACATCATGCATTTTCATATTCCATGGAATCCAGATATTAAACTACGTTTTTTTTCTTTCCAGGATTTTTTGGATGAAGAAGACCTGTTGGGTTAATGTTAAGTGTATTTAGAATTTTTGTTTTATATTATAATTATCGTAAAAATATGTATTTCGTAAAGTGCTAATACCATTTAAGATTAAAGTATTATACAGATTTTTCTCCACAAGGTTTTATTTTATTTTACCCTTATAAGCAACTTTAAGAAAACAAATTGTCAAGAGGGTCACCTGATAGTAAGTGATTTTCAACGCCCACTAATAAATCCTTTTAGCGTTGCCAAATTTAAATGAAGGGTGCACCGACCTCACATTGAAGTGAGGGAACGGGGTGGTGACTCTTGACACTCGATTCGAATTTGTATTCGATTCGATTTCATTTAGTGTCTTAAAATTCCACCAAAGAGATAAAAAATGCATTAATATCACATTATAAATTACCAAATGACAAGTTCTCGAATCTAATGCAACATTAACGCAATAAATGAAACCGAATCGAAGTCGAAAGTCGAATCGAGCATCGAGAGTGAGGGAGTAGGTTAGCGGATTTTAATAACTTTCACACCTACTACGGAACCTTCACTGCGTGGTCAGAAACGCTCTTTCAGATATTTTGTCGCTTGTTCAAATTATCCGACATAGATTTAAGAGTTAAGACTTGCGATGGTTTAACCACAAGCCGTCGATTGTCCTACAATCGATAAGGTTACTGTTAACCAATGACGAAAGAAAAAATAACAAGACCCGGCATAACTACGAAAAATATGTGTTTACTACAGTGACTAAAGAAAAAATTAGAGGACACGGCATAACTTACGTGTTTACTATGAAGCCAGTTCCGCCATTTAAGTTTCGCGATCTATTTACATGTAAGTTGTCACCGTGTCATAAGAATTCAATAACGTATAAATACGTATCGATTTTATTGTAAATGCGGTGTTTTATTTACAATAATACTAATTTCATGTAACAGCATTTGAAGGTAAAAGTATACAGAACATGAATGTAGGCTAGAGTTTAAACGAGGTCGCATGAAGTCGCTGGGTGCACGCCCCTTCCAACACGCCGATCTGAAATTTTTTTGGAGGGGCTTATGTCCAGCAGTGGACGTGTAGTAGTGTAGTGTAGTTTAGTATTACATACCTATAGCGTAGTGGACGAGTGCCTGAGGAACGAGTAGCGGATTCGTAGTTCGAACGCCGCGCAGGCTTCTGCCTGAGCCTGCGCGAGCAACATCTTCTGATGTTGCTCGTAAGATACAAGGCTCAAACGGCGCGCAGAGACGCACTGATGCCACATTAAAATTTGTTATCCCGTTTCCGCAAATATTTGGTTCGGTTCTTTTGTGATGAGTGTCTCACTATTCTGATTACCCATATCACTAGAATTGGTGGTGACAACAATGTATGGTATGTGGTTAATGTACATATTTATTTAATAATATATAACACTGATATCATAATGGTTGTAACGTTCTTCTTAAATCTTGTTTTTAATAGGACTGGAAAATCATACAACTATGTAATCAATGCCTATAATAATTAGATACGACAGGTGACACTCTCACGGTGGTCACGGCACGACACGACGCGATGTTGCCTAGCGGTACTTGTCCTCTTGCCTATTTGGTCTCATATCTCTCATACGAATCTATGCCTGTTTCATTCACACATCAGCGAAAGTTTGTTTGTGTGAACGCAACAGGTATAGATTCTTTCGCCTTCGTTCGGCCGGTGTTTACCCGCCATCTCGTATTCAGTCAAAACCTTAAACCTAGGGAGTTACTCATCACCATCAGCCACTGGACGCTCATTGCTAAACATACACTTCCCGCACAGATTATGCTAGTATGTAACTATGCCCGATACTATCTCAGCTGGTGTGTGATTACTGATTCTTAAAGCCGCGTATCCTGCAATTGTGTTTCTTCGTAACAAAAAACGTCTACACAAAACAACGTATTTCGTTGGCTCCTGCTCATGGAACAATGGACTATCATCATCATCAGCCATAGGACGTCCACTGCGGAACATAGGCCTCCCCCAAAGATTTCCAGATCGACCTGTTGGAAGCGCCCTGCATCCAGCGACTTCCTGCAACCTTTATCAGGTCGTCGGTCCACCTGATAGCCGATGGGGCAGAAAAGTTCTCGAGTGGAGACCACGTATCGGCAAGCGCAGCGTAGGACGTCCACCTACAATGGACTATAGTCAACAATTTTTAGATATACGGTGTTTTGTGTAATGTTTAAGTGTAGGTGACGCGGCTTTAGGTGAACTCCATCGAAACGGGGTCAATGGGTTTTAGTAGAACGCTCCACTTTGTAATAAGGCTGCATAAACAACGATTAATAACCAAATTATTATCTAGAATTTATGCGGAAATGTTTAGATACGCCCATATCCATCCTGAATTTGTTAGGGCTTTGGATTCTTTGGGAGCGAGCTATCATTCACTGCACACAAGTTACGTAGTGACACGGCGGGTTAAGCTTGTTGAGCACTACTTTTCGGACTTCCCAAAAAGGATTTTTTTTTATGTAAGTTACTCGATATCTCCTCCAAATGTGGACCCATTTTCAAAATTCTTTTTGTGTTCGATAGAGCTTCTTTCAAGGGTGGTCCCATATAAATTTGGTCACGATCAGAAAGTTGGAAGTCGGTCAGTTAAGTTTTTAAACATATGATTATATGGTTTCAATATAAAAAATATGATTTATTGTTAATTAACTTTAATGTATAACGCTCCTTAAAAGTGATGTTCGGTTTTAAAAACATAATAGTTATGTCTTGCTTCTTCGTTTCAGGACATGGGAACCTTAATTTAATATCAAATATTTCCACTTGGATGAGGATGAGTAGGCGTGTAGGTGTACGTACTATGTGCTAATGACAACGTTCATGGTAATTGGTAGGGCTTTAGCCTTATGTCATTTTTAGTTATCACGCACACGTGTAACGTGCCTGATACACCGTCACGATATGTTAGGCCTAATGTACATAATCAAAATTCTTAGCCCACGCGTAACTTGTAGTCACTTCGCATGATGTCTCTCTATCTTAGAGATGGTACTAGGCTTTTCATTTTTGCTAGTCGTATACGTAAACAATTTTAATTGAAAAGTTTATAAAGAACTTTATCCCAGTATAAAATAATACCTATATCTGGGGACGACGCCACATTAAAGTGGGATAAGGATAGGTAAAACGCATAACATACATACATATACCAAAGGCGCACCGGCGAACTAAAACGCCCACATTCCGCCGAGCGCAGCTCCGTCTCAGAAAGGGGCTAACCTGTCGCCATATCGGGAATTAAACCCTAAGAATAGAGCAATTAAAGAATTGCTGTCTTCTAGATAAATAAATACACACCTAGTCCTATAAAACAGTCACACACCTAGTCCTGACACCACACTAGGTATAACCTGTATCGTGGGTACCAGAAACTATGATAGGCTTTCGGTCTCACAACACCCAGAACCGAAACAAATATCTGTGGGTTACACAAACACAACAACACGAACCCGCGGCCTCTCGCTTCACAGCTGGCTACTCGCCTGCTGCGCCACGGAGGCTGTCCGAGATGCAGTGGCCGAACCGGCTATAACGCGAAAGCTCGAGGTTTCGATCCCGCACGGAAACAGCGGCCTGAGCAGGAAAATTTCTGACAACCGTAAATGTATTCGAACTCGATGCGCGTCTATGAAATTTGTATCAAATATTAACCAAACATCATCAGTGCGCAGCGAACTCGAGTAGATTTACATTTACATTAGGTTTTCGTGCTCGGGCTACAGATGTTTAAGTGACGTTATGAGTGATATAATCAAAATTCAGCTGAATATTACCCCACCTTTTTACTTAAAAAAGGAACTATTTTATTTACAAAGGATTTACAGCAGACAGCATTTTGTTTCAGTTTTGTGTTGTGGGTGTATTCAAGCTCGCTGCGTTACTTACTTGTGTACATAGCGCGTGTTACGAGTAGCCACTGTTAAAACCTTTAGGTTCTGCACCATCAGCGGAATCCTAAGAAATGATTCACCGTGATGATCCACCTGCAACGTGGGATCACCACCGCTTGGCAGCATCGCTTTTTCTCTTCGATCGTCGTCGAGGAAATTCGCGACAATCAGATGTATTAAGTGCATATTCACTGTACCTAGTTTAAGTCAATTTATAGTATTATTATACATTTGTACAATAAAATCTGTATTTTAAAAACTCCTTCGAGTTTGAGTTCAAGAATTTCGTTCGAATTCGATTGTATTCAAATAATTATTCGTGCTAAGACCTATAGAATGTAAAATCTTCTAATTTTGAAGTAAAAACGAATTGCACAATCAATACTAAATTGAGATTTCAGAGTGAACCGTGAAAAGCAATTGAACAGACCGACGTTCGACGGAATTATTACAATAGATACTCGTAAAAAATACCTGTACATAAATACCGAGTGCCGACTATTGACGTCGCCTTCGTGGAAGGTGGTTTAAATGACCAATCTCAGTTCGAACAGTTATTTTGCGATTATTGGAGTGATAAGTAGTTAACACTTGTTCTGCTAATATTTATTTTCATGGCATTTATTACCAGAGTCGCCTCCTTGGTCTAATGGCAGCATATATGGGCTGTGAATCGGGAGGTCCTGGGTTCGTTTCCCAGGTCGGGCACAGCGAATTTTCTAAATTAGATAATTTGCCCGGGACTGTATCCCTCAGAGAGGGTTGAAGTCAGGCAGGCAGTCGGTCGAAAAACTAAGCCGAATCATTTTCTCCAACATGCTTGAAGTTGCGTCGATTCCAAATTAACGTGGGATAAGGGCAGGTAGTAAAAAAAAGATCATGTATTTAAGAGGTGGCATGATCAATTCAGGAGGCCTAGTACGAGTGACCGTTTGCAAAAATTATGAAAGAATTAGTTTTCTTCATACATATAATAGCTATGCTTCTGCGGAAACAACGAACTAAAATACATGTATGGAGGAAACGAAGACTATCGTCGACATCGTGAAGTATTATAATTGACGGTAAGTGATCACCGGCCGCCTATAAATACCAACCAAATCCGAAACAACCACGGGTGCTTTACTGAACTTACCTCTAATAAAGAAAAGGAATGGGTACCTACTAGTGTACATTTGAATCATTATTCATTATCTTCTGTGATTTGTACCTCAGACGCCAACGGTTCAAAACGCTATTCATAAGTCGGTTTGTGTTTTTTTTTCAAGATCGAGGGTATCAGGAGGGACTTTTGATCTCACAACTCCCGATTATCCACATAATGATTGAAGGCTATACGAATGTTAGCCTCAACGCGGTGCGGGGATCGAATCCGCGGCCGCGGTTTCTTTCACAGCTGACAACTCGCCCTCTACGTCACCGGAGGCTGTAATCATAACTACATAACAACTCACACCTCCGCTGGGGTAGGCCATTGCTTACCCGAAAAACCCACTCTACGCTGAACCGAAGCTTAATAGAGACTAAGGAGCGCCAATTGTTTCGGTTCAAACACACCTCTCTCGCTTCTTCCACAGTCATCAGTCTTTTCATCCACGCTAGTCGGTTAGGAGAAATCCTTATTTTTTAAGTAGTCGCCAACTTGGTCCATAAAGGTACGTCTTGGACGTCTTCGGCCAACGCTACCATTCACTTTCGCTACAAAAATTTTATTCGCCACTCTTTTATGCATCCTTTCAACGTCGCCAAACCAGCCCCCTTACTCTTGGCACTCGATTCGATTGTGATTTCGATTTGGTTTCATTTATTAACCACCTCCGTGGCGCAGCGGGCGAGTAGCCGACTGTGAAGCGAGAGGCAGCGGGTTCGATGCCCGCGTTGAGACAAATGTTTGTGTGGCCCACAGATATTTGTTTCAAGTCTCGGTGTTGTGAGACCAAAAGTCTCTCATAGTTTCTGATACCCACGAGACAGTTACCTAGTGTGGGGTCAAGATTAGGTCTGTGACTGTTGGGTGTATTTATTATTATTACTTGAAATTCCAACGAAATCGGATTTTAAAGTGCGCTAATGTTGTATAATGTTCGAAAACTTGTCATTTGGTGATTATTGACGTGACAATGCATTTTTAACTCGATTTCCGTGGAATTTTAAGTCAATAAATGAAACCGAATCGAATTCAAGTTCTAATCGAGCGTCAGGAGTCATCTCCCAGGCTGTATATATGTATGTATATAAACGAGGCTGTAGTCACTTCGGATATAATTTACCTACAACAATAACCCCAGGATTCGCCATTCTGTCTTGATCTTGTGTGGACAGTACTCAGTAGAAGTGTATGTGCGCGTGCGCTTGACACTTAGTGCCTGCAGTAGGCAGTGTAACCGCGCGCACGTCAGCCGCGCCGCGCCGCACCGCTCCCTCCTGCAGTATCCACGTTTGAACACGCACGGTGAGTGGATACCGAGGTTGATGAAGGCACAACCTTGATTTTGTTATGGGTGATTTTCCCAATCTGTGACCTTTTGTAGACGTGATTGTGAATTTCCGTGATTTTTGTGGATTTCAAAATCTGTTTAAAAATATTTACGGTTTAATTTAATTCCGCTTTTATCGCGACATAAGGCAATATTTCACGCTTGAATACATTTTATCGTTTCAGCTTCTATATTAAATTATTGAAATAAACCAGAGCGTCGAACAAAACATTTACGAAGGCTGTACAAAATTAATTTGCTTAGGTATTTAATATACCATGCGCGGACAATGGTACAATAACTTTTACATTAAATAGCCAGTACTTACCTACTAACAAGTAAACGCTAAATCAAACCACAAAACACCTTTTACTAGCCAGTCATTACGTTCTACAGGTGTTTGTGCGTTAACTTCATGTAGCTATGTGTTTATTGCTCAGAATATAATATTCCTACTGCATTATGCTTCACGAAAATACTGTTCACTAATAATTGATTTAATGATTTATTCACAAATAACAACACAAAATTGACACGCCGCTAAGCATATAAACAATTATCCGAAAATACTGCTTATAACGACAAATACGCTGGATTTGTTAGGGAGCTATGTATTTTGATTTGTTGCTCTTCAGTTTTTATGTTAATGTTCGACCGGATTTTAAATCTTTATGAGATTGATATACTCGTACCTATTTGAAATCTTGTTTCTTAGGCTGAGATCTATAGAGCGAACTTCGACTAAGTCTAAGTCAAAGTAAAGAACTCAGTAAAGATTTTGACTTAGTCCGAGTCGTTTTTTACAAGAAAATCTTTGTTTAGTCTGTCTGTCAGTCTGTTTTTCTTGTAAAAAATTACTCAGACTAAGTCAAAGTTCCATTTAACAATTCGAAATCCTCACTGAGTTCGTTACTTTGACTTAGACTTAGTCGAAGTTCGCTCTATAGATCTCAGCCTTACCTAGTTAAGGTCTGTACGTCTGCTTTGAGCAATGAAGTTTAAACCGCTTCTCGTTTTTTTTTGCATTTTCGGGCTCACGGGAATAATTATTTAAATATTCAATACAATAATGACAGATTGAATCTCTATCACTGTTGTTTTTCTAGGGCCCTAATTATCAGACACGTATATACAGTTTATATTTATTACATATCACAGATCAAAACGAGTGTGCTCCGCACTCATCGCTTTTATTAAAATTGACTTAAATAGAACGGTATAAATAATACTTTTCGATACTTCGTTAACGGCCGGTTTCAATAAACGATCTCAGTTTAGAATGCAGATAGACCATGATTTTGAACCAATCAAATCAAGTCATTTGACGGAGTCATGTTCAAACTGTGTTCTTATTGGCTAATTTTTGTAATCTATCGGCACATTCGAACTGAGATTGTAGTCTAGTAGAACTAGTCAACGTGACGTGAGTGCGTTAAGTATTTGTTAGTCAGAGAATAGAGGCTGATTTAAAGCATGAGTAGTCGTTCGTTTGACCTAAGAACAAGTTTTGGAGCGGACAAGTGCGTGAATACACGTGAGTAAAAACGTGAGGGATTGTTAGTAGGTAACTACGAATATACTTGTGCAATATTTTGAAATGAAGGGAATAGGCATTGGGAAAGGGAGGGGGATTTGGGCCACCGAAAATCTCACTCGCCGAACGAAACGCAAAAGCGAGCTGTCAGTTTACGTCGGTTTTTTGTGAGACAGTGGTATCAAACCGGCTGAGCCGGCCCAATCGTGCTGTAGACGTTCTTGTCTACAGCGCGTCATTATTGTCTACAACCACAATATAGTCAAATATTTATACCGTCGTCTTGAAGACTATTTTTATAAATGCGTTAGACCCTCGCTTTGATCTGTAGGCATAGAGCATCAGGCCTCTGATGTCGTCCAAATCTCTAAAATAAACTGTGTATGAGGTGTTAATTTGAAAGAAACGATTTTTAAACGTCGTATGATCTAATTAAATGTTTTTTCATGCTTGTGCACGATCCATGGTTTTTCCATAGTAAAGTAACGGAATAATTTTAAAGACACTCATAGTCCTGGTCCCATGTTTGAAGGCGTTTCTCCTGCACTGAAACATTACACAAAACCCCTACACAACACTTGGTTTCGGTATATATTTTTGTTTATGGTAATCGAAAATCATTGTTTTGTGTTTTATTTCTTAAAACACGTGCAGGAGACGCAGCATAAGGCAGACTAATAAACTTGCTCTAAACTTCAGACTCGCGCGTATCTGTCATTTTTATAAAGCTTTTTTAATTTAATTTTTTATCGGAACGATAATTGCCTCGACGCATATGAATTTGATTAAATAATATATTTTTTAATATTTCATATAACATGTTTCATATCCCAGCTATCAGATAATCTCTTAGAGCTTCTCAAAACACATTTATCATCCAGGTAAAATTTATGAGTATTGGTTGGACGTAATTTCCCATTGAATCGCTATAATAAAGCAGTATGCAGGGATATTTTCTAACTGTACGACGCAACTACAGTTGAATTTCTCTTTATATGACAAAAAACTGAACAACTTGCGCAATAAGTATGTAATCAGAAAAAAAACTATATACATACAAAACAAAAATAAAATGTTATTTATATCAACATTTCATTTATTTATATTGTAAGTAGGCATTTTGTAAAATTAAATATAATTGTATTTTCCTTCTCGGATCTTAAAATACTTTTCCTGAACAAAAACTAGCAAGTATAATAGCACTTTATCTCGAAGAATAGTAAACTATTGCGTTAGTGTTTATGCAACATAAATATATTGGTATATTGGTCAGTAAGATATGTCACATCTCGTATGAAGTATCTTTTATCTTTACACCTAGTTAGACTTAACTTGTCGGTTTAATAGATTGTTGATGTCAAGCATTGATGACGCGTGGCGCCGCGGCGTGACGTGGATCGCTACCATTCTCCAATTTTAAGGAGCGCGGATTACATTTTTATGATAATTAAACCGATAATTATAATGGTTAATTGAAATATTTGGCAGGTCTCGAACCAATAACAAAAGTTATACATAGTAGCTATACTTTTCAAATTGAGTTGTCTTCTTCTTCTTCTTCTTCTTTTAAGAAATATGGCTCCACCGCCCTGGCGGTGATTTTGCCAGTGTCACAGTAATTTATTTTATTTTATTCACCTTTTGAATAAGCATCCGGCCCGTTAAAAAATTATAAAAAGAATAATAGTATAATATAAAAAAAAAATTAAGGAAGAAAATAAGAAAAATTCTGTTAAAATACGCTAGATTCGGACTAAGTAAAATTTTAGACAAACGGATAAGGAAAGGATTGTTAATACAAGGTTCTTTTTTGTTAAAAATAGCTTGTTAAAAAAAATTATAGAAAAAACCTCTTCACCAAAAATTTATAGGAATTTAAGACTTATTTTTAAAAACTACAGAATAAATAAAGGGAGGGGAAGGGCTAATTGAAAAAAAAAGGGTACAATTGACTAAAAACAAATATTTGATACAGCAAGGAATATTGGATAATCTTTGTAGAGATCCAGGAATCATATTTATTTGGAATCTCTTTTGTTCAAAAGAAAAAACCAAAACAAGAAAACCGATCTCAAAAATTGAGTTGTCATTTTGTATGAAAATGTGTTGCTTTGTCGGTGTCAGTTTAAGAGATTAGCCACCCTAAATTATTTTAATGTAACCAAAACATATCAACAATTGCACTATATCACAGAATACCAAATATTTACAAGTGATGTTGGTACGGACTGCGGAGATTAAACATTATTTATTTTGGAATCTTGTCGTTCGCATAAGGAAGTCTTCAGAAATGTTTTCGCTATAATGAACAGATAAATAAGTTAGTTTTCCACGCACGACGGCACGAGCACACCATTCAACACTTTTAATAATGACTTGCCAAATAAATTAGATAACTCAGTACTATACTATCTACTAAACCCGGGTCTCCTGCACTGAAACATTACACTAAACATCTACATATTACAAATATTTTATCTATGGTCCATTGTTCTACGACCAGGTGACAGCTAAAATCGTTGTTTTGCGTATGTTTTTAGTGTTTTGTTTAGAAAAAGCTACTGCAGGAGACCCGACTTTTTAGATATACAATTCTTTTTGAACAGTCTCACATAGACGGACTCACATAGACATTAAATTAATAATTCACATTTACTGTCAGATGGCACCTTTTCTACAGATTGGTAATCTTTAAAGATAACAAATATAAATTGTAGAATAAATATAAATGTAGAAGACTTTTGCTCAATAGTACATTATCTAAATAAGCTGACTTGTAAACCGAACTGATCATTGAAATTTAGATTGCGGCTGCGGTTTCATTGCGCAAAACTTTGCAGCTCATTGTTTCTCCCATAGATGAAATATTCATACAAAGCGTCCGCTGTTTGCGGCGCTTTGCTTGCTAATAACTTGAGTATTGCTACCACGTTGCGGCTAGCGGCCGGTCTCAATAAACGACCTCAGTTTAGAATGCAGATAGATCGCCATTATGAACCAATCAAATCAACTCATTTGACGGAGTCATGTTCAAACTGTGTTCTTATTGGCTAATTTTGTATCTATCTGCCCATTCGGACTGAGATTGTTTATTGGAACCGGGCGTTAGTCAGCTTACACTCAGCCGCAAACTATTAATGGGCTATCACACTTTGCGGCTTTGACGCATGTGAGCTACCGGCTACTTTCCAAGAAGGAACAAATAAGAAATCAAAGTCCATTGAAGTCGTTAAGAAACCGGGCTTTTAGCACAATCGAGTTTTAATCAATGAGATAAAATCCTCATTACCGCGGCATTAGCGCCATGAAACACAGATTCTTATACATACATAATATCGGTTACGTGCAGTCCTAATGTTTCACTAGTATTAGGAGTAGCTCAAGGAACGTCATGATAACATCATTACTATTAAAGTTATGATAAAAACATTTTGTACTGGTTACAGGTGTCATGGAATTATCCAAATTATGAAATAGGCTTGAATGTTAGTGAACAATGGAAATTCCTGTTGAAAAAAAACAGGTCATTTTGATCATCAAATGCAAATAAAGCAAAATGGCTTGCTCCGGATTAATTTTTAGATTTTCCTACTATTTTGATCAAAACCATGTTATTATAGATTTGATACCTTTTGAGGTTTATAAAATAATAAAAAAGAACTAAATAAATAAGCACTGTTCTGGTCCACAGAAATTTGTTTCGCGTCTAGGTATCGTGAGACCCAAAGTCTCCAGTAGTTTGATACCCATGATTAAAGACTCGTAAGTCATATCTTAGTTGGGTCCAGAACTATGTGTTATAATATTTGGCCTGTAATATTGTTTTCACAGATACAAATATCTGTGGAATACACAATAATTTGTCTCGCTAAGGGTATCGAACCCGCAGTCTCTAGCTTCACAGTCGGCTACTCGCTGCGCCGCGGACGCTGTGAACAGTGACGTGCCCAGGCATTTCAATCAGGGTAGACAAAAAACTTGCAAAATTATTTTCTTCAAATATTACATTACTTTTACTATCTTAACATATCCCCATTTTTATTTAAAGTATAAGCCGGGTGATGCTATTTTAAAAATTGTTTTTGGTCACTATTTTTGGCCGAGATTTTTGTAAATAGTATTGTCAGGGTAGACAGTGTCTATGCCATTGTTTATATGGTCTGCATGCCACTGTCTGTGAAACTAATAAGGAAAAGTAATAAGTCGAGAGCACTCCATAAAAAAATCCATGCGAGAGAAGTCGTAAGCAAAAATTTAAAATATTATAATTAAAATAAACATGGTACACGAACAGGAAAAGCGGCAGATCACTTCCCAAAGTCTACTAAAGGTTAACAACTCCTAAAACCGGACATTTTCACAACATACATCCCTAAACATAATATTATGTTTCAAAATAATGATATAACCAGTTTTCATCGTGAGGGTCATTACTAGTCATGATATAACATTCATTTACAAACTACATTAAACAGTGGTGTTGTTATATCTTTATCCAATCTGAGGGTATAGGTATAATATTTACGTGAGATTATCGACAAAGACATCGTTTCAAATAAGAATAGGATCGACTATGCGTCATGTTCTTGGCTGTCAATTGGAATCAGTTGGGTAGGCTCAGCAAAACAAGATATGTTTAAATATAATATTTACGAATCATGAACGAATATTTTTTTATTAGAATTGAGCTCTTCACCTTCGCTCATATCTGCATCAGTGACTGAGATGGCGTGAAAGAGAATATTATGCTTGACGTCTTCTTTACTTTCTGGTGAATTGATGCCAACAAAGAAAATAAGTTTTATTTTTAAATAATTATGACTAAATTTAAACGTTTTTTCACTTTGAGTTACTGAGACAATAAAACAAAAAAATATTGAAACGCAAATAAAATTTCGTTGCTTACTTTTCAAGTGACATTTGACAGATATATTGTCAATTTGATAGCTTGACTTTCCTATTCTTATTTGAACCGCGTAGTATATAGATGGGACAACAGCATGAAACATGTGATCCAAAAGTTGTGACCTCGTGGTCATAATTCAGTCAGGTGTATTTGAAAAATACGCGCAAGGTTGTGCCAGCATAATAATTTTTAGACAATAAAACGTTTTACTTGATTCTTGAACATTCACAGAACATTCTAGAGTGTAAATTATAATAGGCGTCCTCGTACATGTGGTCCTTGTATTGCAATAAGTGGTAGATGGCGTTACAGACGTTTGAGATAAATTTTTTGTATGGAAACTTGACAATGCGTGGAAGGGCTACTGGTCTCTGAAGCACCTTATGAAGGATAACCTTCCAATGTCGCTTAAGCGTAAACTCGTCGACATCTGTCATGTCATCTGTCATCTGTATATTACCCATTCCCATTTACGGTGCTCAAACCTGGTCTTTGACTGAGCTTCAAAAGTCCAGGCTCAAGGTTTGCCAAAGAGCTATGGAACGCAGCATGCTTGGCGTGAAACGCATAGACAGAATCCCAAATCTTGCGTTCTACAACCGCCATAGCCGATGTTGGATACAAAATGGCCACGATGAAATGAGACTGAGCAGGCCACGTGAGCCGAATGCATCCCGAAAGATGGGCCAGGTCTGCTACAGAGTGGATACCTGAAAATAGTAAAACGACGACGGGACAGACTCCGAAAGAGGTGGCGCGACGACCTTGACAGCTTCGAAAAAAACTGGCCGGCAATAGCTATAAACAGAGAATGCTGGAGAAAATTAAGGGCGACCTTTGCCCAGCAGTGGAATAAAAAAGGTTAAAAGGAAAAATGGCAACTTGCATGATAGCCCCTCTACTGTTAGTAATATTAAATTTATTTGATTAAAGACGTTTAGGGAACGCAGTGGTGGAAAGAAGGACTCTGTCAAAAGGACAGGATGATTACGAAATCACATTATTTCGTAAAAAAAATCTTGTTTCGTGATCTTTCTGAGTTGGTTTTGAAGTCTAAGTTCGATTTAAAAATTCCAAATCCTCACTGAGTTCGTTTCTTTCACTTAGACTTAATCGAAGTTCGCTCTGTTGATAATGTAGGTTAGGTGAAAGCATTAAAATATATTTGTTTATTTTATTTACATGAAGAGTACCTTACATAAAACAGTATTACAGATCAGTTCGGTAGGTTTTGAGTTTATTTATTAGAAATAATCAGAAGTTTAAAAACTTAAAGCACCGACTTCAAATCCGATCATGACCAAATTTATATGGGACCACCATCGAAATAATTAAACACAAAACACACTCAATTAAACACAAAAAGAATTTTGGAAATCGGTCCACATTTGGCAGAGATATCGCGTTACATACATAAAAAAAAAATACAGATGACTTGAGGACCTCTTTCTTTTTGGAAGTCGGTCGATAAAAGAAATCTCCTTTCTTTATAATATTAGTATAGATATTAGAAATGTGCTAATCAATTAAAAGAACTTAAAAATGCTAATCTCAACTATGTAGCGCATCCGGGTCATCGGGTATGTTATGAAACCAGAACCAAAAGCATACTGGTAGGAAAAAGTTCAAAATATATTTACATATATTATGTATTCTGGGTATCTATAAGGAAAATATTTTTGATGTAAACTAGATACACTGGTTTTCGAAGGAGGCATTTCGCATTCGCCATCATTTTTTAGAAAACTAAGAGTATTTGGATTTGCGTATATACTCAATTTCATATGATATAAAAGCTTGTGGCGAGATTTTCCTGTGTTTCTTTTTTCTTTTTAAGAACAACATAAAATACTACTTGGAATTACTTAACTTGGCTCAATATCACGATAATTTCATGTTTTCCAAAACAAAATGGCTTTCATTTATTTCAGTTTGTTTTGGTAGAGCATTCAAATAAAATATTGTTATTTTTTAAATAATTGGAAGTTTATTTATTGAATCGTATAATATTGACGTTTTTACGTTAAGAAATAAAGAATAAGGTCAGAAAAAAATAGTTACTTTAAAATCAATTTGGCACTCAAAACAAAAGGAGGTTTGAGGGACGGGAAAGCCAAGACTCGAACTTGGGACTACCTGACAAAGACGGCAGGTGCTCTACCAACTGAGCTACTTTCCCTTATAATCTATTATTGAATTAAAGTACCTCTTATGCTCTACAATTTCTAAAGACTTTTCCGATTATTGTTTTTTCGTCATATCTAATCTGATTCTCTGTTTATAAATGACTTGAATATAAATTAGGTATTTACATGTATATTTACGTAGAAAGCAATTCCTATTAATATTTCCTATAAAATGTTTCAAAACACTTCAGTTGTAGGTAATCAACTTCAGGAATATTAATTAGTATTTTATAACACATTACCATAAGGGTTAAGTGAAATTGGACACTTGTTTTTTAATGTCTTTTGTATTTTTTATTATAATGTGGGTGTTGTAGTTCGCTAGGGCGCCTCTGCCTACCCCTTCGGGGATACAGGCGTGAACTTATGTTATGTTAATGTTTTTATAAAAATGTTACGTTAGTTTGAACTCGTGCCCTTTTGTTGCCTTGCCTTGGGCTGGGGGCCCGTGGCATTTTATCACCCTGCCACCCTACAGTTACGAGACTGGCTCAGGGCCCTAACTTCCAGGGTCCATGACTCAATGCGGCTTCGCCACCAGCATATATCTATGGCTGAAATCTATAGAGCGTACTTCGACTAAGTCTGAGTCAAAGAAACGAACTCTTTGAGGATTTGGATTTGTTAAATCGATGTTCGACTTAGTCCGAGTCATTTTTACAAGAAAAACAGACTGACAGACAGACTAAGCAAAGAATTACAAATTCCAAATCCTCAGAGAGTTAGTTTCTTTGACTCAGACTTAGTCGAAGTTCGCTCTATAGATCTCAGCCTAAATCTGCGTCATAAGGTCACCATTAATGCCTGCACAGGGCCGCCGCTGCCACAGCCGCTGCCGCGCTGAGTCGGTGTGTTTACCAGCGCTCCGTGATTGGCATGTCTAATCGTATATATTGATAATAATCTTCAGGTATCGCACTTGAGCACAAGTGGGACACGATGAGTTTCTAAACAAACAACATAATCGTCTAGTTTTATCGTACTTCCGACGTGAATTGAAAAACACCGTGCCATGAGATCGCGTTATAGTATTTGAAAATTGCGTGCTAAAAGGCGCTCTCGCAAACAACGGTTTTCTGTTACATTACTCGCGACACTGCCGCATCTTTGTTTATCGCCGCTGCCTAATTTTGCCACTATGCGTTCCGTCACTCCCGTGTTTGATTTAAAAGGTGCTTGCCGACCATTCACGTTGTACGTGTTAAGATTTCGAGAGTTTGAGATACTCTCTCAGACCAAATTGTTTAGATTTGTTTTACCTCCTTAATAACTATGTGGGTGATTCATCATCATCATCATCATAGGACGTCCACTGCTGAACATAGGCTTCCCCCAAAGATTTCCAGATCGACCTGATGGAAGCGGCCTGCATCCAGCAGGATGATTATATTAGCCCTATAATATTACTGTCCCATTGCTGGGCACGGGCCTTTTCTACTAATGGGAGGGGTTACACCTAGATCAGTGGCCTGAGCAGGATGCAGCTGCAGCAAATTCTGCAAATCGTAAATGTATTCGAGCTCGATGCGCATCTGTGAAATTTGTATGAAATATTAACTATATGTCATCTGTGAATAAAGCCACGTCTCCTGCACTAAAACATTACACAAAACGACTACGTTACTAAAATACATAACATTACTAAAATATGGTTTCCCTATATAGATATTTTTATCTATGGTTCATTGTTCTATGAGCAGAAGACAGCGAAAATCATTGTTATGTGTTTTTGTGTTTTGTTTCGAATAAAACGAGTGCAAGAGACACGGCATTAGTGATTAAATAAACATTTGTCTCGGTGCGCGGATCGAACCCGCGACCTCACTTTTCACAGCCGGATCAGGTGTACCACGGGCCCACGGAAGCTGTCGCTGATTATAGTATTTTTTTTGTTATTGATATCATATCAGTTAAGCCAGTTCAGGGTTTGAACAAAACCAGTTTGATTCCATTCGCTGATAAGTCTCCATCCTTCTACGACTATATACATACATAGACTCACGCCTGTATATCCGAAGGGGTGGGCAGAGGCGAACTAGAACACCCACATTTCGCCGAACTTATAGGGAGCGAGGCATATTACAAAGTCCAGAATAATAAATAGACAAATCCATATCGTTTTGCCCGACCCAGGGATCGAACCTGAAACCTCACGACAATAGTCGTACCGCAATACAACTATGCTACCGCGACAGTAATATATCACTCTTATCATATATTTGTCACTTATTGAATGACGAGTAACATTACTTACTGGAGTCGACGAAAAACCAGTTTTAGGCTTTATTACCTTCTTAACTTTGTTATTTCAAATCGATAAACAAACGTAACCTTAGGCTTCAAATCGCTTACTGATAAGTGATCATATAAAGAAGTTATTGTTTGATTTGTAGTTTTAAATCACACTATAGAATTTGCTTACAGCATTGTCAGGGCCGAAGACTCGGAAACATTCACGAATTTATATGAGAATGGTCTCACAGAAAACCGACGTTCAAATATACCTACTGCGGCGCATGGCCACTGCCACAAAGTAAGGAACATTAAAAATGTTGCGTTTTTCCGTAATGCAACACTGCCATAATAAGGAGTTTTGACAGCCCGCGCTTTTGGCGGACTGGTAACCGTTGATAATTACTGGTAACAAGATATCAACCGGTTTATTCATTCCAGTGTTTTTAGTAATACTTTTTTAATATTCAATGTACCTACCTCCGAGCAATGTATTGCCTCCGAACTCACACTCGAAAGTAAAACGAATGGGAAGTATAAACGGGATTTCATTTGCCCTAACTGTGCCCCATACCTACATCTAGTTTTTGAAATTGTAATAAATAACAACACAACATCGACATCGGTGTCACTCTTCTGAATCGAATTTATAACCTCTAGACTATAGTTCCTACTTAAATTTTGACTAGGATTTGACAGATCATATTTAAATTTAGCATTGTAGAGCCTTAAGAAACCGAAAATCAATAGTCTCCTAGGCACGATTTTTTCTAGCGGTACTGTTTATACTGTTATTGTCTAGGCCAATTCTAGCGCAGTGGATTCCACTGCACCTTCAATCAGCAGGTCAAATAGATATACTGTTAGGTACGTGCCGTTATTTTGTCTCATTCTCACGCGTTATTAACACGATCTTGTGAATGAAAGGTAAAGTATTTATGTAGCACACTATAATATAAATAGGTTATAAAATAACTAACTACGAGAGACTTGCACAACACCTAGATCCGAAACAAATGCCTGTCAAATTACACCTATTTATCATGTCAAACTGCATAGGAAAATGTCAGAGTAAAATTTTGTTAGGACTGCATACTTTCTAAAGTCTCACTTAGATGTTAAAGTTTCTAGTACCACATGCATATTAAACGTACCAAAGTTTTTAATAAACCGTTCATTTGTGAGTCCAATTTTTAGTTACTATTTATGTTTAATATTGTAGTTACTAGGTATGATGCGGTTTCCTAAATAAGAGACTTTTGTTATTTTTTATTTATTGGTTTAGAGTTAGACTAATGAAATTCAAACAGACGGCCCACCTAATGATAAGTGGTAACCGTCGTCCATACTCCATAGACATTAGCCAAACCGCTGGGTAACGTAAAGGCGCGTCTTCTGCACCTGTTATTCTCGAAACAAAACACATAGGTACGCAAAACAACGATTTTCTCTGTCTCCTGCTCATATAAAAAATATGTAGCGAATCCATGTTTTGTGTAGGTGTTTAGTGTAATGTTTTAGTGTAGGAGGCGCGGCTTTAGATAAGCATTCTTTTTAAACTTTATTTTAACAACTCATCATAGCATAGCGCTCGAGAATTAAGCTAAGAGTTCATCAGCCATCCATGTGTCTTTTGACGCGTTGTTGAATGTTGTCGAGTGTTTGTATGAAAAATCATCCGAACCGTATTTTATAGCATCTAGTATTCAACAGGCTTGTAATTTAACTGCATCCAACTTTATCAGGTCGTCTGTCCACTTAGCAGGTGGACGTCCGACAGGTCGATCTGTAAATCTTAGGGGCAGGCCTACGTCCTATGGCTGATGATTATGATGATAATTTAACTACACTTGGATGGCACAGGATATTTTGCTCGTTAGTCGGTCGTGTTTGTTTGGCGCACGATGCCTGTATTCACCATTCACCACAAATAGATGCAACGCGATGATTGTCCGCAAATTGGATCATTGCATTGAAGCTAATGGATTTATTGCATTGAATCTAAGAGCTGGTCCACATTAGGTCACAATTTAATCGAGTCGCTTGAAATTTAAAGCCTTGTACGAGTTACGTTTAAGCTTTGATATCAAAACTTTTCGAAAACAATGGTCTTTGCTTTGTCTATATCGTTGTAGTTTCCGCAAGAGGCGCTGTTTGTCAAATATGGAGAGGTATAGAGAATATGAAACTATTATCGCTTTCGAAAACAGTTACAAGGACTGCACAGTGTTAGTCACTTTGATGTACTCGAGTAAATAGAGCTCATAAAGGGGCAGGTGCTATTAAATATATAACCATTATTTTCTTCGCCCTCTGGGTTATGCATTGTTACTTGTTCATTAATCATCACTGGTCACTGTTTATAAAAAATAAAAATCAATAGTATTTGCTATATGATTTAGATCTATTATATTAACACGCCATTTATGTAGAGGTACAATTGAAGAAGTCGCTAATAGATTTTTTGTACGTTTAAACACTGTTCCAAAAATACAAAGGGACATATTAAGTTTGCATGAATTATGTTAATTTATTCATAATCGTTTACCCACAGACTTAGATCTAAGCAGACGGCGCTAGTATATTAATCTTTTTAAATTATGCGATGTCTTAAGCTGAGCCTGCTGCGCTAAAATATTATTGAAAACACACAAAACATGGTTTCGGTACACATGTAACTGTTTTTGTGTTTGGTTTTGAGAAAAACATGTGCAGGAGACGCAGATTAAAGTGAACATTACAATGGACATGATTTGAGTTGAGGAATTATATTTTTAAGTATGAATCTGCGGCCCGAGCAGGAACGTTTTTGACAATCGAATTCGTATCGAGTTCGCTGCGCACTGATGACGTTTGGTTAATATTTCATACAAATTTCATAGACGCGCATCGAGCTGAAATATATTTACGGTTGTCAGAAATTTTCCTGCTCAGGCCGCTGTTCCTTTTGTGCAAACCAAGCTTTACTACTCCAATTTTTTTTAATTGTTTCAGCTCAAAGTGTAACGGTAATTTAAAAGTTAGGGAAAAGATTTACATGAATTTAATTAAAACAAATAAATATTAGCAACGTAAAGACTAATTCATAGAGAATAAGGTGTAAGTGCGATGAAATATATATACCGTATGTATCACTGTGTACATAACTGGTTAGTTACATAGTAATATAGTGAACGGCATGGCATCAGCTGTCCGCTCCATATCGATTTCCACTATTGGTAACAATGCTGATCGGGTGTTGAATTGGTGCTGAAACGTTATAAATTATATTGTACGATGACCATAAGAATACATGTTTATTATGCATTCGGTTCGTCTAGTCTTGCCAAGATAATATCTTGCATCCTCTACTTAGATCTACATCTATGAAAATGACTATAATAATGAACATGTTTACACAAGACGAGATAAAAACGAATATTATGGAGTCCATTGTGAGTAAAAGAATAGAATTGTTGGTAGAGTGACGGCGCGGGCCGTGGCGCTTGTTTACAAACAATATATGTTTTGAAATATTATTTAGTATCGTCATATGCGTTTACTAATGCTAATACTACATCTAGTATTTATTAACATAGTAGTTACTGTTTGGCACAATAGAAACAATACGGGTTTGAAAGGTATGTTGCTTTATTACATTTTTATTTTCGATTTTCTTGTTCTTTGATCTTCTTCTTCGTACGAGAGAATTGGGCTAGGTTGCTAGAGTGGTTGGTGGGTTGTGAGCTGGTACCGGCCGAATCCTGGGTGCTTTGTCTTAAAGATGGCTACCATGTGATTTTTAATTTTGCTGGTTTAGGATGTAAATAGATTTAGGGATTCGGAAACTCGATCCAGTCTAGGCCGGATGTTTTCCACTTTTACGGTCATTACGACACCAAGTCGTAAGAATAAGACCGGAGACTCCGAGATAACCGACGTGGCGACACATATTCTTCACATAGGTACAGTTTTCATCCGATTCCTTCAAAGTGATTGATACACCTGATGGTAGGCGCAGTGCAGTCTCAAAAACATCGAAGATTGACAATAAAAAGGGCATTTGACAGGACAAACATTTATGAGTAGTGGTGACAGATGCAGGGACGCATAGGGAGATGCATAGGGACGTCCCAAAACGAATATTTACTGGCGGGTCCTCGGACGTGATCCACACAGTGTGATGGGGAGTATGGTAGGTTTTAACACCATTTGCATGGTTGCTATATGCTGGGCACTATTTATGTATCACACTAGCGTGATTGCTGGTAACAGGTAGTTATCTCTTTACACTGAGGTCCTTGGTGTGACGTCACATCCTGCCACTGATTTATAACACCCACATGCCACGGAATTGGAACTTCCGCGCAGTCCAGACTTCGAATTCGCTCGTGCTATACTTAGTGCAGTTTGAAAAGGGTCAATGTGCTTTGGCCCAGCTGGTTCAGATTTAAAGCAGTCCAGAAAGAAAACTTTACCTGTCTGAATGAGTAGAAAGTTAACTTATAAACTGAAATATAATACTAAAATTGTTACCACTCTGTTGGGAAGGCCTTCCTCTACGCCAGTGAGAAGGGTTATGCTTTGGGCCACCAAGTTCGCTTTATGGTAGTTGTATTTTACATACCTTCAAAATTCGAATGTAGAGTCAGCATGCAAGTTTTTTCGAGATGATTTCTTGCACCGTTGTAGAAATTAATAACTTTTTTAGTCATGTCTCGGGCATGGATGGTTTAAGATATGAGCACGTTCATGGTGTTGTGACTTGTGTGTGCTCATTTTACTAATAATATTCAACACGTAATTAGTAATTAACCAATTTGTTACCTCTTAGTGCTACATATTGTCTTTTTTTGTTCTTTCACACTCATTGTTGCCTGATACATTGGATGAATAAAGTTTCTTTCTTTCTTTGATAATTTGTAATGAATATACACTTTAACAGAAAGTCAGAGGTGCATGCTGTTAAAGTGGGCTTCGAAGTTCGAACCTGCAATATTGTCTCAGCGGTCCGTGGTATACCCATATAACCCAACTGAGCATCGCTTATTAGCATGTAAACATAACATATAAACATAAGCTCACGCCTGTATCCCCAAAGGGGTAGGCAGAGGCGCACTAGCCAACTAGTACACCTACATTTCGCCGAGCTTAGTTCCGTCCCAGATGTGATAGGGGGCGAGCTTATCGCCATATCAGGCATAAATTCCAGACTCCGGTCTGATATGGAAAAATTCAATATCACTTTTTGCCCGACCCGGGAATCGAGCCCGAGACCTCAGGACGGTAGTCGTATCGAAATACAACCACGCCACCGAGGCAGTCTTAGCATGTAATTTGGTTAATAAAAAATGTGTATAAAATTATATTCTTGGCTATGGAATAAAGAGGAGAAAACAACTAAAGATCTTTTTTCACTACATCATCAGTTAGAATGCAGGTCACTGACCTCACCAAACGTGTTTATCATGAAGGATAATTTGTTGAAGGGCATCTGAATGCAAGCAATACATTATCCTCATGATATTGATTTTGGCACGTTTTTTAAGATTCCTAATTAGGGTCAACGTACGCCAGCTGTGGCTAGGATAGACATTAGAATTGCTAGTTAGCACTTTGAGGTTAAACACTAGAATCGGTCTTATTGATGTCCTTAAATTTGGACATTGTATGTTCAAAAAAAGGTTTAAAGAACTTTATTATCACCAACATCAATATAATATACCCTAGATGCAAAGTTCTTTGCAAATATCCTCCTAAAAAGTGGTCTCAGGAATAAAACAAAGAAAAAGATCACAAGTTCTAATTACATCAAAACAAATATAACCCTATGCAAGTATTATAAAGTAGCTTTTTAAATGAAATGAACGAGCAATCTTAAATTTGAATTTTCAAATTTAGAATCCTATCGACGTCCGACTGTATGCAAAAGGAGTGCTTAAGCACTCCTTTGCTGTCCCATTTTCCGAGCGTCAACTGTGCATCTAGGTAAATAATATATCGATGATCACCAAAGACAAATTGTCACTTATGTGATAACATACATATTTTATCTTTAATATAATGAAGGTACGGTAAGCGTCTTCGTGAATTGCACTGTCTTTTACTGCTCTGCCTTGTTGGCGTGGTTGTATTTTGATACGATTACCGACCTGAGGTCTCGGGTTCTATCACCGGGTCGGGCAAAGTGATATTCGATTTTTCCATCTGTATAGACTAACGTCTGTATAGACGTGAGCTTAAATTATATGAATGTTATGCGTTTTATCCCACTCACTAAAATAGTCTTAAATAGTGTTTAATGTGGAGACGACGCAACACATTTTTTGAAGCATGTCCCAGAAAGGATTTGGCTTAGTTTTTACTAGAGGCAAGGCTGTCTGCCTGACGTCAATCGCCGGTATCGCCCCTAGGGAATTCAGTCTCAGCAAATAGTGCCAGAAAAACACCCCACCCGACCTAGAAATCGAACCCAGGCACTCCTGGTTTACAGCTTCTATACGCTGCCACTAAACCAAGCAGATGAATTGCACTTTATATAGAGTACTAATTCTATATTCAGGCAACCAGAGGCACAACTCCACATCCAGGTCAATTCAATGTGTTTTTACCCTGAGTATTCTCGCTGCCTGATGGCGCGTACACACCGAGTCGAAGGAATCATTCCTGTTTCTTTCCCGTAACAGCGAAAATTCGTTTATGTGAACGCAACAGGTATTGTTTCGTTCGCCTTCATTCGGCCGGTGTGTACCCGCCATGAGACGGTAAACTTTGTCACGACACTCGCGACTTGGCGAGATGTGCCACCTATCGTATTCGGTCGATGTTGCGTCGATCAAGGGTTCAAAACCGTCGCGTCGGAGCGAACGGAGAAAGTGCGCTCTCTCATACTAGGTGGCGCTAGTAGATATTCACTTTCTAAATATCTTGAAAATTTAAATGTATAGTTCTAAACCTTAAAAACTGTAACGCAACTCAAACTTGAGTACTTGGGGCTGTCTTACGTCATTTCTGGCCGCATTATCTGTATTCAAAATTATTTAACGTAACACTACTAACATATAAGTACACGAGTTGTGTTGTTCGCGCATCAATATACACAGCTTCCTTTTATGACGTAGGCGAGCACTAAGGAAGGATTTTTGGAAATTCATCCCCTAAGGGGGTGAAAATAAAAATACTACGGCACAGACGTGGGCGTAGCCGCGGACAAAAGCTAGTTTCATTATAAAAAGGTCGTAAACATGACATGAAATTTAGTGTCTCCATTTATTTTGGTAATGGCAGGATACTTGTGCGCCTGCGCGTGCCGTGTTCACATAATGTCCTCATTAATGGTGAATGGGACATTGTAATTGTATACTATAACACTATAAGGTGTTCGCGAAAGATTTACATTATAATTTTTAACCGACCCATAAGAACGACAAAGTTCTAAATTCGTCTGTATTTTTGTAAGGTACGCTGTATTTTCAGCAAAAGTGGACCGATTTTTAACGGTGATTTGGTTTTTGTGTTAGAGCTCAATGCGACGAGCCCATAGAATACGATTACCTCCGGCTTACCTATGTTGAATTTCTTACTAATAAAGGACTGACTTCAAAATGTATCCGTTCGTGACTTCATTTATGGGACCAGCCTTGGAATAAACTCTATCTAACACAAAAATAATTTTGAAAATCGGTCCACATTTGGCGGAGATATCGCGTAACATACATAAAAAAAAATACAGATGAATTGAGGACCACCTATTTTGAAGTAGGTTGAATAATTGGTATAAATTGAATTGGAAACTAATATCGGCGTCCTTTTAAAAAAATCATCCTTCGCCACTAATAGAGCCCGATGTCTGTGATGATAGAGCTTACTCCATCATTGACATAAGGGCCAAGATCTCCTCAAGAAGTACGGAGTAAACACCTTAATAAATAACAGCATACACTGCGTGATTGGGGCGTTGAAGATTTTCATACAAATACTCACGCATGTATCCCCGAAGGGGTAGGACTAGGCGTAACTTGAACACCCACATTTCGCCGAGCTCATTGGCATCCTAAATGTGACAGGGGGCGAGTCTATCGATATATCGTGCACAAATTCCATATTCCAATCTAAGTGGAAAGTCCCAATATCACTTTGTCCGATTCGGGGATTGAACCTGAGACTTCAGGGCGATAGTCGTACAGCGACGACAACCATGGACGACAACCCACCTTGACCATTAAACATATTTAAATGAGAATAAAGCCTTGCCATCATTAATTTACGATGGATAAAATCAAGGAAATCCTTCAAAATTCCCACCGGCAAGACCGAGAAGATATGAATTAAGCGTGGAATTAGGTATCTCTAACTAGATAACAATGACATCTTGTTGATCTCCTGACATAATATTAGGTGTGCCAACACGCAGTTTTGAATCTTACTTATTGTAATAAGTAAGATTCAAAACTGCGTGTTGGCACACCTAATATCAGATGTTACGACCTAGATCTTACGCATGCATTAGCGGCTTAGGCATGTATGTCCATTGAATAACAGTATGCTTGCTGTGAGTTGGTGTGTGTTTAGTGTTGCCAGGTGTCCAGATTTAGCTAAACATATTGGGCCTTACTTATTAAAACATTTTAGCTGAGCAAATGGGTAAGAATAGTCTGTCACTTTTTGCTTGTGCCATATTGTTTCAAAATAAAAGGGACAGACTATTTTTAGCCATTTGCTCAGTTAAAATGTATTTATAAGTAAAGTCCATTGACTTCACGAGTGTGTCTAGCCATTTAAGTGCGCGACGCGGGAAACGCGGAAAATTGATTTGACTTTCAAAAATGATATGTCCGACTTTTAGGTCGTAATGTCCTGTCCAGCGCTGAGTCCGGTTTCAATTTTTAGAGCGTGATGACACTGTGTGTATTTTCTACATGATTTTTATGTAGTAGCAATCTATACAATTCCATGGAATTGTTTGGTCTTATCTACTGATTTTAAAAATCTGATCTGGCACCACTGTTTTGATATAAGGCGATAGTTGTGTCAACGTTAATTCAACGGAATTGATAAAAAATCATCAACACACAGTGCATGCGTAACAGTAACACAGCTAACACATGCCGTGAACGTGCGATGATCGGTTAGGCATGCCACTCGTTCCCGAAAACGACCACCCCTACGGCTCATGCCTCTATGCTCGAAGGGATAGCGAAAGGCGAATTAGATAACAAGAGCACGGTGCCGCGCATCTCGTCTGGCTTATTAAAGTCTATTTTGACAGCCTCCGTGGCGCAGCGGGCGTATAACCGGCTGAGAAACGAGAGGCCGCGACAAATGTTTGTGTGGCCCACAGATCTTTGTTTCGGGTCTGGGTGTTGTGGGACCGAAAATCTCTCGTAGTTCCTGATACCCACGGCACAAGACTCGATGTTAGTGTGGGGTCAGAACTATATGTGTGACTGTTGGGCGTTATTTATTATTATTATTTATTATTATAATTATTTCACACAGTGGGCAAGCCTCCCGCCACACCGGGGACCAATTAATATTTGTTGAAATTAAAATACATTCAAAATAATATCAGGCCTGTATTCTATAAGGATAGACTAGTGTCTATTGCTAGTATCTGCCTCTAGGCAGATACTATACATTTCCCCTACATCATCATCATCACGTCCACTGCTGAACATAGGCTTCCCCCAAAGATTTCCAGATCGACCAGTTGGAAGCGGTCTGCATCCAGCGACTTCCAGCGACCTTTATCAGGTCGTCGGTCCATCTTCTCCACATTTCCCCTATTCCCGGTTCTAATTTACTACTTTTGCTTCACCTAATTATTCAAGCATTCTCGTTAGTTTAGTTTACTACTGACCAGCACGAAAAACTAATGTAAATGTAAACTCGCTGCGCACTAATGACATTTGATTAATATTTCATACAACTTTCATAGACGCGCATCGAGCACGAATACATTTACGGTTGTCAGAAATTTTCCTGCTCGGGCTGCTGTACTACTATTGATAATAGCTAAAAAATGTTAAATATATTTAAATAACAATGTCTTTACAGATATCAAGATGAAGGAAAAGCAGCAGAAGATAGAAGTGAGCCACATCAACGGGAGTACGTTCACAATTAGCCAAAATGGAGGGTAAGTACATACTTGTACACTGTAATAATAGATAGGATTGTTTCAAAACAATTTTGTGAATTAGCAATTGAATAGTTTAAAAGACATTTTATGAGTTATGGACTGAGTTAATCAATCTTTTGTCGTTGGATAATGTGGGATAAGTCGCGTTACCGTATTTATATGGAAAACTTACTGTTGCCCGTGACTTCGTTCGCATACTTAAATACCACCACCAAAAGATAGAGTGATTCATGATGAATCATGAATCTTTTGGTGAAAATCGCATTAAAATATGTTCAGTAGTTTTTGAGTTTATCGCGAACAGACAGACAGACGCGGCGGAGGACTTTGTTTTCTGTTATTTAGTAATATAATGACATATATTGTCAATAATCTGCAACTGTAGAGGTAGTAATAAATACAAGCTGCAATAAGTTTTGGTAAAGCATCTCACACAAGGCGCATTGAAGATACACACTTAACCATAATTTTATGTTATATTGATGATTACTACATTATTATTGATTTATTTGAAGTCGAGGTCACTCCACTAATATGCAAGGTTGAACTAGTAATGTTTCACAATATTCCCTTCGCCTAAAACATGTTTTGGGAGGTGCGTCAATGCATATGACAGCACGAAACATAAAGTTATGTAAATAATGTTTTAATACGCTATAATCATAAACAACAAATATTTCAACCAAGGGCTTCTTCATCATAACTAAAGGCTTCATGAACGGAGGAAGCAGTAGAATTTTCCAAATGGAAATCTACAAATAAAATTAAGTTTGATAATACTTACAATCGCTTTTTATGTTGTATAATACTTTATTTTCAACACATATTTTTGGCGGGACTGTCCGAAGTCTACCTTAACAGCAACTTAAGTAGACTGATTGACGCGGCAAGCGATACACGCGTGTATCGATGATTTTATTGTGTTGTTACATCATGGTATACCATATACATAGTGTGTAGTGCCGTCTGGATGGACATTAGTAGCTATTATTACCCAATGTAAATTGAATTGTTAAGCGTTACGTACAATTACTATGATTAAAATCTGTATTGTGTAACCGCGATCGTGAGAAAATATTCCGAGTTACAACTAATTAGCAATTAAAATACAAGAAAGAAACGCTTGTCTGTAGGTACTGCAATGCTAAGTATGTCACAGTGAGATATTAGATTAACATCAAGTACCTATGGCACGTTATTTTTTCAATTAGTTATATTAATTACTTAATTTCTATTCTCATAAGGCAATGATGATGTACGTATTAACTATGGTTATCGTGCAATACTTATTGTCACAAATTATTCAGAGCTGCAATTTCATCGAATAATTGAGAATTAATTGATAATGCCAAATGATCAAAGTCCATCATTTCGTTCTTTTATCAACGAAATAAAGGCTTTGAAATCATCTATGCCCCCGGTAGCCGCTGCCAGCCCCTCTCCCTGCTTTGAGTGGGATGTTCAACGTGTGAGCGAGATCTACAATGTATTCGATAATATTACAACTTTTTAAATGTTAAGTACGTTTGAAAAGAAATTCTCAAACTGTAAAAAATATCAGGAATTTCAATGTAAAGCATTTTCACCGGACTTTTGATTTTTTCTTCTGGTAACCCTACATGCGCGTTTACGACATTTGTATGAAATATTAACCAAACGTCAACAGTGCGCAGCGAGCTTGATACGAATTCTTTTCTCAAAAATATTCCTGCTTGAGCCGCTGATCCCCCACTATGATTATATTCTCTACTAGCTGACCTGCGGCCTGAGCAGGAAAATTTCTGACAACCGTAAATGTATTTGAACGCGATGCGCGTCTATGAAATTTGTATGAAATATTAACCAAACGTCATCGGTGCGCAGCGAACTCGAATACATTTACATTAGTTTTTCGTGCTCGGGCTACTGGAGAACTTCGTTTCGCTTAACAGTGGATTTTTTTTATTGTGTTTAAAATAAACGTAGCCTAAGTTACTCCTTATTAGATCAGCTACCTGGCAATAAAAGTCCCTTCAAAATAGGTCCAGCCATTTCAGAGATTAGCCGCAACAAACAGACAGACAAAAATTGAAAAAAATGTTATTTTGGTGTATACCTATACCGTATATATAGAGGTATATTCATATATGTACATGTAGTAAAAACGATTATTTAAATATTATAAACAGACACTCCAATTTTATTTATATGTATAGATTTCATCGAAGTATGGCGATGTCTAACTACAATCGACAGCAAGTATTTCCCTGTAAATACATCGCAATTCGCAAATGAGAGCTACAAAAAACGCTCATTGTGCTGCAATGATGTTTTACAAACGTGTACACATTCCAACAAAAAATAACTACAAAAACATCATTATGGCACATAATGGTGTTATAATACTATGTAATGGTTCGTAGATACTGTCGCCATTTGTATTAAATTACTTTTTATATGTGTATTACGTTTATAATGAATCATTTTGCATAAAAAAATAGTATATTTTTGTACATGTAAGGCTGCGGACACATTAGACAGAGTTTACGGCTGACGGAGCTGCAAATTGCATGCAAACTAATGTATTGTCGCTAACCAGACTTAATTGTACATAGTACGTGTTCGTTACCGAAACTTCAACAATAAGGATTTCGTTGAAATAAAACTATTTTTACGGATTCTATCACGATTAGGTTTTAATTTTTCACGGGTCAGACATTAGTCTGACAACGAAGACTGCAAAGCCTTCGAAACGTCGGGAATAAAATATTCGCGTAAACGTAAGAAATCAATAGGGATTTCGCTACAAAACGACCGCCAACTGAATTAACAAGCGAAACTGCGTACAGTAACTATGCGTTGTAGACGGTTGTATAATCATATGTTCTATCTAAGATAAGTAGGAGACAAAGATATTTAACAGAACAACTGAGACAACAGCACAAAACTTGTGACCTCGTGGTCATAAGTCATTCAGTCGTATTTGAAACATACGCGGGCAAGGTCGTGTCAGTGTGTAATTTTAGGCAATAAAATTGTTTTAAGTAATCCTTGAACATTCACAGAACATTATAGTGTGTAAATTGTAATAAATGTACTCGCATTGTAGAGGTAATAAGTGGTACATGGTATTACTGACATTTGTGATTTTTTGTATGGATACTTGCTTGATACCCCTCTATAGTTAGTAATATTAAATATCTTTAATGGAAGGCAAACAGTCCGCCGTAAAATAGTTGCCTAATGAGTCCACACCCTTAGATGCATCATAAGTAAACATAAAAAAAAATAAGGAATCACATAGACTTTTATTCATTAATATTATGTCCATTCTTTAAAATATAATTGAGTAAACGTTAGACTTTGTGTTCCGAAACCATTTTTTAAAAGTAGATTCATTGCAAATGTGTCCCAATATCACCCTAAGTAGTAACAGGCCCATAGCCCAAGGCTAGGCATGTAACAAATTACAATAATATTTTGGGAATTCCGTTTACGCCATGCGGTTGGGACACATCGCCCACTCTTTGAGTAGAGCGTGGAACCTTGCAACCTTCACCGACCATGTCACGACTACTTGAGTACTTGCAATTACTTGCAATATGGGGTTTAAGCCTAGATTACACGGAAAAAGTTTATTGCACGATATACCCATATATTAATATCCTTTAAACCCTATCCCACTGCTGGGCATGGGCCTTTTTTGTTGTTGGGATAGAGCCTGTCCTTTCGATTTATTTAGAGGGAATTCTCAAGGTTACAGGCAATGACGTTGGAATCGCTCCGCTTAGCTATACGCCTCTTAAAATAATGATTAAAAGTAATTTTCGATAGATCTAAGGTATGTGACTTGAGGTTGTTAATTGGTATTGAACCAGCAACCTCCGGTTCTATCTAAGCTATCGGTGGGAGCTTCACACAGAAAAAAAATATTTGGTTTTGCTAAAGCAGGCGTAGGGGACTGGATACCTTCTTGCTTTATATCAAATAACATTTAAGGAATGCGGGGAGTCAAGTACAAAGGTAGTCATTTATTGATTTCTGTCTTCTCCCATGGCCGTTCCGCGGAGAAGGGCCTAAAAAATAATGCGGAGTGGAGACTAGCAGCAATCCAGAGTTTACTATGTATCGGTATCCGCCTGTCCGCGCATGCACTGTCGGAGGGCACCAAGGAGTTTTAATTATTATTATTTTATGTTAATTTGACTGACGGTATTGTCGGTATGGGTAAATTGGTTTCAAATTCCACACTTGAAAGTGAAGTAGGCGGAATAATCCTTCTACACGAGCTGGAAGGTATGCGTAAAGAGAATAATATATTTGACTTGCAGAAAAATAAATTACGTATATATACATAATTTATATTGCTAAAGGTAAACTTTCGAAGGTAGCGTCAATCGTCAAATTCTCAAAAATAACTTCTCCCACCACATCCTTAAATGGATCCCTCCTCTGAATTCCTGCGTGTTGAGGGCTTCCGCCGTCAGTTGGCCAATTCGAACACTATTTTGGGATTTCCATTGACTTGCAATAGTCATTGTTGCTGTATATTGGCATACTTTCACTTTTATACAACATCCCACGAATTAGGGAGGCATGGCCAGTCGAACACCGGCGGGCTGGCTTCACGGGCCGACTCCAATATGGTAAGTAACACTCATATTCAATATATTATTTATTTTAAGGAAATCAATTAGTAAACGTGTTGATTGGTGCATGAGTGTTAATGTGTTTTCAACATTTTTGTTTTATATTGATAATAGTTAGCGTCATTTTTGATGTTAATTCTGATTCGTTTTTAATCTCCATTGATAGTGAATAAACAATTTGGTACTTAGGTTTGAATATTGACTTTATATTTTCAACTGTTTTCTTACGATTTTAATTCAATGTCTTCACATACAGTAAAAATTATTTTATTTGATTATTTTATTTAAATAACAAGCTACTACAATAGGTGTTATTTTTGTAACCTAAAAACTGTTTACGGTAACGGATTACTAAATGTTTTGGCTTTTATTATTGATCTGTGGCAAAGTGTCTGCATTTAATGAGAAATACACTTCAAACTAAGTAGTAGACTAAGTAGCAATACTAAGTGAACGAGTTACTAGTATTTCTAGTTACAGAGCTCAATTATACGAAATAAGAATAGTAAACACATGTATAACAATCATGTATCGTCGCATTTGTTATGTTTTTGTTATGTTATGAAAAACAAATCATATTTTATTTGTTTTCATATTATTTTTTCCAGAAAATCGTTGTAACTCTTCTTCTGCTCCAATGCGCTATCTTTCTCGTAGCGGCGGAGGAGGAAACCAGAGATCTGGACATCGAGGACGAAGATGACCTTGGAAGGAAACATCGTAAGAGAAAGAAGCACCAACAGCAATACAATAATCCCTGTTTCGGCGGTTATGGAAGGACATTCGGAGGCTCAGACCACACGTACATATCTGCCCCTGTGAATAACTACTTCATCGGCTGCGGAGGTCCCGTAGCTCCAGTACCTTATCCGGTGCAGGGCCACCAAGGCCACCAGGGCCACCAGGGCCATCATGGACACCACGGCCATCACGGTCACCAAGGTCATCACGGCCAAGGTCATCAAGGTCAGAATTACTACAACCAAGGCGGTTATCCCCCAGTCCAGGGGTACTACCAGCCAGTAAGACCGTTCCAGAACGTGGTGTCTGCCGCCACGGCCGGGCTGGGCTCGGCTCTTGTCGACTACCTCGGACGCCCGAAGAAGATACAAAGACAGATCAACCAGTTTCTGCGCCCGATATACAAACTGTTCTAAAGACTGAATTTGTGATATGTGTGATATATAGTGTTGAAATGGATTCTGAATAGTTAACACATTCCCAGCGGCAGTGGTAAACTTAAACATTCTGCCATTGCGTTACGAGATAAATACTGCCCGTATCTATATTTCATCAAAACACTTGCCGTAACGCAGCGAATGTGTTAATAGAACTTCTAAAGAGTGTAAACGAAGTGATCTTTTTGGACCTTCTATGGGATGGAAAGCGTGAATTTAAGGTTATTCTCCGGGAACAATCTTGTCGTAGTGTTAAGACGAAGCTCACAAAAAACTACACAGAACCGAACTTCGCTATACATTTTTGTCCATGGTCCTTTGCTCCACGAGAAGAAGACAACGTGTGTCTAAACAGAAATATTGTTTTGTGTAGATGTATTATAGAGGTATAGTGTTTCCGTGCTGGACTCGCCTCTAGACTAACATTGCAAGACCATTATAAGTACCTATTATGTTACAAGTTACAAGACTGCCTCGGTGGCGTGGTGGTAATTCGGTACGATTACGGTTTTGAGGTCTCGGGTTCGATCCCCGGGTCGGGCAAAGTGATATTGGATTTTTCTATATCAGCCCGCAGTCTCGAATTTGTACCCGATATGGCGATAGGCTCGCCCCCTACCACATCCGGGACGGAGCTAGGCTCGGCGAAATGTAGGTGTTCTAGTTCGCTAGTGCGCCTCTGCCTACCCCTTCGAGGATACAGTCCATCATAAATGCGTAAATTTGGCTGAATGTTTGTTCGGGTCTCCTGCACTAACTTTTTTATAACAAAACACTAGAAACACATACACAAAACAACGATTTTACCTGTCACATGCTCGTAGAACAATAGACCATAGATAAATAATGCATGTTTTGTGCAGGTGTTTTGTGTAATGTTTTAGTGTAGACCCAGCTTTACTGAATTACGCCTGATCGTCTGAAGTCAGAAATCTAAACGATTTTGTATACAATTTGCCACAATATAGTTCGGAATCGCACATAGGCAATTTTTTATCTCGGAAAACGTACGGCTACGAAAGTTATACGCTAGTTAATTAACAGGTAGGTATACCAATCGTGTCATAGACCAAAATTATTATTGTCTATTACGGATTACCTCTATATAGTATTATGTTATATACGTCATGTTACTACATATATGGAACGACTTGGAGCCCGGCTACAGACAGACGCGGCATTGTCTAAAACTCCTAAACTCCTAAACTCCTAAGATATTGTGTTTGTAAGACATTAACTAATAGTTAAGACTCACGTATCTTTAAGTTATGGTTGCTTCTCTCCATTGTTTCGACAAACTATTTCTTGGTATGTACCCTTAGTACGAGTTTTTCTCGATTCTCGAAATCGACGATAGTTTATAGTTTCTCCATACATTTTTTAGTTCGTTGTAGTTTCCGCAAAGTGGCGCTGCTAGTCAAATGTATGGACAAAACGCAAACTATCGTCGATTTCGAGAATTGAGAACTGTCAAAATAAACTCGTAGGGTAATGGAGTGTCTTTTGAAATCTAAGTCACGCGCAGTAACGGCAAATGTTGAAAGCCTGACGATGCCTCACCGTCAAAAAGAGATAAAAGCATATTTTTGCGCAATAGACTAATTATCTGATAATATTTGTATTTATGATGGTAATTATTAAATAATAAACTACCATAGTTTTTTTCATGTTTAGGTAGGCTTAGTAATAGAATTAAATAATAAAATATAAATCTGTTTATTACTAAGGAATCATTTTCCCTAAGTCCCTTCTTCACTTATGAAACTAACTCCAAGAAAAAGGGGTTATGACTATGAATTGATAATTCCTTAAAAATATCAGGCTAAATTCAAATTCAAATAATTTATTCTGCAAATCATTTTATATCACTTTTACATGTCAATTACGAGTATATATTGATAAAATATATAATAATGCCGCCGGCATTCTTGTATCATTCATACTACTTATACATACATGAATATGTACCTTTTATTACATTTCAATTACTAGGTATTCTTTTTATATTATATCTTTATTGATTTGTTTGTCGTCCACCGTCCGTCTTTTATCGACCATTTTGGGCCTTACTTACCTTACCACATTTTAGCTGAGCAAACGGTTAAGCATAGTCTGTAACCTTTTTCCTTGTGTCACATTGTTTGAAAATAAAAGGGACAGAGTATTCTTAACCATTTGCTCAGATAATTTTTTTATAACTAAGGCCCATATTTTTATGCAGTCGAGTTTACAAGTCGATGTCTCTATTTAGAACTTTATACATTTTTTATGTATCATGCCACCTATCGTATTTGGTGTGTGGTGTACGGTCATGGGAAATGGGTTCAATCCGGAACAAGCGCAGAAGCTCGCTACCCCACGCCAGATGGCGCTAGTAGTTTTTAACAATATGACTCTTGTTATCTTGTTATACAAAACATACAGGTACCATTATCTGTTTTTGAGTATTTTTAATATATTTACAGAGAGTTACCGGTTTTTTAATTATTTTTGGACAGCATATAATATAAAATAAATTCGAGAATAATTATTATAATAATAATTATATACATGTTTATATGTTTATATGATTATTGTTTTGGAAATATGGGTTTTTGTATACCACAAACATGTGATCTTGGCTACCATATGCTAATTTGATAGGCTCCGCTAAAAAGCATATATTATGTATTACGTTATTGCAACGCGAACATATTGTACTTTTTATAAGGCAAAGCGATTTTATTAAAAGCTTTTTATTTAACTTGCGGTGTAGGTACATAAATGTTAATTTTTGGAGGCCAAATCTTGCGAACTGAATTTGAACCACTTTCCGGTGTTCGATTGACCTGAAATTTTACATACGTGTGTAAATCAGATGACAATCATCATCATCATCAAAACAAGATAATCCTATTGAGAATAGTCTCGTTTGATTTCCCTTAACATGTTCTTTGTGACTAGATGATGTTCAGGGTGGAGGCGGATGGTCACCACAGGAATTTCAAAATAAAACATTACTAAAAGTTGTGGTGCTTAACAAGTACTTTAATTCCCTATGTAATGGTGTGGGAGAGTAGCTCAGTCGGTAGAGCACCTGCTGTCTATGGTAGGTCGTCCTAGGTTCGAGTCCTGGCTCCCCCTTCCCCAAAACCCCCTTTTTGTTTTGAGTGTTAAATAGTTCTTAGTTTTTGACTATTTTCTATGAACCTGAATGCATTTTTGAACGTATAAACATATACATATAGTATGCAAACATATGCATACAAAATTGTATAATTGTAACAAAATTGTGTGTTTGATTTACTTCAAAGTTTATTTTGATAATTTTAGAGCATTCAAATCAATTCAAATAAAGGGGTTATAAAAATATTTTTTACGAAACTTTTTTATTATTTTTATTGACAGCCTCCGTCATGAAGCGAACGAGCAGGGCTTTGAAACGAGAGGTCACGCTTTCGATCTCCGCAACGAAACAAATGTTTGTGTGGTTCACTTGTATTTGAATGAGTCTGGGGTGTTGTAAAACTAATGTGTGGTTAGGACTATGCGTTTGGCTGTTGAATGTATTTATTTATATTGCAAGATGATTACGCGAATGTTTTTCATTATTGGGACATGCTGTGCTTGATTTGTAAACACAATGATTGGACGTATACCGTTATGGCGCATCGGTTATGGTTGTGAAACGAGCCGCGGCAGGTTAGATTCCCGCGTCAAGACAAACAATATTGGACCGTCGAGATTGGCGAGATAAATTTCCCCTCTCGACCATAACACTAAATAGTGATTTCTAGCCTCTAAAAATGAAATTTGCTTTATATTCATGTGAACTCTTTTAGTGTAAATCATGCTTTAACTTATGCGCACTGTGGCAATATGTTTCGAAACAGTGACCCACACAATATTACAGACTGCGTTATATAACTGTTGTTAGATTCATTTCGATGTTAATCTGTTGCAATACTATTGCTTGCTGCTTTTGTGTTTTATATTACATTTTATTATAATTGTTCCTTGTGTAACTGCCCCGCTCCCGTGGTGGTAGCGTGATGTTTTATAGATATAAAGACCTCGAAATAAATATTTAGAGAGACTTGTAGCGCTATTGCTAATCTAGAGTTAAACCATATCTATTTATCCTACAGCGGCCTGAGCAGGAAAATTTCTGACAACCGTAAACGTATTCGAACTCGATGCGTGTCTATGAAATTTGTATGAAATATTAACCAAACGTCATCAGTGCGCAGTGAACTCGAATACATTTACATTTACATTAGATTTTCGTGCTCGGGCTACTGGTCGTCCCTATACTTATTTAAATCGAGATTTGGGATAAAACTAATCCTTCAGAGGGGGCGGACGTCACGCAGTCGGCTGTAATAACTAAAGTCGAATCTTATCTGCATCATCTTTAAGTGTGTTTGGTTGACTCAACGACGATGCATAATAAGTAGTACCTAACAGTTTAGCTGATCAAATGGCTAAGAATAGTCTGTGCCTTTTTTCCTTGTGTCACATTGTTTGAAAAGAAAAGGGAGCGACTGTTCTTTACCATTTGCTCAGTTAACCTGTTTTTAGAAGGCCGATTGTGTATACTATATAGGGTGTGATAAAAGAGGGCAAAACAAAACCTTAACGCATTACATCATAACACGGATTAAAATGTCGTGTAAATATGACATCAATTAATTGAAACGTCGATTTACATTATTACACTGATACAGGCTAATTTTCTAATTTAATTTTCTGGGGACTGGATCCCTCAGAGAGGGTTGACGTCAGGCAGGCAGCCAGTTGGAAAACTAAGCATAATAATTTCTGCAACATACTTGAAAAGGTATGTTGCGCCGACCCCACATTGATGTGGGATAAGGGCAGGTAGAAAGATTTTGGTAGAGTTTCTCTACACTGTTGGTTATTGGCCTTTCTTACAATATTATTGTAATGTGCATTGCCACGGTCAAGCGTCAGGTTGATTCAAGGTCCTAGTCACAATTTTTACTAGGTTAATGACCTGTCTTGGCTAAAGGTCTCTTTATACAGTATTTAAAACCGACTTCAAAACAACTAATACATACAGAGGTAATAAATTTGTTTGTATTTGTTTTTATGTATGTTCCCGCATATCTCCGCCAAATGTGGACCGAGTTTCAAGTTTTTTTTTTTTTTTTTTTTTATAGCTGACATTGGCAAACGAGCCGATGGGTCACCTGATAGTAAGTGATCTCCACCGCCCATAGACACTCAAGACACAAAAAGAATCATGGGTGCGTTGCCAGCCTAAAAGGAGGGAATGGAAGGGGAGGGTAAGGGGATTGGGAAAGGGAGGGGGGAAATGGGCCACCGGAAATCTCACTCACCGAACGAAACGCGATAGCAAGCTGCCACTTTACGTCGGTTTTCTGTGAGACAGTGGTATCTAACCGGTCGAGCCGGCCCATTCGTGCTGTAGACGTTACTGTCTACAGCGTGGCTCTACCACTCACATTTTTGTGTTCGATAGAGCATAGTCCAAGGATGGTCCCAATGATGGTAAATGAAGTGAGTCTTTTAAACTTGAGGCTATGTGGCTATTGGCAAATGCATGGGTTAACCTTGATATGCATATATACATTTTAGAAATTTGCAAATTTGTAAGACAAAATCCACATTTATACAAAACGCGACATGATATTATGAAAACAAACTTAACGCTTCGTCACGGAAACCGGTTATTATTGCCGTAGTCTCGATTAAAAATGCATTCATCTAGAACATTACCCATGTCAGTTAAAATTTACAATATGTTACCGAGACAACTAAAATACGAAAGTAACCACATCAAATTTACAAGAACAAAGCAATTACTAACAAATAAAGCATATTATTCAATTGATGAATTCTACATGAACAATAATACATACTTTGTCGTTAATAAATATTCCCATGAATATATTTCTACTTGTCGTTTAATAACAAAAAATAATTAATAACTTTATAATAACTTTGCGCCCTTCTCTCTTCTAAATGTTGCGCCCATCAGGGTCCATATAATACTTTGTAAACACCTTGTATGTTTTTATGGTAGCAATAAATAATCTGAATCGGAATCTGGGTATTGTACCTATTAATGCTTAGATATAGAATAATCTTATGCATTACTAACAACATGGTTGTCAAACGCACCCGGTAATGGTCGCAAATGACAGATAATAATAGTAGATGAAGGTACACGGGATGTAGGTATATCATTAAAAATACAATGTTGATTGCATGATATTGTCAAATGTCAAGTATGACTGTTGAGTGTTGAAAAACTGGAATGGAGTATTGACGGAAATAATGTCAGGGAGTCCATATTATTGTTTAAAGTTGTATTTATGTTTCAAAGCACAGACAAGTATGTAATTTGAAAGTAATGTGGTTTTATGTAGTAATCTTCACCAAAGACAGAAATTATGGAATTATCGACATCAGGGTTCTAAAAGTATGTTCGTTGAAATATACTACTTATGTAGAATTCTAGTCTCTAGAGGATAGCATAGATTTCTATGTCTTTAATAAATTACGAATTAATATTTTTCGCCGCCTCCGTTAACCTCACCGAGGTAGAACCGTTCGCCTCCCCATGCGCTTCTGCTTCCTCTAAGGAAGCTTCCCTTACAACCCTACTATCTACTACTTGAAAAATAGTAAAATCACAGCCAGCGAGCCATTTTATTTAAGGTGAAGAAGAAAACAGATATAATAATAATGTTCTGTGAGAAAGTATGTATAAGAGGGGAATTAGGATTGTAATTGTTTTCGAGGGCTGTAGCTTCACGACAGTTTTCTGTAAGTAGAAATAATCCGGTCGAGCGGTCCCACATATGCTGCAGAATTGTCTACAGCGTGACTCTACCACTTACACAAAACTAGTTAGTCCGTCATGTAAAACTGTTTGTTGTAGGACCTATAATAAGACTTGTTTTCTGTGAGATGATGTGTTATAAAGCAAATTTTTGTTATCAGTGGTGTACCGGGCGGCTACGGCATGTTCCAGTCCCGGGAACAGATCCTGCGACCCGACAGTAAGAGCCAGCTCGAGCTCGAGAATGGCTTGCCAGCCGGTCATAAAGTCACTCACCCTACATCGTAAGTATATTATAATTATGAAGTCTTTAGCAATTTATTAAGCAAGGGTCGGAATAAGATTTACATACATACATACATACATAAACTCACGCCTGTTTCCTGTTGGGGTAGGCAGAGACTAAGGAGCGCCAATTGCCTCGGTTCAAACACACCTCTTTCGCTTCTTCCACAATCATCAGTCTTTTCATGCACGCTCGTCGGTTACGAGAACGAGAATTTATTATACAAATATAGCCCCTTACTTATAAAAATCTTTAAGCTCTGCTTATCTTTAACCATAGGTTGTCCCTTTCATTTTTAACAAAGTAACGCAATTAAAAAGTAACAGGCTATTATTAGCGAAGACATAAGCGAAAATGTGTTTATAAGTAAGACCCATAATATCTATCCTAATACTAGCTGGTGCTAGCAACAAAATAAAATGATTTTCGGTATGTGTTCCTCAGTTACATGGACACCATGCTACATATCTTCAGAGGTAATATTGGAAGCGGTCTGCTAGCGATGGGAGACGCGTTCAAGAATGGCGGCATAATTTTCGCGCCCATCATGACCGCCATACTTGGCATCATGTGCGTCCACGCAGAGCATTTATTGGTAAGATTTTTTTATGGTAAAGTGTAGTCAACACTACACCTGCAGTGATACCACGACCTCTTATAGCGGTATTATTATAATCGTTCTTCGTTTGTATTGTATGGGAATATTGACAAGTAAAATTATAATAATACTGCTATAAGAGGTGATGGTAACCCCCCAGATGGTAGATGCATTGCAGTCCAAAAGGACAGTCGTCGTCGCATCGTGACAATATGTTTGTGTCATCCAAAAGTATCCACAAATAACTATTAGTCTTGAGATTGGCTGTTGACTGAAACAGACTGAAAATCTTTATAGTGTGAGGTGAGACAGGACAGTTTGATTATGTTGGGTGATATTTGTTTTGTAGCTGAACTGCTCAGAAGAGATGCATCGCCAGACGAAGCGCGACAAGCCGCCAGGGTTCGCAGACACCGTGCACCTGGTGTTCCACCACGGGCCGGTGCGTCTCCGGCCCCTCGCCAACGGCATGAAGGTCCTTGTCAACACCTTCCTCTGCATCACGCAGCTCGGCTTCTGCTGTGTCTACATCGTGTTAATCGCCAACAATATTAAAATGGTAGGTATCTTCTCCCACTTTGGTGATCATCGTCATCAGCCACGAGCTGTTCACTCCTATATGCCTCCGTTAAAGACTTCCAGATCGACCTTCTCTTATCCCTTCTAAATTGGAATCCTGGGTTTGAATCCCAGGTGAGGGTGAACGAGCTTTTAAACCATAATTTTACGGGACCGCCGATGGACTCCGTCCGTCCGTAAACTCCGTCGAATATAAAAGTACGAATGTCTTATAACAAACATTAAAACGTCGAATTGACTATAGAGTAGGCACCAAACCTCCATGAGAGGTTTAACTTATTTTTAGTTGAATATGGAGCTCGGGCAGAGCTTTCGCTAAGAATTTGAAATAACATTTTTCACCGTCGTATCTAAGGTTTATATAAATTATCCATAATTATAAATTCATCATATTATATTGGCTTAATACTTAGCAACTACCACATTAATATTAAAACTGCCTGACTGACGTCCTGCATTCATTTATAGGCCATTTCTCCCCTAGTTATTCTAATTACCCACTAAACTTTGCTAATTTGTATCGTTATTAATCTAAGTTTGTGTCGTACCAAAAAAACTCTATATTCATACAACAGAGCGCTCGGGATATCCGATAGACGGGTAGACGAGCTTTCGACCTCAGGATACAGTCTTCTTCATATCACCTTATATTGATATTATATATAATTACGCAATGTATGACAATTAATAAACAAACATTTTTACACGAAGTATTTAAATTACCGTACTGTTGATATTATGTAACTAAAGACAATAACACTAACCGCTCCACCAATCCTGATAAAATCTATACTAAAATTCCAAACTCTCTACAATTAACGGCTATTATTAACCGTACACATCCGTACTTTGGTCGCCTCCTTGGTCTAGTGGCAGCATGTATGGGCTGTAGACCGGGAGGTCCTGGGTTCGATTCCCAGGTCGGACAAAGTAAATTTTCTAATTTAATTTGCCTGGGACTGGATCCCTCATAGGAGGTTGACGTCAGGTTGGCGGCCGGTCGTAAAAACTAAGCCAAATCCTCTTTGCAACATGCTTGGAAAAGTGTGTTGCGTCGACCCCACATTAAGGTGGGATAAGGGCAGGTAGAAAGATTAACCGTACACATCCGTTCTAAGTAAATAATCACAATATGAAATATCCATGTAGGTCTTCACGTTGTGCATGAGCCATGAAAGGGAATAAATCAGTAATGAGTAACGACTCACCAAACTGCATGAAAATCACGATGAGTCTGTACTTGTCAGCTATGGGGCCGCGGCGCCGTTCACACAACCAACTTAACACTTTACAACTCGTATACTTTTTTTACCTAAGACACATATCAGCGGCACGAGCAGGAAAATTTCTGAGAATCATAAATGTATTCGAGCTTGCTGCGCACTGATGGAATTAGGTTAATATTTTTTTCATATAAATTACATAGACGCACATCAAGCTCGAATGCATATACGATTGTCGGAAATTTTCCTACTCAGGCCGCTGGAAATTAATGCACAAACACTTCCACACATTAAAACTGTTCAATTCTGAACGCAGTTAATGCCATTTCTGAAGTAAGAGAACTAATAAAATTATACTTAAAAAATAAGCACCAAAACCTCTATGCGAGGTATTAACCGATTTTTTATTGTATTTGGGCAGAGTTTCCGCTAAGAACTTGGAATAACACGAGAACTGCCTGACTCCTGCTAGTTTATTACCCACCAAATTTTAATAGTTGTGATGTACCCGCTGAATATTTCGAAACACCGTCATTTTAAACTTAATACGAAATAATTCATCTTAATCCGGGTCTCCTGCAGTAAAACACTACACAAAACACCTACACAAAACATGCATTTTTTATCTATGGCCCATTGTTCTACAAGCAGATAATAAATAATAATATTAGCCCTGTAATATTACTGTCCCACTGCTGGGCACGGGCCTCCTCTACTAATGAGAGGGGTTAGGCCTTAGTCTACCACGCTGGCCTAAAGCGGGTTGGTAGACTTCACATACCCTCGAAATTCCTGTGAAGAAATTCTCGAGTATGCAGGTTTCCTCACGAAGTTTTCCTTCACCGTTATAGCAAGCGATATTTCACAATGAAAATACACTTAACATAGAAAAGTCAGAAGTGTATGCTCCATTTTGGGGTTGGTCTCGAACCTCCGACACTTGTCTCGGCAGTCCGTACCATTCCCAACTGAGCTATCGCTGGTGAGGTACAAGCAGGTGACAGCTAAAATCGTTGTTTTGCGTATGTCTTTTTACTGTTTTGTTTCGTAAAAGCTAGTGCAGGCGACCCGTCTTTACTATTACTAGATTAATATATCCTCAGATATGCGACCAATACAACATCGAGATAGACCTGTCCATCCACATGATCATAGTCGTGGTCCCCGTGCTCCTGGCGTGCATGGTGCGGAACCTCAAGTACCTGACTCCCTTCTCGACCATCGCGAACATCATGATGGCGGTGGGAGTGAGTGTGGTCATCTACAAGGCCGCTCAGGACCTCCCTCCGGTGTCGACCAGGACGTACATGGCGTCGTGGAACCAACTACCTCTGTACTTCGGGACTGCTATATATGCCTTTGAGGGGATAGGACTGGTGAGTTATTTATTATCTGCGCCGTTTTATAGCACAATATAATCATCATCATCAGCCACAGGAAGTCCACTGCTAAACATAGGCCTCCCACAGAGATTTCTAGACCGACGTGTATGCGACTATTCGTTGCGAGTAGTAATTAAACCCCCCCCCCCCCCTACAAGTGTACAGACAATATAATATGAAGTATGATGTAATAATGCAGTCTTTTAAGTTTATAGACCAACACTTAGGAATAATTTTCGACAGCCTCCGTGGCGCAGTGGGCGAGTAGCCGGCTATGAAGCGAGAGGCCGCGGGTTCGATTCCCACATTGAGACAAATGTTTGTGTGGCCCACAGATATTTGTTTCAAGTCTGGGTGTTGTGAGACCGAAAGTCTCCCATAGTCTCTGACACCCACGATACAGGTTAACCTAGTGTGGGGTCAGGACTAGGTGTGTGACTGTTGGGTGTATTATTTATTTATTTATTAATCTGGAATTACAGCAAATTTTTAAACTAAATCCTCATTTTATAACTAGCTAAATATCTCAATATGGGTTATATCCTTCGATTTTAAATATTAATATTAGATATATATATTGTGTTCATATAGCTAAACTTTACTACTTTATTTAAACGAACGTAATGTTTATCATACAAATATGTACCTACTCGAGAAATATCAAAGAACCTCAGCGGCCTGAGCAGAAAAATTTCTGACAACCGTAACTGTATTCGAACTCGATGCGCGTCTATGAAATTTGTATGAAATATTAACCAAACGTCATCAGTGCGCAGCGAACTCGAATACATTTACATTTACATTAGTTTTTCGTGCTCGGGCTACAGATCTCGTATGTTTATTGAAATCCCATTTGTTTACAGGTGCTCCCCTTGAAGAACGAGATGAAAAACCCTGAGGAGTTCCAGAAGCCACTAGGGGTGCTGAACACTGGCATGGTGGTGGTGGGCAGCATCTTCATCACGGTCGGCTTCCTCGGATATCTGAAGTGGGGGGAGGACGTGGCCGGCAGTCTCACCTTGAATTTACAACCCGGTCAAGTGTAAGTGTTACAATAGTTTGGAGTGGTAGTCGCGCTGTAGACGGTCTTGTCTACAGAAGAATGGGCCGGATCGACTATTTTATATAAAAATCAATATCATCGGATAACGACACGCTTTGTATGTAAAAAATGGTATTAGTTACACAAAATGATTCAGCCCACAACAATATTAACACACTTTTCTAGCATGTTGCATAAAGGATTTGGCTTAAATTTCAACCCACTCCTGGGGATCCAGTCCCGGGCAAATAGTATTAGAAAATACACCCCGCCCGCCCTGGGTATCGAATCTATGACCTCCCGGTTTATAGCCTAATGCCCATACATACTGCCACTAAAGCAAGGAGTAATTATTGATGCGATGATGATGTTCGTTTAGATGATATCGCTAACAAATCCTTTTTGTATAATGTAGGATATTTATAATAATTAAACTACTACTTTAACAGAATATTATTTATAGATTTTTAACAACCAGTACACTTTACAGTAGAAAGGAAGTGAACTATTTTAAGAAGTGAACAGAGAGAATGCTAGACAAGACAAGATAATGACAGATAACTTTTTAAATTGGACTTGTATTCCATTTCACATTAACAATAACTACTACTAAGTAGGTTCGTTATACGTTAAATCGATATTTTTCGTTCAGGTTGAGTAACGTGGTGCAGGGGCTGATAGCCTTCGCAATCCTGTTCTCGTACCCGCTGCAGATGTACGTCCCTGTGGACATAACCTGGCCGCCTCTGAGGGAGAAGCTCGCTCGCACCTCTCCTGTCGCCAAGGAGCTCGGCTACAGAGCTATCCTTGTCATGCTTACGTGTGAGTGTTATCCAAACGTCTTATTAAGTAATCTGATTACGATGAATGTGGAGAACAAAATTTGTGCCGATATGGCGATAGGCTCGCCCCCTATCACATCTGGGACGGAACTAAGCTCGGCGAAACGTGGGTGTACTAGTTCGCTAGTGCGCCTCTGCCTAACCATTCGGGGATACAGGCGTGAGCTTATGTTTATGTTTATGGAGAACAAAAATGTTCATCAGCGATGGAAGACTCGTAACAGTCTCTTCCTACGGCCAGTGACGCCTTGACGTATCGGTTATTTGGACACTTCTTTATGGTTTAAACAGAGCAGGCTCCAAACCCAATTAAAATTAAATATGGTTTATTCATGAAAATTATATTGATTTGTTGTACAGAAGTCAATTTTGTAGAACTACGTCTACAGTTTATTTATAATAGAAGCCGACGGTTTTGGTGGTCGCAAAAACGAGGATGTCATTATACCAAAATATGTAAATTCTGCAAATGACATCAGTAGCCCGAGCACGAAAAACTAATGTAAATGTAAATGTATTCGAGTTCGCTGCGCACTGATGACGTTTGGTTAATATTTCATACAAAATTTCATAGACGCGCATCGAGTTCGAATACATTTACGGTTGTCAGAAATTTTCCGGCTCAGGCCGCTGGATTGTAATAGTGTATATAATTATATTATATTATATTATTATATTACACAATCTTACATTTCTATCAATAATGTGCTTTTTCCATTCCAGTTGTGTTGGCCGAATCCATCCCTCACTTGAGCTTGTTCACGTCGTTGGTGGGCGCCGTCAGCAGCACAGCCCTTGCCCTAATATTCCCCCCACTTATCGAGCTGGTGAACGCCTCCCAGAAGCCCGAGGGTATCTCAGTATACATGGCGATAAAAGACGGCCTCATCATTCTGTTGGGGTTGTTTGGTTTCGTCACAGGCACCTACCAAAGTTTAGCCAGTATTATCAGGGCGTTTAAGGAATGACCTTTGTTGGTGTTATTTATATAAATATATCCTCATAGTACAGGCAGGGAAGAATGAATACTTTTAATTGTTTGTTTCTTTTGTGTTTATAATAGATTAAAAAAGTTCGTTGTAGCGAAATTCAAATGCATTCCGCGATCAAGAAGTATATAATTATGTATTATACTTGTGCTCGAATTTTGATATTATTTGTATAAAACCATACTGTATCATTGCCGCTACCATTAATGTTATATATTATAAATTAAAATATATAACATTAATACTGCCTCGGTGGCGTGGTGGTATTTCGGTACGACTACGGTTCCGAGGTCTCCGGTTCGATCCCCGGGTCGGGCAAAATGATATTGGATTTTCCATATCAGCCCGGAGTCTGGAATTTGTGCCCGATGTGGCGATAGACTCGCTCCCTATCACATCTGGGACGGAACTAATCACGGCGAAATGTGCGTGTTCTAGTTCGCTAATGCGCCTCTGCTTACCCCTTCGGGGATACAGGCGTGAGTTTATGTTAAGTTATGTATGTTATAATAAATAATAAATAAATAAACACCCAACAGTCACATACATAGTTCTGACTCCACACTAAGATCGAATCTTGTGCCGTGGGTATCAGGAACTACGAGAGACTTTCGGTCTCTCAACACCCAGATCCGAAACAAATATATGTGGGCCACATAGACATTTGTCTCGGTGCGCGAATCGTACCCACGACCTCACGTTTCACAGCCGGCTACTCGCCCGCTGCGCCACGGACGCTGTCTATCTATGTATAGTCAATCGTTATTCGAGTCGGACAAATCATGAATACTGCAATATTCAAATTTCATGTCCTGTGTATGTGTCAAAAAAGTGGCGCTCTTTAATACGGATTTTTAAAATACAAGATCTTCAATAAATGAACTAAGATATATTTACATTCCTATACTGAATCAGTGTTAGGGCTTTTATTATTTTGGTAGGACAGACGGTTTTTATTAAACATTATAATTATGCTCATTAACTATTAAGTTTTCGATTGTAATACTCTTATTGAAACTCTAGGCTATGTCCACATTTGTGTTAGTTTCAACTTGCGTTGTCGTCGACGCACGTGCGTGCGTTTGCAGCGCTGTCGTTGAGCTTAAGTGTTATATCACGATTTTTTCTATCGAGGTTTTTTTACGGAAATGTGATTTGGGGTGTTCACAGCCATGAGAAATATTATCAAGATTAACATATATTTTTCTTGGAACCAAGAACAAGATAAATTTTGCTATAAACATGTTTTAATGAAGCGTATTTGGCTCCTATCAGCCTCTTAAGCTACAAAGTGATGTGCATAGTGTATTATACATATTTTAAGGCCCTACTCGAGACCCTCAAAACGAGACGCTAGCAACTAGTTGAAGTTGAATATATCAGTGTGAGCATAGTTATAAAATAATTTTATATATAATCAGTAAGTGTGAAATATAAGATTAGTTAATTATTATTATTTTACAAAGAATAAAAGTGGTATTTATTACTCTAAAAAGTATTATGTATTAGTGGTCAAAATATGATTAGTATAAATGTATTACGCCTCCCAAATACAGGGAATAACATAATTTGAGCCTCAGTTTTTTCATACTTTATATATATTCTTTAAATAAACATTTTACTCTATTTATAAAATCTAAACCTAAATCTTTAGTTTGAAAAAACTGAAGAGTTTATAATTGTAATAATAAGATTGTAGCTATTAGATAACAGCAAAAATAATATTATGCAGGTAAGAAATAACAAATATAAGCGTGAGCCATATTGGTTTGGTACTTTTCTTGCCGACGTGACGCGACGCGAACGTCCACGTCTCATTCCAAAGTTACCAGTGAGCCAAGTATTAAGTTGTAATTAATGTAATTAGACTTGAGATAATTAATTGTTTTATTACTCCTTTAACATTAATCAAAGATAAGTGTCTGTTTTGTCTAATATTATTTATTTCTTACTGAGGAATATTTATACAAGTGTAGATGTAAGTAAGCCTTGTTGTTATTAGCTTATGACGTAAACTAATGAGTTGACCTATGATGCAGAATATGAGTGTAGGATTATCATAACACTGTCACAATTAGAAAGTTACTAAAGACCTCTATAATGCAAGTGTCTACGCATGATAGACGTAGGAATCAAAAACGAACGTCGCGCTGCGGTGTACAAAACGTCCTGTGCATAGACCCTTATGTTCGTCGCTAACATTTATCGTTTGAAATATAATGTTAAATAGAACTTTCGCAAAATATTTGATTAATTTATTTTTTTACTACGTGTTGTATATTTATTTGTAGGTACATATGTAAATAATATTGGACATTTTAATATCATTATTAAATAATTAATATAAATCTTAATAAAAAATTCGAAATCACAATTTTCACAGGAAGCTTTATTTTATTAATAAACTTTCTTTTTAATATGAAAACGCAGGATACGGAAGATTGAACGAAACAAAACACAAAAACACTCACACAAAACAACGTATTTCGCTGTCTTCTGCTCATAGAGTAATGTACCATAGACATTTTTTTTATAAATATCGTGTTTTGTGTAATATTTTAGTGCAGGAGGCGCGACTTCAAGGCGAGCAAAAATTATTATTGAAGCTATATACTCGTATGTCTATTGTAACGTGCTCATTCAAAGAAATCGTGCTTGGACGGAAAGCCTATGTGTGGACACCGCATTATAATTTAATCTACATTACATTCCCAGCCGACATCCCTATAGAAATAACGTATATTATTCTAATTAAGAATTATTAATAAGATGTAAATTGTGACAATAAAGTCTGTGATACAGAGCATCAATATATTAAGTAAATTACATTACGGGCAGTTTTATTAACTCCTTAGTCTTACTGTTCTATGGTGGTGTGATCAATGCTAGGATTATAGCTTTGTGATCGTATCTACTTTCTTCGTGAAAAGGAAAGATGGGAAAATCGACCAATTTCCGAACGCATGACCTTTTCGAATGTACAAGTTAGTCGCTGTACAACTGTCGATGTATGATTATGGAATATTGTATACGTTTTGTTTCCATGGGTGATTTCGCGATCAATAAGGTCCGTCCGTTCACGCATGCGCCGCTCTACCTCAGAGACGAATAAGTACCTCCTCTACAATTATAATCTCCTAGTAAATGGTGTTCCGATTTGGCGACCATGCACCATCGTCAGTCACCATGCAGCAACCCGTCAGTCGGAAGATACTCGTAATTTCCCAATCCAAACACATAGGTCCTTACTTATAAAAAAAGTTTAGCTGAGCAAATGGTAAATAATAGTCTGTTCCTTTTATTTTCAAACAATATGACACAAAAAAAAAGTGACAGACTATTCTTAACCAGCTAAGCAGCTAAACAGCGGCCCGAACAGGAAAATTTCTGACAATCGTAAATGTATTCCAGCAGGGCGATTATGTATCTTAGTTGGCAACTGAAAATGATATCCACTCTTCAAAGTGTACAACAAATAACTGTCATATTGCTAATTTGGTATCGGCTAACGTCGGTTATCAACTAGAATGACGTCACGAGTGCCTTTGAACATTGATTGGCACCCGTGAAGTCACGGTGACTTTCGTAGCGTGTGAGTGTATATCGAAAAAGATAAATCGGTATTGGCTAAGCAAAGTGGACATCAAATCGAAAGTAACTGTGCCTATCAAAAGAGTTTTGAAAGACACAACCTCGGAGGAGTGTTTTTGAGATGCAAAGTGATTACCACTATAATCCGGCTAGATAAATTAGTCAGTTTTGTGGATTGTTACATTGAAATATTTCAGATTTTGAATTTGTTAGGATTTTAGTCATTACAAAACTCTTTTTTGTGAGACTGCGCGAGTGTGTGCTTTATTAGATTTGTGTTATTTAAAAAAAATATATAATCAACACCTTAATCAACACATAATAATATTATGATTCCATTCTAAGGATTCCATATTATAAACAATCATAATCGCGTGATAGTGTGCTGTAAGCAGTGTGATTGTTTCTAAATTATGTTCCGACATGTGTTCGGATTGATTTTGTTGAGGCTTTATGAAGAGAGAAAAAGAAGATTTTGGAATAGAAAGACTAATATATTATTAGTACCTATACATGAGTGCCGCCGTTTAGTTTGCGCAATGTACCTATCATGCAAGTGATCACTTGAGAATATTTCACATAAATAACGCTGGATTTCGGCAAGGTGTTCAAAGACAGTGCTCAACGTCCGCCAGGCAAGATTGTGACACGACGGAGGGGTTTACAAACTTATAGCATTTACTATTTTAATAACCCTTCCTTCAACAGTAATAAGTATATAAGTGAATACTTGAAGCATGTAATAAATACTTAGATCACATTGTGAAGTTCGTTGATAGTATTTGTAGCACGAAAGTAATAGATACTTATTGTAAAATAAAACACAATAAACTCGTTACAAAACTAATCTTAAATATTATTTTAAAGCATGGCAAAAGTGGTTAAAATCATACATAAATATAGATTGTAACACACAACAAAGATGTACCTAGATCAAATGGTTTTAGCTACTTTCCTCATGCCAGTCGAAGTAATTATTTCACGATAAATTTATAAACATAAATCCTGAATTATCACAATACGATTTTTATAATTCTCGCATAAATTATTTTTTCGTCAATTTCAAACATTTTGTTCAAGTATAAAGGCGATCTACTATCCCTTTCATTTATTAATTCAACGCGTATATTTATCTCTGTCACACAGTGTCGATAGAAAAATAGAGATGTCAAGTGATCGTTAAAAGGAACTTGATAGGCACTCATGGTGCATATATAAACAATGAGATACGCAATACCGATTTATCTTAAATCTCAGTTGACATCAAAGTTCAGTTGCCAACTAAACTTTGTTGCTCACTCGAAGTGTCAAAAATAGCGAATAGCTCCGCAGGTCGCTGCGCACTGATGACATTTGGTTAATATTTCATACAAATATCACAGACGCGCATCGAGCTCGAATTCATTTACGATTGTCGGTAATTTTCCTGCTCGGGCCGCTGTTTTTATAAGTAAGGCGTGGGCTTTACTAAATGAAAAACAAATACGTATAAGATCACATTATATAGCGATACAAGTGCAAATTTAATTGAATCCCCGGGAAGAAAGCCGTTAGATCATAATATTTAAAACATGGAAGAAGCTACGGAAGACTATAGGCCTTAGTTATAAAAACAGTTTAGCTGAGCAAATGGCTAAGAATAGCCTGTCACTTTTTCTCTTGTGTCACATTGTTTGAAAATAAAAGAGACAGACTATTCTTTACCATTTGCTCAGTTAAACTATTTTTATAAGTAAGGCCCTATGTATGAAAGCCCAATGGTTCACTTGGTATACGAAAAATAGATTAAATAACTTAGTATTGAACAGGACTTCAAAGGGATAGAATTTTCTGGATTAAGGTTAAAAACATATATCTTAAAATATCTTAAAACTTCCTAAAATTACTATATATGTTTCGGTAGATAGAAGAAGATTTAATTCTCATTATATTGATTAGGTAATGATTAGACAATATTGACATCGACTCGTGTTCGAGAAATCGAATGAAAGAAAGTAAAAAGTCTAAGGTGCGGCGCGGCGCGGCCGTGCGGCTCAGCGATTCATACTACTCGTAGTTAGGTCCACTTATTGGGGTTAGTAGTTGTTAGTACCTAACTTAAGAATTAAATTAACTATCGGCGTTACTGTTAAATGTTTATAATGTATATGACACACGCTGGCGGCATTCATCATCATCACCAGCCATAGGACGTCCACTGCTGAACATAGGCCGCCCCCAAAGATTTCCAGATCGACCTGTTGGAGGTGGCCTGCATCCAGCGACTACCTGCGACCTTTATCAGGTCGTCGGTCCATCTTGTAGGAATTCTGGCGGCATTGCAGGCCGCAATATACAGATTAGTGATGAGCAAATTTACAAGCCGCAGTTTATCATCTGCTCTGTGATTATGCATGATAGCCATGATAGCCATACTCTAGTAGAGGCTAGCTGATATCAACGCGATGCTCAAGCCTGCCTGCACTAGGGCACTGTACAACGGGCGCGCGGTGATTCGGCGTGAAAGAAACAAGTTTAGGTTTGACAATTGATCAACTCCATAGTTATGGTACTCTGGTAGGAACTAGCTGATATCGGCGCGACGCTCAAGGCTGCATGCACTGGCACTGCACAACGGGCGCGCGGCATCAGCGCGCGGTGTTTCGGCGTGAAAATAACAAATTTCGGTTTGACTATTGATCTACTCCATAGTTATGGTACCTTGGTAGGGACAAGCTGATATCAGCGCGACGCTCAAGCCTGCATTGCATTGGCACTGTACAACGAGCGCGCGGTGTTTCGGCGTGAAAGAAACAAGTTTCGGTTTGACTATTGATCTACTCCATAGTTATGGTACCCTGGTAGGGACAAGCTGATATCAGCGCAACGCTCAAGCCTGCATTGCATTGGCACTGTACAACGAGCGCACGGTGTTTCGGCGTGAAAGAAACAAGTTTCGGTTTGACTATTGATCTACTCCATAGTTATGGTACCCTGGTAGGGACAAGCTGATATCAGCGCGACGTTCAAGCCTGCGTGCATTGGCACTGTACAACGGGCGCGCGGTGTTTTGGCGTGATGCGTGAAAGAAACAAGTTTCGGTTTGACAATTAATCTACTGCATAGCTATGGTACTCTGGTAGGAACTAGCTGATATCGGCGCGACGCTCAAGCCTGCATGCACTGGCACTGCACAACGGGCGCGCGATGTTTCGGCGTGAAAATAACAAGGGCGTCTACTACCAAAAACGATCGCCGAAACGTCGGCCGAAAACGAAGAAACGACGAACTTCCTATTTAACCTTACTACCAAATTACTTCGGATCCGTCACCGTTGGCTTCGGAGCCATAAACAATCGTTCGAATGAACATATTGTGTCGGATTAGGGAGGTATATCTTCAAAAACCGTAAATTTTTACAAATTGTGACATTTTTGTGAAAAATGCATATAAAATAGATCTCTAATTAGGTTTTATGTAATAAGTATATCATTTCATATTTCGAAATAATTATTGAATATAAAATATTTAATATTTCTGCTAATTTTGCAATCTGCCCTAGTCTATTGCATTATGATTAATCTGTGGAATATTGACATTTTTTAATTTTTGATTGACACTGACAAGTTGACTAGAAGAATTCATTGTGTTGGTCAAGTATGTGTTGGTAAATTAAATATAAAAGTGTTATTTATACCCTTTAAACGAATGATCCATTGCATTAAATGCAGTTACTGTGTAACAAAATGCAACTTCTGTGTTTGAACGATTAAAAATGATCATTACCTACATAACATTAACGTATAATGTTTTTGTCTATTTTTCAAAACATTTCAGTTCAAGATGACTGTAGCGAGCGTGCAGATGTAGGCGTTATTATAATTTATGACGGAAAACCCTGTCTCGGTCGTGGGTTTGTGCATAGCCTGGAGGAGCGGGCTAAATCAAAACGGTTGTGGGAGACCTTGACGTCCCACCTTAATAGCATGGAGGGCGCAATGAAAACTGTGCAGCAGTGGAAGAAGATAATATCCTTACTAGAATAATATTATGATGCACTTTACAATCAATGCATGAACACCTATTGTTACCCATTACCATAGCATGTGCTTTGAATGTGTGTGCATAAACTATATAACTACACACATTAACCTGCTTTGATGTAGGCAATTGTTCTTTTGAGTAATAATAACGATATTTAGTCTGAAACAATTAACATTTAACTTATTATTTCCCCTAACAGTTTCAAGGAGATTACGACGAGTGAGTGCGACCAGCGATGCAGGGAGACCTCCGTAATCGCGCCCTTCGCTTTGAAGCTAAAACAAGGAGTTGCTGGAGGGCATTCAGTGGGAGTTGAGAGACCTTAATAAAATTGTAATTTAAAAAATTGCTAAAAAGTTGTTTAATTTTCCTAAATACATAATAATTTGAGTGCTTAAGTGGCGTAGTTGTGTTGTGTAAGCAGTAAGGTTATTGAATTGAGCTCTCGGTTTCGATCCCCGAGTCGGGCAAAATTTTCTGCTTAGTATCACATCACGAGACCGAAAAAGCCTTGGCGTAAAGTAGGTGCTCTAGTTGCGCCTCTGCCTACCTCTTTGGGGATAACAGACATGAGAGTATGTAGGTGTACAAGTATTTGAGTCTCTTATACTTGGGAATATTGTTGGCCACGGCTGCTTTAACAAGTTGGCAGTCTTGTAATCATTCTCTTCTGAACCAAGAAAACTTTTATTTTGGAGGAAGCAGTATGTATGGTCTCGAGTTCGATCCCCGAGTCAGGCAAAGTGATATTGGGTTTTTCTACTCAGTATCATCCCGGAGTCTGTTTGTGCCCGATATGGAGATAGGCTTGCTCTCTATCACATCTAGGATGGAACTAAGTTTGGCGAAATATGGGTGTCCTAGTTCGCTAGTGGACCTCTGCCTACCCCTTCGGGGATACAGACGTAAGCTTATAATAAGTTACAATTCTTCATACAGAAGGAATCTAGCCATTTCGAAGACTTCGAAACCAAAACGAAAAGCAAACGATAGGCATACGATAGGCTTAGAGCTTTCGTACAATCGAGGTTATGATCCGAACGAAGAAACGATGTATTTCATGTCGCATTTGTTTTCATAGTAGAGTCAAGTAGGACGGACGAAAGTAATAATGTCAATAATGTCAAAATCTAAACATCGGATCCGTCGTGGAATCCGTCAGCGGATCCGCAACACTTCGTAGTACCAAAATGTGCGATCCGTCATCTGAAACTACGGATTTCGTTTTTGGTAGTAGACGCCCAGTTTCGGTTTGACTATTCATCTACTCCATAGTTATGGTACCCTGGTAGAGACTAGCTGATATCGGCGCGACACGGAAGTTTGTCTGGCTGCACAACCGGCGCGCTTCCCCTACATGTTTTTTCTAAACAAAACGCCTACAAAACAAAGATTTTTATTGTCTCCTGCTCATTCATTATAACAATGGACCATAGACAAATTTTAGAAATACCTTGTTTTGTGTAGCGTACAAGTTGTTTTTACGCACTCACCTCTCGCTTTTATATGATTTTTAAGGCTGCGTCTCCTGCACTAGGTTTTCTCTAAAACTAATGTTTAATTTAATCACAAAAACACACACGCAAAACAACGATTTTATATGTCTCCATTTCGTAGAATAATGGACCATATAGATAAAAAATACATGTGGAGTTGTTTTGTCTAATGTTTAATGTTTTTGTTTTTGCTTGATCAAACTTCATTTTTACTCGCAATTATGCATTGTGATTAAACAATACTGAGTAATATTCAATTAGCCAATTCAAAATCTCTTTTTTTTTCCCGTTGGGCTCGGACAGCAATCTACATAGAATTCACCTATTCGGCAGTTATAGTGTCCTAGTACATTCTGGTTGATCTCGGCCCGTTGCTGGGCAACAGCATTCCCAAAAGCCTGCCCTGCGGCGGTAAGGGAGAGAAAAAAATATTATGGAATTTGGTAATTGGTTGCGCTCTATCTATGTGACATTGTTTGCCCAGTGACATTTTAATCCTAACAAATAAATCGTAAAATGTTGGATGTTGTCCTGAAACAGACAGAACTGGTACTTGGAAAGGTGGTCAAATTAACAATCATGTTTTGACTCCTTTTCCGTGTGTGGCTGTGATTTTTGGGGCTCTATCAAGGCTAAAAATAAAAAAAAATAAAAAATAAAAATAAAAATCAATAAATAAATCAATCTATAAATCAATTCTGACTAGACTGCATTTGATAAAATGTTTAATAACTTTGGGATCATTCCCTTTTAGTATCCATATAATAATTACACTTCTCCATAAACACACTATGTTTTATTTTTTTCAGATTATGATTTATGAGATAGAGCCTAAGACATGGATAGAGCTTTTATTATTTTATTATTATTTATTTACGGCGGGGACGCGGCACCTGCAGTCGCACGTGATTTGTGATTAGCTCACTTATTAGAACTATTTCACCTATTTTAGCCAACTTAAACAATAAAAAATGAACAAATCTACCTTTTATATCAATATTATTATTATTCTGAGAGGTGTGGTATATGGATAACTCAGGAGTCCTAATAATATTTTTATGCGCAATTACCAAATCATGCTCTCCATATAAGTAGATAAATTCCCAGAGGAAACCTTTGTAAATAGTAGTTAGAAAGTTACTTCAATGCTTGTAAAATCACGTTTGTGCTCATGATGAAACTCTACCAGTTGTCGTCATACGAAGGCGCAACCCGTAAACGCAAAGGCGAGCCGGGGTCCGCGCCGCGCCAAAAGACAGTCAGTATAAAGTACGGTTGTTCAGCGTCGCGCCGAGTTCGTTCGGCCTCTACCAGGGCGACATAACTACAGGAGCAGTTGAATATAATTTAGCTTGGGGGACGTGACGCCCGGTTTCTCGAAGGATGAATAATGCTAAAATTCACTGAACTCATGTCATGTTAAAATAGATTTTCTTCTCATAGTTCCATTATTATGTTCTCTTGATGGTATTGTCAAGAATTATAATACATTTTTGTACCCATAAACTATTCCACGGGGCGGGTGGGCACTGGACAATAAACTAGCTCAAAGAAATACTGAAAGAAAATAGTTGTGTTGTCTTTATTTGCATAAGTGATACAGAATTTTGTCAATAAATTCAAATTATAATTACCAGATGTATACACAGGTATATAATAAAGTCTTCTTTCTTATCTTTAATATAGTTTGTTGTCCCTTTCATTTTCAAACAATGTGCAACGAAAAATGTGATAGATAATCTCTGATCAAGTTAGTAAGTGTAATGTTATTTACATGAACGACGTAATGAATAAATGATTCCTAATAATGATTTTACTCTGTGATTATATTTTATGATGTGCGTGTGACGGAGGTGGGGCATTAGTTGGACTTGTATGGGCTGACCCGCGTCGCTCTGAAATTGGTTCGACTCAGCGTCGTGTCGCGCTGATTGATATCATAAAGCCGCGTCTTCTGCACTGAAAGATTACACAAAACATGTATTTTTTATCTATGGTTGTTTATTCTGCGAGCAGATGACAGCTAAAATCGTTGTTTTGTTTTGCTTATGTGTTTTTGTGTAACGTTTCGAGAAAAAATAAAAACACAGGGGTAGTCTTTGGGGGCCGATAGAAGTGAACTTAAGTAACTTGTCAATTGTATCGTCGAGCTAATGAATGTGAAATGGATTCACGCTTTTTGTTCACCCAAAAAGTACACATATATGCATATACCTCTATAGTATATGTACATATAGCCATATAGCTCATGGAAAGCATGCGGTGACAATGACGCCATTTTCACGTTTTTTGTTTATCAAAAGTGCTCAACGCGCATAAAAAGAAGTTTTCACTTCAACTGGTTCAGGAGACGCGCCCTCAGCCAGCCTCTACCAGGGTACCATAACAATATCGTACCCGCTGCGTTAGTACTTCCTCTCGTGTGGTTATGATCTCCTTGTGCACTGCGGATTGAATATACCGTTGCGGAATACGCAAACATAATAACAAAACATATTGTGTTTGCGTGGGTTTTTTAAGCAATAATGATTGCTTAGGCTTACGCTTAGACTAAATAGGTTTACGTGAATGTTATTCATTGAAATTAAACTATTTTTACGGATTCTATCACGATTTGGTTTTAATTTTTTTTATGGCCGACGTTTCGAAAGCTTTGCAGCCTTCGTGGTTCGTCTGACTCGTGACCACGAAGGCTGCAAAGCTTTCGAAACGTCGGGCATAAAAAAAAATTAAAACCAAATCGTGATAGAATCCGTAAAAATAGTTTAATTTCAAAGCATATATATGTATATTATTATATACCTTTATATAAATAGATTACTGCTGAGCTGGTATAGTAAAAGCAGTTTATATATTACTAGCTGACCCGCGCAACTTCGTCTGCGTATGAGAGAGAGGGTTGAAAGAGTGAGTCGTAGGCACCTATAGCACAATAATTCTAAAAGAGGTAATGGGATGATCTACTTGGTCCGTCAGTCACCCCGTCTCTCACACCGTCAGTCACACCCTCTGTCACACCGTCGTCACTCCTTCTGTCACCCCGCCTGTCACCTCGTCTGTCACCCAGTCGGTCACCCAGTCTGTCACCTCGTCTGTCACCCAGTCGGTCACCCCGTCTGTCACTCAGTCTATCACCCCGTCTGTCACCACGTCCGTCACCCCATCTGTCACCCCTTCTGTCACCCGTCTGTCACCCCGTCTGTCACCTCGTCTGTCACCCGTCTGTCACCCCGTCTGTCACCCAGTCGGTCACCCCGTCTGTCACCCAGTCTATCACCCCTCCGTCACCACGTCCGTCACCCCGTCTGTCACCCCTTCTGTCACCCCGTCTGTCACCCCGTCTGTCATCCCGTCTGTCACCCCGCCTGTCACCCCGTCTGTCACCCCGCCTGTCACCCCGTCTGTCACCCCGCCGGTCACCCCGTCTGTCAATTCGTCTGTCACCCAGTCGGTCACCCCGTCTATCACCAGTCTGTCACCCCGTCTGTCACCACGTCCGTCACCCCGTCTGTTACCCCGTCTGTCACCTCGTCTGTCACCCTTCTGTCACCCCATCTGTCACCCCGGCTGTCACCCAGTCGGTCACCCCATCTGTCACCCCGGCTGTCACCCAGTCGGTCACCCCGTCTGTAACCCCGTCATTCACCTCGTCAGTCACTCCGTCCGCCTACCATTCATCCCCTTGGTCAACACTAAAATATTTTTTCAAATCGAACCAGTAGTTTCTGAGATATAAAATTCCCCGCTAACAGCATTTTTCATTTCTGCTCCGCATCTATTGGTCATAGCGTGATGTTATATAGCCTATAGCCACCCTCGATAATTGTGCTATCCAACACAAAAATAATTTTTCAATTCGAACCAGTAGTTTCTGTCCGAGATATAAATTTTCCCGACTTTGCAACATTTTTCATTTCTGCTCCGCTCCTATTGGTCAAAGCGTGATGTTATATAGCCTGTAGCCATCTTCGATAAATAGGCTATCCGACACAAAAATATTTTTTCAATTCGAACCAGTAGTTTCTGAGATATCGCCTTCCCCGGTTTTAAACATTTTTCATTTCACTCCGCTCCTATTGGTCATAGCGTGATGATATATAGCCCATAGCCACACTCGATAATTGGGCTATCCAACACAAAAAGAATTTTTCAATTCGAACCAGTAGTTTCTGTCCGAGATATAAATTTTCCCGATTTTGCAACATTTTTCATTTCTGCTCCGCTCCTATTGGTCAAAGCGTGATGTTATATAGCCTATAGCTATCCTCGATAAATAGGCTATCCAACACAAAAAAAAAAAATATTTTCGAACCAGTTGTTTCTGAAATATAGTCTTTTCAACATTTTTCATTTCTGCTCCGCTCCTATTGGTCATAGCGTGATGTTAAATAGCCTATAGCCACCGTCGATAATTGGGCTATCCAACACAAAAATAATTTTTCAAATCGAACCAGTAGTTCCTGAGATTAGCGCGTTCAATCAAACAAACAAACAAACTCTTCAGCTTTATAATATTAGTATAGATTATTATACGTATAAGTCTAATATTTTAGTCTCCCATGAATATTCCTGCGGGCTCATGTGCCAAGCAAAGAATAGGTTAGATGAAAATTAAAAATATGAAATATTAATATTAAATAGTTGTCGGTCATTTCCATATTGTGCTCTTCCCCTCTGCTCCCTAGCATTAATTCTTTTTGAAATATATATTTTGGTAGGATTTAGTAATTAGCTGACTTATAAAAATTGTAGTCATGTTTATAAATAGAGGCTTCAAAAACAACTGAAACTTAATTGGAAGCGGGCCCTCGAACAAATGAGGCATGCTATACAAAATCAGCAACTATGAACTTGCGTACAGATTTAAGACTGATGTAGACTAAAACCACAGACTACTTAGACATACTACGTATAACATAACATAACCTCACGCCTATATCCCGGCAGGGTTAGGCAGAGGCACCCTAGCGAACTAGAACATTCAGATTTCACCGAGCTTGGTTCCGTCCCATATATCTATAATACGAGACACGATATATACAATATCCAATATGACTAAAACTGATCTATAACGTCCACATAAAAGGATAGTTTGTGATTTTAAGTATAAAGCACATAATCCGATGTATGCAATCGTTTTCTCGTGTTTGCTGGAGAGTGGTTGGAAACAAGAATCTGAGTTGAGTTAGCCAATGAGAATCTGGTTTTGCATGTGTTGCAAAGATTCACTATAACTTCTGGCGGCTTTTTTAAATAGTCTGTCTTTTACATTTTTACGCATGCAACTATCTCGCTTCCGCATGTTTGAGAGCTTTTAACTAGCGCTGCAGAGTGCAGCGTGTGCGTTGTTAACGCTCCCCGCTTAAAAGCTCCCCGGTTGTTCTGAAGTCCTGGTAATAACACTAGTTTACGGCAACCTGGTGGAACCACCACCAGCACAACCCCATAACAACAACATAAAAAAGAAAATATTAACAAAATATAACAACCATAACTATGACCATAACACACATCGATATATTATGCCTAGATGCCATCGATATAATAATATACCTAGATGCACAGTTGACGCTCAGAAAGTGGGACAGCCAACGAGTGCTTAAAATGTAAGTAAGCACTTGTTTGCTGTCAGTCGGGCGCCGACCGTTCGCCTGTGAAGATGCCTAAATGCTCTGTGAAAGAGTGCAAAAATAACACTCTTACAAAGCGCAAAACACATGGGATTTCTTATTTTAAGTAAGTATAATTCCCTTACTTGATTCTTAAAACCTTAATCATGTTAAATTAAGTATTAAACATGTATAAATAATTAATTTAACGAATTCAGTTAATAAAATATTTTGTCCCTTTTGAAATCATGATTTGGAACAATGAAATACATGGAGTCGTTTTTTTTTGTAAATATATTATATTTATTTTAAATTTATGATTTTTTTTATTACTTTTATTTATTAATTACAGATTTCCATGAAATGAAATAGTAAGAGATAAATGGCGTAAAATTATTTCCGAAGAAAGGAGAGAAGAAAATTTTAAACCCAATTACTCAAGTGTGGTTTGTTCAGACCATTTTGCCGATTCCGATGGATATTATACAGAAAAAGGGATTAGGAAAATTACAAAGAATGCTGTACCAAAAATAAAGGTGATAAATTGTCATCAGCTACATTGTCCTTAACTAATGTTTACTATTTAATTTAACAATATGTATGCTGTTGGTGTACCTATAAATAAATAAATAAATAAATATTACCACATTTATTGACTTTATTTTAGATTGTCGTAACTACAAGTTTAAATGAGGCAGGGTGCAGTACAAGTGTAATAGCTGAAAAATATTTGATACAGAATTCATCAATAGCAAGCATATACTAGGTACATACTGCCATGTAAAATGACTATTTAATAATTTGCGGCTAATTCTAAAAAATGTTTTTAATCAAAGTGTGCAGATCATAAAAATTTGCCAACATGAACAAAGTTGAACATTCCGCTGTCAAATAATAATTTTAATGGTTCATTCTCGTGATTTTTCATTTTTTAATTTTTCATTTTTATCTTGGATTCTCGGATTGAGATCATTTATTGGAACTGGTCGTTGGGCATAATTACTACAACAGTAATTGTGGCGTCATCATTTATTGAAAATATATTCATTTCCAGGAACCAGCAATTGAACCAATAAATAATGAAGGATCACCAATACCATCAGAATTTTCATCAATCTTTAACACACCTAAGACGTTATTTTTGAAAGATAATTTGAAAGAACGCAACCAAAAATTTAAACTTAAATCTAATTTAGTGCGAAACTTAAAAAGGCAGAACAAAAGATTAAGAAAACGAAATGATAGTCTAAAAGAAATTATTAAGAATCTAAAGAGCAAAGGACGATCTTAGTGTGGGGCCAGGACTATGTATGTGACTGTTGGGTGTTATTTATTTATTTATGAATCATGTTAAGGCAAATCAGTGCTTATTTCATATTCATAACTAATAAGCTTTGTTATCTTCTAAACATTTATACTCTATCTATCTCTTAATGTAAGTAAAATTATTATACAGATATCGCCATTCTCATCTATATTGTACGCCACGTGGTCAACATTTCTCACAAATAAATACAAGAACTATTCGACTCCATTCAATCTTTGTCCAAGTGACTAGAATGTTTCTTTTAATAATGTCAAATTATTGTCAAATTCAAAAACGATTAGAAATTCAAAAAATTCGAATACAAGAACGTTTGAACATTCAATTTAAAAAGCTACTTTATGCCGCGTCTATAAGGTCATATTTGTGTTAATTTAATTAAATTTGTGATGTTTATTTGTTTTGTCTGTCGAGGACACTGTTTACAATGATATTTGTATGGAACTGTGAATCTAGGTATATTATTATATCGATGCTAGATGCACAGTTGACGCTCAGAAAATGGGACAGCAAAGGAGTGCTTTTCCCTACATTTGGACGCCGACAGAATTCTAAATTCCAAAATTCAAATTTAGGAACACTTGCTCATTTCGTTTAAAAAGCTACTTTATAACGTGTGCACATGGTTATATTTGTGTTAATTTATATTAGAATTTATGATCATTTTCTTTATTTTACTTATTATGACAACCGCGACCACTTTTTATGACGATATTTGCAAAGAACTATGCATCTAGGGTATATTAAATCAATGATAACACAATATAAAAAAGAAAATATTAAACAACAAAATATAAATTCGGAGATCATAATAACACCAAGAGGCTTATGACTAATATAGTAACACTAGTTACTACAGAAGTACAGAGTCACAGGATAGTATGCGCAGGAAAAGTACTTCATCATTTTGGTTTTCGCGGTTTATGAAGTTTCCGGTTTTCCGTTTCTAAAAAGTGGCAGTACGTATTACGTACAGTATACACGCATACAATAGTTCTTTGTGTATTACTGTTGTGAAAATTACACATACTTCGCTGCCTTCATAACTTTTTATTATTTGGCGCCATATTTGGTCTATATGCAGCATGCCCCGCTTTGAAAAAACCTAGATCCGGTATTATTCTTAATAGGATCTCGTCGTTTCTTCAGAGTTCCTATGGCTACCTGCCGGCTCTAGGTAGATAGGTAGAGGTAGGCAAGCAGAGGCGAACTAGAGAAAATATAGGTGTTCTAGACACCTATATTTTGCCGAGTGCATTTACGTTCTAGATGTGATAGGAGGCGAGACTATCGTCATATTGGGCACTAATCCCAAACTCCGGGCTGATATGACCTCAGGACGGCAGTTTAGTCGTACCGCAATGCAACTACGCCAACGAGGCAGTTAATATTATAATAAATAATAATGTCAAGTTGATATTTTCAAAAGAAACCAACGCGATTACGCCACAGATTCCATTTTTGTCTGTTAGTTCAATCGACCAGTGGTGACCTTCATGATATCGGGTAGTAGGTCACTCAGTATCGATTCCGGAGGGTGTCACCCCTCTCCCTCTTTACGTCCAAACACTATGCTCGCCATCTCTTTCGCTGAAAGCGGTACACGTGTACACATCCTATTCGGTTTATGGTAACTATTAAATATAAGTGTATATCTTTATTTCCACCTGTCCTTATCCCACCTTAATGAGGGGTCGTATGCGCAACTGAGACGTTAGTCGAATTATAGGTTCATCTATGGGCGAAACATTTCGACATGTTTGGGTGATCAAAGGTTTGGACTAATTTAAACGAGCGGCTGTCTGCCTTACATCAAACCCTCTTTGTGGGATCCAGTCCCGAGCAAATCGGATTCGAAAAACATCCCTCCTGTAGGGTAACTTTCGACATTCGATTCAGTACCGTCTCTACCATAAGGGCACTCGCCTCCCCTCAAAGGTTGATAGCTACTTGCATTCTCTTACACCATTAATTTTACTCTTCAAGAGGCCCCCGAATTCTTCTGTGCCCAGGGGCCCAAGTAGGCCTTAAGACGGTCCTGCGGGTTTAGACAAGTGGCTTATGCGCTAGTCGTATAGAATAAAAATGGGAATGACATAAGAGTACACTATATGCGGCGTACTCTATTCGACTAGCGTATAAATGCAGTGTTCGATATTTGAATACTGCTGCGTAGTTCCATAGCTTTTAAAGATATACGACCTCGGACTTTTTGGTTTTTAAAAACAAACGCCATTAAAGAATCTTTTCCCACGCAATTTGGTTGTTATTTAAATTACCATTATTTATTAATTACTAATAAATATACTACAATTGGCGACGAGTACCTACGTGTGTATTTGAACGATAATAATGTCTAGTTTTATTGGTAATTTGAATATCTTTGATTACAAGGAGCAAGAATGGCAAATTTTTATTGGCAAGCTCAAGAACTTCATTGCACTAAATGGAATCGCAGCCGAAAAATGGTGTGCGGTTTTATTGACTCATCTATCCGATGAGTCTTACCGCCTTTTGCAAAACCTTGTTCATCCACAAAAAGTCGAAGATGTTTCGTGGGACAAATTGGTGGAATTATTCGATGGCCATTTCCAGCCTAAAAGGTCAACGTTTGCAGACAGGGCAAAGTTCTATGATGCCACAAGAGCCGATGATGAGAGTCTTGAGGATTGGGCGGCGCGTTTACGAGGACTCGCCGTATATTGCGACTTCGGTACAGAGTTGGATATGCTTTTGCGAGACAAGTTTATTCTAGGCCTAAAGGTAGGTCCGGAAAGAAATCGCTTATTTGAACAAGACCTCAAGTTGCTGACGTTGTGTAAGGCATTAGAGATAGCACAACAAGTGGCATGTGCCCGTGCCGCGCGGTCTTCTGTCGGTGGATTGACCGGGGAGCGGCCCATCAAACAGGAGCCGGTGTTTAGAGTGAGCGAGCGTCGAGCACATAAGGGGCCGATGCAGCCAACCACGGCGACGGCGGCGGTGACAGCACCGGCGGCAGTTGGAGTTCGTTGTTTTGTGTGCGGGCTGAGAAATCATCTCGCGGACAAGTGTCGTTTTAAAGAATATCGGTGTATTATTTGTGGTCAAAAAGGTCACCTAAAGAAGATGTGTGCTGTTAAAAAAGGCAATAGGGTGCCTATAAACAGTGTTGTCATAGAAGGTGACGACGAGCACGCTTGTACAGAATGTGATTTATTTAATTTGAGGTATGTGAACTACGAACCTTTAAAGATTAGTGTAAATATTTGCAATATTACAATTTCTATGGAACTTGATTGTGGTGCTGGACGTAGTGTTATGTCTGAGAAATGTTATTTGCAAAATTTTAAGAACTTTAAGTTAATAGTTTCGGATATTGTTTTTTGTCTCTATACCAAGCATAAAATCACACCCCTAGGTTTTTTTTCTTGTGAAGTTGAATATAATAATTTGAAGGGGCAGGTTAAATTTTATGTTGTCAGAGATGGTGGACCGCCGCGCCGTTACTGGGGCGAGATTTTATGGCAAAATTTAATATGAGTTTAGTTTGTTTATCTGATAACAATATGTTAAGTATTGATTCAAAGCATAGTGAGGTGCAGCAGATCCTCAAAGAGTTTCCAGATTTGTGGAAAGATGAGCTTGGCCGTTTTAATAAATTTGAAGTATATTTACATCTTAAAGAAAATGCTGTACCAAAATTTTTCAAAGCTCGGTCAATACCCTTTGCCCTCAAAGACAAAGTTATCGAGGAGTTAGATAGACTTGTTAAGTCAGGTATTTTAATTCCCGTGCAATTTTATGATTATGCAACACCAATTGTTCCCGTCTTAAAAGAAAATGGAAAGGTTAAAATAGCGGGAGATTTCTCCTGTACACTTAATAAGGATTTAAAAATTGTCAAATTTCCATTACCTCATATTCAGGAAGTATTTGCAAAAATCGGTGGCGGGCAACATTATTCCAAGCTTGATTTGAGCAATGCTTACAATCAATTTTGTCTATCTGAATCCTCACAAGAACTTACAACTATTAATACACCAAAAGGGCTGTTTAAGTATACACGTCTCGTATATGGATTCGCTAACGCGCCGGCTATATTCCAGCGGGCTATTGAAACTCTAGTTGCGGGTATAGATGGCGTATCTTGTTGGTATGATGACATATGCCTTACAGCACCTAATCGCACTCTTCATTTAGCTAGACTTCGAGAATTATTACGCCGATTGAGTGATGCAGGACTGAAACTGCAAAAAGAGAAGTGTGCCTTCTTTCAAGAGAGTGTTACATATTTAGGATATGTTATAGATCAAAAGGGGCTTAAAACTTGTCCTCAAAAAGTAGAAGCCATTTTAAAGGCCCCTATTCCTACAAATGTAGTTGAATTGAGAAGATTTCTAGGTGTAGTTAATTACTATAGAAATTTTATTCAAAACGTATCATCATTGTTGCACCCACTTCACGAATTATTAAAACAAAATGTGCAATGGCATTGGGAAGAGCGTCACAGTCGCGCTCTCGAAGCCGTACGCCAGGAGCTCGCGTCGGACCGTGTGTTAGCTCATTTTGATCCCGAGGCGCCACTCTTGCTAACGGTGGATGCAGGGCCGGCTGGATTAGGCGCGGTATTATCGCATTTAACTTCCGAAGGCGTAGAAAGACCAATTGCATTCAGCTCACGTTCATTGAATGCTAGTGAAAAGAACTATAGTCAAATTCAAAAAGAGGCTACTGCTATTGTTTTCGGGGTTAAACACTTTCATCAGTATCTGTACGGGCGACAAGAACCTTTTATATTGAGAACGGATCATAGACCATTGCTGTCAATTTTTGGCAGCAAGAACGGTATAGCAATAACGGCTGCTCTCCGACTCCAACGATATGCCTTAATTTTATCAGCATATAATTATTCTGTGGAGTATATAAGTAACAAAAATAATTTAGTTGCAGATTTTTTTTCGAGAGCCCCTTTGCCTCTTAGTAAGGAATCGCTTGATGATGGTAATAGTCAAGAAGATACTCTGATTCCGCTTTCATTTATGAATGCAAATACAGAGCCGGTTTCATTTTTTCACATTAAACGCGCTACGGCTAACGATGAGACTTTACAAACAATTATTAAGTACATGAATCGCGGTTGGCCGCGTAAAATTACGTGTCCTAGTATCAAGCCATATTTTATGCATAAATCAGACTTGGAGGTAATTAACGGATGTCTATTTCGTGGACATAGAATAATTATTCCTGGTGTATATCGTGGAACACTGTTGAAAGAATTACATGCCGCACATTTTGGGATAGTTAAAACCAAAAGTGCGGCGCGTAGTAGGATGTGGTGGCCGGGTATAGACCGCGATATTGAACAGTTAGTAGGTAGTTGTAGCGTTTGTTGTGCGGTGGCGAGCGCACCGCCGCGCGCACCGCCTGCACCCTGGCCGCGTCCGCCTAAGCCATGGTACCGTATACATATACTTAGACTACATGACCGTAGGGCAAACGGTCTATCTTGTTATTATTGATGCGTATAGTAAATGGTTGGAGTGTATCAATATGAGCTGCGGCACCTCAACATGTGCATTGATTTCAAAATTGAAAGACGTATTTTCGATTTTTGGCATACCCAACATCATCGTTTCGGACAATGACATTAAATTGTCTTCATCAGAGTTTCATTTTTTCTGTAAAAACAATGGTATCGAGTATTTAAACTCACCTATTTATCACCCATCTAGCAATGGTCAAGCAGAAAACTCTGTTAAGACTTGTAAAAAGATGTTGAAAAGTATTCTTAACAGCAAAGGAACCTTGTCACAACGACAATTACATGATGAGTTAATTGGATTCTTATTTGAATATCGTAATACAATTCATTGTGCTACCGGAGATACTCCCGCTAAATTAATGTTTGGTCGTGAATTGAGATCCAGATTAGACAACATTTTACCTCAAGAAGGTGGGAATTTTCAGGAAACGTTCAGTCATGAAAATAACCTTACTAATTCTAGATGTTTCAAAATCGGTGAAATTGTATGGGCAAAATGGTTTTCTGCTCATAAAGCTAAATGGGTGTTAGGCAAAATAACTAATAAGATAGGTAATAGAATGTTTAAAATTTATTTTGATAATTTTGAAACTTCATGTATTCGGCATGTAGATCAAATTCGAAAATATGTGCTTAATAACAATGTTGATGTGGATGAAAATATTTCAATATCAGCCTCTTCACATCCTTACATTTCATCTCCTCATCCACTATCTCCAGAAATTGACTCCTCAGAGCCTTCAACCGCTTCATTGGGCGTTAGTTCGGGGGTTGTGCAACAGCATACGACAACTGACGTAGAGGCTGTATCTGAAACTGATAAAGATCAAGGAGAAGAAGATGAGGGTTGGGAGGAGGCTAAGGAACACATTGAGGGAAATAACGTCGTAGGTACATTGCGATAATTCAGAGCCCAGAGATTCTTCTAATAATATGGATTGTCCTAATCCACATTCGTCTGTCGAAGGTGATAGAACTCTTAAAAGAACTCTTAGACCAAGAAAGGATATAGATTATAAGAAATTTTACTAAGTATATTCCTTACTTGTTTTGTTTAGAGGTTTAATTTTTTATTTTTTTGTTTTGTATTCTCAGGGCTATGGAGTAATGAGGGAGGAGTGCAGTGTTCGATATTTGAATACTGCTGCGTAGTTCCATAGCTTTTAAAGATATACGACCTCGGACTTTTTGGTTTTTAAAAACAAACGCCATTAAAGAATCTTTTCCCACGCAATTTGGTTGTTATTTAAATTACCATTATTTATTAATTACTAATAAATATACTACAATAAACCACTTGTCTAAACCCGCTGACGCGATTCGATTTCGACTACGATGCAATCAAATCGATCCTATCATGTATCTGTCAAATCAACCTTTTCATGCTTCTTCGCATCTCGAAGAGGATGGATGCAACTGCATTTTAAACTATCTATAATCGTCATGAAACGATCCGCAACATTTAGTTTTCACCACAATAAAACAACATTATAAACTTGATTTATTTATTGTTTAAATTAAATACATGTACAATTGGTTACAAACATTAGTTCAATTATCACGAGGACCCAGTGCGTGGAAGAACGCCGCCGCTGAATGTAATGAGATCTAATGCCCTTTTCACTAATCTTTGCTTATCTTCGCTAGTGCCTAACAACAAACGGAGCGACGAAAACACTGACGTCGCGTCGCATTGTATTTTTTTTAAATTCCAACAAGAGCAAACCGCTCGCGTGATGGCGGGTACACACCAGCCGAACGAAGCCGAAAGAATCTATGCCTGTTTCGTTCACACAACAGCAAAAGTTTGTTTGTGTGAACGCAACAAGTATAGATTCTTTTGCCTTCGTTAAAAAGTTACAATGCGACGTGACGTGTGCTATACGATTACCGATATAACACATCAGCTTTTTGAATAACACAGTACTGAGTGGCACTGTACTACGCTCGTCACCCTGATCCATCGGGTGTTGTCTTAGCCCTCATTCGCACAAGAGCTTTTTCAACGAGCGTTAAAAGAGCGTCGCAACATGGCTGTTCATTTCAGTACTTGAAAATCATTCTTGTCGTTTTTCTAATAAGGTATATTCTATATACCGCCCTAAAATTCGCTGCGTTTTAAAAGCATCGTGTAAACAACTATACTAGAACTCATATATTCCATTTCATCGCTTTCTTGACGCGCGTTGAAAAATCTCTCGTGAGAATGAGGGCTTATAATGACTTACACTTAAACTGGTTAGAATGCCCTTCAAACTGTAACATACAATTATAGTATTGTTTAGTGAAACGTGCATTAATGTTCCAAATCGCAAGTATGTTATTTTGAGCATCAGTAACGGCATTCTCTAACAGACACGGGTCGGCAACGTTAAAATTAAATAAATATATCCACAGAGTGCGATAACAACACATGTATGTAGTATCACAAGAGCTATAGTGCTGCAGCACAACGAAATCATTTATTTGAGACGATAAATTAACCGCCAAAAAATTTTAAACCAAATCTACACGTTGCTACGACGAACCTATGAGAATGGAGTTTGAATGTAAAGGCGAGTCTCCTGCTTATGTTATACTCGAAACACTACATAGAAACATAAACACAAAACAATGGAACATACGACAAAAATGTGTAGTGTTTCGAGAAAAACATGAACAGGAGACGCGCTTTAAAAAACACAAAAGATATTTCGATCGGTTCATTCTTGGCATCGATGATGCGGATGAGGATTATCAATTATTTGTCGTAAATGAGTGACATTTTACAGCACATCAATACATTAGATAAGTGTTTTTCAATCTTTTGCATGACACGGCCCCTTCAGTATGAAGAAATATTTCGCGACCCCCTCTGTAGCAATGTCCCCCGTCGATGTAGCAAAAATGGATCCACGATGGGTGAAATTGGTTAATGAAAAACAAGCACAACCTTCGGATTAAGAGTTCTCATATTTGTTTTTATATAACATAAACATAACATAACATAAGCTCACGCCTGTATCCCCGAAGGGGTAAGCAGAAGAAAACTAGCGAACTAGAATACCCACATTTCGCCGAGCTTAGTTCCGTCCCAGATGTGATAGGGGGCGAGCCTATCGCCATATCGGGCACAAATTCCGGATTCCGGGCTGAAATGGAAAAATCCAATATCACTTTGCCCGACCCGGGGATCGCACCCGACACCTCAGAACCGTAGTCGTACCGAAATACCACCACACCACCGAGGCAGTCCAGTGTTTATATAAGTAAGGCCCCATATTGCTAAAAGAACGCGACATCAAAGGCTTAGTAATACAAAGATATTTTTGCTGTTGTCCTACTTTCACAACGTATGGGACGATGTAATAATGAAGTGCAAATGAATTTGTCATCGCTACTAAATTAATTTGAAATGTAATATCGTTGCATGAACAATTTGGTGAGTAATTTTGCGAAGTCCGCTACCCCCTAGGGGGGCATTATAGGTTGGCTCTCCGGAGCGCCGGCCCCCTAACGAGATATTATAAAGGGCGTTGCAGCTCAACAAATAGCTCGCTTGCACTTCAACTAAACTGTAGCACATGAAAGGGACAAAAGCTTGTTACGGTGTTCTGGGTTCTTACACCCACTGCAGTAACTGACGCTGTGGGGGTGAATATTTGGAGAGGGGCGGCCTGATCTCTGTCCGAGCGTTGCATAATTCATATTGCGTTTAATTAAATGCATGTATGCATTCCTACAACGTATTCATAATTCCTTTTTTAAATATATTCTAATGCTGTTTAGAAAAACTTTAAACATCGAAAATCTTTTCGTTCACTTGTTTATAAATGAAAAAAATATAATAGTCTCTAAAAATACAATGTAAACAGGTATTTGTATTAAAGTGATATCAATCTCTATAATTATTAGACATTGAGTTTATGAAAACTTATCAATCTGGACTTTTAATCTCAGAATAAACAACATCCGACTTTATTAATACCTCGCAATCGCTGCAAAGATGTCAAGAAATCACCACGAAAAAATGTTAAATTGAGATCAGTGCAATAGGCAGTACGATTCAATAATAACACAATGAGGCGAACTTCTGCGTGGTTATTATAATAGAGCCAAGGCAAGCATATGGAGACAACTTCGTGCACTCGACTAACACGACTGTAGACAACTTCGTGCTGTTGAATAACCCGCTGCACACAATTTCGTGCAGTTGAATAGATATATTGTAGTTTCGTTCGTGCAGTTTAGTTTTTCGTCTAATATCCCTGGCAGTATTAATTTCATCAGTATGTGTTATTATATGCGCTACGTACCGTCGCGATATCTTAACCAATGTGACATTAATATTAAATTATTTACCGTCTAATTGCAAAACATATGTGGATACAATAAGCTCTTGGTTGGCCCGTGGTCTCCCTGCCTAAATCTTTTTTGCTGATGGTACTGTTAAGAGAGCTGAGAAATAATAGAGGTAGAAAAAAGAAGTACCGTTGAGTGATGAATATAGATAGTAAGCTTAGGGGACACTTGTATTAGTAAGATTGTCATCCTGTTAGGTTGTTATTATAGTTTGTTCGTATTAAAAAAATATTTGCAGCAGTTAAATGTACTAATGAGTATTAATTATTAATACGAATTGTCTTCAATAAAGAGCATGAATTTACTAAATAGCAAGTGTATTCTAGGCATGAATAAGCAGTGAGTTGAGATCTGCAGTAGAGACACTGGGCCGTGTGTTCTTTACACCCGTTTCAAATATTACTCTACACTTTACTGGCTTTGCCCCACCCTGTCGATAAATTCGGTAATAACTACGCACTACTACAGTTAAATACTGAACAGTACATCCATAAGCTAACGTGACTTTGGTTATATACATGTCTAGGAAATGCGAGTGAAATAGAGCTAAATATAGACATAAACAAGTTGGTAAATTCCTTATATTTATAACTGAGTAATTTTATATTACAATTTGCACGAAAACATATTAGACATGTGTGTACAAAGATGCCACGCACGCAAGCCCGGGAAATTAACTAGTATACTAAAGGCGACGTGATAACCAGACGTGTATATAACAAAGCTTTATAACTGGTGTAAAAATCTTACGCATACGGAGTAATAAAAAAAAAGTATGTGACAGTCCCCAAAACTACATCGAAATCTAACTCTTTGTTCTGTACAGATATGTTCAATTTTACCAGATCAGTACAAAGTTTAGGATTTTTGGTGTTTTGCCTCTTTCACATTATTATAACTAGTAAATATAACATATTGGGGACTTTAGTTTGCACTGGCATCTTACACTATAGTTTCTATTATTATAGTTGGCCAAATAACAAAAGTTAGCCAAGGGAGTCGTTTTAAATAAAAATATAATATAATCACAATTATCTAGATATGAAAATAGGTAACTTTACGATTAGTTATTAGTGTTATCAGGGGAACTGCATGTATAATGTAATCTTACACAGTGTTGTATTTGGCTAAAGCAAAAAACATGATGAGATCAGATACATTTGTCGGAAGGTAGAGCTCGATTGTAAATAATTTTGTGCACTTATATAAATCATCTGCAGAAAAGTTCGTTCTACTGACTACATCAACTGGGCTTGCAGTGTATTTGATAACAATATTTAATTATTTTCTATAATTTAGCTATTTACTCCCTTGGCTCACTGTTATCTGAAAAGCGTGAAGATTATGAGTTAATCACAATGCTGACAAGGATACATGTACAATATAACAATGGTATTAAAATAAACACGCAAAAAATGCGATTATAAAGGACAAAATTAAGCTACTTAAAATAAATAAAGAAAAAACAATCCAAAATTATACCGTGCTTATTTACACAGCTTACTGTAGCTTTCAGAACTAGAGGCAAGAGATTTACCTGAGGGATAGCGTAATTATTATAGTATTGATGTACCATATTATTATGAGACTCGCACCTGTAGTACGGAGTGTACTTAGATTGCCTTTTCGGAACATGAAAATTCTCGATGACCTAACCTGCCATATAAGTTTATTATTGAAAGTAAAGAGGGCCGACTGCTAGCTATAAAACGTGGTAGTGTAAAAGAGTATAATTAATAGCGATAAGACATAGAAGTGCGAGTGAAATGATATTTATTCTCTTTCACGCCAACATTTTACGGCCACTAGTCTTTAACCCTATGATCGTGTTGCAATATGTTGAATGGAATTATATTCATTTTACCTTTTATGTACCTTATATTTCATTTTCCCAAATTTTGAAAATGCGTTGTACGTACACGAATTTACTTATGATTTCAAACTCATATGTTGGATGTATATGCATCTTGAGTGATAATAAATTAAATAATGTATTATTTTTCGTGAAAATCAATAAACAGAATACTTGCGTCGAATAAACAAATATAATTTGTGTTTATCGAGAAGAATATTGGGTCACTTTCTTGTAGTATAATAGATAAAAATAAAAGGTAATTTGAGTTGATGGTCGTGGATACAGTATTCTATTGATTTTTTTCGGGTTATTATTTAATTATAATCAATGAAAATTCCAATATTCCGAGATATCGATTCCACTACGAGCAGTCGAGTTCTGAATTAAAAGAATCATACGTATTTTTTGCGTCCTATGGAGAACATTAATTTTGTGATTCCTTTATTAATAGACCAACTTTTTTAGCTTCGTAATTTTCTCAATATAGTGTTTCATAGTACTTGATTAGAGTCTGATTCCATTAAGAGCGTAAAAAATAATCTGTTAAAAAACAGGAACAATTTAATTTTACAATATTTGAAATACAAAAACACGATATAAGAATTCTTATTGATGTGCAAAAAATAACCCCTATTTATTTCAAACGGGGTTTATAAAATATTTGAAAAATGAAATGAACTGACCGCTCGCCGTAGGCTGAGTGATTATGGTTTAGGCGTTCGAGTGAATGTTTAGTTCCTGGAGGTGGCACGCCGACGCGGTTTGCCCCCGCGCCGGTGGGAGGGGCGCGGCAGTCGGAGCCGTCAGCCGAACTCCTGCCGCTGCAGCGCCACCGACACGCGGTACAGGCTCTCCATCATGAACGACAAGTTCTGGGACAGCTCATTCACCGGACGAGTGATCGCTACCATTTCTGTGGACAAATGGGTCAGTATTTAGAAGACTGTCGTCCTAAAGCTGCCGTCAAACCCGTCGGAAGCGGCACATATATATGTTACATAAGCGTATTGGTCACCGGAGGCCGAACCGCCCGTGACTATGTAGATAGTAGTTGTGAAAAAAGGATCCAATCTTCAATAATTTTTTATTTCGTAATTTGAGGTTGGCGCACTTTTCAAGCATGTAGTAGACCAACCATGATTTAAAAAGTCGTCAACACCTATAATGATAATAATATTGTGATATTTTAATAAACGCGATCAACAACTATAGTCCCATTGCTAATTAAACGATGTAAACTGTAAACTGACAGATCTAAATGTCACTCTATAAAATAAAGTTGCTTTTCCAAAACGTAGTAATGACCCAGATCATTGTTATCATTCAAAGAAATAATAAATCAGCACTAGTTTGCAAAATTTGACTTTTATTGCGTATTTTAGAAATTTCAGCTCAACACTTAAACTAAATGTCTATGTAAATAATCATAACAGATACCCGAAATACTACCTAATAATGAAAATTACAAATATTACTTTTATTATTTGAGAAAAATTATGTTCCGCACATTCACAGCTTTTGTAAGTTTATATAACTTACTACCTTGTAAGGCTTTGTACCAAATACCAGTCTAATAGGTGTTATAGTTTAGCCACAGGATTGAATTTTAGTTTATTCAATTTTTGCACATGATGTGTGTTTGGAGCGACCTAAAACAGCTGATATTAGCGGTCAAAAACTTTTGTAGATAAACGTGAACGGACCCGTCTGGCGCAACTCGGAAGCGAGGACTGTGACGGTGCTACCTACAGAAGTTTACCTACATGTAGGTTTATCCACGCATAATAGTGCTTTTATACAATATAAATGTGTTAACATTTAGTGTAACATTTAGTGAGCGAACGTTTTCTATTTATTTTGTTTGAAGAATTCGTTTTTTCAGAATTGTTATACAGCTTTTTTATTGGTACGGCGAGATCTAAAAATAGTTACTCAGTTGGCGCCACTCTGTGTAAATGCCAGGACGGGCAAAACGATTTTTCTAACACGATTTTCCCATTACTGGATCTTCCAGAGCGCCGTTCGTAAAAAGTAAAATTAAACCGTTTCTACAACGTACTTGAAAAAGTGTTTTGTGTAAGGGTAGGTTACTCCTAGCCATAGATGTGACGTCTTTAATATAGGGTGTGAGAAATCCGTTTTCACTCATTTACAAATTTATATTCAGAGTATGGTATTCTGGGACCAATATTAATGGTTCAAGTGTAATATTATTAACTTTTATTTATAAATTACGAAAAAAATCTGCGCCCACCGTTTTTCAACGAAAGGATGAATTCAATTCATCAGTATTTTTGGGTATGCTACGTGATCTCTCTGAACAATGTTGGAATGTTGACCAATTTTCAGATTAAGTTTGTGTTCGATACAGCTTGCTCCAAAGGGGGCCCGTATCGTGATGGGGTTTTGAAATCGGTGTTTAAACGTTTGATTTTTTCAGTTAGTCGGCGTCGTGTGCCGGGTCGGTCACTTCCCTGCAACATGGTTGAGGAGGCCGATGGCTGGCACATGCGTCATACCCGTGAACGGGTGCTACTTGTGTGGACTGGTCTGCTCTGACTTTATTACATTCATTAATTTTATCCATCCGTTTAGTTTGGCGATTATTCGCCGTGCCTGTGGGAGTCGCTCAGCAATCGAAATTGTACGTTTTATTGTTTTTATTTTACATGGAGGTTACCTTGTTGTAGATTGGCTGCTCTAATTTAATGTAAATTATTGAAATTTTTTGTTTTCTTATTTTGGTTGTGTATTAATATCTGACTGTAAACTGGTTATTATTCTCAAAAAGCGCAACGTCAGAGTTTCTTGCCCGTTCTTCTTTGACGAACCAGCTTTCCGAATTGGCGGTAGAGTAAACATTTTAGACGGAATCTAAACAATGTGTGACATTTTATGGATTCAATAAACGATTTGATTTGATTTGATTTGATTTGAGTTATAGTAGTATTTTTATTTCACATCTACATTCTTATATACCCCCAATTTTAATAATCATCATCACCATCATCGTCAGCTTCTGTTTGCCCACTGCTGGGCATAAGGTTCTTCTCCCTTAATAATAATAATAACAATATTCTACGTAATTTATACCTAATACTATCGAGATAAGATTTACCTCTGTTGTGCCGCTCGCGTGAAGCGCTATCTATTGGGTAGTACTATAAAGAGGTTTGTACGCGATTTGACGCATTGTGCCTCGTCAACGCTCATAATCTAAATATTATTTATGTTAAGTATAACGTTAATGAACATGTAATATATAAAAGTAATATATCTTAAAAATAAATGTTTAATTACAAAAATACAATGATATGACTGATACGAGTACTATACAGAGGTCACTCATGTAAATTGGTTTAATATTGAAAAAATAGAATTATAGTGTCAGAATATAAAAATCCAAGTTGAAGGTTCCAATACAAAAGCGGCACTTATTTCGATGTTTTTTTTTCTATATCGCTAACCACAATAGCAACTAGCATGCGAGCTGAGTTGCTGGGATCGCGCTTGTGACTGACTGGTATAGTTGCCGTGGTTGCGGGACTTCGGGCACAGCCGGGTGACGTCACAAGGTTCGGTCCATGCGTACCACGGTTCACGCTTCGCTGCCCGGGCGGGGCGCATACAATATAAACAAGAGGAAAGGCACTAAGTTTGTACTAGGAGACGATAAGATGCGAGGAGACCTTTAGGGTTGCCAGCTCAGTGACTGGCATAAAACGAATCAAAGGGGAAAAGAAACGGCGTGTATTGAGATAATTCTGGAGATTGGTTAATCACTAATGTACCGAACGTATTAATTTTAATGTACAAAGTACCGTTATGTCATCTGATGGAATATTTAATACTCTAAAAATGTACTATTAGATTTTTGTCGATAAACAATACCCACTATATAATACCCACTTATGGACAGTTACATAATAATACTGTGTACTAAATCTCCGTGTACACTAAGGATTGGTAATTATAGCCGCGGAGACGTACCGCTGTTGCGGTAATTAGTATGGTCGTGGCATCCTGCCAGCGACAAGCGACTCTATCACCTTCAACGGCTGGGATTTGTGGAATACATATCATAATTCGAATACTAGATGCCTTAATTGTTATTATAATTGTTAAATAAATAAATACACCCAACATCACATACATAGTCCTGAACCCAAATCAGGTTTAAACGGCAGATCCGATACCTTACAGATCGCTGGTGTACACAACCATTTGATTATCTGTAACGATAATAGCATCACTTATATTGAATATAAAAAAATATTAAAATATTAGCTAGTTTTTTGGACTGCTCTACGTTTACCATCTGGTGCAGTGTAGTCACCTTGCCGTGCCCGGATAAAAAAAGTCATTTAAATATATAATATATTCAGTCTGTTAATCAATTGTGCGTCAGTTTTGAAAATAGACAGGAACTGGCTTATTATCACAGCTTTACTATGCTTAATCATGCAGTTTCACCTTTCACCTAGAATTACCCATTTTTGACAATTATTAATTAGCGACAAGTTCTGTTAAAAAATTATGTATCTAAATTTGAAGGTGAAATGGAAAATATTTTGTTTGAAATACAAAGACACCATAAGGTAGACAAAAAAAGACAACGATCATGATAAGCCCCTCGAGAGGTTTGTTTTTCTGATATTACTCGTAAACATATTTTTCCAAACATTTGGAATCAAGAAATGGAAAATTTATGTAAAAATCACACAGCCCACCTATTCTATTTGGGTTGCAAATTTCAACATTTTCGATTGATCCATTTCACAGCAAAAATATTAAGGGTAATTAAAGGGTTTCTCAAAAGCATGACAACGACGCAATAATTATAATATATCTCTATCTATATATACAGATAAGAGATATATTATAATTATTGCGTCTCGATCTGACCTTACACCATCTTAATGTGACGTCAACGCAACACACTTTTTCAAGCATGTTGTAGAAAGGATTTGGCTTTTTGAAGCTGCCTGCCTCATGACACCCCCATTTGGGGGATCTAGTCCAGGAAAAATAGTGTCAGAAAAACACTTTGTCCGACCTGGGCATCGAATCCAAGACCTCCCGGTTCACAGCTGTGCTGTTACTAGACTAAGGAGGCGACGTAATTATGACGACAGATATATTATATGTATTTATAGACCTAATACAATAGTAAAATAATGATTAGGTGTGGGTGTATGATTGAGAACTAAACTCTTTAATATTAATGAGGCTCATATAACTATTGGCTAGTTCGGTAATGCGAAAGTCTTAAGAGAAATTACACCCTCACTCACAATATCCTCCGTGGCGCAGTGTGCGAGTAGCCGGCTGTGAAACGAGAGGCCGCGGGTTCGATTCCCTCATTGAGACCAATGTTTGTGTGGCCCACAGATATTTGTTTCAAGTCTCTGACACCCACGATACAGGTTACACCTAGTGTGGGGTCAGGACTACGTGTGTGACTGTTGGGTGTATTTATTATTATTAATAATATTTATGACAAAAAGTTCATGCCTTTTTAAATAAAAATTACTCATATTAATAAAATTAAAATAATATCTCTAAGACATTTTTTAGTTTTTAGAATTTTTTGAGACATATTAAACCTGGCAACACTGTCAGTAATGTATTAGAAAATCAACCATTCTGTCGTGCCCAGTTGAATAGTGTGTTAAAAAGGCAATCGTTATTATCGGCTACCCTAGTTCAATCCGAGGTTGCCTGGCAACCCGTCGCAGTGCGGCGCATCGGGGAGGCGGCGGCGAGGGTGCATGCGATCAATACACCAGCTCAGGTCATCGGACAGTGCATGCGCGGTAAACACTAGGCCGGCTCTAGAACATTCTACCTGGGAGAGGCTGCACATGCGCAATGAAGCCAGGGCACTGACCGGTAACTAGGACCTACGTACTGGCCAAGTGTCTATATGTACTTAACAAAATATTTGCATTTTATTATAATCTTGTTTTGATGAAATACGTTGTGATTTTGTAATGAAGGCATTTGAATCATTATCAGATACATTATTTTTATACATAAGCTCACGCCTGTATCCCCGAAGGGGTAGGCACAGGCGCACTGGCCAACTAGTACATCCACATTTCACCGAGCTTGGTTCCGTCCCAGATGTGATACGGGGCGAGTCTATCGCCATATCGGGCACAAATTACAGACTCCGGGCTGATATGCAAAAATCCAATATCGTTTTGTCCGACCCAGGTATCGAACCGGAGACCTCAGGACAGTAGTCGTACTGAAATACAACCACGCCACCGAGGCAGTCTTTTTCACATTATTTTTATATGTAAAAACATTCAGCGAATCATTTAAAAGTTTATTGTTTTAAATTTTAAATGATTAAATTATTTTTTTATTTTATATACATTTTTAAATTACTATATAAAGAAACATACGATTTATTGTTATGGCGATATGGTTGATACTTCAATAAATAAATTTGTACTTCTGAGTCTTTTCATTCCATGTAACAGTTTTCATAGTAGATTACCCGTTTTCTACATATATGCTAGAAAAAAATATAAATAAGGAGGTAATAGGTATGTTACCTGGATGCGCCTGCCCTAGTCCTTTGCAGTAGACATGCATGAGGCTGGTGACGTCATCCTCCGGTAGTTCCCCGCGCTCCAGGATCCGTTCGGCGTTCCGTTCCCGAACCAATGACAACGCCGCACTCCATCTGACGTCACGCCAATATTGTAAGGGAAGGACCACACTTGGACCACGGACGTAAAAAAGATAGACGGAGCGCTAGAAACATTGAAAGTGAAGCACGATTTTCGGCCCATTCGATGGACACGTAATGGCGGCGACTGATCGAAAGACCCTGAAAAAACCCTACTTCACTTTCAATGTTCCTAGCGCTCCATCCATCTTTTTTTTACGTCCGTGACTTGGACATAGCCAATACACCAAAATGGTTTTTGATGATTTAAGTCATGATTACATTATGGCGAAAACATTAATTGATTTTTTCTGGATTGCAGTATTTTGCACGACTACTTTTTACTTATCGAAGCAGAACTTACTCGAGCTAGTTAGAAGGACCTTAATTAATCAGTGTGGAAGAGGTCATTTGAATTTATTTAATTCAGACGTCGGAGAGATGATGTCACTCATTGTCTTTACTCTTTAAACAAAAAGAACCATAAAACCACTTTTTTTTCGGCAAACATAGATGAGTGGTGGTAACTATCCCAAAACTTCTGTTGTTTATAACTTCGGGCGACTTGTAGCGCTATTACTAATCTAGAGTTATACCTTATCTTGATCTTGATGACCTCTATAGCTCACTCCTATCTTTAAATCAAGATTTGGGATAAATAGAGATTTATCGCGGAGCTGCAAGTAGCCTTAAAGAAGCAGACGTGTTAGAGGCGCTTTTTTCACATTTCCAGAAGCAACCGTTTGGGTGGTAGGGGTTGCGGGCACTTGATTCTAATAAAAATTTGCACAATTTAATATTTCGCAAATGAATTCCTGGATGGAATTAAATGAAAAATGGTTTTAGCAAAACCGTAATGTTATTGAACGACTTACTCAACGATATCCCATATCAAGGAATAATCTTGAAAAAAAAATTGACATTGCACCCTACAGAAAAATGTATGCTCATGTCAAATTACAGCTTTTTATTATTTATAGTCTCTGAGTTAAACCGCGGATAGACAGACAGACGAATATAACGACATTATAAGGGTTCCATTTTTATCATTTGGCTTTGGAACCCGGTCATATTTTTTTTTATAGCAGATTACTAAACGAGCTGATGGGTCACCTGATGGTAAGTGATCTCCACCGCCCATAGACACCCAAGACGCAAAAAGAGTCATGGGTACGTTGCCAACCTAAAAGGAGTGTATGAAGGAGAGGAAAAGGATTGGGAAAGGGAGGGGGGAAATCTCACTCATCGATCGAAACACGACAGCAAGCTGCCACTTTACGTCGGTTTTTGTGAGACAGTGGTATCTGCCCAGTTGAGCCGGCTCATTGGTGCTGTACCCCTCAAGTTATAAGTAGTTGTATTGCTCACTTCTGCCGATGCAGTAGATGCAGGAGTCGTGCGTCGTCGTGCGGCGCGGGCGCGGCGTGCGGCTGCGCGGGCTCGGCCCACGCGTCGCCCGCGCTGCCCGCCAGCGCCGCGCGCACCGCGCACACCGCGCCGCTCATCTCCACGCCCTGCACGGTGCACATCGTCACTATTGGGTACTTGACTATTCGTTCAAAAGTATATAGGGCTATTTATTAGTTTATCCTGAACATGTAATAAAAATATTTCCTAATTTATTTTCATATATTTGGTTAAGAAAAGCAAAAAATATTATATAATAACACTTATGATTTTAAACTAAAAAACATTCAGATATTTTGTCGATCAGATATCAATTGTCGATCACATCCGCGTTTAAATTAAATTGAAATTTAAATAAAAACACCAAATAATTTGGCAGAAGAACTTTGGATCTCAGGTCTTAGGCCCTTGTGAAGCAAATAAACAAGAAAAATGAGTAATCTGACGTCATGCATCGTGATTGATGTTTACCGTCACGTGACTCACAAATAAAAAAAAACAATTTAAGTTACTAAAATAAAATTATCCTTGGAGTATTTTTAATTAAATTCATATTTCACACGTTATTTAGATGATAAATCTATGTTCCTACAGAATTCATTGATAATGGTTACTATAGTCAAGTACCCAATTGTAAAACAAAAAAACAATATAAGCAGCCGTCTAAGTCGAAAAACGTTGGCGTTTTCAGGTGTTAGTATCAGAATTAATGATGTCGCATAAACCATGATGATCGTGGTGACGTGGTATTCACCATAATATTAACGACCACCTCATTGGCGTAGTGATATTGCGTGCGTAGTACGACTATCCTGATGTCTCTGGAGCGATCTCCGAGTCGGCAAAGTATCAGCCTAGAGTCTGGCATTTGTACCCGATATGGCGATAGGCTCGCCCCCTATCGTATCTGAGACGGAAATAAGCTCGGCGAAATGTGATTGTTCCAGTTTTATAGTTCGCTCAGCAGTAATTTATTAAAATTTCAGTCGATGTACAGAGCCTACAAGTTACATGGGTGAATAATAAAACAGGGAGACTGAAGAGACGAGGGGGCCCTGTGAAAGGTGTGGAGGGGGGGGGGGGCACCAATCCTAGTACTGAAGCTTGAAACTGGGGCAGATGGCGTTACCGTGCAGATATCTGTCCGCCAATCACAAAGCGCCAAGTCATAGGTCATTGAAATTAGGTTATGACGCAAGTTCTAGATAGAAGGGCAACGGACGCTGTTACCAAGCGGAAATTGGGAGACCTCAGCAGCCACGATCTAGTATTGCTAGGTAAAGGTATATTTGGATAAATTAATTAATAGGCATATAACTCATTGTTGATTGTACAATGTACTGTGACACGTCACAAGTCATAATACTAGTGGTAATATCTTATTGATTTTAAAGTAACAAAAAATACAATAAAAACATAAAATAAGTTTTTTAAGACTTGTTACATTTTTTTGTAGTCTAATTATTAGGCTACAAAAATAGACTACACTCTAGTAGACTTTAATATCATACTAAATTGATATAACAGAAAAAGGCCTGAAGCCATGACATAAAAATCATGAAATGTATATTTTTTTATTAACTCAGTTACTTCGCTTATATTTACTTCAGGAATTATAACACCGTTATTAAAATAAAGCATTGAGATAACGGTTTATGTTTCCACGCGATATTTCCATTTACTATATAAACTCGAATCGAATTCGCTACGCGGTAGTAAAAAGTAAAATATCGAAAATGATCTCCGTAGTTATTCATTCTCGAGTTTACAGTTCGATGAAGCGACATCTATCGACAATGAAAGTGGGTGGTATAACTGACCCTGTTGTCGAGCGCCGCGTGGTACACCGCCACCACCATCTTGTTGTTAGTCTCCAAAAGCAGCAGCAGTTGGAACACCAGCTTGTACAGGCACCTGCCGGTCTCCTCGCTCGAACCGCGCGACATTTCCAACGTCTGTTGAGATAGTGCGTTTTTAAAACACAAAATATCGCTGTCCTCAAAGTAAGACGAATCTTATGTCGTGATCATCGGAAACTACTGGAGACGCATGTATACAACACCAAATATGTGTAATAAAATAAAGCGGAAAATTACAATCCGGGCTCATTGAGATACATAATAATATCTTAATGTGGGGTCGAACTTTTTCAAGCATGTTGAAGAAAGGATGTGGCTAAGTTTTTACAACCCGCTGCCTGCCTGATGTCAATACCCTTCTGGGAGATCCAGTCCCAGGCGAATCAACTTGGAAAATCATTTTATCCTATATAAGAATCGAAACCAGACTTTGCGATCCACAGCCTTATATTAAGCGGGGATATGAAATATACAAATGAATATGAATTAGGAAATTATTTTCCGAAACTTGTAAAAGGATTTGTACCTCCAACGCGTGTTCTCGCCTGTCGAAATATGTTTCGAGATGTTCGTTGATCTCGAGCGCCGCGTACCGCACCGCATCCTTCACCCTGGCGCAGTCCGCAGCCCCGGGGCCCACCCACAGCAACGGGGGCTCCTCTGACCCCAGCCGGTCGAGCACCGCGGACAGTTCCGCCGCCCCACCACTGCTCAGGGCTGATTCGGAACACAGTGACACTGTTTTTGATGTCACCTCCTGTAGTTAAAAAATATGATTTACTCTTTTTAAAGTAATGAAAACACGCGCCTCAATTTTATTAAAAAGAAAAGTGAATTGTAAGTGTGATGAGTTCGATTTTTATACTTATAAAAAAATATGAAAAAGTTTCACAATATAATCAAAAACTTTCAGGAGTTTTGCAACAACATCTATTTCTACGCCCACGATATTACAAAATTGTTTTACGGATTTTGAATCCGTATAGATCACGATAAACAAAATCGATAATTTAATATTAAATCGATATCATATTGTAATCGATCACTTTTCTCCTGATTGTCATCCTAACAGTCCACATGGTAAGAACCTTGTGTTAAGTTACCTTTAGCACGGTGTGCAATCGATGCACCAGCGCGAGCGGCTGCATGTGTGCCGCATGACGCAGCAACGCCGCGACTGACGCGCGCCATGCGTCACGCAACACGGGCCCGGCGCCCGGCACCGGCGTCACATCACCTCTGTCGCCTGCAACAATGGTACATTTCTAATTCGAGTATATATATAAATTAAAGTATCGATCTGAAGAAGAAAACTTTGAGAGCAATGTTTATCATTAACTCGTTTATCGAATAAAACTAAAAGTTTGGATGAAATGTGGCAGTAGATCACCGTTTTGATTAGGTCATTGCTATCGCTAAAGGTTATCGTTATAATAAAAAAACTGATATAAAAAAAGCTTCTAGTGGGGGCAATATCATAGCAAAATCCACATATTGGATCGACATTTTTTCGGCTTTCACATAGATAGACAATTATGATAGCGTTTTTATTTTTTCAAATAGTTCGAATAAAAACCACATGTGTAAAATATAAATCACCTTCAGGATCTCCACTAGAGGCGCTGGAGAAGGAGTGCGTGCGCGGGCGCAGCGCCAGGTCGTGATGCGCGCCGGCGTCGCCCTCCCCGCGGCTGCCTCCCGCGCCTTCCTCCCACCCGGCCTCCTCGTCTGATGAGTCTTCGTGACCACCCTACATTTTAATATCATTTTCACTATTAAAAAAATATGCGAAAATCCAAAAAGCGTAATAATGATTTGACAATATAAAACTACGAATCGGTTGTTTATGAAGAATGTCATATAATCAATAGAAAGCTATTATTTTCTATATATAAATATGGATAACTGAAAGTAGTGTTTACGAGTTCTTTTGATTTATTATAATAATAATGATATCAGTCTGTACTTTTACTGTCCCACTGCGGTGGATAAGCCCTCCGAATTACAAATTATTATAATGGCAAAATATATGGGAAAGAATTTACTTCTAAGATAATTTTTTTTCTTAAAACCAAAGAGATGTGTGAACCAAAGAGATGTCCACACATCAACAGAAAAAAACATGTGTGTATTTCTCACGTGGTAAAAGTAAAACCTTCAAAAATGTTGGCTTTAAGATAATGAGACTAATGTATTTCGAGAAGAGGATAATTATAGGTTTTAGAAATGATCTTATTGGTACAAAGTTTGATAATTATTTTACTTTTGATTCGTATATATTACATAGATTTTATGAAAAAAAAATGATGAAAAGACTCTACAAACGTATAATACATACACGTATACAAAACACAACGGTCGTGTGATGCCTTTTCTCAAGCTTCGCACTACGCATGCGCCCACTTTTTACTGTCGCCTTTTCGTTTCATCGACTTTCAAATCACAACGATGCCAAAGAAGTTTTAACTTCAAAAACCTGTACATCATGTTCGAATTCATGCTTTAACGACGCAAACCTGTTTGACGTGTCCCGGCGTCGCGTCAGGTGTCTCGTCGTGTGTCTCGGAGGCGTCGACGTGTCTCGGCTGCAGCGGCGGCGGGCTGCGCTGCACGCCGCGCTCAGAACGCTCCTCGCTCAGCGGACGTCGACGCACACCCCAGTTGAAGTTGTCAGAACTCTCGCCCTGGGGATGAAACAACCTTCAAATACATACATACTGCTGAATTGATAAACTACTTTTGAAGATTAGTTGTATTAGCTATCGATATATCCATAATTAATGAGAATTTCCTTAATGGCGCGCACACACCGGGCCGAACGAAGGCGAACGAATCATACTTGTTTCATTCACACAAAAGCGAAAGTTTGTTTGTGCGAACGCAACAGGTATAGATTCTTTCGCCTTCGTTCAGCCGGTGTTTATGCGCCATAAGAATGAGCAGTGAAAAAGAAAATAATAAGGCTCATATTATTTTTTCCCATTGTCTAGAGCTAGACTGTAACAGAAATTCCTCCACGACCCAAATGTTAAACACTTACCATAAGAATGTTGCTCGTCTACTATCACAAAATAATAAAAAGGAATACTCCTTTCCAAATTTCTTAAATAAAGATTTAGATGTGACAGTTTTTCCTGTGTTATTTGTTTATACAAACAACAATACTTTTAAGAGCGCTATCGAAATACCAACCTCGATACTTTCGCTCTCGTATTCCAAAAAGTCGAAGTCTTTAAATACGCCGAAGTGATCCGTGGGAGGCGCTCCGCCCGAGGGTTCGTTGCCAGGAGTCCCAGATACTTCTTCCAACGACGACGCCATCGAAGATTCCCTCTCCAGCAGTTCCGAACTTTGGCTGAAGATCACCTGCACCCAGCATATAATTTAGCATAATAGCATTAAATTAAAAAGCAATATAGCAACGTTAAAAATGGATATAAAACGAGCAAAAAGACTCGTTGCCACAACGGTAAAATATTCGTGATTTTTTATGTGTGCGTTCGTTATGTATACTAACACACATTAGTGCAGATATTCGACAACGAGCATACCGGAGCGCTTTCAACGTTCAGTATCCAGCGATCCTTCGAAGTCGACAGGTGTCTCTAGAGGCAACGGAATTTATCTCCTGAATGTTGAGATACGCATAATTCTAAGTAATTTTTCCTCGAGTGCGAAAATATTTTTTTGTTGCGACATTCAAGTGCTGTGTGGGTGGTGCTTATCAAGTTACCTACCTTGTTGAGGTGAGTGCGTCTATTTTTACGAATGTTTATTTTATTTAGACCAGTGCTCTATTTTATGTAAATAATGGTTTTGTGTAACGAGGATTCTTAAAAAATGTGCGCTGTCTCTTACTATTAAATTGATAATTTTATAATTTTTTAAATCTCTATATCATGGCTCGCGGGTATTTTTAAGCTGTGGATTTATACTGCAACTGCCGATTTTGTAGAAAATGTATACATAATTAAGCTATCCGAGTTTTATTTAATCGATTATTTTTAATTTAAATAAAAAATATTTAAAAAATATAATTTATTATCATCGAGAGTGACGCATACGTAACATGTTCGTTATTTTTAACGAACGTACGTTAGATTTTGCCCTTTATTCGTTCCTTCTTATGTGGCAAGCCTTACAAAGCTCTTAGCAAAATAAAATGTGTAGCGGTGGTTGAAATCGTCAAGATTCTAAATATAGTGCAATATTCATCAATCGAATAATGATTATCGACATTGCATCTGCGCTCCCCGGCCAGTTACTCGGTTATTGATTTTGAAGCGTTGAAAACCGCAGCACCATACGTTTGGAATGTATTATTTATAGCGACGGCATTTATGGGTTATAACATTCTAGTGAAATATTATTATAGTCATTGTTTCGATTAAACGCAATTATAAAACGGCTTTTATGAAGACAACTTTCTTCATTGTTTTATCAGCAGCGTATCAAAATTGAAAATCGTGCGGCCCTGGCTTCAAATCCCAGATCGGGCTGCGATTTATGTGTCGAGTCTTTCTGGTCCAAAAATCCATAAGTCACTTGAAATAAATCCTTTTCGCGCCATATCCTTTGAAGGGACGAAAATAGTTTCCGTGAGATGTGATTGCGTTAATAGTGGCTCTAATTATTTTCTTTAAGAGCTTAAACTTATTATGTATGCCTATGTTTAAAAACAAAAAAATAACTAAATAAAAAAAGTGGCATTAATTGTTGCGTGGTCACCCTAGCTTATTAGAATTTTGACAATTTCCCCACAAACAACGCTCGCCGCGATATTCGAAGCGCACAAGCTATCTCATGTTCGCTAGCGTGAAACCGTTATTATATAAATGACTGTCGGTGCGTGTATGCAAGCATGTACATATACACTATATGCGAGTTACCTTAGAACATAAAGTGGTTATTAAATCATCCTATCGCAGCGATGGGTAGAAATCATATCATTATTGTAAGAGTAGGTATACATGTGATGTATCGCGCACATTGATGGATACTCACTGAGGGACTCTTTGGCAGACCGACTCGTTGTCCACACGTGGTCAGTAGGTTCACGAGACATTCCCGGACGCGGCTCTGTGGGAAAACGGTATTGTAATATTACCAATGTTAAAAATAGCTATTATCAAAATAGTAATGTTATAAGTGGCGGAGTGGGCGAGTAGCCGGCTATGAAATCAGAGTGTGCGGGTTCGATTCCCGTATCGAGACAAATGTTGGCATGATCTATGAGTTATTAAATAAGGTTTTTATAGTAATGAAATACGATTTGTAATCATGTGTAATTTTTCGGTATTAATTTTTTATAGAAAGGGCAAATAATGGGACTGACGTTAGTCGGTCGTAAAATCTAAGCCAAATCTTTTATGCAATATATTTGAAAAAGTGTGTTGCGCCGACCCCACATTAAAGGGGGATAACGGTAGATAGAAAGTAGAGGAAGGTAGATAGAAACGAGAAAGTGGGTCCCCTTACTCTTAACACTCGATTCGATTGTGAATTCGATTTGGTTTCATTTATTGATTTAAAATTCCACCTGTATTGACTTTTAAATTGCGCTAATGTTGCATAATATTCGAGAATTTGTCATTTGGTAATTTTTAACGTGACATTAATGCACTTTTTAACCCGGTTTCGGTGGAATTTTAAGTCAATAAATGAAACCGAATCGAATTCAAGTTCGGATCGAGCGTCAGGAGTCAGCCCCCTGATGTTAAGTCCCCACTGCCGCCCATAAACATCCGCAATATCAGAGGAATATAACGTGACATTGTTTTTCAGAGGTGAGGCGTGAGGGGTGAGGTGGTGAGTCGTTGAGTCGGTGAGTCGGTGAGTCGGTGAGTCGGTGAGGCGTGAGGCGTGAGGCAGCTGACCTGCGACATCCACGGTCGCTTCCATCCCGAGGCGAGCGCATCGGCGGGCGAGAGCGAGAGCGAGCGGCGCGGCGAGGCGGCGCTCTGCGGCTGAGTTGCATTGTTGGTACCACTCTCAGCTCCCACTACCGTCGACGCGGACCCAGACTGGGACGTGGACGAGCCTGCACGCACTTTTATTACTAAAACATTTATAACACTATCATCAAAATCATTATCACCCATTAAAGCCGACCGAACACTTTAAAAAAAGCCATGTGCAATATAACCGACACAGTGGTTCCCTTCATCATGAGTATTATCATTGTGATGTTTGTGATACACATTATTACCTATCTGAATATTTGTATTGAACAGGCGGAATATAATTATATGATGTCATATCTAAATGATACTAATGCCTTGATGGCACTTTTATATGATCTGGAAATTTTTTTGGACATAATTGAAGCACACTTGAGAGAGGCCAATATGACGGCAACCCATCAGAATAACATAATTATTTAAGTTGTAGAAATTACCTATTTTAAATAAATCAAAAACCAGTAACAAAGTTATATTTGAGACAGATTGCCGGTGCCGAAAATCTCTCTCCCCTTCCCAATCTCCATTGTCTAGGCGGTGTCGATCAAAGCAACAAGTGACACACGTACTTGTTTTCCACTATCTGCTATGAAATATAAAAACCTTCATGAACGATTTACACGACCAATTTTAGCAAATTGACGTACCGTTTAGACTTTTAACAAAATTAATAATGTGTTAATTTTACTTATTATCCAGAATACTTAGCACTATTATTTTATTAAGATCGATAACTGTAGTGTAGTTTATGATATTGGTGTTATAAAACCGAAAATATAATAGTATATAAAACATAAAAAACACACAAAAAAAAACAAAATATAAAAAACGTTATAAAATAAAAATGAATATTGATGAAAATGATAATAATGTGAACCTTTGTCCGGTGTAGCGCTAGATGCGTTTGACAGAGAATTGGGTCCGGTGGCGGGCTGGCTCCCGGCCTTGGGCAGGTACTTGCGACCGATCACGGGCGTCTGGGACAGGTCGAACGTGAAGTCCATGGTGCGACCAGGCAACTCCTGGAAGACAAGCCACCCACAGTTAAAAATATATTCATTTAAAAAAAAAAAATCAATCTTCAAAACTATTTTTAAATCACACTTTGTAAAAATCTGTTTATTTAATTTCGTTTTTTTTCAAAGATATTCCGAGGTAGTTTCAAGCACTTTTAAAAAACTATTTTTTTTTATATAAATCATACTTTTTCTATCAGAGATTCCGGGGTAGTTTCTTACATAAAAATAATTATAAAGATAAAAAAGCACACACCTTCTTCCCGTGAAGTTCCGCATCGAGAATCGAAGAGGCGCTGGAGTCCCAATAAGGTGGCACTACGAGGGTCGAACACCGGGTCACTACCAGCTTGAGGATCTTCATAGCTTCCTTATAGTTATTGCCGTCTTGCTGGAACGTATAAACTCCAATGTTAATAAAGGAAGAAAGATGTCACAAACATTTTTTTTTCGACCGACTTCCAAAAAGGAGAAGGTCCTCAATTCGTCTGTATTTTTTTGTGTATATGTCCGCCAAATGTGGACCGATTTTCAAAATAATTTTTGTGCAAAATTATTTTGATAGAGTTTATTTCAAGGGTGGTCCCATATAAATATATGAACGTAAAATGTTTTGGTCACGATCGGATGAAGTTGGAAGTTGGTCAGTAAAATTTTTAAACTTTTGATTATTAAACTTTTTCTTTTGATTATTACGCTGCTTTATTGCAGAAACAGATAAAGCGATAGTTCCCAGTTTGGATTTGTTTTACTAATCAACTGGACTGTTGTATTTACAGTAGTCAACCCCATTTTAGGGTTCCGAAGCCAAATGGCAAAAAAGGAACCCTTATAGTTTCGCCATGTCCGTCTATCTGTCTGACCACTGTTTACCACGGTTTTTTACATAAAAATAAATGATTAAAAAATTGTTTATTGGGACTACTTACGTCTATGAATTTGGCGACGGCACGCAACAAGTCAGCATTCACTGGCTGTGCGGCCGGAGCGTTCAGTTCCACGTAGTATAGCATGCAGTGGAGGATCGACAGCACCGGTAATTGGAGGTTCGGCGCACCCTAACAATAGACAAGTACTTGTGAGCGCATAAATAGGGGCTTAACTGATATTAAATATTTAGATTCAAACATTGCGCCTTTATTTTTATCGCGAATAAAACATTTACAATTTTAATATTTTTGGCGAGTACAAGTTTTAATTGGGATAAAAATAAATTCAATTTCTGCTTTGCTTTTTTTTGGAAATTACAGGAACATTTGTTTTTATTGAAATTGGATAAAGTTCGGATATTCCACAATTATTTATAAAAAACCTTTTCAAATTACGTCAAACTTAGAAAAACTCGAAGAAAAGCAGATTTTACAAAAAAACAAGTTAGAATATTTTTAACTCTTCAAAAACTTTGTAAAGAATAACTTGGGTACTCCATTTTAATTGTGGTATAGTCAAGTAGTTAAAGTTACCTTCTCTAAAACTTCGACCAAGAACGCCAACATCTGCAGCGAGAGATGCGAGTAGGTGTCCCAAAGGTACTTGACCACGCACTTGGTCCACTGGAAGCTCTCCTTGCTGAAGGTGCGTCGGGAGTAGAGGGTCATCACCGTGCCCAAGTTCTCCAGCTTCTTGCTCTTCTCTGCCGTGAACTGTTACAGATAGCCAGTTTTATTTGAACGGTTGGACTATGGATATCCTCGTGGCAGTCTTGTGAAATTGCAAGGATAATGTCATTGTGTGGCCGAAATTGGTGGCGACCATCATGTCACCTTTTCCTACCATATAATCCCATTGCTGAACATGTTCTCAGTCGAACATTGTTCGTAGAAGTAGTCAAGATCCTAGCGGGGTTTGTTCTGTCGCCTCTTAGCATCATCATCATCATCAGTCACAGGACGTCTACTGCTGGACATAGGCCTCCCCCAAAGATTTTCAGATTGACTTGTTGGAAGCGGCCTGCATCCACTTACTTCCTCTAACAAACTTAATTGACTATAATTTAAATACGGCTAAGATTACCTGCGCGATGTGACAAGCTGCGCGTACGCATAACTCGTTCGCGTCTTCGTAATGGAGCAGCATGTACGGTAGTAACGCCACCACGGTCATAGGGAAGGCCAGCGATTGTGTAGGATCGATTACCGGCAACTCTAACAGCGGTATCATATCCGCCAATACGCCTACCACCGGCTCGTACGTGTTGGGATGGGTACAGCCCTGCGTAAAAAGATTGTCGAAAAATATGCCAAATATACGAAAAATATTAAACGTAATTTGGAAAAAAAAACATTGGCTGTGACAGAAAAAAAATCGAGCTTATTAATTATGCCTGGATTAGGCACGAACAAAAAATATGACAAATTATAATAATTAGATTACATAAAAATTTATCATCGGTTTATATTATCGCTAATTTCATTGCTAATCAACATCAAAAACTTTCTCGACGACATGAAATACGTTTGTTTTCTATAATGGATATCTTTCTGAGTGTGCAATATAAATCTATCCCGAAAAGGGACTAGTCATTTGACTGCGTCGTGTTTAAACTTCGCTTTGTTTCGGATTTGCAAGTTTCAAAATCAAATATAATCGTATTTAGATTTGTTTTTAAAAAAAAACATGTTGCGGTTAAATATTTCATGTAACGCAAAATGAGTAATAGAAACTGTGGGGTGAATAGAAGGTTAAACACTAAGTTTATTTTTTTTAATCCGTAAACTACAGTTTACAGTACATTTTGGACACGATATATGTTTTAGTATATAATATTGGTCAAACCACTGGTTATATCAATATAATCTCGTTTCTATTCACCCCATATAACGTTATGCTTGCCTTGAGTAGCAGCGCGTGTAAAGAGGGCGAGGTGTGCGCTTGCGTTCGGTCGAGTCGCTCGCGAGCGTCGGGCCTGTCGAGCGGCAAGCGAGCCATCACGCGCGACAACAAGCGCACGCCGAGCAGGAACTCGTGCTCGTAGTCACTCTCCAGGAGCGACGCACCCACCCAGAACAACGTCGCCAGGATCGTTAGTTTATCGTCCTGGAAGCGGTCATGTTACGCCTCAGATAAAAACAAAATAAAACTCAACAATCGACTCTAAATTCTGACTTGAACTCCATTTGTGTAAGGATTTATTCTGAGATTTTTCTCGTACTTCGTCATTAATGTTGTCCAAAATATGGATATCAAATACAAACATTACTATCAAAATTAGTCATAATTGAAATGACACTAATCGAACAACATACAGACAAAACAAACCAACGAACTAAGCTTAACTTTGTTTAAGTACGTATGTTCAAAACCCGCTCAACGTATGAATGACGTCGCATAAAATTCCGTAGGTGTCAATACCATCGTAACATGGAAATCCTATCGTATCACTCGGACGCCCGCATGCATGCTGCACGCATCGTAGCACATCATACATCTTTCTTTCTTTCTACCCGCCCTTATCCCACCTTATTGTGGGGTCGGCGCAACACACTGTTTAAAGCATGTTGCAAAGATGATTTGGCATAGTTTTACGACCGGCCGCCTGCCTGACGTCAACCCCCTATGAGGGATCATACATATTATCGTTAAATAATTCTTTCGCAAGTGAGCCATCACATGGGGAGCGTCGAATAGTAAACACACCTGTGTGGCTGTATCGCCTAGTAGTTTGAGAGATTGCGCCGATCGGGAACGACACAAATTTGAGCACACGCCTTTAGTCGCTTCCCCACACGCTCTGTTGCGATCTGCTGAATGTTACATACGGTTATTATAACATAGCCTCGAATACTGGAACATCACTTTTTCACTTTTGCTTATATTATTATGCGCTACATAATTATGATGTTAAGTGTGTTTCCTTTGTGAATTATCGCTTGCTATAACGGAGAAGGAAAACATTGTGAGGAAACCTGCATACCTGAGAATTTCTTCACAGGAATTTCGAAGGTATGTGTAGTCTACCAACCCGCATTAGACCAGCGTGGTAGACTAAGGCCTAACCCCTCACATTAGTAGAGGAGGCCCTTGCCCAACAGTGGGACAGTAATATTGCAGGGCTAATATTTATTATTACACAATTATGACATACAATAAATGACATATCACAATTTTATATATTTGACGTTAGCGTTTCAATAATCGGGCAATAGCGACGGCAAAGAAAAAATTTATATCTTTAAACATACGAGTGATCAATAACATCAAGTAAATCAATCCAATCTGAGGCCATACTAATATCAATATTATTTGCAACGATTTAAGGTTGAATTTGAATTGTGTTTGTGTGAATTTGGGAACGTGTGCAGTATAGACATACCATGCGTCTTCTCTGCGCTGGAGGGTTGCACGTTGCTCTTGCGCACGCAGTACGGCACGGAGTAGCTCGTACTGCGCGTGTGGTTACTCACGCAGCCCACGCACACGCCCGGGGACCGCTTGCCTACGTACACCACAGAAATTCGGTCGCTACTGGCACAACCTTTTTAATTTTCTCAAGCATTAAAAACTTAACGACTTCCAATTTACCGATCGTGACCAAATTTATATGGGACCACCCTTGAAAGCAGCTCTATCGAACACAAAAATAATTTTGAAATTCAGTCCGCGTTAGGTGGAGATATCGCGTAACATATATAAAAAAATACAGACGAATTGAAGACCTTCTCCTTTTTTGGAAGTCGGTCGACTACCCTTAGCGGATAGTGACGAAGGGTGGCTTCACCACTGACGCCTGAATGGTCAAACGCTCCTCAATTTTAACGGCTTTTCAAATTGATTTTCGCCATACAATTTTGCCGGATAAGGCGGCCTTAAACGACGTAATGCGACCATAAGTGTATGAATTAACATTCGGCGGTAATAGTCATAGAGTAGGGCGTAGGGTACTTGGCGCGAATAAAAATTCAAATACGATATTATTTACCTCTATATAATCAAAATTGATTTATGGTTCGTAAATTTTGTGTTAATGTTATGTCTGCTGGAAAAATTAAAGAAATAAATAATATATTTTCTAAGTTGTTGTGTGCAAAAGAAGCAAAGAGTATGTAAAAGTTGTTTGGTATGTATTTGAGGTCAGCCAGGGCATATCTACAGAAAACTAGCAATAATATAGAATTTGAATTGATTGCCGATATTATATTTGATTATGTCAGCTTCAGTGTAGTGCAGTGTAGTAATATAGTGTGCAAGGAAAAATATCTGCATGGCTTAAACTCGTTGAAGGCGGCACGTATATATTGTTACATAAGTGTCTTGGCCTCCGGAGGCCGAGCCGCCCGTCACTATTAATTATCTGTGCTGTGATCGAATGCGCGACTAATTACGAACTATTTCACAGAGCTCTTCTTGCACTCTGCACTGACCATCATCACAGCTTAATATTGAGTCGCTTCTTACTTTATCCGTGGTTTTTTTCGTATTCACTAGACAATTATTTACAGGAAATGCTACTCAACATAATATATCCATGTTATGGCGCGTACACACTGGGCCGAACGAAGGCGAACGAATCAAGCCTGTTTCATTCATACAACAGCGAAAGTTTGATTGTGGAATGGAACAGGTTTTTTTTTATAGCAGAGATTGGCAAACGAGCAGATGGGTCACCTGATGGTAAGTGATCTCCACCGCCCATAGACACCCAAGACACAGAAAGAATCATGGGTGAGTTGCCAACCTAAAAGGTGGGAATGGAAGGGGAGGGAAGGGGATTGGGAAAGGGAGTGGGGAAATGGGCCACCGGAAATCTCTCTCACCGAACGAAGCGCGACAGTAAGCTGCCACTTTACGTCGGTTTTATGTGAGACAGTGGTATCTAACCGGTCGAGCCGGCCCATTCGTGCTATAGACGTTACTGTCTACAGCGTGGCTCTACCACTTGAATATATAGTATAGAGTATCTCGCCTTCGCTCGGCTCAGTGTAGGTATACCCGCCATCACATGACTATCAAAATGACTTATTTATGTACAAGACACACAAAAGACAACGATAGTTGTCTTGTGAATACGTAGCTTTAATATAATTATTATGCTCAGCCTGTTAGAAGTTAATTATTTTTGTATCAATTTACAATTATTGTTATCGGATAGTTGGGTACCATTAATTTGAACAACTAACGGTATGTTTTTTGCATTGTTGCAGGACATACATTTTTAAGGCACTTGTATTAAAGCGGGAGTCATGCCATACATGTACATGTTAGCGTTGCTTTTTATGTTTAAAATGTACATTTTTGTAATGTGGGCCATTATCGATGGTGTATATTACATAGGCCCGCCGAGCATACGGAGGACGTCGATCGTAACCTTGGTAATACTTTGGTTTACCATTTTCCTTGCACTCTATCCGATATTTTTCCAAATTTCCATGAAACTGGTCGTTGACAACACAGAGTTATTGTTGCTTTTTTATATTATCATATTATTATATCAATTGTTTAAGATTTGGCAGGAACTTAATGAAACCGGCTAAATGGTGATTTTTAATCAGTGTGAATGGGGAATATGCATAAAAATATGTATATTTTTACCTACCTTATTATGTTGTTAATTTAATTTACCGTTATTCTTTCCATAAATTGAATGATAGAATTTGCTAAATTCTTGTTGTCAAATTGTAAGTAATTCAATTACAATTGAATTTAGTTCGACATGTTATATTTATCGTGTAGAAAATATAGTAAACCAGAATGTATATTCCGTATAACAGTTATATACCTGGCGTATAGGCAGCTCCGTTGGCTTGGTGTGGTTCTTTGTTGTTCAAATTGGGCGTAGACTTGAATATGTCGCGCATGTAGTCGAGCGGCCTGAAGTTGGACTCGAGCGAGTCGACGGCCGCCTCGAGCGTGAGCAGCAGCTCCGTGACGTACCCCTGCATGTCCTCGCCCTGCTCCGCCACCGTCTCCACCAGCCGGGACAGGATGTCCGACACCATGCGCCCGGTCATTGCCACGCCGATCAGACGGAACACCTGTACACAGTACACACAGTACACACAACACCGTCGAATATGGATATTCTCACTCATTCATTCGTACAAAAACACGCCTCGTAAACGCCAATACTACCGCACGTGTCATTCTTCCCATCCAAATAAGGCGTGTAGCTGTTATTTCCTATTCTAGTAATTTGAATAATTATCAAAAAATCTCAATTATTTATAAGGATGTAAGCATTTATCGTTGTGATTTCGACAAACATCTGCGAACAATATTGCGAAAACTTGATAACTGCTGTTTACCTTGATTTTTGATTAATCATGCCTAATATAATATATGAAAGAAGAAGAACCACTTGAAAGAAAAATTCGGATAACCTATAAAATTGTTTCGTAAAAATGTCATATGACGGAGTACGAATGTGAATAAATAAATAACATCCAACAGTCATACATAATCCTGACCCCACACTAATTTCGAGTCGTGTGTCGTGGGTATCAGGAACTACGAGAAACGCACGGTCTCACAACACCCAGACCCAAAACAAATATCTGTAGGCCATACAAACATTTGTCTCGATGTGGGAATCGAACCCGCGATCTCCCTCTTCACAGCCGGCTACTCGCAAGACAAGCCACGGAGGCTGTCTAACTCTGTCTGAATACATCTATTTATTTTAACAAATTGGCGTTTGAAGTTGGTTTTGCGTAGTTGGCATCTAAATTACTGAATGTGATTTAAATTAAGGTGAATAAAATGGTAACTCAGCAGACATGTCTTCACTGTGAAATAAAATTAATTCCAATTGGTAACTTTGGCACAATATTGTAAGTCGAGTGGTCAACTTATACACACCAAATATAGAATGATATTTATGTTGATTTCGTATAATACCGTTACTGTGTATGTGAAATCATTTAGGTTTTCTCTATTCTAGAATAAGACTTACCCCGGAAACTGAAACGCTACTTGGCTACTTACATTGCTTTGCGCCATATTATTGTGGCGAATAATGCGACTTAAAATCATTTAGCACAACTTTAAATGTTAAAGTTGCGTTTCAGTATTCGGGCATTAGTATTACATTCCAGTTATTATAGTACTTAGTCAAGTCTAATGATCTGCCATTTATTTCTCCCTCCATCCATTACTGATATTACCATCAATATAATATTATAAAGAAGTTTCAAATGGACAATAATTGCAACTATTGGCTTAATATACAATTTTATATCAAAATTTTCAAATTAAAAAAGCATATTAAATTTTTTATTACGTTTTAGTATTCCATTGATCTCTACAATACCTTTAGAATAATTTTATCCGTATAATATTTGAGTACAATAATTTACTAAGATGTTTTTATATGATTTTATATATTTTATTTTATAAGTATTTTGTATACATTATATAATGGTAGATCTAGGATGAATCTTAATTAATTATTGTCCACAAACAATTATGTGGTTAGTCAGTAAATAGATCAGAACTTCTAGAGTTCATTATCAACTTATATATTGTTATTGATAAGGTAGTAATTATTAAACGACGATTTTCTAATAGTATGGTAACTCTTATTTGAAAGTAAATTTATGCAATCAAACACCTGTCTGTCGAAGCGATAACATTTTCCCTTGCAATATAGTTATCTCGCTAATAGAAAATCTGTCGATACTCAATAAATGTTACTAGCCGTTAGTTAGTATTTAATATTAGTATAATTGATGATTTGTAGCTTAAAGTAGTGAAAATAAATGGTAATTGATTTAACTCAAGTTATTTTTCTATTTAAATTACATTGTAGATAGTTGTTTGGTACAAAAAGTATAACACAAAAAACAATTTAACAGATATAAACTATTTATTGCAGACACACACATAAAAAATAACGGTGCCACAAGTGGCGGCCTTATCGCTAAAAGCGATCTCTTCCAGGCAACCATAGAATAAATGGGAATGTAATATCTTATCTAACATTATTATATATGCGAAATATTGCCTCGATTGCCTCGGTGGCGTGGTGGTATTGCGTGTGCGGTACGACTATCGTCCTGAGTTCTCGGGTTCGAACCCCGGCGAGGGCAAAATGATATTGGATTTATCCACATCAGCCCGGAGTCAAGAATTTGTGCCCGATATGCCGATATGCTCGCCCTCTATCACATCTGGGACGGAACTAAGCTCGGCGAAATGTGGGTGTTCTAGTTCGCTAGTCCGCCTCTGTCTACCCCGTCGGGCCTACAAGCGTGAGCTTATGTTATTTGATGGATGGAAGTTACTTCATCACACCAGAAGGGCTGAACGGTTCTGGATGAAATTTGGCACAGAAAGCTGATTATAATTAAGCACTGAGTGCAGTACGCAACCAACCAAGTTGTGCGAGACAAGTAAAAAAAATGAAAAAAATGTTGATTGGTCACGTAGGCATATAAAAAACCCTTATTTACCTACTTACTTAACTCTTGCGACACCATCATAGAGATTATCATCTCTGTGTTGATTGAAAACGTAATTCGAGTATTGCTATTTTGAATAACTGTATTTAGTCATAACTTTATTCTTTATGTAGAAGGTATATACATGTATGTGGAAGGTATATAACGGTGAAGGAAACATCGTGAGGAAATCTGCATATACTAGAATTTCTCTACAAAAAATTCGAAGGTATGTAAAGTCCACCAATCCGCATTAGGCCAGCGTGGTAGGCTAAGTCCTAACCCCTTTCATTAGTAGAGGAGGCCCGTGCCCAGCAGTGGGACAGTAATATTACAGTTCTAATATTATTATTCTCTATGTATGGAAATAGCAAATAGTTAGGGTAGACAATGTCTCTTTGTCTATATGGACTGCACGCCACTGACAATAACAATGGGGTTTAGATAAGGGTAGTAGGTAGTTGTAAATAGTCAGGACAAGTGGTACCTGCAGGGATCGTCCGGCGTAGTGTCTGGAGGGGCAGGAGAGTCCGAGCTGCAGCGCGGTCTGCGCCCACCGCTCGGAGACGAGCGCGTGCGGCAGAGACTCGCGGAACACGCGTACCACGTGCCCCAGCAGCGTCTGCATCTGCTGCCAGCTGCGCAGCGTCCACACTACACACACGCACAATACCACGCTCCGTCATCATCATCATCATGATTTTCTTCTTCTTTAAAAAAAAATGGCTTCCACACATAATATGCGATGATTTAGTCAATGTCAAGTTAAATAGAGCATTTATGTTTTCACAATAACCATGAGATCCAGATGTGGATGATCTCAGTCCTGCTAGGATTATAGCGGTAATTCCTTCTAGTGCGATGCCCCTCAGATGACCTTCACTCGGCGAATCGACTGAACAAAGCCAGCCAACGCACCAAGCAAAACTTATCAAAGAACACCGGTTTAAATCTTCCACATTATACTGTCCATCTTCATTGAAGTTTAATGCATTAAACCACATCACTTAAAAACAACAAACACGGCTCTAATGAAATAATTATAACAAACGACGCCCACCCTGTCATACTTCCCGTCAAAATCTCATCATCATTATCATCACCACCAATCACAGAACGTGCACTTTTTTTTTCTACCTGCCCTTATCCCACCTTGATGTGGAGTCGACGCAACACACTTTTTCATGCATGTTGCTGAAAGAATTTGGCAAAATTTTTACAACCGGCTGCCTGCCTGACTTGCCTGTGGTCAAATTTATATGGGACCACCCTAAAATAAGCTCTATCGGACACAAAAATAATTTTGAAAATCGGGCCGCATTTGGCTGAGATATCCCGTAACATACACAAAAATTTTGAAAATTGGTTGAAAATAGCTTTGCACGACCTGGGAATCTAACCCAGGACCTCTGGGTGCATAGTCCCATATATGCTGTTAGTAACAGGAAAGAACAAAAAATAATAACAAACTAGAAAATAATATTTCATAAGGTCTTAGGTTTATTCATAAGGTCGTAATATGCATAATGCCAACAACAAAGTGATCATATAAATGGTGATCCGACCTTTAGCGGTAATATCCTCGTACTGCCAGAGCGGCATGTGGGTGGGCCTGTTGGCGAGGAAGTGCACGAGCGACTTGATGACGTCATCGACGGGCAGCTCCGCGGGCTCTGCCTCGGGCGCCGCCTCCGGAGCCGCCTCGCCGTCCGCCTCGCCGGTCACTATCACCGGCAGCGATGGGTAGTTGTCGCATTCGGCTGTAGGAAGAAAAAGGACCACGGTGTAAACAGTTTGAACATAAAGCCGCGTCTCCTGCACTCGAAGCATTACACGAAACACTTACACAATATGGTTTTCTTTCACATTTTCATCTATGGTCTATTGTTCTTTTAGCAGGGGATAGCGAAAATCATTGTTTTGCGTATGTGTTTTGTTTCGAAACTAATCAAAAATATTATAACAGTATAAAATAATCACGTTTTCATACAGATACATACATACATACATAGACTCACGCCTTTTTCCCATAGGGTAGGCAGAGACAACGGATTTCCACTTGCTTCGATCCTTACACACCCCTACAACATACAGATATAACTTCGTTATATATTTAAATCTATGCTTATTGTACAAATCAGCAGCCTGGAGCGACTTTTGCAATGAGATCAAAATAGGGACCTCCTAGGTGATAAGTAGGATTGTGAGTCACAAGTATCTATAATTGAGTACTTGACTATGTTTGAACTTAGGTATACACATATTTTTATGTAATAACAAATAAAACAAAAAAGAAACCCTTCTGTAAAAACTGCATCGAAATTGGTTGAAAAATGAGGCAGTAATTCATATTTTAAATTTTGGAGTGGGGGCATATTGGACATATCTTGCTATCCCTTTCCAACGCCCGTACCGTTATGGCGTGACTACACTGATACTTCTCTTTCCTGTATTTTGAATGTTACACCAAACTTATAACTTTTTTATTTTTGAGAATATTTCAATATTTCTTTCTGTTATATATTTTAGACGACGTAAATTTCATATAAAAATAGTAAAAAAACTTAGTCAAGTACCCAATTACTTGGTTCTTTGTAATAACAAACAATGGTGGTACAATAAAAATACTGACTGCCCCATTTCACCGGTCTTTTCCGGATTCTCGCATCACCTTTTAGTTTCGCTGCGACGTCGCCTATGACTTCATATTGTGAGGTTCAATTCAAGCCAAGTTTTTTTTTATAGTAGACATATAAATACACTCAGAATACAAAAATAATCTTAAGTGCGTTGCCAACCTAATCAGAAAGAGGAGGGAAACTGGGATTGGGAAATGAAGGGGAATGGAATTGGGCCACCGGAAATCTCACTCATTGAACGATACGCGGTAGTGAGTTGCCACTTTACGTCGGTTTTCTGTGAGACAATGGTATCAAATTGATCGAGCCTGCCCATTCATACTAAAAAAAGGGCTGAAATGTTTGCATTACAACGGTGCAACTCATGTACTTACCATCCGGCGTCACTTGCGGGTCGGAGCTGAGCGAACGCGCGTGCGAACGAGGCGAATGCGCACATTGCGGGTACTTGTCGAACGCGGCGTCGGGCTCTGCGTCAAAGTACATACCACTAACTACGGCATTTATTCACACCTACTTGTGGTCAACCGATTTTAACATTCTTTTATAGGTTATAAAATCGAATTTAAAATCGATGCATCAGCTAACCAATAATTTATAATCGATCTAAAATGCGATCGATTTTAAACACGTGGCAGACGTGAATTTGATGAAAATCCACAGAGGTAGTTTCCCACACTGTTTATATCAGCCAATCTAAATGCCACTTTTCATACAATATTGTGAATTGACTTATTAAGGTATTCACACATACCACGGATAGTGTTGGAAAAGTCAATAAAAGGTGATTTTGATTATCCAAGTAATTTTTATTATAGAGTACCTGGTATGTAATTATAATAGCAACTATTACAACCTTAGATAAAAGAAGATAGAGGACATGGCATAACTTCGAAAAAACATGAAGCATTCTTAATGTATGGAACGAAACCAAAATGGCGACTTTGCAAAAGAAAGATCCCATTAATGTCCCATCTTCTTCATACTGCGAAAGTAGTAGTATTGTAAAAAAAACACCGTATTTACAATAAATCATTAAGTATTTATAAGTTTTAATTCTTATGACACGGTGACAACATACATGTAAATAAATCGTGAAACTAAAATGGCGGAACCGGCTTCATATTAAACACGTATTTTCCGTAGTTATGCCAGGTCCTCTTATTTTTTCTTCAGTCATTGATTTCAAGAAGTACGCAATGTTCTTTTCAAAATATATTCATAACGATATTAAAGTGAATCGATTCTTATCGAAAATCGATTCCATTCATTTCGGATCAAACATCAATTTCATTCGATCACCCCTACGACTTGTTTGATTAAGCGCACCCCACTGTTTATGTAGTCGGAAATAATGCGATGGATAAATCGAAGTGGTGGTGGGTACAGTTTATGTGTAGTAAATAACTACCTATTTATTTTATAACATAACATAAGCTCACGCCTGTATCCCCGAAGGGGTAGGCAGAGGCGCACTAGCGAACTAGTACACTCACGTTTCGCCGAGCTTAGTTCCGTCCCAGATGTGATGGGGGCGAGCCTATCGCCATATCGGGCACAAATTCCGGACTCCGGGCTGATATGGAAAAATCCAATATCACTTTGCCCGACCCGGGGATCGAACCCGAGACCTCAGAACCGTAGTCGTACCGAAATACCACCACGCCACCGAGGCAGTCGAGTATTTATTTTATACACACACATTATTATTTTTGATGTATGTATACCAAACAGCAGTGACGTGCATAGACATTCCGAACAGGGTAGACAAAACTTGTAAAATGAGTTTTTCAACTCTTACATCACCGTCGCTATCATCATAATCATCATCATGTCGATTTAAACTTTAACGGTGCACTCTTCTTTCTTTTGACATTTGTTTTTGTCACGATTTTTTTGTAATGATTTTTGTATATATCAAATTACCAGGTTAGACAGTGTCTCTTTGTCTATATGGAATGCACGCCACTGCCAAACAGTCAAATATGCGGTATTTGACAATTTTTAAAAAGTATACAGGGCTATTTATTAGTTTATCGTAAACATGTAAAAAAATATTTTGTTATTTATTTTCATATATTTAGTTTAAAAAAGCAAAAATTAAAATGTATAATTTAGTTTGCCGCCAAAACGCTACCTGTTAACTGTAGCTACGGGTGACGTCATTGTTTCTTACCATAGATACAAAATCGCAAATAACATTTATGATTTAAAACTAACAAAAACGGGTCGGATATTTCGTCGATCAGATATCGATCGTCGATCACATCCGCGTTAAAATTAAATTAAGATTTAAATAAAAATACGAAGAAAAATACCAAATAACCTGGCAGTATGACTTTTGATCTTAGGTCTTAAGCCCTTGTGGAGCAAATAAACAAGAAAAATGAGTAATCTGACATCATGCATCGTGATTGGTGTTTACCGTCACGTGACGCACAGATAAAAAATTAAGTATTTTAATTAGATTATTGGTAATACCGGCCTTACATGATCGTCATACTTGTTAACACCGCGGCCCAGAACTAAGTAAATTCCTTGCAACTCTGGAATCATATTAGGTACTTTGGTTGTCTGACACGAAGTCGCTAGGCATTCACGCTTTTTTTTGTATCAACCAAGATTACCAACAGTCACGTGACTTTTCGGACGCCAGTGTAAACTCCATACCAAAAAAACATTAGCGTGGCGTCACCTTAGGTCACGCTTGATTTTTGCCTGAGGCCCCAGACGGCAACACTGTCCATGTCGTACCTGTAAAATTATGGTGCACGAGTGGTAGCGCTGGCGGTGGTATGCCGAGGCCGAGCTGTGCCGAGCGGCTGGCCAGCAGCGTCCGAGCCACGGTGAGGTGGTCGTGATGGGCTGCCACGGCCACCAGGAGGTTCAGCAGCAGCTGCCTGCAGTGCTGGTGGACTATCCATCTGTATAAAACGTGTAATCATCATCATGTCGAACCTTAACAAGCGATATTGCCAAAATCTTTTATAGAGGTAATTTGGTTAAAATTGTGCCCAAAAGCTCATTTGGCTCTAGAATTTTGTTTTAAAAAATCATTTCTGTCCAGTTAGTATATAAAGAAACGGGGGAAAAATGTTATCAGTAAGTATACTTTTGTTATGACATAACATATTATGACACGCCTTTTGTTGGGAAATAAAACAATTATTTCCAGCGATATTGTGATAAGTTATTTCGGTACAGGGTTGGTCGGCTCACCTGGTGTGGTCCATGCCGAGGAACACGATGTGCAGCATCAGCGGCACGTGGATGGACCAGTCGATCTCCACTCCCTCCAGCACCACGTCGCAGAGCAGCATCACCGCCACGTTGCATCTACAACAAGAATACACATTTTAAATTGAGAACCATGAAGTATGATCTAGATCAGCCATAGTCAAAGTGTGCTCCGCCGGACCTCTACGGCTTCACGAAGCATCTCATCTCCATGAGAATTCTAATAATAATGAGAAAAAAATAAAACATCGAAATACACTGGACACCGAACCTGGTGAGACTTCAACTCTCTTCTATCAAACCTTATATCAACCAATTGATGACAAAATAAGAATCAGTTTCATTAGATATTTATTTATCTTTTATCTTTTCATATATATTATGCAAATACATAATGTTTATTAACAAAATTTTCTTTATATTCGGGCTCCGTCAAATATTTGGCTTTCCAAAAGGGTTCCGTCAGCAGAAAGTTTGAGAACCACTGATATCGATAATTTTACCCAAAAGTCCTACAACATTAATGGTCCATCGGAATCAACTTATGCCAATGTGCCACAGAAAATTGGCTATTGCTCTTTCATTTCGTAAAGTAATACTAAAGGCTTCCCTAGACACTTTCCTTGCCATGGTAGACGGCGGCTTAGCCGTGCTCTTGGCGTTGCCTTACACCTGTACCTCCGAAGGAGTACTCAGGGTTCGACTAAAGAAGTACACCCACATCACTTTGAATTGGGTTCCGTCCCATCATAGGGGGCAATATTTGTGCGACACCGGGTTCAATATCGGGTAATTCATATTTGATTTTTCTAACTGTACAGAAATACATTTTAATAACCCGATTTGATGGCCAAAAATAAACTGCAGCACTTTCAAAGGCTAGCTTGTACAGCTATAACGGGCTGCATGAGAACTACCCCCACAGCGGCGCTAGAGGTATTGCTAGGATTGCCGCCTCTTGAGCTGTTCATTCAACAAGAGGCGGCCTCAGCGGCCGTAAGATTGAAATCACTCAATCTCTGGGGTTCAACAAACGGGGCTCACACTAAAATCCTTGAAGAAGCTATCAACTACCATCCAATGATAGCAGCTCTTAATGACAAGGTGCCCAAACAACACTTCTTCAACAAGAACTACACCATTCAGCTTGTTGAAGAACAACACGACTGGTCCGGGGTACATGAACTGCGCATATATACCGATGGTTCGAAGACCAGAACGGGATCGGGCGCAGGAGTGTACTCACCCGAAATGAACATAAAGATATCAACGGCCTTAGGTGAACATAGCTCAATTTACCAATGTGAATGTGTTGCTATCATAAAGGCCGCCAATGCAGTGGACAAGCGACGTATTGAAGGCCAAAAGATACGCATAGTGTCTGACAGCGCTGCAGTACTACGAGCCCTTGACAGCAAAACTATCCAGTCTGGGCTCATACTAGAGTGCCACCAAACACTGGAGGTGATAGGTTCTAGGAACCAAGTCACTTTACAGTGGATAAATGGGCACAGTGGCTCTCTAGGCAACGACGCAGCAGACGAGCTGGCTAGAGGGGGGTCGGACCAACGAGTAATCGGACCTAGTCCAACACTACCGCTGCCCTTCAACCAGATAAGGTCATGGCTCCGCCAAAGAACATCAAAACAACATGCTGATCAATGGGCTACAATGAGCACTTGCAAACACTCTCGGGATGCTGTGCCACACCCGGATGTTCGCTTAACTAAACGCTTGCTGTCCTTAGATAGGCTATCTCTACGCATAGTCGTAGGTACCATAACTGGACACTGCCCACTTAACAAACATTTGTATGTTCTAGGCATGACCGACAGCCCCCTGTGTAGGGGATGCCTGTCGGCCGATGAAACAGCTGCCCACGTCATCCTGGAATGCGAAGGCGTTGCTGCACAACGGGCTAAAATCCTCAACACACCGAGGTCGCTCCGAGAAGCCTGCGGAGACCCCAGGAAGATCCTGCGCTTCTGGTCGGAGCTAGGCTGGCTAAACTTTTAGCTGGTATCACGTCACGCACAATGGTCCATCAGTGGAATGGACTGATTGCGGAAAATGGAGCCCACACAACAACAACAACACAACAACAACCCGATTTGATAATAGGTCTTTTGAGCCTAAGTACTCAGCCACTAGACCTACAAAGAGACAGAAATTATGGATAATTGAAGCTATATGAAAATACAATTTCATTGCTGTTACGGGCTATGACCTAGGACCCGATTCTGTATGCTTATAGTTCAAAACGATGTGTAACACACCTCGTCATGTTGATGAAAATCTAAATACGGCAACACTCTTTCATTTTTTGAAATCGATTGAAAATATCCAGGACAAAATATAAATCAAAATCGAATAATTATTCTAGTCGTTAGAGTGAAATATGTGTAATGTTTGTAATTAGCTTTGTCGTTGTCGAGTAATAAAAATACTCTATCAGAAATATCTAAAGAATACTCTTTTATTGGAAATGCGTTATGTTAATGTAACACGACTGCGTTACGCGTTCGTATGGACATAGCGAATAAACCCCTGCACCGTTGATTTAATTACTAGTTCCCGGAAGGCAAATTTGATTGAATTTGGTCTGGAATCCTTTGTAGTAAATTAATATCCAACGTCAGTTATATTGATTTTACATTGACGTGGTTTTGATTTGGTTTCTGTTACGTTTGTGAATTAATTAACAGTTTTCAATTTACTAGTGGTCGCCCAGTGGTCGAAATTCGACCATATTTCATTTAGTATTTAAATTTCAAGATTATTAGGGTTTTTCTGTCAAAGGCTATATGGAGACATACATACATAGACTCTCGCCTTTTCCCCATAGGGGTACAGGGGTAGAGACAACAAATTTCCACTTGCTACGATCCTTACATACCTTATTCACCTCATTCAGTCTCATTACATTCTTTATGCATGCTCGTCGGTTTAGGGTACTTTTATTTTGACCATTCTCGAGTATATCTCTGACTTGGTCAGAGAATGTTCGATGAAGTCTTTCCCTTCCCACTCTACCATTCACACCTGCCATATATATTCCGCTGCAGGAACTGGAGGGAATGCTGTCTAGCTTAGGTGATTCTTCCAGACGCGTGGGTCTGATGATGAACTTAGAAAAGACTAAGGTCATGACCAACTGCCACGTCATCCAACAAGCAGTAACCGTCAACGGTGTCGGTATCGATGTTGTTCAGCAATATGTATACCTGGGACAAGTTATACAGCTGAAGAAAAACAAGCTCGATGCTGAAGCCGATAGAAGAATCCGCTTGGGATGGACAGCATTCGGAAAGTTGCGTCACATATTTACGTCGCCAATACAGCAATGCCTAAAGACAAAAGTATTTAACCAGTGCATCCTATCGGTTATCACGTATAGCGCTGAGACGTGGACTCTAACGAAGGGCCTAATACACCGATTCCAGGTCACGCAACGAGCTATGGAGCGGGCTATGCTTAGAGTTTCTCTGACGAATAAGATCCGGAACGAGGAAATACGTTGGAGAACTAAAGTGACCGACATAGCCCGCTGTATTAGCAAGTTGAAGTAGCAGTGGGCTGGTCACATATGCCGTCGCAATGACTGACGCTGGGGCCGAAAGGTTTTGGAGTGGAGTCCACGTCTATACAAGCGCAGCATAGGCCGACCTCGTGCCCGCTGGACCGATGACGTAGCAGGAAGTGGCTGGATGAGGAAGGCGGAAGACCGCCAAGCCTGGCGCAATCTCGGAAAGGCCTATGTCCAGCAGTGGACGGATACAAGCTAATGATATATATTCGTTTTGTCAAACTCCTTTCATCCATCCTTTCGACATCCCCAAACACAAAGGCTATGTACCTCTATAATCAAAGGTTTCATCATGGCTTTTTAGTTAATTTGCCATTTTCTAATGCATTTTATATAAAAAACGTTACCATTAGACCACACGACGATTGTACACGTAATACTCGTACGTCGTATTTTAAATGTCATCTGGGACGGAACTAAGCTCGACGAAATGTGGGTGTTCTAGTTCGCTAGTGCGCCGCTGCCTACCCCTTCGGGGATACAGGCGTGAGCTTATGTTATGTTATATTATGTATAAAGGTGGACTTAATGCTTGAAGCATTCTCTACCAGGTTACCAGTGGATGGTGCAGAGACGAGACAATGTGGGTGTATATAAATTTATAGATATCGCGCGATATTGAGGACCTTCTTCTTTTTGGAAGTCGGTCGATCATACAATAATATCAGTACTATTCAATTGTTGGGCAAAGCCTTCATTAATGATAAGAAAAACAGAACTTATCAGGGCTTAAGAATTTGATATTTTCTGTTAATTTTTCTCAGCTATTGACAGTTAAATATAAAACATCTGTGAAGATTCTAAATTATCTTGGAATAAAAGTTATCTGGCTATTGAAAAACAAAACTCGTAGGAGTATCTATCGGAGTAATAAAGTGGCTCACTAGCCACTTGTTATTATCTCAGGAACGAACCCAACCGATCTTATGGCGAAGATATAGCGGTTATATTCCTGAATAACAGATGTCGCTGTGATATTGATTTCACAAACCTTCTAAATAAACAAACTGTAATGAAAAGGAATGGACCGAAGTATATAACACCCAACAGTCATACACATTCCAGACTTCACAGCAAGCTTCCGTGAGAGAGTACCCACGAGAGATGCATGCCTTCACAACCACCCACACCCGAAACAAATGATTGTTTTTTATTTTTATCAGCCGTTACTGTCCCACTGCTGGGCAAAGGCATATATAGGCATTATATTTACACACAAAATCGTGATAGAATCCGTCAAAATAGTTTTATTTCAATGTATAACATTCGCGTAAACTTAAGAAATCAGTATTTACACACAAGCTCACGCCTTTATCCCTTAAAGAATAGACAAGTTTAGATAACCCGTAACACTTACAATTCGTTGAATACCTTCCCGTTCCTTGATTTTCTTTTTTCATTTATGATTTACACAAGACGAGTGTGGAAGGAAAAGTCGGTAAAGGTCGACCGCATCGCACATATTTAAGGCAAGTTGAAGATGTATTAACTAAAGGAAATATAAAAAGTACCCTTAACCGACGCGAATGTATGAAGAGATTGATGAAAGTAGATGAAGCGAAAGTAGTGTGTCAGAATCGGGCGAAGTGGAAATCCAAAGTCTCTGCCTACCCCTATGGGATACAGGCGTGATATTATGTATGTATGTATGTATTTATGATTTACATAAATATATATAGATACATATTTATTTTCATTTCTGGTGTGGGTGGTTGTGAGGGCATGCATCTCTCGTAGGTACTCTCTCACGGAAGCTTGCTGTGAAGTCTGGACTATGTGCATGACTTTTTGTAATGATTGTAGATTCAAAAAATCATTTGTCTCGGTGAGGGGGTCGATCTATCGACCGATATACCAACTGGTTACTCTCCCACCCCCGATTTTAACTTTGACATTTATTTATTTACGGATATAACAAATTTGTTACCTATTAGTGTTACATATTTTGTTTTTTTTTGTGTTCTCCCACTTATTGTTGCCTGAGACATTGGCTGAATAAAGTTTATTTCTTTCTTTCTTTCTTTCTTTATTTATTGTGCCTGGCGTTATCCCCGCCTTATACCAGGCTGTGCCTTCCTACTTAATTCAATCTGTTAAATGTCAATAAAAAAATAAAAAACGAGTTATCACTCAATTATCGATACCTACATATTTGGAACTTGCGCCCAGTACGGAGATGGTCTGATGGCTGATTATAATAGTTTAAAGGTGAAAATTTTAATTGTGTTTGTACGTTTGTTACTTATTCACGGTTAAATGGCTGAACCAATTTCTATGAAATTTGGCATGGATACCTCCGCTGACACCCAGGATTAACACATAGGCTATTTTATCCCACAAAATAAATTTCTACGCGCACGGACTCACGGGCAACAGCCAGTAAATCATTAATGAAAAAAGAAAATGAAGGAATGGGAAGGAATTCAGCAAATTGTAAGTGTTACGGGTTATCTAAACTTGTCTATTCTCTTCTAAGGGATACAGGCTTGAGCTTGTGTGTAAATACTGATTTCTTAAGTTTCCGTGAATGTTATACATTGAAATAAAACTATTTTGACGGATTCTATCGATTTCTTTAATTTTTATGCTCGTAAAGACTTCGAAACGTCGGGCATAAAAATTAAAACAAATCTTGATAGAATCCGTAAAAATACTTTTATTTCTTGTGTGTAAATATAACTTTCTCATATATCTCGCAATCTCTGCCGCAGTGGGCGCGTAGGTACGCGATCTAAAAAGATCTTACGTCTGCGTATTATATAGAGGTAAATCATCTAATAGTCCCTGATGTCTACGACCCAAGACTACATATTATCTTATTGTGGGTTCAAAACTATGGTATATGTGAATGTTGGGTGTTACTTTATAACATTTCTATTCGACGGTAGATGGCGCTAGTAGCTTTTTTAGATCCTCGTATTACTACTAATACTGGTAAAATCCATATTAAAGTATTACGAATAGTAAACTAATAAAATTATTAACTTATTCGTCCCTGTCACTTCATTATTCCAATGCCATTGTACTTGGATAAGCAACGTGAGGCCCTGAATTCAAATCCCAGGACGGTCAAACACAATTTATATAGAGTCTTTCTTTTAATCTGTCCTTATACCAAAATGTTGGATCAGCTCAACACACTTTTTCAAGAATGTTGCAGAAGCTATTAGGCTAAGTTTTTACGTCTGGCTGCCTGGCTGACGTCAACCACCTCTGTAGGTTCCAGTCTCGAAGCCAACCCAACCTGAACGGAACCCAGGTCCGTTGCCACTAGATCGAGAAGGCGACGGAAATCTATGTAAAGTATGTCATATGTGTGTCATGCATGTCATACGCTCCACTCTGTTACGTTTTTCAGACTCACACGTTTTTATTGGCTTAAATTTGAAGCTCCGCCCCTGGTTGTTATAGACGTTACGCCCACATGTATTCTAATAATCAAAGACATTCAACAGTACATAGACGGGACAGCAACACGAAGCTTGTGACCTCGTGGTCATAAGTCACTTAGTCGTATTTGAAACATAGCGTAAGTTCGTGCCAGCGTAATAACGATTATACAGTAAATATTGTATTACATTCATTGATTCAATCAACATTCACAGATCATTCTAGAGTGTAAATCATAATAAGCGCCCTCGCATTTATTTATTTATTTAAATCACAAAACGCGTTACAATCAAATATAGGTACAAATTGCTACAAACAAGGTTTTTTAACACAATTATAACCCAAAACTTGTGTTCTAGAATTAACAAAGTTGTACGAGATAAGATACATTTTTTTTTTTCTAACCTATATCATCCCACTGCTGGGCAAAGGTCTCCCCCCTCTCCTTCCACTTCCCTCGATCCAATGCCATCACCATCCATTGTGGTTCAAATGCATCCAGATCGTCTCGCCACCGTTTCTTAGGGCGACCGCGTGGGCGTCGTCCATCCGGTACCCATTTAAAGATACATTTAAGTAATAAAAACTAAGTAACGATAAACTGCCAATGCATTGCTATTATATTGATGTGACGAAAATAACAGGATTAGTTTATGATGTGGAATATAAAATATTTTAATAAGTGGTAGTACTGACGATTGAGGTCAATTGTTTGTATGGAAACTTGCTTGATAACCCTTCTATAGTCGGTAATATTAAATCTCTTTCCTAATAATATTGTTGATGCAAGCCGGAGCGTTGCAGCATCCATTAACATTATATATAACATAACATAACATAACATAAGCTCACGCCTGTATCCCCGAAGGGGTAGGCAGAGGCGCACTAGCGAACTAGAACACCCACATTTCGCCGAGCTTAGTTCCGTCCCAGATGTGATAGGGGGCGAGCCTATCGCCATATCGGGCACAAATTCCAGACTCCGGGCTGATATGGAAAAATCCAATATCACTTTGCCCGACCCGGGGATCGAACCCGAGACCTCAGAACCGTAGTCGTACCGAAATACCACCACGCCACCGAGGCAGTCCTTAATAATATAATATATGACCACCTTATATATACTACATGTCAATGGATAATACAAATAATGTGTTTCCAAATATTATTGAGCGCGGATTTAAACGCTAATTATGCAATATGCATAGTATGGGTGAAATCGATACCCCCTTTTTCTAAGTCTGTTAAAAAAGTTTTAATTTTTGATAAATACCACTCAATAGTACGGTGTTGATACAATTTTTATTATTTGTAGCTAGTACTAGCTAAAATTTTAAATCTATGCTCACGCCTCTATCCTCGTAGGGGTAGGCAGACGTGCACTAACGATCTAGAATACCCCCATTTCGCCGAGCTTAGTTCAATCCCAGATGTGACATGGGGCGACCTATCGCCATATCGGGTACAAATTCCAGACTCCGGGCCGATATGGAAAAATCCAATATCACTTTGCCAGACCCGGCGATCGAACCCGAGACCTCGAACGGTAGTCGTATTGAAATACAACCACGCCACCGAGGCAAAATTTTAATCATTTGTTTAATGTCAAAGCAATGCAGCCAAAGAAAAACCATTACAAAGGTTCGATTTTTCAATAGCTAGATAACTTTTTGAAATTTTGATATTGATATTTAAGTAAACTCTGATGCATCTGTTAAAGCAACACAATTATTCTTACCTCTTAGAATAAAGTTTTTTGGCGATTGTGAAATCGTGCCCGAGTAGAGCTTACCTATGGAATCCTGAGATGGGCTGGCTACTGTCAGGCAGGTACTCAGTTAGTAGCGCGAAGAACCCCCCGTACTCGGGCATGGGCAGCGGGCGCGGCTGCGGCACGTCCATGCGGGGGTCCTGGGGGGTCGCCGGCCCGCTGCCGGGCAGGGGAGTCGCCGACGAGTCGGGGCATAGCCCCGTCTGCAATAGACCATACGGTTACACCGTATTCAGGCAGACTTCTTAACGAAGCACCGAAAGGTTTCGGGTTGGAATCCCACATCAAGGTAAAATTGTGTGATTCACTAATATCGTTGCAAATACTCTTAATCCGACTCCAAAGACACAAGACTAAAATGAAATAACGAATGGAAAGAAAAAACAAAGAGAAAATATTTAGCCATAATATGTTATGGAATATCTTACAATGGGCTTAAAGACTATGTAGCGACTAAAGACTTTTGATCAGTGGGGCCACTTTATTAGTGCTCCTTTTAAAAGACGCTGTAAGCGATTGATAATAAAATGTCCGTCACATCACTTTTATAAAGCGGATTTATTACATAATTAAAACTCGGTTAATGACGTCAAGTATAAACTTCAAAGAATGTTATAAAATCTAGGGAGAAATTGTTAGCCGTCCGAGATACCATCCTCTAATTAAGGAAGATACAACTTTCGGGTAACGCAACAACACTTATAACTTCTAGATCTTATATTTTGATGTAAAGTAATTTTAAAATTGAGAAAATTACTTGAAATAACATAAATTGTAGTATTACAGGTATCTTAGAGAATTGTAATACGCGAATCTAGTCGAGTAATAGCGTAGCGCGCTGACCGAGAGGATTGGTCTTCAAATCCAAACATAAAAACGGTTTTTCTAAAACAGTTTATTCGAGATTGAGTCTCCAGAGGGGGTGGACATCAGGTAGACAGCTGGTAAGAAGTAAGATCAATCTTTTTTGCAACATGCTTAAATCAATGTTCGTCGAACCCACTTTGAACTAGGATAAGGCAGGTGAAAGAATTTCATTTCAACAATCCGTACCTGTATGAATGAATTCATGGAAATATTCCATGTCTTTAGCCTTACTTGTAATGTTTTAATTTCCACCTGCCTTTGTTTCACCTCAATACGAGGTTGGCGCAACACACTTTTCACGTAGGACTAGATTTAGTTTTTATGACCATCCATCTGTGTAACCGTCTTATATAACCTGTGAATCATTTTGTGTGATACTGCAGTAGTAGGTTGTACATACCGGAGTGGCGTCTCCGTCGGTCGGCGGAGGCTGTTCATCATCAGCGGGCGGCGTGGTGCACGGCGGGGCGGACGCTCTCTTGTCTTGCATGCGGCAGCTCGCCTCGGCGGCCTTGGCGCTGTACAAACAAATGCTTTAATTGTTCGCGTACGGAGACCATTTTCGTCCGACTTCCAAAAAGGAGGAGGTCCTCAATTCGTCTGTATTTTTTATATGTATGTTACGCGATAACTCCGCCAAATATGAACCGATCTCCAAAATTATTTTTGTATTCGATAGAGCGATGGTCACGATCGGATTTGAAGGCGGTCTGTTAAGTTTTCAAAATTGTGATTATTCAAAAGGAATATGGTTGTGGCTACGTATGTCGAGTTAAATAATCCCTCTTTAACCATAGTTTCTTCAATGAAAGCCAAAATCAAAATCGATACTAATAGTATCCTTCTAATATTATAAACTTGTAAGTTTGTATGTGTATGTTTGTAACTTTTTCACGCAAAAAATACTGTATGGATTTTGATGAAACTTTAACTATAAATTTATCCCAGAAAATAACTTTTTTACCGTTTTTTTTTCCCTGTGAAAGGAGTCGCGGGCGACAGCTACTATTAGAAATGTAAAAGTTTGTACACCTACAGGTCGTACACCTAAGAATTCGCTATAGGAATTTCAAATATATGTGAAGTATATAATAGTAGTGGACTGACGTGTAACTCCTCTCATTAGTAGAGCAGACCAACAGTGCATGTCCAACAGTGAGTCATTACAAAGTGAATATTACTCCTAGTACAGGTGATGTAATATGGCTCGCGCCTCATTGTGCTGCCAAATTAAAATCGTCAGTGAGATGGAAAACAGTAATCCCTTAGAACAGCTCACAGTGCGTAACTAATTTGACTCCGAGGAATCCGAGCTAGGGCTCCTAACTGGATTTTTAATATTAGCTTGACAGGTGCATCCCCCGGTAGTTGGGTGAACCAAGGTATTTCGGGGAGGAGTGCCAATTAGTGATTTACGGTGCGGAATTTTACCCCGCTCCAAATAAAACAGTCCGATTTCATATGACTCGGGGAGAGGGGGGGCCAATCCCCCCACTCACACTGAATCGGCACCTGGTGGCTGTGTGTTTGATATTTTGCAATATTGTTGCATTGTTCGACGCGTTCGCTTTGAATGTTTGATAATTAGGTATTTGGTTTGATTTTGAACTGACACCAAAATATGGTCATGTTTTTTCTTTTATTCTCAACATTACTAAAAAGTAATGAATCAATTCGATGACACTTTTACTCGTCGTTATTATTTTCAACCAACTTCGAAATTGGAGAAGGTCCTCAATTAGTGTGTATTTTCCTTTTTTATGTATGTCACGCGATATCTCCGCCAAATATGGACCGATTTTCAAGATTCATTTTGTGTCCGATAGAGCTTATTTTAAGGGTGGTCCCATATAATTTGATCACGATTGGATAAGTTATGAACTCGGTCCGTTATACTCTTGAAATTTCAAGTTATGTAATAAAGTCATTAACGATAAATAAATACTCCCAACAGTCACACACATAGTCTTGGGTCTCACAATACCCAGACCCGAAATAAACATCTGTGGGTCACACAGACATTTGTTCGGTGCGGGAATCGAACCCGCGACCTCACGTTTCACAGCCGGCTATTCGCCCGCTGCCCCGCAGAGGCTGCTAAAATGTAATGTATGTCAAATGTATAACTATGTAATAAATCTTTTGGACAGCTAATTGTATTAAATTTGTATCCGAGATATTTGTCAACAGATACATAAATAATGCTCACGCATAAACCTGAAGGGATAAAAGAGGCTCAAAAAGATAGTTCAAACTTAATCATCATCATCATCATCAGCCATAGGACATCCACTGCTGAACATAGCCCTCCCCAAAAAATTTCCAGACCGACCTGTTGGAAGCGGCCTGCATCCAGCGACTTCCTGCGACCTTAATGATATACTCTAATATTATAGAGGTAGAGGTATATCAATATTATAAATTAAAATCACTATTGTGCTAGGATGACCTGTGATTTGAACCCAGAACTACGCGGTTTTCGCTTTAAGTAGGCACTCTGGAATAATGAAATTCTACGATCCGATTTTATTCGCGTCTTCTGTTTTGATGTTGAAAAAGGAAATCTAATTATCGATCTAAAAAAGCATGTTCTTTATAGTCTGCACTCGGCGATACTCGGTGTTAGTTTACTTCAATAAAAATTAAATCCAGGCGAGATCGAGAGGATCCTGACCTTTGGGAATACTAATTTAAAATTTAATTCGGTTGTAGGGGGTAATACAAGCATCAAAGCGCTCCTTCGGCTTGGTTTATTAACGCCGCTTCTCGTTTCGTCGCGTCGCTCCGTGCAATGACACTAGGCACCAGATGACCAGACTCACCACACATGACAGGGTAATGCAATGATGCTTAAAAAAAAATAACACGCACGTGTAAGCATTCATCCCATTAAGGGCTGTTTTCTGAACGGCGAATAAAATGTTATCACGAGAATAATATGACGCTTTGGCAGTAATAAATAACACAAGTTTAAAAACTTAACGCACCGACTTCAAATCCGATCGCGACCATATTTATATGGGATCACCTTTGAAATAAGCTCTATCGAATACAAAAAGAATATTGAAAATCGGTCCACATTTGGCGGAGATATCGCGTAACATACATAAAAAAATACAGACGAATAGAGGACCTCCTCCTTTTTGGAAGTCGGTGGATAATAACACTACTCAACAAAATCACACATTTTTTCTGTTGCCAGCGGTTTTTAACTGTTTTTTACTATTTTAGCATTGTTGATTTCGAATCTATCCTCAGCTTTTGGCAATTAGCTTGTTTTTTCCCCTAGTGTACTAATAGAGTTAGTAAGTAATATGATAGAGAGATATCAGGGTTACTGTGACAACAATTAATATTATGGCTGATTACTGCTGGAGCATTTAGAGACGTGGTCGTGATTCGACTCGTGCATCAAAATCATTAAAGAAAGTCATATTTAAATAAGTTTTGCAAAAATGAAGATCCTATCATGAAAATCGTCATATTGCCCCTTACTTATAAAAATATTTGAGCGCTGCTTATCTTTATGCCATAGGTTATCCCTTTCATTTTTAAACAATGTAACGCAAGGAAAAAAGTTATTCTTAACCATTTGCTCAGCTAAAAATGCTGTTTTAAGTAAGGCCCATAATTTGTAAACATTTCTTCCCTTAATATCTCAATAACTAGAGCTGATATTGAAAAAAGGACTTCAAATTTGAAATTATAGCGGCAAATGCAATCAGAATTGAGTATCAAACTTCAGGCAACTAAACCACTGTTGACCTGTGTAATGTATGAACCATCTGTCAAAGCAAAAAAATATCTCTCGAAAATTATTATAACGATCTCTGAAAGATAGTAATTGTTTTTCATTTGGCACGTTGTTTATCACATAACGCGATATCATAATATTTCAAATATTCAACTATTCCTACATTGTCTCTTGTTCAAGTATAATATTTAAATCCAATATCAGAATGTTTTATTTCATCGCTAATTTAGCTTAAACGTCAGCCTCGGGGGACGGACCCCCAACTGAATCCATCACGCATTTTAATCAAAATAATTAATTTGGAAATAATATTCGGCCAGGGGTCATCTCCGTTTTACAGATCACTTCGCTTGAGCTGGCGTCTGTCATTAACAAGTTTAATTGTCTGTTAATCAACAACGTACTGTATAACAGTTGTGATAAGGTTTACATTCGCACAGTGATAGGTATATTAAATTGATTCATGACGTAACAGTTAACGGGATGGAAGCGTTTTGTAATGAGCTACAAGTTGAAACCCTTTTTAGGGTTCCGAAGTGAATAAAAATTTAAAAAAATATATTTTGTATTTTTTATTTAGCCGAATCATAGGGCCACATTATGCCGTAATGATATGTTACCATTTTTCCAATAGGTAGCTTTCTAGTTAGCGTATATGTGTTGTCCTGGGGTCCTAAGTTCTAATCCCGAGTGAAGCGTATCGGTTATTTCAACACGATTCGCCAAGGACAGGTGATGTTAGGTGGTCGCTCATAAAAAAAGCGGAATCTTTTCTGTAATCAGTTTGAAGAAAGGTAAACCAACAAGACTAAACTAGAGTGGAATCAGTTAAACCAACAAGAAGATTATACCAGATTGGAAAGAAATTTATGTATACGGAACCCATAACGGTGTCAACACATTGTTGTTATTTTTATCAGACTTGAAGTATTTATTCTTCTAACTGTGGCATTTATTTTTATATCTTAGGCCTTGTCCGAGCGGCGCCTGGCCATGTTCCATTTATCTATGGTATTATTGTTCCCATGTCCTCGGGAGAGCACTCACGAGACTCACGAGACTCACGAGACTCACGAGACTCACGAGATTACCAGTCGATAGCATATGCATCTGTCTTGATATTTCAAAGTATCGGAAACAGAGTGTTAATAGATACTAGCTTGCACGTGTCATTCTACTTAAGTAATTGCGTTTACTGTCGGCGAAGGGTAGCAGCGTGCAATTCATATAGACCAAAGATGCAGTTTATCCTAACAATTTGCTATATGTATGTAATTATTAAAAACAAAAAGTCCCACTGCATAAAAACAGAAAAATAATTAAGGTATAATAGGCAGCGATAGGCAATAATTAAAAAAATCCACTTATTGGTTTCTCTTCACCGGCAATACCTTAATTTATACAATAAACTTATTTAGTTGAGTTTATTTTTCTTCAGGCTGTACGGCATTGCAATTTTTTAAATTAAGTTATTTTTTTGTTCGTACTAATTGTCTAGCTTTCACTTTGTAAGAATATTGTTATATTTTAATTTAATTGTGGAAGCATTTTTTTAATACAAGAAGATATTGACATAATACAAAATTGTTAGTTAGTTAGTTTCGCCTCCCCATCTTAATATGCTGATGCAATAATTAAATAGTATAGCCTACAGCATTCACATCTGAGACGAATCAAACCACGAAATCAAACGTGAATGTCAATGTCTATGCATGTTACTTGCTCTCGATTCAAAATGTTTTCTCTATTTTCCTTTTGGTTCACGTCATATTTTTCGACCGACTTATACTTATACCGAATAATAAATAACACCCAACAGTCACATACATAGTCCTGACCCCACACTAAGATCGAGTCTTGTGTCGTGGGTATCAGGAACTACGAGAGACGCACGGTCTCACAACACCCAGTCCCGAAACAAATATCTGTAGGTCATACAAACATTTGTGCCGGTGCGGGGATCGAACCCGCGGCCTCTCGCTTCACAGCCGGCTACATGCCCGCTGCGCCAAGGAGGCTGTATTACAAGTACAGTACAGTATTAAAAGGTGAGAGATATTTCTGAAAACAGTGTCTAACCCAATAATTAAAATGATTGAAATCGAAATTGTACGTTTTATTGTTTTTATTTTACATGGAGGTTACCTTGTTGTAGATTGGCTGCTCTAATTTAATGTAAATTATTGAAATTCTTTGTTTTCTTATTTTGGTTGTGTATTAATATCTGACTGTAAACTGGTTATTATTCTCAAAAAGAGCAACGTCAGAGTTTCTTGCCCGTTCTTCTCTGACGAACCAGCTTTCCGAATTGGCGGTAGAGTAAACATTTTAGACGGAATCTAAACAATGTGTGACATTTTATGGATTCAATAAACGATTTGATTTGATTTGATTGTCCCTATATTATCGAGAGCCGTTCGAACGTTCGATACACCTGAAGTGTTTCCTTTCGAAGCCCACTCGAGCAGGTGAGGGTGAACAAACTGACGCCGACGCGTCAAGTCCATGTATATCTCTTGAGTAGTAGAGTCACGCTGTAGACAGTTACATCTACAGCACTAATGGGCGGGCTCGACCGGGCAGATACCACTGTCTCACAGAAAACCGACGCAAAGGGGCAGCTTGCTGTCTCGTTTCGTTCGGGCAGTGAGATTTCCGGTGGTCGATTTTCCCCTTCTTTTTTCCCTCCGCTTCCATTCCCTCCTTTTAGGTTGGTAACGCAACCATGATTCTTTTTGTGTCTTAGGTGTCTATGGGCGGTGGAGATCACTTACCATCAGGTGACCCATCTGTTCGTTTGCCAGTCTCTGCTAAAAAAAGGTCCTTACATAAATTCAATATACATATACCTTAATAGCTCACGCATGTATCCCCGAAGGAGTAGGTAGGTCTATGGTTACCCTGTTTATATTCCCACTAGGAGTAGTCATTCAACGAGACCCATCGCCGTGGCCTTTCGCTCATCTACATCACCCTGTTTGGATTCACATTGCCTTTCTATACACGCTTTATATTAGCTTCACCTGTACCTCTATATCTATGTATTCAACATAATTTTCATCATCTTCACATTTAATGAACTTGAAAATTCTGACAATACAGTAATCTAATAATTTTGTCCTGGTATCCTGGCCAGGATCACCAGGATAACCAAAAAATAAAATACGATTTACTGAAAATCAAGTCTCTGGTAAGACTGTAATTAGGTACTGTTAACGTTTTTTCAGACTAAAAAATATGAAAACAAAATATGATAGTTCAAAAAAAACGCTCTGGCACAAACTATTTTCAACTTTTTATACTGAAAAATTATTTTCAACTTTTTGGTGTGGTGTGTTGTAAAAGCGTGTGTTTTTAGTTTTTTTTTAAATATTATTTTATCCCACTTTAATATGGGGTTGACATAACATAAAAGCAAGTTGCACATTCCATAGAGACCTATTAAATGTCCCTGACCTTGGTAGACCCAGGAAGAGATGGCGTGACGATATGGATGCCTACGAGCCTACGTGGACTGAACTAGCCCATGACAGAGAACAGTGGAAAAATATGGGGGAGTCCTTTGCCAAGCAGTGGGACACAATAGGATAGAATAGACTAGATAGAATAGACCTTGGTTGCTTGCTACAGCTAAAAGAGAGGAGAGAGGGGGAACTTGAACCGTTTCCACATCAAGTGGTATAACGGCAGATAGATAATATATTGTTTACTTACCTAGCTTTGGCTGGATCTTCGCCGCTGTGTCGCTTGGTATGTATTGTGCCTTTTTCGACAGGCGCCAGCTCGCCCGTGCGACCCGTCGCGTCCTGCCAAATAACAACTGCACTCAATTCTCTTGTCTTTTAGACAAGTATTACTTGCAAAGCTACGTTGGCTCATTTTAACCGATTTCAAAAAAAGGGGAGGTTACTAATTCATCGGAACCTTTTTTTATGTATGTTCCCCCATTATTCGAAGACGTCTGGGCCGATTCGAGAAATTATTTTTTTTATTAAAATTGTTGTCATTTTTTTACATTTAAGTGTTCGTTTTTGAAGTCGGATTTCAGTTTTTGTTAAACTTTAATTATGTAAACGACATTTCAAAATCACGACGTGCCTCACCTCTTTCATTTTTTGTTACTGCTTATTTTTAACTGGCTTACGGAGGTAGACGTGCAAATGGCCTATCTAATGGTAAATGGCAGTTTATACGATCTCGTCATTTTACTGACAATCTTTGTTTGAAGGTTGCAATAAAATGTACATATATGTATATACATATATAGAGGTAGATGCTGATTATTACTGTGTATACAATCTGTTAGATGGTTTTCGATAATGGATCTAAAATCCAAATAGACACAAAGGAGCTGCTTCCTATTGTGTTACATCAAACGTTAAGCTTCTTAAAGGCTAATCCTGGCCGACTATTGCTGTCCTGTCGGGGATGTATGCATACAATTACGAACTTTGTGGCTTTTGCCATAAAGCAGATAATCGCTGTGAGGCTGTAGTGGTTGGAATGGAATGTTTAGGTAGGTGAATCGAACATAGTATCTCCGAATCTTGGGGATGTAATATCAAAAGTCTAACTTTTTTAGAACTCTTGAACGAGAGCTAACCAGTTTCCTATGAAACCCTCATTAACAACCTATTAAGTTAAAGTAGGGAACATAAAAATATCATCTAAATTGGTCTACACTTCAATAAAAAAAAATAAAAAATGGTCGGCATTTACATACTGTAAGATTTATACTGTACAACCTAATTAGTTCGGAAAGCCGGTTCGTCAGAGAAGAACAGATAAGAAAATTATCACAGATGTATTTCATCATCATCATCATCATCATCAGCCACAGGACGTCCACTGCTGGACAAAGACCTCCCCTAAAGATTTCCAGATCGACCTGTTGGAAGCTGTATTAAATGTATTATAATTAGATGTATTTTAAGTATTTTAATTGTTAAAACGGTTGAACCGGTTACCTGTGATCCTGTGCCAGGTCCGTCGCTGTGGCCCGAGGTGGCCTTCCTCATGGACGTGAGCCGGTAAAAGGGCGGCGTCTCGGTGCGCTCGATGAGGCAGTTCAGCGTCTCCACGGTCTGCAGCTCCGTCATCATCTCGTCGAGGAGACGCTCGGGACGGGATCGGGCCAGGTACAGCACCACGCGCTTCGCCTGGCACAATATTATTAATCTTATGTCACGTCAGCCAGAGCAGACGAAGACAATATACTACTTATATAGAAAACACAATAAATGCAGAAATAATAAAAAAAAGATTTACATTTTCCAAATCTGCTCAGTGTTTATTTCGATAACTTTGAAATAATATTATATTAAACTTTAACCTGGATTATCACAACGTTTTTACTTTTTTGTGAAATTGGTATGACTTATGCGACGACAGAACACGCGGAGATTTTACATGCTCATCTATATACCCGTTTAATAGTTTTAAATTCTCTAAATATTTCGTCATCAGAACCCAAAACGTGACCGTTCAGGTGAACACCGTCGAAAAGTCTTCAAAACTTGCTCTATGTACCGTTAAGCAAACAGGTAAACTTATCTAAGGGTTTAAAAGTTGGAAAGGCTTTGTTAAAAGTATTCATTATCAATGCCCATCAAAAGTTTACGTCAAGTTTCGTAGCAATAAAGAGGAAAACTAACCTACCAATAATATTGATTGAGGAAAAAATATCAAGGACGAGTTCAAGGCGGCACGGCGAGGACATTATCAAGGTCGACGAGACGAGCGATAAGATTGTCGAGAAGATTCTGCAGGCCTTTGCTCTGGCAGGTTCGTAAGTCCGCAAATAGAATCACATCAACTTAAATAATCTCTTTTCAGATTGAGTCTTTGATAAATTGCAGAAAATTTTTCGTTTCTTTTTAAGTTATATTTTCTTTTATTGATCTTTAATCTTTAAACGGTATTTTTCTTATTTTTTTATTTCGTATTTTTATCTTATTTTGGTTTAAGCATCCTACTATCTGTTTACGAGACGTATTTGGAAAAGGTCACTTGTAAACCGCGACCGCGAGAGTGATAAGTAACCGATACGAAAATAGAGATAGGAGACCGATACAAATACTTGATTTTAGATTTGCCAGATCGACCTGTTGGAAGCGGCCTGCATCCAGCGGCTTCCTACGACCTTTATCAGGTCGTCTGTCCATCTAGCACGTCACGTAACGGTGGATGTCCAACGCTACGCTTGCCGGTACGTGGTCTCCACTCGAGAACCTTTCTGCCCCATCGGCTATCGGTTCTACGAGCTATGTGCCCTGCCCACTGCCACTTTAGCTCCCTTATCCGCTCGGCTATATTAGTGACTTTTGTTGTGGCTATATCAGTGGCCCAGAGGCCAGTTCTGACTATGGGCCGCATTAGAAAGCTCACAGTCACTCAGCGAGCTATGGAGAGGGCTATGCTCGGTGTCTCTCTACGCGATCAAATCAGAAATGAGGAGATCCTTAGAAGAACAAAAGTCACGGACATACATATTATTATCATCATCATCATCAGCCATAGGACGTCCACTGCTGAACATGGGCCTCCCCCAAAGATTTCTAGAGCGACCTGTTGGAAGCGGCCTGCATCCAGCGACTTCCAGCGACCTTTATCAGGTCGTCGGTCCACCTTGTAGGTGGACGTCCTAAACTCACAGTAGAAAGCTCACAGTCACTCAGCGAGCTATGGGGAGGGCTATGCTCGGTGTTTCTCTACGTGATAAAATCAGGAATGAGGAGATCCGTAGAAGAAGGAAAGTCAGCCGACATAGCCCAGAGGATTAGCAAGTTGAATTGGCAGTGGGCAGGGCACATAGCTCCGTAGAACTAATAGCCGATGGGGCAGAAAAGTTCTCGAGTGGAGACCACGTACCGGCAAGCGCAGCGTAGGACATACATATTATATCTAATCTAAATTGAAGTAACTCGTACAACCGTTTTTATTCTCAGTCTTTGTTTCTAAGCTCTCCCCAAACCGTTAATTTTATACTGACACAGCAAATGCGAGTCACGATCAGTTTGTCACTTCTGATCATCACATTTTTCGCACAACAATTGCGATGTAACTGCCGCGGCGCAACAATAACAAACGTAATGAGAGCACGCGGTTATTACGTCAGTAGTGCCGACTGTTGCCTGAGGGGCGCCCGTCCTGGGTTGTTATGTTGTAAAACGAAACGAAACTAAGATCTTTTTAATTATATAATTCATCATCATCATAATCATCAGCCATAGGACCTCCCCAAAGATTTCCAGATCGGCCTGTTGGAAGCGGCCTGCATCCAGCGACTTCCTGCAACCTTTATCAGGTCGTCGGTCCACCTTGTAGGTGGACGTAATATAATCATATAATTAGTTTAGTGAATTTATATTATAATTGACAACCTCTTTAGTGTAACGGACGACTAGCCAGCGGAGAAGCAACTGGACACGGGTTTAAACTTTAAACCCCTTACCGAGACAAATATTTGGGGAACCCACAAATATTTGCGTTGCGTCTGTTTGATGTGAAACCGACCAAATCGCCAGTAGTTTCTGAAATACAGCAATCAATATACAGCACTCGAATTTAATAAAATTCTCTTACGAGTCAGGACTATATAGAGGTATATGTGAATACTGGATGTTATTTATAATTCACAATATATTAATGTTATCAATGTGATGAAAACATTACTATGTTACGATTATGTTTTATGAATAGTTGGCGCTCACTTGGGGAGCCCTACGTCCAGCAGCGGACGGCGACAGGCTGAGATGACGTTCATGTTTCGCAGTTTGTGGTTTCGTTTCGTTTACCCACATAGCTCCCTGTGAGATTGGCACGATGCACTCGCGTCTCTCCACCGGCGTGGCGCGGCGGCTAACTCCTCGCCCATTACTCCATTACTCACAATCGAAATGCGTGCTAAACTTGACCCGGTTTTTTTATACAACTGATTGATAAGATGCGTTTACCTCTCGGCTGATGGTGCTTATTCATAGAAAGTAACAAACCCAATCAGAATGATATTTATGAATTTATTGTTTTACTTTGCCTATTTTTATTTTTAACCCGTTGGAGGCGGCACATATACTTATATGTTACATAAGCGTATGGGCCACCGGAGGCCGTGCCGCCCGTGACTATAATGTGCGAAGCTAATAAGCAGTGCGCGGTGGAAAATATTAAACTTGTCGCTAACTCTTCCAAACCTCACTACACGAGTTCTTACTGCTAGTGAAATATTTCCTCGGGTACTAAAAATATTGCCTTGGATACTTGTGATTGAAATGCAACCTAAATAACGTTGTTAATACGCAATAGAACTTAGATAAGTGCACTGAATAACAATAATAATGTAGTTGGCGCGTAGACAAGCTACGCCGTCGTAGCTCTCGTAGCACTAAGCTGTAAATAGCACAGCAGTAATTGTTACACTCCAGCGAACTAGAGGCGAAGTGTGGAGGGTTTTATTTTTAATGAATAGACTAGCTAGAATATAATCACAACTAAGGGCCACTTGCAGCTCCACGATAAATCTCTATTTATCCCAAACTGCCTCGGTGGCGTAGTTGTATTTCGGCACGACTACCGTTCTGAGGTCTTGGGTTCGATCCCCGGGTTGGGCAAAATGATATTGGAATTTTCAATATCAGCCCGGAGTCTGGAATTTGTGCCCGATATGACGTGATGTGGAGGTACATTTGTATCATATCTTTGGGGGAGGCCTATGTGCAGTGGATGTCCTATGGCTGATGATGATGATGAATCGCCCCCTATTACATCTGGGACGGAACTAAGCTCGGCGAAATGTGGGTGTTCTACTTCGCTAGTGCGCCTCTGTCGACCCCTTCGGGGTTCCGTTCGAGCTTATGTTTATGTGTTATAATCTTGATTTAAAGATAGAAATCAACTGTGAGATAAATCGAGATAAGGCGTAACTCTAGATTAGTAGTAGCGCTGCAAGTCGCCCTAAATATAAAAGCGAAGTGTTACATCTTTGAAACCAGGGACTGTTAAAGTAACATTTTTGTTTAAAAAAATGCGATGATAATGAGTCGCTGATTTCACCTCCAGTTTCTTTAGCGAAAGCAATAATCTTTGTTATGTATAAATGTAATGTATGTTATGTAAATTAAAAGCTATGGAAACTTCATAATTTTAACTTTCGCTGTCATTCACCAAAAAACACATTCAACAGTATACAGACGGTACAACAGAACAAAACTTGTGATTCACAAGTTATGACCTAGTGGTCATAAGTCGCTCAGTTTACTTGAAATATACGCGCGCCGGGTCGGCCAGTGAAATTATATTGAGAGAATAAACTTATCTTACGTGATTCTTAACCATTCATAAAATATTCTAGGGTGTAAATTGTAATAATCGCCCTTGCATTAATAAGCATAAGTCGTTGATGGCGGTACTGAAGTTTGAAATCAGTTTCTTTGTATGGAAATTTGCTTGACAGCCCCTCTATAGTTAGTAGTATTAAATGTCTTTGTTCACCAACGTATCCAAATCTCAAGTGAAATAAGTTGCTTTTACTTAAGCTTAGTTATTACTATAGCTGTACCTGAAGAAACTGGGTGTTAATAGGTTATGTTTACTCTCTTGCAATTTATTATGACCACTTAACAATAACTTAACAATGTAGGTTAACATAACAAATCACTCCACTGTACCAACAATGTCGAGTGATACATCAACCACAGTCGATAAACAACAAGGGTTAGAGACAGGTGTGAATCCAGTTTTTTTTTATACCTCGGGTGTACATAAGTTTTGAGACGAAATAAAATTTGCATAACTTTTTTAATAATTAACTAATACTTTTAAAATTTTCAGTAAGCATTAAGTAGATAATAATCAACAATAACATATAATTATTATTCAAAATTACCACCCCTGTTTTTAATACAGTCCCTTAGACGATTGGCCAGTCATCAATGGCGGCACGAAGCTTTTCCAGCGGAATCCGCTTTGGTTCTCGGACGAGGGCTCACTTCAGTGACTCTAAGTTTGGGTGGGACTTTCGGCAGGCCCTGAGCTCTAATTCAGACCACAATGAATAATCCAGCGGGTTGAGGTCGGAGCTGGAGGAGGGCCATTCGTCCGCGCGATGAAGGCTGGTACATTTTCCCTCAGCCAAGCTTGGGTGGTTTTTGTCTTATGGGATGGCGCGGAGTCTTGCTGGAAAACCCAGTACTTGTTGTGAAGTAAAGTACGTGTCAGGGTTTCACAACAGGCTCTAAAATGTCATTTTGGTAATTATTAGCTTTAATCTTGACGCCATGTTGGCAGAAAAGGAGCGGTGTCACACCTTCATATGAAGCGCCCCACCATACCATAACACTAGCCGGATGATGGGTACGCGAGACATTCCGTGCGGAAGCTGGGACGTCCTTGCTGCTTTTGGCATACACTTTGTTGTTTTGTTCGGTTAAACTTTTCTTCGACAGTAAATATTGTTTCGTCGGTGAAGAGGATTATCCTCGCATCGTGTCTCTTGAGCAGTACTGGACAACGTTCGCGTCGTTCGTATTAAAAACAAGGGTGGCCATTTTGAATAACAGTTATATTTTATTGTTGATTATTATCTACTTAATCCTTACTGAAAGTTTTAAAAATATAAGTTGAATATTAAAAAAGTTATGCAACTTTTCTTTCGTCTCAAAACTTATGTATACACGAGGTAGTAGAGACTGGCAAATGAGCAGATGGGTCATCCGATGGTAAGTGATCGCCACCGCCCATAAATACCCAAGACAGAAAAATAATCGTGGGTGCGTTGCTCTCCTAAAAGGAGGAAATGGAAGCCGGGGGGGAAATGGGATTAGGAAAGGAAGGGGGGAATTACGCCATCACAAATCTCATTCACCGAACAAAACGCGACAGTAAGCTAAATAACGTCAGTTTTCTGTGAGACAGTAGTATCAAACCGGTCGAGCCAGCCCATTCTAGACGTTACTGTCTACAGTGTGGCTATACCACTCAAACTAGGTCACAGGTCACTAGGTAACAGATGAAGGGGGACAATCTGTACAAACAGGGTCTATTATTTTCGAAAAAAATACTCATGCTGTGCCAAACTATTTGACACAAGGGAGAAAGGAATTAAAATAAAACTATTTTTACGGATTCTATCACGATTAGGTTTTAATTATTATTCCCGACGTTTCCCGGCTTTGCAGTCTTCGTTGTTTTTGTTTTTCTATATTCGCGTAAACTTAAGAAATCAGTATGAGAAAGGAATTAATTAATTTTAAGGTTAAGCACTGATTATATTTTTGTAGTAAATGATCTTATTTTTAACCTTATTTAAAAAGTAAGGGACATACTTTTATGATATCTACGTACTAGAAATCTTAGAGTTGAAAAGTACTTCTCGAATATTTTTTCAATTGAAAGACATAGTGAAGTCTTATTTGACAAAAATTCTAATTCATTGATTTTCCATTGGCATCAATTGCACCCCACACATACTCTCAAATCCACGCCTGCTCGGGGTGTGGTAGACTTCGCTTATTTTAATTTTCTGATAATCACGTTAAAGGTTTGTCTGCGTACGCGACGCAGCTTCCACTCTTTTAAAGTTTTTAGGTTTGATGCAATAACCTCGCCCCGCCATATATCCGGAAGCGCTGGATATAATGTAATTGTATTTTTACTCAGCCAGCATGTCGGTAAAACATTTCCCCTTGCGTACGCGACGTAAACCATTTAGCAGAATATTCGATTACTTCCTGCTACTAATGCATGCTGCTACATGCCAAAATCGGATTAATTTGTTTACGTTTAATAATAGTAAGAGGATATCAATAATTTTATCGAACGACTTCCAAAAAGGAGGAGGTCCTTAATTCGTCCGTATTTTTTATGTATGTTACGCGACATCTCCGCCAAATGTGGACCGATTTTCAAAAATATTTTTGTGTTCGATAAAGCTTATTTCAAGCGTAACCATATAAATTTGGTCATGATCGGATTTGAAGTCGGTCGATTCGTTTTTAAACTTGTGATTATGTAATGTAAAGTACATACTTTGATCTCTACTCTACTACTAGTCCGAATTTTTATGATATTATGTTTTAGGGAAGTTCAATGGGTTAATTTGATTTTATATTGTAATGTAAAAGTGCTGTATAATTTTTTGTTGTTCTACGATGGCACCACGGAGGGGCTCAGCTGAATATCAGTGCTATGTCTCAGCAGTGTACACTAAGCTGGTACCCCCTCTATCGCACATCAGCGAATGTACCTATAATATACAACCTTAATAACCTCCGTGGCGCAGCGGGCGAGTAGCCGACTGTAAAACGTGAGGTCGCGGGTTCGATTCCCGCACCGAGACAAATGCCTGTGTGGCCCACAGATATTTGTTTCGGGTCTGGGTGTTGAGAGACCGAAAGTCTCTCGTAGTTTCTGATACCTACAATACAGGTTACACCTAGTGTGGGGTCAGGACTCTATGTGTGTGACTGTTGGGTGTATTTATATTGTAGTACATAGATTATATGTTATAATGTATTTTTGTTGGTGTTGTATGTGTGTGTAGAAAATAAATGGTTTAAATTGTACTTGACCATATGTTTTGAGCCTAGTCCGGGCCACAACAGACCATATGATGTCAGGGAAAAAGTGTTACCGTAACTCGCATTATGTACATCCTATTATTATTAATTTTATTACCCCTAGGTATAATCTGTATAGTGGGTATCAGAAACTACGAGAAACTTTCGATTTCACAATAACCAAACCCAAAACAAATATCTGTGGGCCATAAGCATTTGTCTCGGTGTGGGAATCGAACGTGCGGGTCTCGCTTCACAGCCGGCTACTCATCCTCTGCGGCACGGGCGCTCTGAAATTACACTTGCTCCACGATAAATCTCTATTTATTCCAAATCTCGATTTGAAGATACGAGTAACCTGTAGGTTAAATTTATAGTTTAACTCTAGATCAGTAGTAGAGCTGCAAGGCGCCCTTAGGTTTCTAGAGTAAGGTTTGTAAACGTAGTTTATATGATCAAGATTTATTTTACTTACATAAGGCAGAAGCTCGTTGGGCGCCATCCCGGAGACGATGATCAGGTACCGTATGATGACCTTCAGGTTGTTGGGCCAGCACGCGCAGAGAGTCGACCACAGCTCCTCGATCTCTTTCGGGTGGTTGTCGGAGAACTGTGCATAAAATATAATTACGATTTTAGTTTTATACGTGCTATAATTGTCGTATTTCCATCGCGAAAGTAGATCAAAATTGACTAGTAAATTATATACAGGTGTTTCATAAAGTTGGTATTAATAAAAACTACTCTTAAAGAGTGGATGGCAAGCAATCTACCGGTAAAGTTTAAAAATTCGTGAGGCTCATAGTTTTTGAATAATGGAAGCTTGAATTTGTGATGAAAAATTTTTTCTGGCTCAATCTTTTTTTCTGGCCTATGGAGTAATTTATTATTTTTAGCAAAGGTACACAAAGCCATTCCTATGCTAATTGCGATGATTTACAGGCCGCATTCCGATTTTAAAATCCCCATGCTTAATGATAAATTAAAAAAAATAAATTAGTTTTTATTTTAACTTTTCCACTGTGCTTTAAATCGTTCTACCTGTGTGTGGAATTGTTATTGGTACCAACTTTATGAAACACCCGGTATAATGCAAATAAGGGCGAGATAATAGCCGAATATATTTTACCTGATGGATAATTTTGTTGCTGACAGATATTTCATGCGTTAAGGTCAAAACGTTGGAATTATTAAATAGGCCCTTTGAGCCACTTGCAGTTCCGTGATAAATCTCTATTTATCCCAAATCTCGATTTATAGATAGGAGTGAGCTTTATGATAAATCAGCTTCAGGTTTAACTCTAGATTAGTAATAGTGCTGCGAGTCGCCCTTAATGACTAAAGTAGTATGAATTATGTAAGATTATTATGGCTGGCAGTACGACTGTCACATGGGAGACTCCGTCTGATAAGGTACCCTGGCAATGTCCATCTCTACTAAAGTAGATTTAATAAATGACTAACTGTAGAGTAGCTATCAAGCAAGTTTCCATACAAAAAATATTAAACGTAAAACCATCTATCACTTATTATAATGCGAGGGCGCTTATTACAATTTTCATAATAGAATGTACTGTGAATGGTCAAGAATCACGTCGAACAATTTTGTTGTCTAAACTAGATCTAAACATTATTACGCTGGCACGACTTTGCGCGCGTATGGTTCAAATACGACAGAGTGACTTATGACCACGAGGTCATAACTTTTGGATCACAATTTTCGTGCTGTTGTCCCGTTTATGTACTGTTGAATGTCTTTGATTTCTACAAACAAGCAGCGTTGTTTTCAGCAGAAAACTGACGTAAAGTGGCGTTTTGCATTTTGTACGTATATTTTTTTAGGCCGCGGTCTCGAACTCAGCGGGTTAGGAGCGGCGGCGGCGTGGCGAGCGTCCGCGTTCCAATGCATACATTTAAATGGAACTGGGCTCGAAGGCAGCGGCGCACCGACGGGTTTAACAGTACGTTGCCGCGCCGTTCCCCGCGCCGCCGCTGCCGCCGCTGAGTTCGTGTCTGCAGCCTTATTCTCGTCGCATTAGTAAACGAAAATGTTATATGAAAATGAACGTACGTTTATAATATTAAGATCGATTATGAAATGTGGCCTTTCGAGCATAGGTACTTCTTTCAAAATGCAATTCTCAATGTCCTGTTTGTAGCCACTTGTGTCACCGATATTTTATTTTATGCTTTTTTGTAACGTCTACAGCACGAATGGGCCGGCTCGACCGGTTTGACACCACTGTCGCACAGAAAACCGACGTAAAGTAGCAGCTTGCTGTCGCATTTCGTTTGGTGAGTGAGATTTCCGGTGGGTCATTTGCACCCTCCCTTTTCCAATCCCTTTTCCCTCCCTTTCCATTCCCTTCTTTTAGGCTAGCAACGCACCGATGATTCTTTTTGTGTCTTGGGTGTCTATGGGCGATGGAGATCACTTGCCATCAGGTGACCCATAAATAAAAAAAAAGTTTATTGTAAATCCACTCGCAAAAGCTTCAAAAAACTGGTCAGACAAAGCGCTGTTCATTTTAACAGCACTTGTTTGATCAAACACGTCGTGTTAAGGTGCGTCTCCTGCACGTGATTTTCTCGATATTTTATTTCATTTTAGCCAGTAGTGTCCCACTGCCTCCTTGGTCTAGTGGCAGCATGTATGAGCTGTGGACTGGGAGGTTCTTAGAGGGGGTTGTAGGTAGGCTACGTCAGGTAGGCGGCCGATCGTAAAAACTAAGTCAAATCATTTTTGCAACATACTTGAAAAAGTGTGTTGCACCGACTCCACCTTAAGATGGGATAAGGATAGATAGAAAGAAAAAACGTGTTCCACTGCGGGGAAAAAGGCCTCTTTCTTCTCTCGAAAAAAAAACACAAAACACCTACGCAAAACAATGATTTTCACTGTCTCCTGCTGATAGAACAGTAAACCATAGATAAAAATCTGTAGCGAAACCATTTTGTGTAATGTTTGAGTGCAGGAGACGCGCCTTTACATGTACCGTGTTTATAAAAACGTCAAAGGGTTATGTTAACTGGAAAAACGAGGAGTTACGGAGGGTGAGGGCGGAGAGGGTGAGGGACAGATTGCGCAATCCTCTCGAACCCTGCCCCACTCCATTCTTCATTAAACGTACATACGTATTTATTGTCAGAAAATAAACTTTAAAATAAGCTTTCAACGTCTATTTTTCAACGTTTTGTCTTTTAAAAATCAATGACAAAAAACATTATTATGTAGATTTTAGGCACATTACTAACTTAGCAATCTTTAATGAAAATCAGATGTATCATTAAATTCACTTTTGTTTTGGCCTAATATAGGTACGTGTTAGTAATATTTTTTTTACTTTTACGTATTTAAGCAATAAATAGCATTAATAAATAGTAGGGGAGCCCAAGCGGGGATTTCGGGATTTACTAAAGCGCGACAGATTAATATACAGGGGGATACCTTGTACCCGGTTAAGTACCTCCACAAAACATGAGGCCCATATATAAGGCCGCCCGTGAAGGATACAGGATCAGATTAGTAAAAAAAAATTGACCATCAGAAATTCTCGAGCGCGTCAGATTAAGGTAGGGTGAGTTAATTACATCCTAAAAAGTGTATATTCCACTAATCTGACAATTTGAGAGTGACGTAAAAAAAGGGGAGGGCAACAAAGTTGTAAAAAAAAAACGTCATCTCGACATTCTCGAGCGTAGCTAAATTTTTTTTTATTTTGAAGGAAATAATTCAAGAATAATGAAAAATATATAATCTGACGATTTCCGCAAGCCGAAATAATAAAAATTCGTCGATAAAGTTAAATGCGTGCAGTTGCGTGATGCCTACATTTCTTTCTCCGCGCTTCTATTCCTCTCTCAGTCTTTCTCTATCTATTACTCTCTCACTCCGTCCCCACTCTGGTTTCTGCTTCCTGAGCTTTTCAATTAATTAAGTTCAATGATTTAAAAAAATAAAAAAAAAATATTTTGAAAGTGGTTTTTTTGGAATAACTTTTAACCGGCTTTATCGATCAACTTCAAAAACTAATCCGCCTTTGAGCTTGAAAAACCACGTCGATCGCCACCTAGCTGGTCAAAAGCGGTTGATTCGTTCGAGAGATATCGTGAACGAAAGAAACCCGAAAAAGTCTTTTTTCGGGATTACTCCGAAATTTGTGGTTCGATCAATTAAAATTGCAAAATTACGTATGAGGATGATAAAACTGCGTCGAATGCCGCCAACCGCGTGAAAATCGGTTGATCCATTCAAAAGTTATTGCGGTTTGAAAATTCCAAAAATAGTGTTCTATGAAATTTCTATTTCTTTGAACTCAGCGAGCTCAAAATATCACATAAATTATATTTTGAGCTCAAAAATGTCATAAGTACAATTTTAAGAGCCCAAGAATGGAATTAGCGGGAAGTTGCAGGGATGGCCTTTGAGGTGAACCGTTTTTCTAATTTTTTTTTGTCAGATCAGGCCAATCCCTCTATATAATCGTCAGATTATGAGACAGTACGTTTAGAACATAAAGATGAACCATATATATCTTAATCTGACGCGCTTGAGTATTTCAAAATGGCGAATTTTTTTTGCACATTATGAAAATGGCCGCGAGTTTGCGTCCCATCGAAATCGTCAGATTAGTGAATGAGAGCTTTTTTTTGGTGCACTTAACACTCCGTTAGAAAATCTGACGCGCTCGATAATTTTTTTTTTTTTTCATTTTCAACCCTTAAATACAACCACTCGCATCATGCAAACGATCAGATTAACATACGTACATTATTAAAAATACGTAGGGCATTGATGCTATCAATATCTGACGCGCTCGAGGATGTCCATGCAACAGTTTTTTTTTACATATTTAAAAATCTATAGCCGCTTCCCCCACCGATGTAAAGGTATATATCATATAACATTTTTTTCTTCATATCATCTAAGCTTTGCATCCCAATAGGTCTCTACGACGCTCGAGTAAATCCCCATTTAGCATCGTGGGCTCCCCTACTAAAAACAGTGCCGTACATTTACCATAAATAGTCATATGTAAATGAAATCCGACTAAATAACAGCAAGCTTAATATCTGACATGGGATATTAATTAACTACAAAGGATTCCGAACCAAATTCAATCATATAGCTCTTCCGCGAAACATTAATCAGAGATAATAGTGCAGGTTGGATGGAGCCCGTAGGAATGGCATGCGGTTACATGAACACAGCTCGCTGCGTCCTCATGGGGTGTGTATCAAATGCACAGGCAATGTGTATGCAAACGAAATGGTACGAGTGTGATGCAAGCTCGACACGAATATGTACTCGATGGTTATAAACAATGACATTCAACAGTACATCGACAGGACAACTGTGCATAACTTATGACCAAAAAATTGTGAGGTCGTGGTCATAAGTCACAGTTGTCACTTCAGGAACATGAATAAGTTGTAGATTAATTTAGTGAGGTTTGATGAATTTCTTTGTATGGAAACTTGCTTGATAGCCCCTCTTTGGTATACATCACCAAATTTTGGCACTCGGAAAAGTGTCTCGGAAACATTCAATGCTGTAGCTCGACCATGAGTGTTTTTTGTCATTTCTCGCTAGCGACAACGGTATTATTTATATGACAAACACCCGAACGAACGCCTCTAGCGATAACTTGGTGAATTATTGTTTTAATATAATTTACTAGCTGGTGCCCGCGACTCCGTTCGCGTGGAAATTCGACGCACGCACGGACGCACGCTCACACACACAAACTTTCACGTTTATAATATTAATAGGGTTGTATGATAGAACTATAAGTAATCGCTACAGAGATACGTAAAAAAACAAATAGTTGAGCCGTGGTTGAGGTGCCTTGAGCTACTAACACCTGTCAAACTCCAGTCAAGTCAAAATTTAGTCTAGCATGGGCAAACGTTTCTGCACTCCGGGACATTTCCTCTGTTAACTGAATGTTTTATCAATCTTCGAATCAATCTTTCGAAGTTGTTTTGATTCGTTATTGGGCGTCTGGCGGTTGCTAGGCAACCCAGAGAGTTCAAAGTGCGTTGGCCATCAAAGTCGGAAGGTGTAATAGGCCGGATGGGAGGTGAGAGGTTGCGAGACGGCGACAAAACCCTAGGGAGGGGAGACGCATCGGGCTGCGGAAGGAGGAGTGCTTCTTGGTACTAAGGGCAGTAGTACGGGGATTTAGGGGGCACGTAGTCACGGTGACGTATTAATTGGACGTATTTTAGCTAAAATAACTGAATAATAATTGTATATTATGTATGTTAATAAAGACTTTTTGACATGCCAAAATTGTTTAAATATGGACACAAGTTGTTACAAGCTCCAAGACATAACGAGATATTTAGGGTTCCGAAGCCAAATGGCAAAAACAAAACTAAACATCACAAGACAAAAAATGATTTTTTGATATAAGTAGCGTATATACATCATATATGTATGTAGGTAGAGGTATATGTACTTTCATATGCATTTAGTGAAAAGCTGTTAATTTGAAATTATAAACAGACACTCCAATTTTATTGAATTGTATAGATTTATAGACTTATGCGAATAGGGAATCGTCAGAGTAAACAGTAGAGTGTTTTTGTCTCCATAGTCTGCACACCACTGTCTGACAACAAAGTACACCATTATTGAGTTTCCGGTTTAATTTTAAAAGCCCGTCCCGTGGATGTTTTTCAAAACGTTTTTAAATCTTCCTTTTGCAGCGTGTACAATGTCCAAGTATTTTCAATAATCACTTAAAAGCCTCCGATGCTTTTAGTTCAGTTTAGTGTTGCGCATGACGAAGGTAATTTCATAGCGTCCTTCACTCTTGTGCAATGAAATGTAAACTGAGGGCGTTCAACTACTCGCTAGTAAAACTGCGGCATTAGGGCTCAAAGCTTCCTTGCGTATTTTGCAATTCCATGATTTTAAATACTTGACAAGACCCCTGAAAATTATGCACCTTGTTTTTAACTTCACTTTTTATAGACTTTTCATAAATTCTTAAAAACTTTTGCCTGTCTGCCGTAATTCCAGTATAATATCATGGTCACCTGCCTATATCGTTTTAAAGGAATAACGTGTTTGCAAGTTAAATATACAACCATTTATAGAGGTACAAGAGATTAATATCGTAAGAGATAATACCTACAAAGTTATCAGTGAGCAAAATTTAACAAATACAAGACGTAATCGCTTCGTACGCCGGTCGACCAGGACCACGACATGTGGTCTACGCGTGACACCGCGGTGGTAAAGCAACGTCGACCAACCACTTTACAAACCATCGTGCTTTAAGTGGTCACTCTTTTGCTTGGATAATTTTATTTTGAGCCTATTAACAACATGCAAGTGATGCAATACAGTGCACTTTGTACCAGTTAATACCAATTACCTTTAAAGGTCGCCGTAAAGGCAAGGGCACAAGAGATGCGGAGCTAATATAATAACGCCGTACAAAGTAAAGGTCAACCGTTTTATACTAAGGGTCGGTATTATAAGAGACTTCCGCTCTTGCATATGCCTCTTAACTTCATTAAGCTAGGATATACGGAACATAATATTTTGTTCATGGATCAGAGAAACCGTTGTGATTATCTATGAGGACGATATCTTATTGTCCTGAACATAAAGTCATACATACATACATAATTTGACCAAGCGCGTTGAAGTGCTAAACAATAATTTTGTAGATTCTTAAGTGAGTTGCCAAAACTACATTGTATTACCTGTTACAAAATTGATTATAATTATTAGACTGCCTAGGTGGCGTGGTTGTATTTCGGTACGACTTCCGTCCTGAGGTCTCCGGTTCGATCCCTGGGTCGAGCAAAAATATTGAATTATTATATCAAGCCGGAGTCTGGAATTCGTGCCCGATATGTTGATAGGCTCGCCCCGACGAACTAAGCTCGGCGAAAAGTGGGTGTTCTAATTCGATAGTGCGCCTCTGGTTACCCCTTTGGGGATACAGGTGTGAGCTTATGTAATATAAATAATAATATTAGCTCTGTAATATTACTGTCCCACTGTCGGTTTCTGCGAGTGGCAACCCTAAAGACAACAGCTGTTTTGTCCGAGTCTTGATTATTTTTGTGAATTAATTAAAAATTACGGCCCTTTCCCAATATAATTATTAGTGTTAAGTGTCATTACGCTCAGTGACTTGTATAACCACCAAAAAATTACAAATTATAGTGTATATAAGTGAAGTGAAGTGACATTACGTACATAACCTCTAACCGTTAAGTTTTAACATTTGAATATTTCTTTCAGTGTTATTCATTACTATCTATCTCTGTTTACAACATATTACTACACCATAACTACATATTGCTATAGTCATATAATTATAAACCCCAATAGTTGGGTACATCGTTCAAGTTCGATTGTCCGACTAAACTATACTTGAACAGCTTCTTGGGTTCACTTGGGTTCATTACTTACTTGTTAGCAAGAACTATAAATAAATATGATGACCCGCAGGGCCCTTTCTCGCCAGGAGGAGACCAAACTCCAACTGGCTTTAAGGGAACTAAAGGATACCAAGGAGCTGGTTGAGGTTTTAAACAGGGAGAGAGAGGATAATGAAAACGTGCTGTTGGAGATGTCTAATAAAAATTCATCAATAAAAAATGAAATGTCTCAATTATATATGCAATATGAGACATGTGTAGAGGAACGGGAGAGGCTGGAAAATGTGTTGCAAGGATTTAGTCAATGCAGTGATGAGTATGTGAAGGCTCTTAATCGCATCACTGATTTAGAGTTACAGTTACAGGAAGCTAATATGGTAATTAATAAATTAGAAAATGATAAATTTAATAATATAACTCAACAAAATCAGAGCCTATTTGATGAATTGGTTTCCACCTCCCCGCAGTTGGTTCATGCTGCAAGTAACCACATACCTATAAAACCTATTGACTTGACTGGTGATGACAGTGCCCTTTACTCCCCCAATAGGATTGGTTTATGCAGCAGGAACAAACTGAAAAAGTACATTCGTCTAAATAAATTTATAAAGAGAACCCAAAAATTAATAAATAGAAATAAATATATCACAAAAATATTGAGACAGTCAAAACAAAGAGTAATCATTAAAAAACAGTTAAAATCTTGTTATAAAACTATAGAAACAAATAGACAACAATATGAGCTTGAGATAAATAAGTTAGAATTAGAGATAATTAGTTTGGAAGACTCATTAAAATCTATGACCAAAAAATATGAAATATCAAAAAGTGAAATAAATGAGCATATACTTGCGTTAAATGAATTAGTTGATACTTGCAATTATAACTCAGAACGGTTTAACTCTTTAGTAAATAACCATAGTACAAATTGCAATTGTTCCACATCAAAAAATTCAATTACTCCTATTAAACCTCCAAATAGGAAAAAATCTGATACAATTAGCGTCTCCAACAGTGCCTTAAAACAAAATACAATTGTACAGAATAATATAGTTATATTCAGTGATGATATTGGGAAAGGATTGGGTCAGTTATTAAATAATAGACTTGGACAAACCGTTTTCAACTATTGTATGCCGGGTCAATCATATGGTCAAATAATAAACAGGATTCTAAATTACAGATTTGAGTCGAACACTACTTTAGTAATTCTGATTGGTAATAGGGGTAATGTTGACAAACAGGTACTCACAAAATATTTTAACTTACTAACATCCCTTAAAGTTAGAAACATTGTGATGTCATCATTCCCCTATAATAAAGGTTTGCCACCTGCAGAAAAAGATCTTAGGTATAAGTTAAACTTAAATTTAAACGCCCTTGTTAGTAATTGCAACAAGGTAGAATTAATTGATATTAATACTTACTCTAGTAAGTATAATATTAGATATAATAATTTTTACAGTATATATGTGAAAAGACTTATAGCTAATTCGCTATATTATTATTTTATTGACATTAGAGCCAATTTTTTGGCAGACAAATCTGCTTCTATTGAGCAGAATTCTTCTGACATACGGAATAATACATCTATGTATATTCCAATTAATAAAAATCATTTAAATTAATACAGCCGACAATAGAGTTAATAGAGTTAACCTCTAGCATACAACATAAAGATAATTGTAGAATTAATATTATAAAATCACCTCTGCCCATTGTTCAGGATAACATTACAAATAAAAATACTACTACTTTAAATTTAGTACACCAAAATATCCAAGGCATATTAGGTAAAGACCTTCAAATTGAATTGTTCATGAGTTGTAAGGAAGTTGACATACTATGTATTACAGAACACTGGCTCAGGACCGAGCAGCTCATGTTCAATTTTAATAATCATGTTATTGGTAGTTGCTTCTGCAGAGAAAATGCTATACGCGGAGGTTCACTCATAATAATTAACAAGAAAATTAAATTTAAAGAACGGAAGGATGTAGTGTGCCTCTCGGTAGAGCAACTCATCGAATTATCATGTATTGAATTGGAGCAGCTAATTGTTATAAGTGTATACAGACCTCCATCCTCATGTTATGACAGATTTGAATGTGTGCTAGAGGAAACCTTGAGGCGATTAAGTAGATTAAATAAGAGATTGCTGATTTGTGGAGATTTTAATATCAACATATTAGAGAGTAACGCTGTGGTCATAAAATTAAAAAGTCTGTTTTTATCATTTAATTTGGAACCTTTGTTTTATGAGCCAACTAGAATAACTAGCACAAGTGCTACCTGTATAGATAATATTTTTACAGATATAGCACCTAGTTATAAACACATTTTTAATAATCTTGACTCTGACCACTGTGGACAATTAATCACATTTAGTTGCAAGTTCCAGACTACATCAAATAAAAAACTTGCTATTGTTCCAGTAACAGAAGCTCGTTTAGAAAAATTTAAATCTAATTTACATACTAAAAGTAATATATATATTAATAGTAACGACCCTAATATATTATATAATTCTTTCTTTAACACATTTTGTAAGGAGTTTAAGTCAATTTTTACATCAAAACTAGTTCCCACTACCAAGAAATGTTCTTTTAGTGATTGGGCCACTGTAGGTATTCACATAAGCAGAAAGAGATTATATGAACTCTATTACGAAAAATCATATAATTTTAATAATGATTTCATTACATATGTTAAAAATTACTCTAAAATCTTTAAAAAAGTCTGTCATTGTGCTAAATCCTTGTACCTTAGTGGTAAAATAAAAAACTCCAATAACAAAATTAAAACTACTTGGAGTGTAATAAGCTCAGAAACTGGTAAAACTAAAAATCGTGACATAGAGTTTAGTTTAAAAATTAATGATACCTTTATTCATTCAGATTTAGAAGTAGCTAGGGCTTTTGAAAATTTCTTCACAAACATACCAGTTTCAACCACAAAAAGTCTAAATTGTTCGTCCATCCTAGCTGAAAAATTATTGCAAGAAAGTGTGGCTGGATGTAAACTTTCATTTGAATTCCAATGTGTTAGTAGCACGGATATTATAAACGTGTCAAAGTGTATTAACATTAAAAACACTTGTGATTTATGGGGAATATCTACAAAAATTTTAAATTTTGTAATACCGGTCATAGCTCCCCAGCTAGCTTTAATTTTTAACTCTTGTATTAGTAGTGGTATATTTCCTGACAAGATGAAGCTTAGTAAAATTATTCCACTTTTTAAATCTGGTAGTACAGAAGACCCCACTAATTTTAGGCCTATATCTGTGCTACCTTCAATAAGCAAAATATTTGAAAAACTTTTACTCATCCAAATTCAAAATTATTTTAGCTTAAATAAGCTTTTACATAATAAACAATTTGGTTTTACACGGGGTCGCTCCACCTCTGATGCTGGTGTTGAGCTTCTTAATAATATATTTAATGCATGGGAGAGTTCACACGATGCTTTGGGAGTATTCTGTGATTTATCCAAAGCTTTCGACTGTGTTCACCATGACATTCTTGTCAGGAAATTAAGTCACTATGGAGTTAATGGCTTGGCTCTTGACCTATTTAAATCTTATTTAAATAATAGGGTTCAAAGTGTAGACATTAATGGCAATAGATCTCCTGGGTCTGTTGTTACAATGGGAGTCCCACAGGGCTCAATTCTTGGACCTTTTCTTTTTCTAATTTATATTAATGACTTACCTTATTTCATAAGGGATAATTGCGAGATAGTGTTGTTTGCAGATGATACTTCCTTAATATTTAAATTAAATCGACATCAAACTCTTCTTGACGATGTAAATAGCACTCTCTCAAAAATATTACAATGGTTTAGTGTCAATAATTTACTACTAAATAGTCAAAAAACTAAATGCATTCGATTCTTGACACCTAATGTTAAAAAGACTGACGCAAATATTTTTATGAATGGCGTTCAGCTGAGCCTTGTGGAGACAACCAAGTTTTTAGGTATTACATTAGACCCCAAACTTCAATGGGGACCCCATTTATCTACGCTAGCCAAAAAATTAAGTACCGCATCCTACGCAGTGAGCAAGATACGTGAATTAACAGACGTCAATACGGCTAGATTAGTTTATTTTGCGTACTTTCATAGTTTGATGTGTTATGGAATTTTGTTGTGGGGTGGTGCTGCTGACATTAACACTATTTTTGTACTCCAAAAGCGAGCCATAAGATCTATATACTCGCTTAGTTCCAGGTGTTCTTTGAAAGAAAAGTTTAAAGAAATAAATATAATGACAGTAGCATCTCAATTCATATTCGCTAATTTAATGTATGTCAAGAAGAATATAGATATATTTCCCAAAGTTTCTGATATACATAATTTGAATACCAGAAATAAAAATAATTTGGCTCAACACAAAACCAGGCTCCATAAAATCGGCAATTCTTTTAAAGGTCTTTGTACACGTCTTTATAATAAAGTTCCTACTCATATCAAACAGCTAGAATTGAATGAATTTAAAATTACAATTAAACGTAAGTTGTGTAATAAAGCCTACTACAAGCTTTCTGAACATCTAGATGATAAAGAGGCTTGGGAGTAGGATGAAACTATTTTAGGAGCATAACCAGTTGCTGTTTCAGGGAGCCTTATTAGTTTATTCATATGTTTTATTTATAGTGATGCTGTGTGGCTTTCGCGGCGGCGGTGTTGTATTGTGGCGTACTTTATTTGCCCATTGCATCAGTCTAGGTAGTCATGCTCACTTAAGGTCTATGCTTGTGGCGGCGTCGTGTGCCGGGTCGATCACTTCCCTGCAACGTGGTTGAGGAGGTCGATGGCTGGCACATGCGTCATACTCGTGAACGGGTGCTGCTTGTGGAGACTGGTCTGCCTGGACTGTTTTATTTCCCTTGTGTCAATTCAACTTGCCGTGGCTGCGGGGGTCGCTCAGTGTATCTTGTATGTTACTTTGTCCTATATTATTAGATGTCCTATACTATTGTTATCATGGTTTAGCTGCTCTAATTCAAGCTCTTTCTGTATCTGGTGCTGTACTTTATTAGTAGCTGACTGTAAATTGGTGTTAAAAAGAGCAACGTCAGAGTTTCTTGCCCGTTCTTCTCTGGCGAAACAGCCTTCCGAACAGGCGGTAGAGTTAAAATTTGACGGAATCTAAATAATGTTTGAACATTTCATGGATTCAATAAATGATTTTGATTTTGATTTTGATTTTTGACTGCTGCGCACGGGCCTCCTCTACTAAAGAGAGGAGTGAGACCTTAGTCTACCACGCTGGCCATGCATGCCGGTTGGTAGATTACACATACCTTCGAAATTCTCGGGTATGCAGGTTTCCCCACGATGTTTTCCTGCACCGTTATAGCAAGCGATAATTCACAAAGAAAACAGAATTAACATCGAAAAGTTAGAGGTGTATGTTCCATTTTGGTGTTGGTCTCGAACCTTCGACGCTCGTCTCGGCACCACCATTCGCAACTGAGCTATCGCTGCTTATGTATGTATGTAAAATTGATTATGTGTTTTCAATAGTCGAGAGCCAATATGACGATAACAATGTTTCCTTGACCAAATGTATATCTATCAACGATATTTGTTAAGTGGTGTACTTACAAAAGGCCGGCTCTGTAATTGACCTCATATAAGTCGATGGTTGGTGTTGTAAGCCGCTCCTTACACTTCAGTACCATGCTACACATTTCATAAGCGGTCAAAAAATAACCGGACTCAATGAATATCTGATGTGAAATTTTATGACATATTAGCGTGGTCGTGTAACTATCACTAGGGTTGCTAACTTCTTCTTTTAAAAATAATGGCTTGCACGCATTTGCGACGATTTAGCCGTCAAGGTAAATAGAGCAATTATGTTTTCACAATGACCATGACACCCAGATGTGGATGATCTCAAGATCTTGCTGAGATTAAGTCGGTAAGTCCTTCCAGTGCCAAGCCCCTCAGATGAACTTCACTTTCCGGTATTTAAACATTATGGGCTTTAAATATAAAAACTGCCGCGGTGGCGTGGTGGTATTTCGGTACGACTACGGTTCTGAGGTCTCGGGTTCAATCCCCGGGTCGGGCAAAGTGATATTGGATTTTTCTATATCAGTCCGCAGTCTAGAATATTTGCCCGATATGGCGATAGGCTCGCCCCCTATCACATCTGGGACGGAACTAAGCACGGCGAAATGTGGGTATTCTAGTTCGCTAGTGCGCCTCTGCCTACCCCTTGCGGGATACAGGCGTGAGCTTATGTTATGTTATGTTTAAATATTAAAACATTTTCGCTTATTTTAGCAAAGAATAGCCTGTCACTTTTTACCTTGCGTTACATTGTTTAAAAATGAAAGGGACAACCTATGGTTAAAGATAAGCAGCGCGTAGATATTTTTATAAGTAATGGGCTATGAGCATTACGCAATTTTAAACATTACCACTAGATTGCTAGCTATCCTCACTTTAAGTGTAATTATTATTGATACCAACTTTATAAAACACCTTGTATAATTAGGAATAACAGTGTCGAAGGGTAAAAATTTACTACTACTTTATTTTTTAATTAATACCAAGTTATTAGGCAACAATTAAGCACACACAGAAGACCGACGTAAAGTGGCAGCTTGCTGTCGCGTTCGGTAAGTGAGATCTCCGGTGGCCCATTTCTCCCCTTCCCTGTCTCATTGGCAACGCACCCATGATTTTTTTGTGTCGTGGGTATCTATGGGCGGTGGAGACCTTACTATCAGGTGACCCATCTGCTCGATTGCTAGCATCTGCTATAAAAAAATAAGCAATGGGAAGTCGGTAGGAAATGTATGAATCATTCGGCACAGGTGTAAACAAATTGTTTATAGAGAGCTACCGAATTTATTTGTTAAAATATTGGTAACCCTAAGCACTGTGCCCGAACTCTGTAAACACGCGGTACGGTGCACATTTTCGGGTGTGGGGTGCGCCCCGGTTCGACAAGGTCGCACTCGTGATGGATGGGGTAAACAGGGGCGCGCCTCCATTACTTCACAACCCTATGCGACCTTGGAGCGTGCATCCCCGTCTCCCCTCACCGCGCTAGGGGGGAGGGGTGGGGGGTGGCGCCTAGCAACTCGTGTGCTCTGTGCAGCGGCAAGTTACAACATTAAAGTTTCTTCAAAAACTGCAAGTTTTCATGATTATCTCATCTTTGTCAAGTTTATACAAAATTTGTTTGATACCGCGTACGGTAGGTCGTCTTTCTTTCTACCTGCCCTTATCCCACCTTAATGTAGGGTCAGCGCAGCACACATTTTTAAGCATGTTGAAGAATGGATTTGGCTTAGTTTTTACGACCTGTGCCTATCTGACGTCAATCCTCACTGAGGGACCCATAACAAGAATCCAGGCCCGGACAAATTAAATTAGAAAATTCGCTTTGCCCAACCTACGAATCGAACCCAGGATCTCCCGGTCTACAGGCAGTATATGCTGTCACTAGACCAAGGTTGGCTTAAAGACGTTCGGTAGGTCCTCAAATAATATTATTTAAGTTGAATTCAATTTTCTTAGAGGTACTCTACTCATAAATCGGCGTGCAGACCGCACTAATCATAAAACACTGTCTTAGATTTTTTTACACGGGGAATATGTTTACAGTAGGCCAACCATGAGATTTTTTTACTTTACTCGCTAGCGACTCCGTAGAATATTTGTATGACAAAAACCCGAACGCCTCTAGCGGTAACGCGGGGAGCTGACGTTTTCCATACAAATATTTTACGTCCTCGCTCGAGTAAATACGTGCAACAAACTCATGGTTGAGTTACTGACCTCTCTGAGGCGAAACTCGGAGTTATGTTAAACTCAGCGGCCTAGACCGTTACCGCCTAAACCTGCGACAGTTGGGTACTTGCCTAATGTTTTTAAATCAATTTTATATGAAATTTATGTCATCTAAAATATAGAACAGAAAGAAATATTGAAATATTCTCAAAAGAAGTTCTAAGCCTTTGATGTTTTGTGTAACCTTCAAACTGTGCGAAAGAGAAGTATCAGTATAATCACGTCACCGCCATAACGGTACGTGCGTTGAAAAGGGATAGTAAGATATCTCCACTATGCCCCCAATCCAGAATTTAAAATATGAATTACTGCCTCATTTTTCAACCAATTTAAATAGATGCAGTTTTTACAGTAGGGTTTATTTTTTGTTTCATTTATTTTGTTTTATATGTGTATAAAATCAAACATAGTCAAGTACCCAATTCACATAACGTAATCACAATGTAATGTAATGTATGCAATTAGAATTAAAAAATAGTACAAGTATTTACCCTGTTCTGAACGCTTCTACACGTGACTACTCATAAATCTCTATGAAATCACGGTGCAGTGGTGATTCGTTACGTCTATTCCACCATTGGTCTGTGGTCGCAACATTGTTGCACTATTGATAGCACATCATTGCACTCAACCAGCTCAATCTTCCAATAGAAATCAAATAGAAGATGCGGCATCCCGTGGCGGTGCCGCGTGACCCCGTTACAGATGCAACCGAAGGTCGGGCCAATTCTGTATGCAATTTCATAATCGCGAGCCACGAGGAGCGACCCTCGATCCAATCACTCAATTGCGGCTCATTGATCACACAATAACACCCCGCTGAGGAGTATCTAAATTGATTCCAATCTCAGCGAGCAGCGAATACACCGATCAGATATATGATTTACCTACGCTTTGTATAATAATTGCGCACTTCAGGATTACGCAAACAATCATAATAGCGCGCGTGTATCAGGTCATGCACTATAGGGTAAGATTATACGTTTCCCCTTTCTTACACTTTGCCGTACTTTCACTTCATATGTTTTATTTTTATTAATCATTTCGGGAAAATTATTACCTAATTTTTGGTAGAGCCACACTGTAGACAGTTACGTTTACGAGACGAATCAGCCTGCTCGACCGGTGTGATACCACAGTCTTACAGATAAACGAAGGAAAATTGGCAGCTCGCTGTCGCGTATCGTTCCGCGAGTGAGATTTCTGGTGGCCCAATTGCCCTTCCGTTTTCCAATTCCCATTTCACTTATTTTCGACTGACTTTCCAAAAAGGAGGAGGTCCTCAATTCATCGTGTTTTTTAATGTATGTTACGCGATATCTCCGCTGAATGTGGACCGATTTTCAAAATTATTTTTGTGTTCGATAGGGCTTCTTTCAAGGGTGGTCCCATAATTTAGTCACGATCCGTTTTGAAGTCGGTGTGTTAAGTTTTTAAACTTGTGATTATTTGTGTATATTTTTATCAGTTACATGCAAGCATGAACTGCCATGTGTTTAAATATGTCCCGTGACACACTACATTATAAATAAATAAATAATAAATAACACCCAACAGTCACATACATAGTCCCAACCCCACACTAAGATCGAGTCTTGTGTCGTGGGTATCAGGAACTACGAGAGACGCACGCTCTCACAACACCGAGACCCGAAACAAATATCTGTAGGCCATACAAACATTTGTCTCGGTGCGGGGATCGAACCCGCGGCCTCTCGCTTCACAGCCGGCTACTCGTCCGCTGCGCCACGGAGGCTGTCATTATATACACAAAATATAGCAAAGGAAGGAATCGTGTTGGAACCTTCACTACTGTTAAAAATCATGATAGGATAAACATCCACCTCGAAGCAATAGTTATTTGTCGACCGACTTCCAAAAAGGAGGTCTTCAATTCATCTGAATTTTTTTATGTATGTTACGAGATATCTCCGCCGAATGTAGACCGATCTTCAAAATTTGTGTTCGATAGAGCTTATTTCAAGCGTGGTCCCATATAAACTTGGTTACGAAGGGATTTGAAGTCGGTCTGTTAAGTTTTTAAAGTTGTGATTATTCAGTGAGGTCCGTTGTATCCAAGTTTCGATTGGTTTCCGAGTGTTGATCCGTGTGATCACGGCACCGGTTCTCAGTAGAACATTATCACGTTCCCCATTCTAGTTAGCACATTATCTCGTTGTGTTCTTGTACACCAATCACTCAATTGCAATAGGGAACTAGCATGTAATGTTAGTTTATTGTAAAGAACTAGGTTTCAAATAAACACACCAGAAACAAAAACATTTTAATCACAAGTTTAAAAACTTAACTGACCGACTTCCAATTTACCGATCGTGACCAAATTTATATGGAAAACCTTTGAAATAAGTTCTATCAAACTCAAAAAGAATTTGGAAAATCGGTCCACATTTGGCGGAGATATCGAGTAACATACATAAAAAAATACCGACGAATTGAGGACCTCCTCCTTTTTGGGAAGTTGGCCGAAAATACATATATTATTTAATTATCAAAATTTGACTTACGAAACCCCGCGCTAAAAAAGGACGTGACGTCACCGCGTAGAAATGTTATAGCTTCTTCTTTAAATAATGAAGTAAAAACGAGGAAGAAGGAATAGCAAGACCTCCGAAATAGAATTCACTTATCACCATACTAAACACAACAATTTTCGGCAAAATTGGGAAAAATAACCCAACTTGGAAACACTGCTCTATGATTCTTTATGCAATTACGTCACTTGGGGTTTGCAATTACGTTCCATTATACGTAATTTATTAGTAGGATATGTTGTAAAATATGAATTATTTTATACTACAAATTTTATGATAGCGCATTTCATGGTTTTGTTTATTCATTTCAACACAATTTCTCGACAATTTTTTTGTGTAAGTTTCCCATTGTCTCTAACCTTCGTGCGTCCGGAGCGCAGAGTGCCAGTTTTAATGTGAAACTTTATCTATTTGGTCGTATTAACTGTGACTTATATCATGTATGGAATAGTACATACATAAACTCACGCCTGTATCTCCCAAAGGGAAGACAGAGCCGAAGAAAACTAAAAACAACTAGAACAAGTTTATATTTCATTCACGCGATAAGGCGCGTCATGTACTTGTTTTGAAACATGGTTTTAGAGCAGCGGTTGGCAACCTTTTGTTAGGCAGGGGCCACAAGGTGGCAAAATTTAGTAAAGGCGGGCCTCACTTCACATTTTCTATCTAGAATCTATAAATCTTTTAGATATTTATGACTGATTTACAAACAATCACGGGCCGCAAATACGACATCCATGGGCCGCGTGTTGCCGACCGCTGTTACAGATTATTCAAGCTATTGCGTTCCAGTTTGAAGAACATGGAAGACACATTGACCATTTTGTTAGTTACCTTGGCGGTGATGTAGAAGAGGTTGTTGAGCACCATCTCCGTCGCCTCCGCCGAGCCGAGCCCCTCGCGCCGTCCGCTGCGCCCCGCCTCCGATGAATAGTACTGCACAATGCGCATACACGTACATTTACATTAGCATTCCTTAAATAACATTAAATAACACGTCATAACATGGTAGATAACAGGCAATGCTGTTCAATGCCGGCTTACGGAACAAAGATATATAACCATTAGACCATGTTATGCTTTCTTACTTCGAATGGTCATAATAGCACAATCTTGCTCACCTTTGCCAAATTGTAAATTACGAGTATGAAAAGTAGTAGTACCTGTTGCTTAAAAGAGAAATTTAAACCCGTTTTGTGAATGTTTACTCTTCACAACTGGTTTATAGCAATAAACAATAACTCAGCCACAATAATACAGTGTTCACTGTTCATACATAATATCGCAGGATAACCTTCATACTTTTACTTTTAGACATTTTTAGCATGAACCTTTTTATTTGGGAGTTCTACGCAAACGCACAGATGTTGGATAATTGGCAATTCTTTTGCCACCAAAATGTATTTTATTATGTAGTGATCTGAGGGAACAAATAGTGGTATAGGTTATGTAATTGAATTACTAAGCTGCTGCACAAGAATGACTACGTCAATTAAGCTATGAGCTACGAAGCCCTACGGCGTAGCAGCATCTAGAAAATTCGTAGTACTTTCTAAGTTATAGTTCAAATCATTATATTATCACTTAGTAGATATTTATGGGCCTTACATATAAAAAAAAGAAGTAAAGAATAGTAATAATTTCTCTAATTTCTCTTCTCATTTTCAAACAATGTGACACAAGGAAGTGACAGACTATTCTTAACCATTTGCTCAGCTAAAATGTTTTTATAAGTAAGGCCCTATATTTAACTTTTATTATGTGAATAATTTTGACGTTTTAACATTTATGAAACATTTGTCAAAGCAACAAAATTATCCATAAGAATAAAGTTATCTATCGAAATACCTGTATGTAAGAGAGCGGGTTCGCTGGCGGTACATTGGGGTCGACCAGCTCGATGTTCACCAGCCACGGCAGGAGGTACTGCAACAGAAGCTGACGGACCTCGGTGCGCGCCGTCTGGAACCGTGCCGTGATCTCTGCAACAATAGTTTTGAGTGGTAGAGCCACGCTGTCGACAGTCAAGTCTATAGCATAAATGGGCCCGCATGACCGGGCAGATACCACTGTTTCACAAAAAACCGACGTGAAGTGGCAGTTCACTGTTACGTTTCGTTCGGTGAGTGAGTTTTCCGGCGGGCCAATTCCCTGTTTCCCTCCCTGTTCTATGTTGCCAACGCACCCGTTATTCTTTTAGTGTTTGTGCCTTGGGTATCAATAGGCGGTAGAGATCACTTACCATCAGGTGACCCACCTGCTCGGTTGCCAGCTTCTGTTATAAAAAATAAATACAAATATGGTAACGACAGAGTTTCTTGCCCGTTCTTCTCTAGCGCACCAGGGGGGGCGAGATTAAGATAAAACACGGTCCCAACGTGTTAGTCACTCAGTTTAGTCATATAGTTGGATACAAAAAGGCACTGCCTGCCTCGGTGGCGGGTTTGTATTTCGGTACGACTACTGCCTTGAGGTCTCGGGTTCGATCCCCGGGTCGAGCAAAGTGATATTGGATTTTTTCATATCAGCCCGGAGTCTGGAATTTGTGCCCGATATGGCGATAGACTCGCCCCCTATCACATCTGGGACGGAACTAAGTTCGCCAAATGTGGGTTTACTAGTTAGCTGGTGCGCCTTTTTGCCTACCTTTTCGGGGATACAGGCGTGAGCTTATCTTTTATGTTTTAATGTTAAAAAGCTATAAAGAAACAATTTATTGTATTCTTCTTTGGATAGACAATACACAAATAACCGATTTTTAAAACTGATTGTTCAAGTATTTCATATGTAACTATCATAGAGGTATGACATGAATTGTGTATCAAAAAAGTCAATTTTGTAAATGTTTCTACGAACTACCCGAATAAGACATTGGTTGTAGTACAGCGGTAAGCCCTGCATAGACGACGCGATGCAACGATTTGTTTAGCAAGAGGAAGAGGCAGCTTTCCGATCAGGCGGTAGAGCAAAATGTTGCCCGTATTTCAATTACAACATTTTATGGAAAAACTCATCAAGTGATTTGACTTGTTCATATCGGACGGAATATATTTTTTTATTTTTAAACACTTTGTACATACAAAGATACAGGCGGACTTAATGCCAGAGGTATTCTCTACCAGTCAACCTTTTCGTGGTGCAGAGAAAGGACAAGGCAGGTGTATATATTTATTAGTAGATCACCAGCTTCATCGAGCCGGGCGCACTTTGATATCGTCATCCCGTGAATATAGTGCAATTGGTTACTTGACTATTTCTTAAAAAGTATACAAGACTAGTAGTTAGTTTATCCTAAACATGTAAAAAAGGATTACGTAATTTATTTTCATATATTTAGTTTAAAAAATTAAAATGTATAATTTAGTTTGCCGCCAAAACGCTACCTGTTAACTGTAGCTACGGGTGACGTCATTGTTCCTTACCATAGATACAAAATAGCTTTTAAAAAATATATTGAGGATATAACATTAATGATTTAAAACTAAAAAAAACGGATCAAATATTTTGTCGATCAGATATCGATCGTCGATCACATCCGCGTTGAAATTAAGTTGAAATTTAAATAAAAATACGTAAAAAAATTGCCAAATAACCTGGTAGTATGACTTTGGATCTTAGGTCTTAGGCCTTTGTGGAACAAATAAACAAGAAAAATGAGTAATCTGACATCATGCATCGTGATTAGTGTTTACAGTCACGTGACTCACAGATAAAAATTAAGTATTTAAATTACTAAAATAAAATTATCCTTAGAGTATTTTTAATAAATTCCTATTGCATACGTTATTTAGATGATAAATCTATGGTTCTACAGAAATTCATTGATATTGGTTACTATAATCAAGTACCCAATTCTAAGAAACGTCAGCTCAGGTAATAGTATTAACGTCACAGGAATCCTGTCTAGTCTCGCCGAGCTCATCATCAAGTCGAGAGTTCCTGGAAAATACTTTTGTGAGTTTAATGAACGAGAGGTCGCGCCGCGTCGAACGTCAGACGAGGGCAGCAAAAATATGTATTAAATAGTAGTAGACCTGCGAAGGTACAATAAGTAACCATGGAGGCAGGAACGTCCTGATTTATTCATGGCATTCACATGTGATCAATAGCCTGGACACGAAGATCAAACCCAAAACTTCAGGACGGTGGTTGTACCGCGTTTGCAATCGGGCAGTAGAAAATATGTAGCAATAATAGTGTAATATTACCTGAGAACATGGGCATGGTGAGCTCCGGATGCAGCTGCGACAGTTGCCGCGACAGGTATAGCTGCGACCGGCAGTATGTGGTGCAGAGCAGCGCGTCCAGGGTGCCGCGACCCTTCTCCGACACTGGAACAATGCGAACACACGTTAAAAAACTAAATATCATATCAAATCTAAATATTAATTAAATCCATAAAAAGTTACTGTATCATTTAGATTCCGCCAAACTTCTATGTTCAATCCGGAAGCCCGTTTCGCCACAGAAGAACGGGCAAGAAACTATATAAAATATATACGAGCATTTATTACTTAGGCTAGTAAGTAACTTTTATGACAACCATGTTTTTGTACGTTTTTCGCTATCGAGTACGTAACATTTGTATGACAAACAGTCGAACGTGTTACGTGGGTTAATAATGTTTATCAAAATTTATTTTAGGTAGTCGCTAGCGTAAATATCATGGTTGAGCCTCAGACTGTCAGCACGTGAAATAATGTCAAGTACAATACTGAACACAACCACTTATTATCAGCGGGCTTAGCCAAATGGCTTATGCGCTAGTCGAATAGAATAGTAAATGTATGGGAATTACATAAGAGTACGCTACCTAATTGTAGTTTTTTTAGTTAGACAATTTATCAAAAATGCGTTCCTTCAGGCTGTGCATAATGAATTATTATAACAAAAAAATATTTTAATTTAGGCTCTTCGCAACTGACTTTTGCCGCGTAATTACTGACAAGATTTTTATCTTAGGTTCGAATAGAATGAACGTTCGACAAGTAATTGTTCACTTGGCTACCAATTCGTTTTCGCTAACGTTTTAACATTTGAGTTTGCCTGATTAGAATAGACACCAAGCGTTTGCCACTTGGCTAAGCCCACTGGTGAGCTATCGAATATCAAAAAATTGGTTCAATTCGATCGCATACCTCTAACGGAAGTTTCTCCATTGAAGTGCCCTCGAATACACTGCGTGGAGTATGTTCCGCAGGCCGACCAATTCGAACAACCCCCACAAACATGCACTTTGTCAGTTTTAAGCCGCCGCCGGCGCGGTGGTGGCTTGCGTACGTTCTCTGACATTTTTTGCCAATATATCGGGACTAAAATGACTATATTGGTATAACAAAGTGGTAAGTTTTGTTGGTATGTAGAACGTAATCTCTAGAACTTGCAAAAAAATGAAGTATGACACTTTAATTATAAGTATACAATAAGGTGGTCCACGCTCATATGGTGAAAAAAAAAAAATCAAATTTAGGTGTCGCCACCCCCTTGATTTGTTACACCTACCATTCCTATTATATGTGAAAAATTTCAGCTCCCTATCGTATATACAAGGGGGTGCTCATGGAATTGGAAGTTTCCAGGATTTTAGGTAAAACACGTAATTTAAGGTTTATTAATATTACAAGTATTTTAATCATATAAGTATACAAAGTATTTAAATGTGAACAAATTTTGGTAACAAAGCTATAAATTAAAATAATATTAGTTCATACTTTCAAAACTATATTTGTTATGTCCTTTTTGAAAGTTTCAGTAGAGACGATTTTTCTGTTTTGTTCGACAATGTGAAGTAAAAACTGTTTTTCTTCCTCATTCTTAGTGAGTATCGTGTTGTAATCTTCAAATAATTTAATACCTTTCTCAGCTGTATTATTAACAACACGCACGTTTTTTTAGGCAGCTTTTGCCTTAAAGGTAATCATGCATTATCATTCCAAGTCTCAGGAGGTCTTGCAATTGCAAGAAAGAGTCCTTGATATCAAGAACTGAGAGAGGTTTCAACGTTCTTTGTTTTGCGAAAGCTTCTAATGTGACTTCTGGGGCAAGTTTAGCAGAATCACCTCGTACTGAACGATTACCGCAGTCAGATTTTTTTTTTAACATTGGCCTGTTTCTCACCATCGGTCAGCTTGTCAGAAAACAAGGCAAATGCAACTAGTTCATCTGATTAATACCATAAGTGACGCTCTAGAACACACTCCTAGCTGCTATACCGATTTCGGAATCAATGGCTTCGTACAATTTTAAGCTCTTCCAAAGTAGTAAGTCATTTACTGATGCATCTGCTGGCAAAGGCACTTCGATCCAAATTTTGGTGTAGATGAGCACAAAATCTAACAAATTGAACAACTGGTTTTTCTTATCTCTTGGTAAGTTTAAATGCTTGTAAATTATTTCGAAATAAAAAAATCTTCTAAGCATACAGCAATTTAGCCATCCAACAAGCATAATAAATCGGACCTGAAGCGCGCCAATGTATCTTCGCAGGTGGTTTGTTCAAAACAATCATGGTAAGCTTTATTAGCTCTTCGTAATCATCACGAATTTGATTCTCTCCGGATAGAGCGGTTGTGAGGCTCTCAAGAGTATTTTCAGCGAACTGTTCTGCGTTCTTATCGAGGTCAAGACAATCGTAGTGCTCCTTCGGTTGTGTTTCCCAAATATCACTGAATCTTTTGAATGGTGGGATTTGAGGAGAGCTTGATAGTCTACAACACATACACGTAAGCTCACGCCTGTATCCCCGAAGGGGTAGGCAGAGGCGCACTAGCCAACTAGTACACCCACATTTCGCCGAGCTTAGTTCCGACCCAGACGAGGGGGCGAGCCTATCGCCATATCGGGCACAAATTCCAGACTCCGGGCTGATATGGAAAAATCCAATATCACAAGCCTAAAACACAGAGTAAATATTTTTGAAAGCATTATTTCAAATACGTGATGACGACAAGCAAGCCACTAAAGATCACGTCTTGTCTTTTCTTCTTAATGAGAGCAAGCTCCCTTTTTAGCACCAGAGTTAGAAGCAGTAGTGTCAAAACTCATAGATGACACATTTTATTATACTGAGTTACTTCACAGTCTACTAAATAAGTATCAAAACTGTCTATCAAATTTGTCTATAAAACTCTCTAATATTTAATTTTAATGTATATTTACTAATTTAACACACAAAAATATCTTGTAATAAAATGTAAAAATTAAGCATTTTTCACAAGAAAATCAAAAACAACATTCGATTGAGCACTCCTTTCTACTTGAGCTATTTCGCTGAAATTTTACTATGTTATTACTATGAATACATGTAACAAATTTACGGGGTGGCCAAAGGAAAAATAATAAAAAAAAATTTTTGGACCACCCTAGTATACAAGGATAATTAAAGTCAAAGTGATGTAAATTATAAACTTTGCAGTAATTGTAAATATGATTTGACACTATCCACGAGGGTCATGGGCTACTTCATATTTTGGGAAAAGATTTTTATTACGAAAGCGGACCTGCAATCTGCACCTAGCATTTATAAAATGTTTGAATCTACATGATAACATACATATGTAGTTAAGATAATACGCGTTTATAAAATTCAAGCACACAGACCCGGTACACAGGTAGAGTTCTACGCCCGGTTCCAATAAACAATCTCAGTTCGAATGTGGAGATAGATTACAAAAATTAACCAATAAGAACACAGTTTAAACATGACTACGTCAAATGACTTGATTTGATTGGTTCATAATCGCGATCTATCTGCACTCTAAACTGAGATCGTTTATTGAAACCGGCCGTTAAACGTATTAACAGTGTACCTTGTGTTTTCTATTAATTCGGACGCGTTGACGTAACTGCGATTTATATGAAGAAATATAGCAAAATCTAAAACTGTAACCTCCTTACAATTTGCAGTTCACACTAACGTGACTGGATAAAGCAAGCGACACACTAGCTCCACTGAACACGCGGTATCTAGACGTGTATGTCAAAGCTTTTATCGACGGCAAATATGAGGAAAAAAGTAATAATTATAATATTTTTTTCCCGATACAATGTTATGGATTCACGACTGAATTACACCGCACGCGGCTGATTACTAAATGTCCTCGAAACAGCTTAACGACATAAATATGTATGATTGAACGAGGCATAAGATCGGTGTGCTGTCGTGTTCGTGGGCTTATTATATTAAAATCCGCAAGCATTGTGGTTTTATTGAGCGGCCAGTGCAGCGGGGCGTGGCACCGCTCGACACCCACTCGATGTTTACTACGTCTACGACACATTGTTTTGTATCATGGTGCAATGGTAAGCCTACGCAGTAAACAATTGAGAACATGACAACTTTATTTTTATTCATCGACATACTTCGAAAAAGGAGGAGGTCCTCAATTCGTCCTCTATTTTTTATGTATGTTACGCGATATCACCGCCAAATGTGGACTGATTAAAAAAAAAAAAAATCTTAATGATCACAGTCGGGTTTGAAGTCGGCCTGTTAAGTTTTTCGACTTGTGATTATTTTACTAGCTTTTGCCCGCGTCTACTCCCCTTGGCGGTTTAAAAGCTTATATCCAGCAGTGGACGGATTATGCAGGATGATGATGATACTCGTAAGGGGAAGGCAGCGGCGCACTAGCGAACTAGAACACCCACATTTCGCTGAGCTTAGTTCTCTCCTAGATGTTAAAGGGGCGAGCCTATCGCTATATCAGGCATAAATTCCAGACTCCGGGCTGATAAGGAAAAATCTAATACAACTTTGCCCGACCGGGGATCGAACCCCAGACCTCAGGACAGTAGTCGTACCGCCCACGCAATATCACTACGCCACCGAGGCAGTCGAGATCTACATAAATTATTTGTAATACATGGTACAAATGAATACGACAATGATGAAACCTTCAAAATTCATTTATCTGCAATCCACCAGCAAACAATTTGAAACAGAATGGCTGGAAATACTCAGATTGCATGAAATTCTGTTTTACTCCACGCACGCATCCATACAATTGGTACAGTTACTTCCACCAGTATACAAAAGTAAAATTATTTATTCTAATATTAACTCAAAATAAGGGACCACTCGGTAACATTGATGTAGAGGTACATAACATGAAATACGATTTTGTTTCCTAAGCTAATGCTAATAACTGCCAAAATTAAGTCTTAAGTCATATTTTCACCTCGAGAAATTCAACCTATTACCGATGGGTTGAATTGGGATGTCTTACAGAAAATCGACGTAAAACAGCAAGTTGCTCTTGCGCTTCTTCAGGTGAGTCAGAATTACGGATATTACATATCCCGTATCCTTCTTTTTAGTTATATATTTCCTTTGTGCAGTAGACAGCGAGTGGGCTACGAGTATGCTGCTATCATTCATTGCAAGTGGTTCTAAGCCTGTCTATTACATAGGTACTCATCAGAGACTATGTGCTCGTCTACACACTATTTTGAGAGCAGTAACAGAAAAAGGATTCGATTTTCCTTAAATAATGATATGAAATGATTTATTTGTCACGTAGGCTAATAAATAGCTCCTATGACAAGTCAATACAATAAATTGTATTTTTTTTAATATATATAAATAAATAAACCACAGGAGTACGTCGGCCGCAGGTGTGTGGACCAGATCGTACCAGGGGTGCGTCCCTAGGACGGCGCAAAAAGCGTTGGCTGGACGTTTTGATGGATGATATGAGACCCAATGGTCTTACTGTGGAGGATGCTCAAGACTGAGCGAAGTGGAAGCGTTTAAGTAGAAAGGCGGACCCTGGCACTAGCCTGGGATAAGGCCAGAAATAAAGAAAGAAAGGAACATTATTTTTAAATTGTAATATTATTATGTATTATTTATTATATTTGAGTAGAGGCCAGTACGGATAATTAAGCAGACAATTCTGCCAGTTAATCAACCAAAACTATGCCTTTGACGAATTTAATATAATCCCTCAAAGCGGAGCCGCCTGCCGAAAATGTATTCAATTCACAGTATTTCACATAATCACAGACATGTATGTAAAACAATATAAAATCTATTCGTGTTGGTTTTATTGAGAATTACCTCTACTACCTCTATATAACACATGTTACCAAAGTTCGGCGAAACTTTCTTAGTACAATGTTATTACGATGGACAGAACAAACAATAACATTATACGAATAATCGAAACACAACTCGAAAGGATAAACGAGATATATTAATAAAAACTCCTAAATTAAGAAATCTTACGTTATTTTTTTTACATGTTCCGGGACCTCCAAACGGAACACGCCGAAACCCTTTTCGACTGACTTCCACAAAAGGAGGAGGTCCTCAATTCATCAGATTCTTTAAGTATATTACATTAAGTATGTTACTCGATATCTCCGCCGAATGTAGACCGATTTTCAAAATTCTTTTAGTGTTCGATAGAGCTTATTTCAAGAGTATTCCCATATAAATTTGGTCACGATCGGTAAATTGAAAGTCGTTCGGTTAAGTTTTTAAACTTGGGATTATTAATGCTACACTTTACAGCACGTCTCGGTAAGGCATGGATGAACCACCCAAAATGATAATGACCTCCCCTCAGGCAGATGAGCCAGGCTTACCTAATATCTTTAATACTGACAGTATTTAAGCTGCCTGCCTCAGTGGCATGGTTGTATTTCGTTACGACTACCGTCCTGAGGTCTCGGGTTCGATCCCCAGGTCGGGTAAAGTGATATTGGATTTTTCCATATCAGCTCCGAGTCTGGAATTTGTGCCCGACATGGCGATAGGCTCACCCCCTATCACGTCTGGGACGGAACTAAGCTCAGCGAAATGTGAGTGTACTTGTTCGCTAGTGCACCTCTGCCTACCTCTTCGGGGATACAGGCGTGAGCTTATGTTATGTTTATGTTTAGTATTTAAAAATTGTTTTTTTACCATAATCAATATTAACAATAGTTTCAACAGTCTTCAGAACTATAACGCTGCATTTTCATTTGATCTGCATCAGCCGTGGCACCACTCATAGAGTAAGAAATTATTATTACCTATTGACTTTATTTAAGGACTTTATGTATTATATGGGCCAACGTAGGATCATTTCTCCAGTTCTGTGACTTTGTGTAACCTGTAGAGGTAATATCAAGAAGATTTCACGAGGCTTTCTATGGTTTCGATAAAAGGGCCTATGGTCTAAAATATTTACGCATACGAATCTATTTCAAGTAATTCGCTCAGTCGTAGCGTATGAATTGACGCCACGCGTGCCATTAATCTTAGTTACATAGTGCAAAAACATGTCTCGTGTCATCTTCATCTTGAAGACGAAATGTTACTGTTGTTAACAGTAGATGAAAAAATATCAAGATTCGACTAACTACGTACATTAGGTTTGAAAATGCAGTTTCATCATTTTCTAGACGTTTACAATATTTGTTTTATGATAAATTTTTCAATAGCTAGTAACTCGATTATGAGGTTTTCGTTAGCGAATACGTAAATATTTTGTATGACAAACTTACGAATGTCTCTTATTGGTTACGTGAAAAATTGACGTTTTTCATACAAATTATTTTACGTAGTCGCAAGCGTGAAATGTAAAAAAAAAACCATTGTCGACCTGCTGATAGCTTATTTTAACGTTGTGACGACTCATGTTGGGACATACGTCAAAGCAACAAAGGTATCGCTGTTACATACATGTCTGTAGTATCGTTCATATAAAAGTTATCTGGATGTTGAGAAATCGGCCCTTAATATATCAATATCCCGTCGTCCCGCTTAAATTTCGCTTGAACGGAAATCGCGACGTAGAGGGCTCTAACAAGGGTTGGTTGCTAAGTGACGTGACAGGTTAGTTGGTTCCTTCGTTAATCCGTCGAGAGTCGAGCTCGAGACGTACAGCCGGCCGCGTCGCGCCACCCCACGCTACGCCGGACAGTCGGAGGAACGCATAGCCGCCTGACGAGAACTAGCGGAAGTGTAAACGTAATGCTTTCGATATCCGTGGTATAACTAATGGAATTGTTTTTGTCATATTTAAAGACGCTGTTAAGCGCGTGATAGCAAGACCTGAGACATAAATAATATAGATAGATAGATAGTAGCTCTTATTGCAGACACACACAGGTAACACAACAGGTGAGCAACATACTAACTGTGCTACAAGTGGCGGCCTTATCGCTAAAAGCGGTATTTTCCAGGCAACCATGTATAATTTATAACTATTAAATATTTTTAACAAAGCTGCAATTGTATATTAGTGAATTTATATTTTAAAGTTAAAACGACAGCCTCCGTGGCACAGCGGGCGAGTAGGCGGCTGTGAAGCGAGAGGCCGCGGGTTCGATTCCCGTTTTAAGACAAATGTTTGTGTGGCGCACAGATATTTGTTTCAAGACTGGGTGTTGTAAGATCCAAAGTCTCTCATAGTCTCTGACACCCACGATACAGTTTATAGCTAGTGTGGGGTCGGGACTAGGTGTGTGACTGTTGGGTGTATTTAATATTTATTTATTATTAAAATAGAGTTATTTAGAGCAAATCGTAAACACCTTTGAAAGGTAAGCACAACTATACATTAATGTACATATAGATACGTATATATTATCTAATGAAGTTTCCAATAAAATAAAAAAAAGTTGCATAATGATATACAAAATCATCCAAGCTTCAACTTAGTTGTAGTCTGAGGCAGTGCAAAGTTTTTATACAATTTATTTTATTTTAGTTGACAGAGTAAACATTTCGCTATAATTTCAATTAGTTCGATTGAATATGAAAGCACGCTCTTGATTCTCTATGTTTAAAGATTAAAACGAGTGTCTAACGCCCCTCAACGCGGTATAGACTTTAAGACGATGGCATAAATAATGCTTTTACCATATCAATTTAATTGAGTTATGATTTCGCGACCATGGTACGCATTCATTTAGTTACATTGAACAAGGATCCATAACATAATCCGCTTTTAAAATATACGGCATCATAACATTTCTAGGAATGAGATAAAAGCTTACAGGGGAAATAAGTTCGTGGAAAAACCAACATTGTTTCGGTATAATTGGTTTGTGAAATATTATGTGCGCATTTCTCTCATTTATGATATTCATAAATTCCATGTGGATATTTGCGGTTTTAATAATTCGTTTATTTCGAAAATATGTTCTCATATGAGTGAAATGTAAATTTCTTTTTGAGAAATAAATTATCTTTAACCATAAATAGTTATACCCTAATATTTACGCAGTTGTTACTTATGTAAAGCAAGTAGTAAATACATATTTATGGTGTTTTAAATTATGTCTAATACAATTTTATAACATAACATTTTTAACCCTACTTCGGAACCCTATACGATGCATGATCAGATATACAGCATGCACATTTTGAAGTAAAACATCATTAGAATAGTTGTGATTTCAAACAGGACATGCGTTACAATGAAACGGAAATGCGACAAAGAGACAAACACAAAAGATATCATCATCACCTATTCGAATGAAATAAATAAAACCAAAATGGTAATTTAAAAACTCCTATTTCGTTCCTCAGTTATTGTTTTGAAAAAAACATCACCGTTTTGGAATCGTCCAGATATTGCATTTATTTCATAACAGTTTCAATATCAATTAGAAGGTATCAAATATTGCGCGCCTGTAGATTTATTGATAATTCGATTGTATTTCTTTATGAATATAGCTCTAATTGATGTTGTTACACGGAAAAATTTATATCATCCAATTAGAACGAAATTTTTAATATCTTTCAATATTTATAAGAAGATGTTCTTTTTTTCTGCGGGTAGGTGTGAAACAGTTAAAACGTCTTTTAAATCAGCTAATTATTTAATTATAAAAATTATAATACCTATAATTTTGAATAACAATTTGAGTGATTAAGGGCCGAATGGTCAAACAGTGCTCAATCATCCAAGTCATTTGAGCACTACCCAAAGTTAAGCAGACAATAATTTTTGAGCGGCATGGTCGTACGCACTTGAGAAGACTTCGCGGAAAAATCAGCTGAGGATCAATCATTTTGCTACAGATAATAAAAGTTTGTTCTCGATTACAAAATTTTTATAAAATTATATTTTTGTTTCGTTTCACGTAGAATCATTTTATTTCATTTAGTTTTTTTTTTTAAGATAATTATAATAAATAATTGGCAGAATACATGATTCGATAATGTTTATTTAACCTTTTTGCATTCCATGTGCCATTCCGATCATATTTCATCTGTAGTAATTTTTTCTGTAATGTTTATGTTATCTCTGTCTATTTTTTGTTATTATACATTTTTATATAATAGAAACGGAACATAAAATGGATCTTTTTATAATTTATTAGTATCTTGTTAAAATATTTACCACTTGGCAGTATGTATCTTTCGTCCTTAGTCAATGATTTGTGTGGAAGAATTGAAAAAAAAAAATTGGCAAATGGCGACCTGTTTGTTTATATTTATTTTCGTAATTAAATAACTGTGTTTGTTGTATGTGAAGTGATTTTGTTTTATGTAATAAACATCAACGCAGATGAAGAGATTATGGAAACTATGAAGTTTGGATATGGAGGATATTTCTTGGAGCGTTTCAATGAAATAAGTCTTCTTGAATTTTTCTTGCCAGGGACTGTGTCTGACCGTGTGAAGAAAGAAGAAAAATACTCGGCCCGATCTGATAAAGGAATTCAGGACGTCCCAGTTCACGCCGGCTTCAGCAGAACCATATAAAAACCATTATATTGGAGAGGATTGAGGAATTCGGCAACATGCAGTAGTGTTGAATCGGATGTAATAAAATTAATCATTGTATTTTTGAAGTGTTTTATTTGTCTTGGCTTCTACGAGTGCGATAAATTGAGGAAAAATACATTTTATTGAAATCAAGGGGTAGGTAATAGGTATATATTATTAAACACTACACGGAACACGGAAATCATGAAATACAAACCTATGCCCGCCATTCCGTTCGCGTGAAATTTTATTTATTTAAACAAATCTATCCTATAGAAACCATACATTTTTCCGGGGAAAAAAGTAGCCTATGTGCTATTTCAGACTTTAATCCATCTCTGTGCCAAATTTCATTCAGATCTCTTCAGACATTCTGGTGTGAAAGAGTAACAAAACATCCATACATCATCACAAACTATACAATAGTTTCATTTGAGATTGGTCGCAGGAACTCTCAAACTAATCTCGATTAAATGCTAGTTAAGCGGGCCTTAAATAGCTGTCAAACTTTAGGCACTTGTTGACCATGCCGTTTTATGAAATAAGCGGGCCTTAAACTGGGTCCTGCTTACATTTAATGTGAAGAGATAGGTTCTGTTTGACCATGCCAAATTGAAGAATAACGAGTGCTTAAATCGGTAAGGCCATCCTAAATATTTAGGCAGCGTTTGACCATTTGGGGGTTACATACCTCACACCGAAGTGAAGCATTATTTACATTACCAACAGTATATGTAAGATTTTCACTCTAATCCACCACCTGCCAGCTAAACACCTGCACATTTCTCTTCTCTTTTGGATAACATAAACTAAATTAAAGAACCACTCACTATGGCACAATTGGCCAGCATATTAAACACACAGAGTAAACTTGAAGAATGTTTTAATCAGAGAATGATGAAACTTGAAGCAAAGTTGCAGTCTGGTGGCCCGGGCAAAGACACAGTTGCCAGGGTAGCTGAAGAGTTCCGGACTTTCCGGGAATTTGTACTTGAGATGCTTCGGCTCCTGAGACGGCAGATTGCGGATTGTGAGCACATGGTGGATGTTATTGAAACGAGGCACCGGCGGAAAGCTCTTATCTTCCTTGGGGTGGCAGAGACCCCGAATGAGAACTGCACAACTGCTGTTTTGGAAGCCATTAACAACTCCCTGGCTCTGAAGGATATATCGGCAGTACACATAACTTCCTGCCACAGAATTGGAACATCCAACCAGGATCACCACCGGCCAATCCTGACATGGTTCTCGCATGTCGTACAACGGTCAGCAGTCTGGAGGGCCAAATCGAGGCTGAAGGGCTCGCAAACTTCAGTGAAGGAGTTCCTGACAAGACCGCGGCAGCTAGCCTTCGCTAAAGCTCGACAGCATTTTGGCATGCGAGCGGTTTGGTCCCTGGACGGCGTAGTTGTAGTTAAGGCTCCTGACGGAACTCGTCATAAATTCACCACTATTGACGAGCTGAGTCAAGTGATGGATAAACATCCCAAAGCGGCAGTCTCTTCTTCATCTGGAGGTGAGTGCGGCGGCGGTCCTGTGTCTAATGCGGGACTGAACCTCAAGGCGCGTAGGAAGTGATGTTGTGAATAGTGTATCGCATGTACCCTATGTTTCACTTTCCTTTTATTTAAATTTCTGTTTTATGTACAACTTACTGTACCTACTTAAATTGTTATTCGCTAACCACATTAATAATAACCCTCAATTTTACTTAACCACTGTACAATTGTTTTGATTTTTCTACGGTGAATTGTCATCGTCGACTGTCAGAATGACGTTTGTTATTATAAGGGAGGGTCTCCTGCGCAAGCACTGCATCAACTTACGTTTGGCTGGCCCGATCACCCGTCCTTTGCCCTTAAAAACATTATTGTTTTTTTTTTTTATACGTAATGTCATTGCTGTGTTATTCGTGCGTTTATTTAGGTCTGTTAATGCGATTTTTTTTTAATTTACTAAATAATTTTATTATATGTAGGTTGGCTGGCGGGTAGTGCAATGTTGATTGTTGCACCGCTAGCTGCACCATTTTAGCAGCAGTTTTTGTTATTTTTTCTTCGTATTTATCTTTTTATTTATTTTGTATTCTGTATTATTTTTAATCTTATATATATTTATATTAACTAACTATGCATTATGATGATGAATTGTTTTTTTCTGCTGATGGGGCTGCTACCTCTTCCAGTGAAGATAGTTTTTGTTCAACGACCGAAGGGCTGGGTGACTTGGTGCGCCAAGCATTTAACTTACATACGGTTAACTCCTTTAACATTTGCCATATTAATGCTCAAAGCGTACCAGGTCACTACAGCGATTTGTTAGAAACTTTTGCAGATACAAATGTCCATGCTGTCCTGATTTCTGAGAGCTGGCTCAAGCCTCATCTGGATTCAGTCTTATACCTTCTCCCAGGCTTCATAATGGTCAGGAATGATCGTGTTGGCAGGAAAGGGGGTGGGGTCGCTATTTACTTGCGCAGCGATTTTAAATACAATATTGTCTCCTCTTCACCTTGTTGTCGTCTTTCTGCGGAGTATCTGTTCCTTGAGGTTTGGGTCAGGGGAGTGAAAACCTTGCTTGGCGTTGTTTACTGTCCCCCTGCTATTGACTATTTCTCCAATCTGGAAACTGTTTTGGAATCCTTGGGATCTGAATATGCACACCATATCATCATGGGCGATTTCAATACTGACCTCCTTACTCGTCACTCCTCTCGTTCCCAAAAACTTATTGACATCCTTGAGTCCGCTAGCCTTCATGTCTTACCACTGCAAGCCACTCACAGCAATGCCGATGGTCATGACACTTGGCTTGATCTCATCCTCACTTCTACTCCCTCCTTAGTCTCCTCATACGGTCAACATCCCGCTCCTGGCTTTTCCCGTCACGACCTCTTATTTATTTGTTATGCCCTCAAACCTCCCAAATCCCGTCCCAAAGTATTGGATTTGCGCTGTTTTGGACGCATGAATTTGGCACATCTTAGCAGGGATGCTGCAAACATAAACTGGGACATCCTATCGGCAGCTCCTATAGTCGGCGAAAAAGTAAGCATTTTTAATACTTGTGTACTTGCACTTTTCGACACTCACGCTCCGTATAAAAAAGTGAAACTGAGACGTCTTCCTTCTCCTTGGATGACTGCGAGGGATTCGGATGGCTATGAGACGAAGGGACCGGGCTTTTCGGAGATATAAGAAGGACCGGACTGAGGATAATTGGGGCCTTTTTAAGACTGCTAGGAATCGGTGTAATCAGATGGTGCGTAATGCTAAACGCCGTCACATTCTTAGTAATCTATCCTTGTCTACACCTGCCAATATCTGGAGATTCCTTGGGTCTTTAGGTATTGGAAAACCCAAAAATATTGACCTCCATGGGGCGACGGTTGGTTTGGAGGACATTAATCGTCATTTCTCCACTACTGTCCCGATGGATCTTCAAACCAAGTGTCGCACCATGGACTTCTTAGCTGGTCTTCCGAAATTAGATATTGATCAGTTTGAGTTTTCTCCAGTTCCTCCGGGCGAGATCAAAAAGATAATCCTCTCCATAAAGTCCAATGCGATCGGCTGCGACGATATCAGCCGTCGCATGGTCATTCCTATCCTAGACTATCTTCTCCCCCCCCCCTTTGGCACATAGTCAACACCTCCTTTGTCACAGGCACTTTCCCATGTCTTTGGCGAAAAGCCTTTATTATTCATCTCCCTAAAAATCCAAATCCATCACTCGTAAATCACTTCCGACCTATTTCCATTCTTCCTTTCCTCTCTAAGGTACTGGAGGCCTGTGCTTACAAGCAGCTATCGAGCTTTGTGCACCAGAATAAATTAATGTGCCCACTACAGTCTGGGTTTAGGCCTGGTCACAGTACTGTTTCCGCGCTCCTTAAAGTGACTGGCGATATTAGGGTGGGCATGGAGGACACCAAGGTCACTGTACTGGCTTTGGTGGACTTCTCGAACGCCTTCAATACCGTCAGTCACGACATCCTCCTCTCAATCCTTTCCCATCTGTCGGTCTCACCTGCGGGATTGGAATGGTTTTCATCTTATCTTCAGGGACGCCAACAGTCGGTACGTCTTGACGATAAATCGTCGAATTGGCGCGTCACTGACTCTGGAGTCCCTCAAGGCGGCATACTCTCCCCATTGTTATTTTCTATCTTCATTAACCTCATAACTCATGACCTTCAATGTACGTACCATTTGTATGCCGATGACTTGCAGATTTACTCCCAGGCTGGTGTCGATAGTGTCGCAGACGCTGTGGATAGGGTTAATGGGGACCTGGCACATATCAAGAATTGGTCTGACAACTTTGGTTTAGTTGTAAACCCGACCAAATGTCAGGCCATTATAGTGGGTAGCTCACGGCTGATAAGCAAACTGGACGCGTCGAGGATTCCTGACCTTACATTTGACGGTTCAGTCATTCCTTGGTGTTCTAGTGTCAAAGACCTTGGGCTGTACATCGACTCCACCCTGAACTGGCGTTCTCAATTGACTTCCGTTAGTCAAAGTATCACAGGTTCTCTTCGTTCTCTTTACCGCCTGAAGAATTTCCTCCCGTCTAAAACCAAAGCAATGCTCGTCCAAACTTTAATCTTTCCAATACTCGACTATGGTGATGTGTGCTATTTTGATCTGAATGCAGATCAACTCTACAAACTTGACCGTCTTCTCAATAACTGCATTCGATTTATTTTTAATCTTCGAAAATATGACCATTTATCACGTTATCGCTCACAGTTAAAGTGGCTCCCTATTCGCCAACGCCGTTCAATGCGAGCACTCACTACTCTCTTCTCGTTTCTCAATTCACCCTCCCCACCTTCGTATTTATCTTCTCACTTTAAATTTCTCAGTGATAGCCATGATAGGCAACTCCGTTCATCTAGCAATCTAATTTTAATATGCCCCACTCATACTTCCAACTTCACTCACTCTTCTTTCACTATCCAATCTATACTTCTTTGGAACGCACTCCCTCTCGAAATCAGGTCGTCAACCACCCGCATGGCTTTTAAAGCGAGAGTTCGGCAATTACTATTGAATGAGGTAGCAGAATCTTCTCATTAGTTTGTCATTATAAAATATTTTAGTGTATGTATTGTTTACATATAAGTATTTATTATATAATATATGTATATTATATTTATGTTATTATACGCATTTATATCTGTATATATGTATATTAAAATGTAAGTAATAATAATATTATGTTTATTATTTTATTATCATTTCTCCAATTAATGTATATTCAATATGATTATGTTACTTTTTCTTTGTGAACTTTTGCACCTACCTTTTACTTTTCTGTACCACCTGAAGGTTGACTGGCAAAGAATGCTTTTAGCATTAAGTCCGCCTATATACAACATGTATATGAAGTGTAAATAAATAATAAATAAATAAATGTTGATATTTTTATTTGCATTATGCACGCCTGTGATATTTTATGAAATACCTTTTTATTCGTTACTACATTTAATATTTGTTTTGTGGACACAAGGTTCAGGACACGCTAAATGCGAACTAATAGGGGATGTGAGTGAGATGGTCGTCCAGACTATATGTCCAAGGGCGGTCATAACTACAGGTCACGACATACATAAACTCACGTCCGAATCCTCGAGGGATAAGCAGAGGCGTAACTAATGCATCCACACCTCATTGAAGAACGTAGATAAAATACAACTAAAAATAATATTTCATGTAGAAGATTCTACATTTTTGTCTGAAAAATTGGTATTTCCTTGAAATTATAACGCGGTCAAATGATCTGCGTCGTGCAATCCACCATAAAGTGCGTGGACCCTTATTTTAGTTTATAAACGTGAACATAACATAACATAAGCTCACGCCTGTATCTCCGAAGGGGTAGGCAGAGGTGCACTAGCGAACTAGAACACCCACATTTCGCCGAGCTTAGTTTCGTCCCAAATGTGCCTATCGCCATATCGGGCACAAATTCCAGACTCCGGGCTGATATGGAAAAATCCAATATCACTTTGCCCGACCCGGGGATCGAACCCGAGACCTCAGAACTATAGTCGTATCGAAATACCACCACGCCACGGAGGTAGTCATAAACGTGAAATATTTCCATAATACTGCTGCGACCCAATAACATTCAGGCACCGCGCATTGACTTATTTGGCATGTACTCGTATGTGCAACAAGTAGGTGAATAAATTTCAAGTAGGTAAACTTTGCCGCTGATGGAAATGTAATGCCTTTTCAGTATTAATGTATCACTTCCCTAGCGTTCCTTTTATAGTTACGGTATTAACTTAGAAAATTGTTTTTTTGAGTATGCAATTAATCGAGCCATTACTTAATAATTAACCTAACATTCATATCTAAAACTAAAAGGAATTAACTTTATTTTTGACATATTTATTTTTAAATTAAGTAGGAAACGTGTAATAATTATTATAATAATACAGTTAATAATTTGGTCTTAATTTTAAATGGTTTTTAAAGCTAGACTTTTCTAAATACATCTTAATATTAAATACTGGTTTATTTATTACAAATCACACTGTTCCGATCGAACGGCGATGCATTCATACATCGTAGCAACCCTCTACGCTTTGCGTAGCACTAGTAGCTACGTATATAGCTAATAACAGGAAATCATTTTAAAAAATAACATATGTATGTCTCAAGTTGATAAAATATTATAGTTGTCGAAACAAACTGTCAGTAAATAGACGTAACAACTGGTAGAAGTTTCTTGACTTGTTGAATATAGACACATGTATATGGGTAGGCAGGTGGGAGGAGGGCTGTGGGATGTGAGGGGAGAGAGGTGGGAGACGGAACTGGGTGAAGTGGGGAGTGTGGTGCAAGTAGGCGGAGTTTATGTAGACGGAGGATACATCGGTGCAGCGGAGCGGTGCGGGGGCGGCGGCGCAGGGGGAGCCGTGACCGCCCAGCTCCACACTTTAAATTACGACGCCCTGCCTGCCTCGCTACAGTCGTCAGTGGGACCGCGCGGCGAGCGCACGCCGCGCCATGGGTCTCCCACCGGGTAATGGGACCGACTCCTTAATCGAGATGTCCGATTTAAACACAACGTTAACCCCCCTGGGGAACCAATCATTATTCGACGTGGCAACTGAACATCTAGCGAATTTGTTAAACGTATATTACACTCCGATACTGGTGGGACTGGGCTCTGTTGGAAATCTAATTTCAGTATTCGTATTCTACAACAGTAAACTTTGGGTACAGTCCACCAGTCAGTACCTATCGGTACTGGCACTCTCTGACACGGTATTTCTCAGCCAACTGTTGCCCCCTTGGTTAAACGCGGTGCGACTCACTGATGTGTTTCATAGAGAGGGATTCTGTCAAATTTTCGTGTACACTTCATACGTGACGTGCAGCCTGAGCGCGTGGTTGGTGGTGGCTTTTACTGTAGAACGGTTTGTTGCGGTACTTTATCCGTTGAAACGTAACGCGGTGTGCACAGTGAGCAGAGCGCGGAACGTTATCGGCACGCTGGTGTTATTGTCCCTTATTCTCAACATGCCGGTACTGCGCTTCGCCACACCCTCAGAGAAAGACTGTAACATAGACTTTGAATACTTGGATCAAGCGGCCACGTTCAACATCGTGGACACGGCGATCTCATTCACCCTCCCCCTGGCGATGATAGCTTTCCTGAACGCTTGGATAATGGTGGGTGTGTGGAGGCTGGAGAGAGGCCGAGCTCGTCCGTGCCGCACGCTCAGTGGACAACGGTCGCAGCATCGAGTCACGCAGATGCTGCTGATAGTTTCGTCGGTGTTCGTGGCGCTCAACGTGCCTGCCTACACAATGAGATTACTCGCCTACGCGTACGATATGGTAAGCATTTCTCTTTTCAGGACAGATTTGCGAGTTTGACAGTGGGAGTTTTGGTGCTTTAACGAAAAACCACAGTTTTGTCATGAATGTCTATCTTTGAGTTAATTTTTACAAGGCACTATACCGCTTTTGATTTTTTTATTTATGTTATGTTGATATAATTATTATTTTTTAACGTATTTTGTATATTTACAAAATGTGATGCTACAACGACCAAGCGTTCTGTAACATTTAATTAACAAAAAATACATGGTGTTTGTCTTCTGGTGTTGGGTTCACAACATGGGCTAAGCTACAAATTTCAGTAAACTACGTTTCAGCGATTTCAGCCATAAGTTACAGCTGAAATAATAGTAGAGGAGTCAAACAAATATGTATGAAATCACCTTTAAGGCTGATATTATTAGTAACATAAATTGAATTAAATAAAAATAATGATATCGAAATAAATGAAATATAACCCAATATTTTATTTTGAAGTTATAGAATAAGAATATTTAATTTATTAGAAATTAATAGAACTGAATCAAAAGAAAATAAGAAATAAATACACCCAAATTCCTGATGCTACTATATTTAACCTGTATCGTGGGTATCAAGATCTACGAGAGATTTAAGTTCTCATAATACCCTGATCAGTAACAAACATTTCTGAATGTCACAAATATCAAAAGGTGTGGGAAGCGAACCCGCGGCCTCTCGTTTCACAGGCACAGTCGACCACTCACCCGTTGCGCTGCAGATACTCTCAATATTCGATATTTGTACTTTCAAGGAACAAATACATGTCTGCAGAGCTTATTAACAATGAGGCTGCAATTTATTGCGTCCATCTTTCAGTTTCAGCGCCGATAATGCCACATCTTCCTTGATTTATCTTCATCTCATACATTTTGTATCTTACATATTTCCAATACTATCACACGGGACCTAAACATGAACTCTAAAAGATATTTATGTAACAAACACGTGCGGTCGACGACACAGGTCACAAAAATAGCACCCAAACAACGAACGCAGCAAGGCAATGGAGGCTGTCGAAGGTCATCAGGGGTGGGTTGGTTGAGCACGTTGCAACCAGAACTTTCACTACTCCCGTGAGAAGCCTCCGCTCCGTCCCGTTCCACTGTTCCCATAGCCCCAGTTGCCTCACTCCTTCGCCCCTTCCCACTGCACGCCCCCATTCCACCCGCCACGTGTACACTCCACGTGCGAATTGTTTGTAAACATTGCACCCAGGGTTGTCACAGATTTGTATAAAAAACTTTATTTACGCAAACATAATTTGGGTTTGAATCATCATATTCTAAAAATCACGTATAGCTTGTCCTAAGGTTGTAAGGGTGTAGGCCCGCCCCCTATCACATGACGGGATGAAAATAGTGTGGGCCAAAGGCAGTAGGAAGGAGTGGGCAGAGACGCACTAGAGAACTAGGACATCCACATTTCGCAGAGCTTACTTCCGTCTTAGATGTGACAGGGGGCGAATCTATCGCCATATCGTACATAAATTCCAGCTTCCAAGCTGATACTAAAAAATCCAATATGGCTTTGCCGACCCGCGCACGCAATAACACTACGCCACTAAGGTGTTTTTGGATTTTTCTTTCATGATTATCATCAGCCATAGGACGTCGACTGCTGAACATAGGCCTCCCCCAAAGATTTCCAGATCGACCTGTTGGAAGCGGCCTGCATCCAGCGACAGCTATTATTTTTCTTTATGAGAAAGATAAACAAATTAGTATGAAGATGATATGCATTTGTATATTGAATTTTCAAGGAAATCTAATATTAATACAGTTCATCCCTACTACGGAACACTTTATTATTCGTGGTCAAACACGCATTTAGGATGTATTATTTAGGGTACTGAAGACAAATGGCCAAAAAGGAACTCTTATAGTTTCGTCATGTCCTTATGTCCGACCACGGATTTGCTTAGAGAATATTAGTACTAGAAAGCATATTAATCGCACCGACAAAATTGTAAAATAAAATTATGACATTTTCTTTTCTTGGGTACCTCCCCCACACGTGAAGTGGGGGGATGAAATTTTCTTTCTCGATTATCCCATGGTGTGGGATATCGTAGAATAGGTCGTTCATAAACATTGAGGGCTTGCTAAAACCATTTTTTGATCCAAGAATTAATTTGCCAAATATTAAGCTTAAAAGTACTACTTTTTGTTAAGAGCCAACATAGCACCGCGTACAAGCTAAGCGATTGGTTCTGGAAATGTGAAAAAAGTCATGGTAACATAAGCTCACGCCTGTATCCCCGAAGAGGTAGGCAGAGGTGCACTAGCGAACTAGAACACCCACATTTCGCCGAGCTTAGTTTCGTCCCAGATGTGATAGGGGGCGAGCCTATCGCCATATCGGGCACAAATTCCAGACTCCGGGCTGATATGGAAACATCCAATATCACTTTGTTCGACCCGGGGATCGAACCCAAGACCTCAGAACCGTAGTCGTACCGAAATACCACCACGCCACGGAGGCAGTCAGCGGAGGTGGTAGTCGCATATATAACGAATTTAAAAGGAAAACTATCACAGCTAAGTAGGCTTTACAAGTTAAAGAGTAGTCAACCAAAGTATGAAGCAAAATTTCGTACAAATTCTATTAAATACAACATAAGATGTGAAGTTACTTAGGTGAAGTAGGTAGAAAATATATTACGTTTATTGGCGATGTGCTTAAAATTTTGATAATAGAATAATACATACAAATAACATGGTATTTAAAAACCAACTGTTAAGACAAAGAACAAACAAGAACAAAGTACTTTGCCCTACGCATAGAAACTTAAGGAGTTCTACGGTAAAATCAGACAAAAATAAATAAATAACGTCCCAACAGTCATACACATATTCCCAACTGAGATACCGAGTCTTGTGTCGTGGGTATCAGAAACTACGAGACTACGAGAGATTTTCTTCCTGACAACACCCACGTCCCAGACCTAATACATCCAAACATTAATCAGACCGCTAAAAATAGATTGATTTCATGGGTTATTACGATGATACATTTATTGGGCTTCTTACCCTAATAGCCCATCATTATAATTTGTAGTAATTTTTCAACGTCAAGTTATTGGAGATATTCGATCCGAAGTGAATATACTTCGATGTATGATTAGACGGCAATTTATATAATTGAAAGTTCATAATTATTATCGTAAGAAGATAAAGTAGAGCGGCGCTGTAGACAATTTTTTTAGCTGTTGCTTTTGTTCTATTTAATCGGTCTCCTCATCACATCATCATCATCATCGTCATCAGCCAAAGATTTCCAGATAGATAGGTCTACTACACTACTTTCGTTTTACTTTTACCTCTAACTTTAGAATTGTTTTGCCAAAGTCAAAATTCAGATGGATTCAGAAGATTCAGTGAAGAAGCATAAATAGACCGGCATTATTTTGGCGACCACTGATAAACCCAATGTTTGTCAGTGGTCGCTTTTTTTTTGGACTGCACTATGCTTACTATCACTTTGCTGTATCCGGATAAACACATTTTTTTTTGGGTTCCGAAGCCAAGTGGCACAAAAGGAATTCTTATAGTTTCACCATGTCCGTCCGTCCGTCTGTCTGTCTGTCTGTCTGACCACGTTTTATCTTTCAGAGACTTTAAGTACTAAAGAGCTGTAATTTGGCATGAGTATACATACCAGTATTATTACCACACAACAAAAATAGTAAAATATTTTTTTGAAAAAAAATGTAAGGTGCCTTCCCTACATGTAAATTCGGGATAAGATTTTTCACGACCCGATCCCAGAGTATGGGGTATCATTGGATAGTTCATTCAAAACATTGCGGATTTGTGAAAACTATTTTTAGATCCGAGGCTCCGTTTGCGAAATGTTATGTTTTTATGGTGCTAATTTTTTATAGTATGGGATGTCGCCCGTCTATCTGCTAATCGGTTGGTTTTCGACACTTTTAGATTCGAGTGAAATTCACAGTAGTAGCTTATATAATGAATTTAAAAGAAAAACTATCACGGCTAAGCAAACAAATAATTGCTGTATTTCGTGCGGTGAGTGAGATATCTGCACGCACTCCTCCATTTCCGATTACTTTCCTTTTTTTCCTTTGGAATTTGTGCCCGATATGGTGATAGGCTCGCCCCCTATCGCATCTGGGAAGGACCTAAACTCGGCTAAATGTGAGTGTGAGCTCAACTACTACTAGCTGCAGCAACAACTAGCTCACGCCAGGCCTCTGCCTACCCCTTCGGGGATACAGGCGTGAGCTTATGTTTACTTATGTTTCTTTTTACGATTGACATTTGTTTGTGCTTCTGGATTACCGAAAACCATTGACGACTTTACTTACTTTGAACTATTTACCACTAGATGGACTGACGTTATACCTGCCTTAGTAGAAATTTAAAAAAATACTACACGCCTAGACCTAGAGACTATATCTAGTTTCACTACTAGATAACAGATGGCGCTTTTATCAATTTGTGTCTGTATCACCTGTCCAATCGGCCGCGGTGCGGCGCTACGGTATAAATCACGGAAGGGTAAACTTTTTTAAAAAGGAAACTACTTCCTTAGCTATATTGTACATGTTGACTGGTTAAGGATGGTGAGCTGGTAGGAACAGTGTTGCATGGACACTTCGTCACTGATATGACACACAGTTTCTCGACTATATCTCCGAAGGTCTGAGAACTTACAATAAAAATTTTCGAGGTAGATATTCTTTTAGACCGACTTCCAAAAAGGAGGAGGTCCTCAATTCGTCTGTATTTTTTTTATGTAACGCGATATCTCCGCCAAATGTGGACCGATTTTCAAAATTATTTTTGTGTCTGATAGAGCTTATTTCAAGGGCCCCATATAAATTTGGTCACGATAGGATTGAAGTCGGTCCGTTAAGTTTTTAAACTTGTGATTATTAGATATAAATAAATATAAGCATTCAGTCATGCCATTAAGGTTCCATCCACCTTGTCTCGTCTGTTCATAACTCACAGGTAAAGAATGCCGTTGTTATTAGGTTCATACATGCTTTGTATTCTTCTTCTTCTACCTGCCCTTATCCTACCTTATGTGGGGTCGGCGCAACATACTTTTTTTAGGCATGTTGCAGATAGGATTTGGCTTAGTTTTTACGACCGGCCACCTGCCTGACGTCAACTCCCTGTGAGGGATCCAGTCCCGGGCAAATTAAATTAGAAAATTTGCTTTGCCCGACCTGGGAATCGAACCCAGGACCTCCCGGCCCACAGCCCATACATACTGCCACTAGACCAAGGAGGCGACCAAGGAGGCTTTGTATATGTTTTTAATAAACAATGTAAAGTAAAATGTTACGCAAGGGTGATATATGGAAATTGCTACCAATGCACCGCCCCAAATCAACAAGCGCCTACACGTACTGCATCATCAGCGGAACGTGCCCACCGTTGACACCAAAACGAGGGCACATGAAAACGCCGTAGCAACGGAGTGGCATTCTTGATCTAGCATCGGTCAATTATCATCCATTTTAGAGTAGTTAATTTTTATTGTAATTTTAACTTTAATAAATTAATTAAATAATTTTGGTTTTTTTTGCAACCTCCGACTGTAGTCTTCGTAATTGGCGCAGTCGGTAGGATATCCGAAATAAAGTCACGTATATATCGCAAACCGTGCGCGTGCGATCGGGTATCCTGAATCTACGGGAGCTGCAGTCGAGGGAATCAAGACATCGATTCGGGCGAAGAAACACCAGAATCCAGTAATGCAGTAAGTGCTCTGAATCTTTCTTAGTCCTTGCTTTCCTAATTTTATTCATATCCTTACATTATATATTTTCACATATTTTTTTTTTTTTACTAGATATATTATATTTCCAAAATTTTCCATCCGAGAGAATCGCGGAACATTAGGTTAGGTAGTAGAATAATTAATAGTAGGTTCGCAACTATAGACGAGAGAAGAAATTTAGACGAAACGATGGCTCATTCAGATGTTGATATAATTTATAAATCGCTTAGGGTATTACCAGAATTTGACGGAAACCCGCATGTTCTGACGCGATTTATAAACCTATGTGATCAATTAGTTTTGACGCATTTTAAAACCGAGCCAGGGTACGAGCTAACAAACCTAGCCCTCATAAATGGTATCTTAAATAAGGTGACCGGATCCGCAGCTAGGCTTATTAATTCCAACGGCATACCAGAGAATTGGCATGGCATTAGAAATGCATTAATTAATAATTTTGCTGACCATCGTGACGAGACCGCTTTATATAGCGATCTGTCATTACAGACCCAGGGGTCGAGCACCCCTCAGGAATTTTACGAGCGGTGTCAGAATCTCTATAGTACTATAATGACATATATTTCATTACATGAGGCAATAGGCACTACCATAGAGGCAAAGCGCATACTTTACCAAAAACTCACTCTGCAAGCTTATTTGCGAGGTTTAAAAGATCCGTTAGGGTATAGAATACGTTGTATGAGGCCAGAAACAATGGAAAGGGCTCTTGAATTCGTTCAAGAGGAGCTTAACACTCTATACCTCCAACAAAGAAATGAGGGAGGTTCTAACAAAAAGGAGTGGCAACCATCGACCCCTCAAAATTTATCATTAAATAATTTTGTTCCAAAAACTACCCCTTTTAATAATTTTTCGATTAAGTACCCTAATATTAATATGCCTGGTCCATCGCGTCAGCCTCATATACCGTCTCAGACTATGCAAGGGTGGAGACCGAACACACAACCTCATATTCAGCTGCCTCGTGGCCTTACTCGCACTCAGCAAATTATGCGCGCCCCACCGCAGAATTATAACCCGCATAGTAACGTGTTTAAGTTGCCTAATAAACCACAGCCGCAAAGATCATTTAATTTTGGAACCACACCACGTCCCATGAGTGGCGTCAGCCATTTCGTTCCGAAAGTCTTACCACCAACTGGACATGATTGGGCGAAACACGGGAATCCACCACCGAGTAATTATTTCAAATCTCGCGAAGTAAATTTTAATGAATTTGATCACGATTACGCGGACTATTATAATCATGACTATGAATACGCAGAGTATGAACAACAACTATGCTCATATGATCCGTATAGTGAATATTACCCCGAGCAGTATTGCTACCCTGAGTCCCCAATAGTGGAAGAGGTCGATCCATCTGATGGCCCTTCAAAAACCGAAAATTTTCAGAAGGAGTCGAATTCCGAAAAGCCAAAATAGAGCTCAACCTTCACATTCAGAGGCAACTGGGTTACATCGAAATATCACACCCACCTCTTAAATTTTTAATCGATACCGGGGCAAACCAATCCTTTATTAGCCCCGAAGCTGTAAGAAAATATTTTAATCATATACCTCTAAATTACGATCCGTTTGAGGTGACTAATGTGCATGCCACCAGTAAAAATGATTATTCAATCACTTTGCCGTGTTTACCGGAGTTCAACGAACTAGGTCATATTACGCTTTACATCTATAAATTCCACAATTACTTCGATGGCTTGTTGGGTTTTGATCTACTGGACGTTTGGGATTCGAATATCGATTTAAAAAATAAAGTACTGAAAACGCGAAATGCACAAATACCTATTCAGTTATACGATTCTAGAAATGTAAATCTTTACGAAGAAATTATCCCAGCAAATTCGTCTAAACTAGTTAAATTACCGATAAATTCACGAGATGGTGATGTGGTGGTCGAAAATCAAATGATTTGTAACTGTATTATTTCGGACTGTTTTAATAATGTCACTAACAGTCGGGGTTGGGTGGAAATTATTAATCCCACAACTAACGATATAATATTCTCCATGGACCGCCCTGTTCAAGCCGAATTATTTAACTTTGAAACTGAGTGTACTCGAATTTCATCAAACCGTGCCAAAGAAGTTTTATCTCGTCTCCGAACCGACCATTTAAATGCGGAAGAATGCGAAAATCTAAAGCGTTTGTGTGCAGATTATGCCGATGTGTTTTATCTTGAGGGTGAGCCTTTAACATTCACCAACAAGATCAAACATAAGATTAAAACTACAGATGAGCTTCCAGTACACACGAAAAGCTATAGATATCCTTACATTCACCGACAAGAGGTTAGAGACCAAATAAAAAAGATGCTCGAGCAGAATATTATAAGACCTTCTGATTCTGGATGGAGCTCTCCTATTTGGATCGTACCCAAAAAGGCAGATGCTTCAGGTAAAGTTCAATGGCGTCTTGTCGTTGATTTTAGGAAAGTTAACGAGAAAACGATTGACGATAAATACCCCATACCTAATATTACAGATGTGCTCGATAAACTCGGAAAATGTCAATACTTTACCACTCTTGATTTGGCCAGCGGATTTTACCAGGTAGAAATGGACCCTGATGACATCCATAAGACCGCGTTTAATGTGGAGAATGGGCATTATGAGTTTTTGCGTATGCCCATGGGTCTAAAAAACTCTCCATCCACTTTTCAAAGAGTCATGGACCATGTTTTAAAAGACTTACAGAACACTGTTTGCTTGGTTTATTTAGATGACATAATAGTTTTCAGCACTTCCCTTCAGGAGCATATTTTAAATTTAGAAAAAGTATTTAAAAAATTACGCGAGTCAAATTTCAAGATTCAGCTTGACAAGTCCGAATTTTTAAAGCTAGAAACCGAGTTTCTCGGACACGTTATTTCAACTGAAGGTGTAAAGCCTAATCCTAATAAAATTAAAGCCATAGAAAACTACCCCCTACCTAAAACTACTACAGAAATCAAACGTTTTCTCGGACTACTTGGATATTATAGAAAATTCATCCCTAACTTTGCGCGTGTGACTAAACCATTAACACAATGTTTAAAAAAGGGCTCAAAAATCGTATTTGACCCAACTTATATCAACTGCTTTGAACACTGTAAAACTCTCTTAACCAATGACCCTATCCTTCAATATCCGGATTTCACGAAAGAATTCTTACTTACGACTGACGCATCTAACGTTGCAATAGGAGCAATATTGTCTCAGGGCCAAATAGGGTCGGATAAACCGATTGCTTACGCTTCTAGAACATTAAATTCTAGCGAGTGTAACTATAGTACAATCGAGAAAGAGCTTCTAGCAATAGTATGGGCAACAAAGTATTTCAGACCCTACCTCTTCGGCAGAAAATTTAGAATCATCACCGATCATAAGCCTCTGCAATGGGTAATGAGCTTAAAAGAGCCTAACTCACGTCTTACCCGTTGGCGTTTAAAACTCAGTGAGTACGACTTTTCGGTCGTATATAAGCAGGGCAAACATAACACCAATGCCGACGCTCTTTCGCGAATCGAATTAAACAATGAGGAGCTTATGTCCATATTAGTGAACCCATCGGAAAATGCCTCCAATCTTGACGACTCTAGAACCATTACCGCCACAGAGGGTGATGAAAATTCTAGAACCGCCACTGTTCACACTGCTAATGAAAACCCTATATTAGAAGTCCCGATTTCAGATGACCCTTTGAATAAATTTACGAAACAGTTAGTATTCAAAGTAGTTGGAGACATAAAAGGAAGGCCTATAGTAACAAAACCATTTGAAACCCATACACGAATATCCGTCCAACTTTCGGAATCAAGCTTAGAGGAGGATGTCATTAATGCAATTAAAGAATATGTTCACCCCAAAATTAAGACAGGGTTGCTCATCATACCACACTTGGCTATGTATAAAATCATTCCTATTATACAGAGTACGTTTAAGAACTCCGCCATGAACATTACATTAACCAAAAACGAAGTAGAAAATGTTAGAGAATACCTTAGGCAACAAGAAATCATTAGTAAGTATCATGATGGAAAAACTAACCACCGCGGAATTAACGAATGCTTCCTAGCTTTATCTCATAGATATTACTGGCCGAAGATGAGAGAGCAAATCACCAAGTTTATTAACGAATGTACCTTGTGTGGTCAAGCAAAATATGACCGCAATCCTATTAAACAGCAATTTAAAGTAGTTCCACCCGCCAGCAGACCATTTGAATTGGTTCATTTAGATCTTCTCACTATTCATAATGAAAAATTCTTAACTATTGTAGACGCTTTTTCCAAGTATGCACAGGCGTATTACTTGAGAGATGGAACTGCTGTTAGCGTGTTACAGGCGTTACTCACATTCTGCACTCATCATGGTATACCCATCACTATAGTCACGGATAACGGGACGGAATTTACTAACCAACTAATTGCGGAATTTGTCCGGGTCCATAAAGTTCAACATCATAGGGTGGCACCGCATGCACCAAATGAAAATGGCATAGTCGAAAGGTTCCACTCAACTATATTAGAACACTTACGTATATTAAAACTAGGCCAAAAATCCGAATCTGTTATAAATCTCATGCCTTATGCCCTTCTCGCATACAACAGTAGTATACATAGCTTTACCAAATGTAGACCAATAGATGTAATAACAGGACATTTTGACCCGCGAGATGCTTTTGACATAGACCTCTCCTCCCATTTATTACAACAGTATATGACTAACCATCGAGAGAAAATGAACATAGCCTATAACGTAATTCACGAGCTATGTAACAACTCTCGTCAAAACCTCACGGGAACTAGGAATAAAAATAGAGAGACGGAAGCTGAATACACCCCTGAGCAACAGATCTTTGTTAAAAATCCGCACGCTTCGCGACAAAAATTGGCACCTCGTTACACCCAAGACGTAGTTATGGCCGATCTTCCCATTCATATTTACACTAGAAAGAAAAAAGGCCCTGTCGCAAAATCTAGACTCAAAAGAGTACCTAAAAGCGCCCAATTGTTACAGGACCCTCCTGATCATTCATCTTCTCCTGAGGCTGGCCTTAACACAGGAGATAAAACTTGAAAGTCTTGATGACGGACCTGGAATTTTACCATTTAAACTAGGCTCTGCTAAGGTTATTTCGCATTATCACTGTTTCTTACAGAATGTAAATCTACAAGATTTAAAGGATAAAATTGAATCGGTTCAAACTCAAATAGATCACATCAGCCCCGAACTTAATAATAGAACCAGTTCACTATTTGAGCCTCATTTGATATACCTCAGAAATAAGCTTGATAGTGTATCCGAGCAGCTACAAACATTCGAGATAAATCGTGTCAAGAGAGGGCTCGTGGATGGTCTCGGATCCATTGTGAAAAGTATTACCGGCAATTTAGACCATACAGACGCGCTGTATTATAATAATGCTATAAAATCCCTTCAGGATAATGAAAATAAATTAGTTACGGAACTCAATAGTCATATTAGTCTCTCAAAAGATTGGAGTGAGCAATATTCAAAAATTATTGACAGCATTGTAGAAAACCAGCATAGGATGGAGATCTTGATAAATAGAATTAATCAGAGTGAAGCTACTAGAGATTATGACTTAATGAAATACGCACATTTAGCTCAAGTATTCTTAATATTTAGTGACAATGTCGATTTAATTTCTCAGGAATTAATTAAGTTACAAAATGTACTGGCATTTATAAAAACTTCTACTATGCATCATTCAGTATTAAAGTTGAACGCTCTTCATGCTATTATTAGCAAGCTAATAGTTCTATATGGCAGGGAAAGGATAGTTGATTTAGACATTAGAGAATATTATGATGTTATTAAATTAGGTGCATACTATGTAGGTAATGAAATAACTATAGTTTATAAATTTCCCATAGTTTTAACCTCCATATACGATATCTATAAATTATCTATAGTACCCAATAGAAATCATGAAATTATTCCTCCTCCTTATCCAATTCTGGTCCTTAACGAGAAAGATTTCAAGTACATAGAGGCTGAATGCCCGAAGTCAAGTAAATGGTATTTATGCGAAGAGGAACGCAGCATACGCAGCCGCCCATACAAGGATTGCATACAACAACTTATCACCATGCAGCAGAAAAACGAAACCTGCAGCATCGTCACTGTGTCTCTTGAAAACCCTGCATATGAAGAATTGGACGAGAAACACTACGCGATCAGTTTCCCCAGACCTACGAAGGTGCATCTTTCCTGCGAACAAGATTCATACAAGACACTTCAAGGCAGTTATCTCGCTGTTATCCCGCATCACTGTTACCTAGAATCGCCATACTTCACAATCTCCAACAACGATAATCGTATAAAAGGACAGCCTTTGAAAATAATGGATGTGCCTCTATTTAACACCGCTATCAAACCCACTACACCGGAGTTTACACTCAAATCAATTAACTTGGACCATTTACACACCGCAAATTCGAGAATATCCTTACAACCAGCAGCGAAATTGGACAACGCGGAAAACTATGCGCTATACCACACTACAATACCGGTGTACGCTATCATATTGGGTGCATGCGCACTTATTAGTGGCCTGCTATATCGCAAGTATCGGACAACTACGAGTACCGTGAAGAATTCGACGGACAACTCCAACGAAACCATTAGCCTTCAAGGAGTATACGCATGCCCAGCGCCTAGAAGGGTTGATACCAATCAACCCCCAGCTCAATTTACGACAACCGTCTTCAATAATCGCTGTTCTTCGGGGGGAGGTGTTACGCAAGGGTGATATATGGAAATTGCTACCAATGCACCGCCCCAAATCAACAAGCGCCTACACGTACTGCATCATCAGCGGAACGTGCCCACCGTTGACACCAAAACGAGGGCACATGAAAACGCCGTAGCAACGGAGTGGCATTCTTGATCTAGCATCGGTCAATTATCATCCATTTTAGAGTAGTTAATTTTTATTGTAATTTTAACTTTAATAAATTAATTAAATAATTTTGGTTTTTTTTGCAACCTCCGACTGTAGTCTTCGTAATTAAAACAATAACTTAACGTCAAAATAAATAAAGTTTAAAAACTTTTAACCGCCTTCATTACACGAAACGTGCGTTTATGCCAATGTTTGTTAAAGAGTTTATTATTTTATCACATTTTAACCTTTGTATGGGTCCACCCTCGTAGTTAGCTAGTAAGCTTCAGTGAAGTCAATAAAATAGTTCTATTGCTGAAGGTATTGCATATTAAGAGTGGTAGAGCCACGCTGTAGATAGTTACGTCTACAGCACAAATGGGCCGGCTCGACCGGTTTGATACCACTGTCTCAAAGAAAACCAGCGTAAAGTCACAGATTGTTGTCGCGTTTCGTTCGGTGAGTGAGAATTCCGGTGGCCCATTTCCCGCCTCCCCCCTCCCTTTCCTGATCCCTTATTCCTCCTCTCCATTCCCTCCTTTTAGGTTGGCAACGCACCCATGATTCTTTTTGTCTTGGGTGTCTATGGGCGGTAGAGATCACTTACCATCAGGTGTCCCATCTGCTCGTTTGCCAGTCTTTGCTATAAAAAAAAAAACAAAAAAAGATTGAGAATCTTTTGAAAACAACTTTAATTCTTTCTAATTCAACTTATTACGGTTCTTATTACGGTAGGAACGCGTTTTCTTAATAATTTCTCTCTTCCCGACCTTATGAGTTCCTAATTGAAAAATATTTTATCGGAAAATACTCAATAGAATTTGTTGGCAATTGGTATTTGTAAGTTATCTTTGTCCTTAGTCACCGCGCCGACAAGTCGAGAGAGTTATTTTTTACTACAGCTTCCTTTTGCGCCGCGATCAAATGCAATTTAGTGTTGCAACTTATCAAAAGAGAAACGCTATTTATTTCGTTACAGAGATTTTTCATTCACGTTCCCCGTGAAATCAAATAACATTTATAGTTTGAAAAGTATTTTTTCGTTTTATACATTTTTTTACTGATAATGAGACTTATTCATAACATGTCGTAACGAAACTGTGCAATGATGATATATTTTTGCACCGTTCACTTAGGTACATATGCACTACTACCTTATTTTTTTAATCGTAATCGCATATTTGTGTAGCGATTTTTAGCAAGTATACATAATATACCCATTATTTATCTATGTACTCTGAATAGTGTCTGAATAAAAGGGTTAGTACATTAGGATGGATGTAACGAAACTATAAGTTCTGTTATTGCCATTTGATAACAAGACCCTAACAATTACGATTGATTTGACAAATCTTTTTACTTTCTACCTGCCTTTATCCCACCTTACGTTGTGGTCGGCGCAACACACTTTTTCAATCAGGATCCAGAAAATATTTGGATTCGTTTCTACGACCGGCCGAATGGCTTTACCCGATCTGGGAATCGAAACCGGTCCATAACCCATATACGCTTCTACTGGACCAACGAACCGTTCCATTTTACTAATTAATTATTAATACTGATTTCTTAAGTTTACGCGAATATTATACATTGAAATAAAACTATTCTTACGGATTCTATCACGATTATGTTTTAATTATTATTCCCGACGTTTCGAAGGCTTTGCAGTCGTCGTTGTCACGGGTCAGACATAATTATTAATACTAATTTATATATTTTTTACAATTGATATTTAAATTATCAGTGTTTTGTCAATTTCGCTCTCAGATTATTTATTTGGGACAAAACATTAAGATAAACGGGCATTCATTAAAATACATAATAAGCGTTTATAGATGAAAGAAATAATTAAATTTAAATTTAATTTTACAGGACAAACCGTATAATCGTATTATGGGAAGTTTTCATAATCATCATCATCACCATAATAAACGGTCTGAATTTTCACTTTATAATAGGCGCATAACATCTAATACGAAAGTCGAAGAAAATAATCGACTAGTAATAGTAGCGACGATTGTCGCATGAGAGGGAAAATCACCCCAACGCCCCTTTGGCGTGCCACCCCCAGAATATACCCTAGTAACCCGATTTACATTTGGGTCAAAGGGTGTCGATTCGAATGCATTATGCATTACATGCATATTTGCATCATTTCTACAATTGCGTTCTCGGTCTTGAACTTCAGCTTAGCTTAACAATATTACTAATGGAAATATCGATATATCGTATATATTCATAACAATAAAATTAGCCCTGATAAAGCTTTATTTTGTGATATACACGTATACAAGATTTTTTATAATTCAGTGGTAGAGCCATGCTGTAGACAGTAACGTCTGCAGTATGAATGGGCTGGCTAACCCGGTTGGATACCACTGTCTCACAGAAAATTGACGTCAAGTGGCAGCTTGCTGTCGTGTTTCGTTCGGTGAGTGAGATTTTCGATGGCCCATTTCCCTCCTCCCTTTCCCAATCCCGTTTCCCTCTGCTTCTAATCCCTAATTTTGGGTTGGCAACGTACCCCTGATTCTTTTTGTCTATGGGCGGTGGAGATCACTTACCATCAGGTGACCCATCTGCTCGTTTGTCAGTCTCTGCTATATAAAGTGAAAGTGAAACGGGGATCCAAAGCTTATATGAGGGAATAAGAGAAATAAGAATAAGACCCCCACGCAGGCGGATCCACAAGCGAAAGCTAGTTTGACATAAAAATAAGCTCGTCGTTGGAAGATCTGGTACACTTAATTTTATGACTTTATGACCTGCAGAATTTATTCGGGATTATATTATTTTCTCAATTCTATTTGTGCTTATTTGGTGAAATTATTTATTGTTCAAACGACAATAGTCCTGACCAAAGTATTTGTGAATAAATACAAATACATAGCCCATGAGTTAAATTGATTTTTATATTCACGGGTCATATTTAAACTTTTGGTCAGTGGCGTGAGGCTTCCTGAGTGCCTCCCGTTAAGGGGCGGAAAGTTACCTTGTAGGTAGAGCCAATGGAACCAAGTCTTTCTATATAGGCGTGATATATAATTTTAGTACAAATTATAGGCCTAAGGCCTCATTCGCTCGAGAGCTTTTCAACGTGCGTTAAAAAAAGGTGAAATGTAACAAATGATTTCTAGTTTATTTATTGAAACGCCCGCGCTTTTAAAATGCTTTGAGACGTTCTTTTAACGGACGTTGAGCATCTCATTCGCCCGAGGGCTTTTTCAACATGTCTGTTCATATGAATGTTTGAAAATCATTCTTGTCATGTTTCATATCAGATATATTCTACATACCACTCGACGCCCGCCGTTTAAAATACGCCGCGTTTTAAAAGCGCTGTCGTTTGAATAACTGTGCTACACATATGTTCCATATCAACGCTTTTTTACGCGTGTTAAAAAGGCACTCGTGCGAATAAGGGTTTACTAATTATAATTGTATGATATTATTCGTTCACTTTCACGCCTAACCTGCTGCCACGTTCATAATAGAAACAGTACTGCATCCTCTGTCCCTTGAAGTGATAGGGTGCGAGCTTGTCGCCATTTCCGGCACAAATACACTTCGGTCTGATACTGAGAAGAAAATCCCAATATCCTCTTGCCCGACCTGGTGATCGAACTGGTAACCTCGAGACGATAGTTGTACCGCAATAATTAATCCGCCGCTGAGACAGTCGAGTAATTGTAAATATGCTATTAGTGTTTTTTACATGCTGACATTGTGGCACCCATCGCTTATGGACATCAGCAATGCCATGGGCACAGCCGAGCTGTTACATACACCCCTACTCTGAAAGAGAAAGGACCGGAAATGTCTCCCATTTCCGGTCCAGTATAATAATATATAAATTTATTATTATTAAATTTAGAATATAAAAATAAATATAAATATTCTAAATTTAAAACAATTTGATTATGAATTAACCCGTCGGAGGCGGCACATATGTACATATATATGTTACATAAGCGTATGGGCCACGGGAGGCCGAGCCGCCCGTGACTATCTACAGCTCGTTGTGTTGTTTTAATATCACTGTGCGTTACTTTTCAGCTATGAAGAAATTTTATCATAAGATAAACACTCTAGATTTTCTTTCACGACTAATCGTGAAAGAAAATCTAGAGTGTTTCCTTTGAGAAAATGAAATCTCATCTTCTATTATCAGATCGTAACAAGTGGAATAAGCGGCGCATCTCCGTCCAACCTAGTTATTAAATATTCTTTTCTTACGCAAGAAAAATGCAACGGAGTTTACGTTGCTTTAACTAGAATTTTCTCATCGCAAAGCAACCTTTGTGTACAGGTTAAGAAAAATACAAGACAGTTTACCTTCCATATTTTATTATTGCAAATACCAAAGCAAATATCGGTTACATGAAAAATACTGCACATTTCTGTTTACATTGCTCATAGAAAGTGCATCTATTTACGGTATAAAATGTAGGTCAGTGGGTTCCGTTGCTTTTGTTACGTACATCGCGTTACAAACACAATAAGAATGAATGCGTATAAAATCGTTTGTTGAACGAAGCCGCGAGGGGTAGAGGAGTGGGGGTGCACGATACACCACCTGTTGCTTAAGACACGGCCGTCTTACAAGCACTTTCCCACGCACGCCCCCTTAATCTGCGCCCTCCTACTTTCGTTACATTTGTTGACGGGCAAAATTTATGTAGTGGAGAGTCGAGGTACGATGTAAGAAAATTGTATAGCGTGAATGGAATGGACCGGATTGTTATCACTGTCACTGGAATACGGAGTCAAATGGCTAGCCCACGCCTGGTTTCCATAGTCAATCTATACATTTTTTTTTACTTGTTGATAGCCATGGATACTATGTCCTTCAGCCGTATGCATTTTATTATTTACACTATCTAAACCTAATGTTGTGGACAGTCGGTTAAAACACCTGATATTGCTGAGTCAGTCAGTTTCTCCTTTTACATCATAGATGAAAATCGGTACAATGTTTGTAATAATTGTAAGATATACTACTCTCTCGGGGATAGTCGCGGGCAAAAGCTAGTTTTACGTATATTATGTTTTAATACAACTTTTTTTTTACAAATTCGTCACTTCAACGCTTGGCCACTATAGTGTTCATATTGTAGAGGTAGAGCGTAGGCGACCGTACGAATTAAGAACGACCAACACTTTCCCTTACCGGAAATTACCTCTATATTATTATTGACAGCTCAAAAATTTGTTTATTTTTGTCTTTATTCATGAACTAGCTACTAACTATCCCTACGACTGTTAAACCAATTTTGAAAGCTCCCTTTATCCCAAGAATATCTTTTTCTGGGCAGAAGTGCCGCGAACGACATCTTGTATGATTTAAAAATACACGATAACTAATACCTAAGGCATTACAGTCGAAGGAACAAAGTTAATAGCTTCCAGCTCGCTTCACGTCTCGTTTATAACTGAGCTGCTCTCTTAAGTAATACTAATAATATCAGTTCTGTTTAGAAAGCGTCTAATAAATAACAAAATTATTTAATAAAATATCGAGACTGAAGGGGATAGTTGAAAAAATAGACAATATTCCAGTATCTACTACCATAGTGAATGAATACTCTAACAGATAGCCGAGGGAGTTTTCATCATCTACAAAATATGGACAATGGACAACAAGACTAGACATATTTGGGTATTCCTTTATTCGGGAAAACAATAACAAGGATTTGGTGGATTAGGAAGAGGACATTGGATCTCCCGAAATCTCACTCATAATATAAAACGCAAAAGCCAGCAACACAGATTTATATGTATGTAGTTAGGAGTTTTGGCGGGAATTCTGACGGTGTGGGTGGCCGCTTGATTTAATGATTTCATATTATAGAGTAAAGTTGTGGTTGTAGTTTAAATGTGGTGTGAATTTATGCGATAAACATCAACAAAAATTGACAGTGTACGGAAGCTTTGAAATAAGTGATTTTGAACGCTTTTTGTCGGGTGGATGGGTCGACCATGTTCGATTCCTCCACTGCGAGAAAATCGTCTAAAGAGCGTCAAACTGGTAGGAATTGAGGCCAAAACTCCAGGAGGGCCCTGAAATCGAACACATCCTTCTTTGTACTTGCGAAAACTTAAATGTAGGAAACAAAGTATAAACAATAATAAATAATCAATAGTAAGTTCATGACACCGTACAACTTTTGCTTTACATAATTTGTCAGCGACTGTAGGTATAAAAGATAAGGAAAGAAAAAAAATTTATTATATAAATAGGCAGGTAGTATCTTTGAAGGTATCAGCGAGGCCGGGCGTGTTTCCTTTTGCTGAGTAATATATTAATGACAACTGTCCCACGCGATTGTACTTAATTTGGTGTTGTAAAGTATTATTTTGAAGTTATTTATCACATTTTAGGGAACTGACTGTAATAGTGTCATGTTAAATTAATGAGAAAGTTTATGACAATTCGAATAATGGATTAAAACTAGACTGCCTCGATGGCGTGGTGGTATTTCGGTACGACTACGGTTCTGAGGTCTCGGGTTCGATCCCTGGGTCGGGCAAAGTGATATTGGATTTTTCTATATCAGCCCGAAGTCAGGAATTTGTGCCCGATATAGCGATAGGCTCGCCCCCTATCACATCTGGGACGGAACTAAGCTCCACGAAATGTGGGTGTTCTAGTTCGCTAGTGCGCCTCTGCCTACCCCTTCGGGGATACGGGCGTGAGCTTATGTTATGTGTGTGTTATGTTAAAACTACTGGACCGATTGAAATGATTCTTTCATCAACAGAAAGTTAAGTTATCAGTAAGTAACAAAAGCCATTTTATTATGAAACATTAGACATCCCAGGATATGAGTGAATCAAGGGAACAGAGCCGCGTGCAACTGCTAGTATGTATATTAAGTTATAACAAGGGATGAAGTGGGGGGCACGATGTTAGGTTGTGGGTGTTGCCGTTGCCTTGCTACAGTTAGCCCTCATTCGCACGAGAGCTTTTTCGACGCGCGTTAAAAAGCGTTAAATGGAACATAATTATGAATTCTAGTATTGTTATTCACACGCCGACGTTTTTAAAACGCGGTGTTTTTTTTTGGGCGGCATGTAAGATATACCTTATTAGAAACAAGACAAGAATAATTTTCAAGCACTCATATGAACAGACATGTTGAGACGCTTTTATAAACCGTGTTGCAAAAGCTCTTGTACGAATGAGGGCTTAACTTCTTTATGCAATGAGCAGTAAAATTACTAATGGTATTACGTCATATCACTTCAGCTGGGTACGAACACGATTAACTAACGACGACGTAGTTGGATTGAGACTTATGCCGTCGCGATATTTATTATTATTCGCGTAGGACGTCTACCTACAAAGTGGACCGACGACCTGATAAAGGTCGCTGGAAGCCGCTGGATGCAGGCCGCTTCCAACAGGTCAATCTGGAAATCTTTGGGGAAGGCCTATGTCCAGCAGTGGACGTGTGGAGTGATGATGATAATGATCTGACGATAAGTGTTTGCAAAACCAAGCAGCGACGTGCACAGACATTCCGAACAGGGTAGACATCACTTTCTTCAACTCTTATAATTTTCACCATTACTATCATCATGGTAATCCTCATGTCGATATAAACTTAAATCGTGGCTCTGCTGTTTTGAAATTAGTTTTTGTCATGATTTTTTGGTAATGTTTTATGAAAATAGCAAATTTCCAGGGTAGACAGTGTATCTTTGTCTATATGGAATGCAGGCCACTGCAACCAAGCCTTTGCCGGTCACTGGTAGGAAATAAAGGAGTATCATATTTGAACAAAAAAAAAAATATATGCTGGGTATGTCTTCGAAAATAAATATTCAGTCTGACCCGTGACAACGAAGACTGCAAAGCCTTCGAAACGTCGGGAATAAAAATTAAAACCTAATCGTGATAGAACTCGTAAAAATAATTTTATTTCAATGTATAATATTCGCGTAAACTTAAGAAATCAGTAAATAAATATTAATATTAGAATAATGACAACTACCTTTCAGTTAAATATACGGCTTTCCCAAAAGCAATCATTTAGTAATTAAAGAGTCCTTACAAATGACATTTAAATAAAAAGCAATAATATTTTCATAGTATGTTTCTTTTCATTTGATAATGGAATGTTATTAGAAAATAATTATAATATTCTAGTCATAGAAAAACGAAGGTGGGATGTAGTGCGGCGTGGGGGTCAATCTCATAGGGAAATTCGAGGAGATTTTTTTGTATTTAGGCTGCTTGATTTGCCCGGCATTCATCAAATTTTCGATGGGACCATCTTGGAAATATGTTCTATCGAATACAAAAATAATTTTGAAAATCGGTCCACATTTGGCGGAGATATCGCGTAACATACATAAAAAAAATAGACGAATTGAAGACTTTCTCCTTTTTGGAAGTCGGTCGATAAACAAAATAATAACCGCAAAATACTACAAGAGATATGTTGCGTTGACCCCACATTGAATGCGATAGGTCAGACGGGAAGGCAGGCAATCATTTAGCATGCCTCCATGGACCGCAGTCACCACTTACCATCAGGTGGGCCGTCAGCCTTCGTAAGCTGATAAAAATATTTACTACATTGCACTTGACTAAACTTATAATGTACCATGTGTAAGGTGTATTATAGTGCCCAGCGGAATAGACAAGTGGCTTATGCGCTAGTCGCATAGAATAGTTCAATAGAATAAATGTATGGGAATGACATAAGAGTACGCTATATGCGGCGTACTCTTGTCATTTCCATACATATATTATTCTATTCGACTAGCGCATAAGCCACTTGGCTAAACCCGCTGTTACATGTTAATTTGAATAAACGATACTAATAAAGTAACAATGATTTCAGAATACGTTAATCTCTAATACAAAATTGATATACATTATTTCCCTTTAAATATAAAGCCAATACTATCTCTGAGTGCTAAAGGCTGAATACTTTTACCGGTGAAGTAGACATGCACGCAACAGCTAGTGGTTTAGAAAGTCTAATATAAGGTGGTTGAGACGATTCTGTTGTTAGATTTTTAAGTGACAGGCAGTTTTATATTTTTACATTATATTCCAACTCGAGTTTTAAATGATCGGGGGCTGGTCCTTACGCACCTCCCTCTGGATCCAGCATTTCATAACAAAATACTTCGTTTTTTTGAAAATAGCTGGCTCTGCCTCAATACAAGATATAAATTAATTAGTCTTATGAGAATGGATAGAAACTACAAAGGAATTAACATTGCTTTGATTCACGTGGTATTGTTGTTGAGTTTGTATGCAATTATATTCCGCCCAGTTTGAAGTTAGAGTAACATTTTATTATAGAGGTACTTCTCTATTGGAGTATGAAACCTGAGACTTCTCGAAAACAAAGCTAACATAATACTAAAGCAGGGAGGTAATGTTTCATTAGAACCAATTTAAATTTAATTACATTTAATTAGACACTTGCAGAATAGATATTGGACGCGGGATTTAACTATAACTGTCATGGTTATCGAGTATTGAAGATCTATTGAAGTGTACTGCTGGGCCAAATACCTCATATTTTTCTAATCCTTATGCCTTCCTTATATCATCAGGACAGCATGGCACCCAGCATCGTATGCGGTGTATGTCATTTAACATCAGATATGACCTCATAGGTAGTTGTTATCCAAACATAAATGCTTCTAGAGTATGGAAGTCTTGTAGGATTTGGTAAGTGGAATAATAAGTCCCTTATCAGCGTTTAACGCACGACACAAATTGTCTTTTCTTGTCTCGGAGACTAAAACCAACGTTGGTCATAATGGACTATATAATTTCGTGATTTTTTGCAATTTACTTTAAATAAAAGAGATTGTTTTATTGAATTAATTGCATAATGGCCGATAAGTGTCAGTAACCTTTCTTAAAAATATGTTTTATGCCGACCCTATATTGACGTGGGATAGAGACTAAGCCCCTTACTTATAAAAATATTTGAGCGCTGCTTATCTTTATACCATAGGTTGTCCCTTTCATTTTTAAACAATGTAACGCAAGGAAAAAAGTGACAGGTTATTCTTAACCATTTGCTCAGCTAAAAATGCTGTTTTAAGTAAGGCCCCAAATATCCTAATAATATTTTATTATTTCTCACCCGAAAACACGAGATAACTTTCCCCATAAAGGGAATGTTCACTGTATAATTGAAAGCATTACCACTTAAATGATGTGTGTGGGCGTTACTATGTAATAATTCTGTCTCACAATAGCCACCAATACGATTTGCCGCTAAACCGTTTAACACGTTACGCCTTTGTGATTTAACATTGTTTAGAACACCTGTTGACCGATTATTTTTCTCAATGGTTTAAGGACATTGACACGCCACAAGCAAACCCCATTAATTTTGTATCTAACCACTGTTACTTGTTCAGGTGGGCTATTCCATATTTACTATGCTCTGTGTAAACTTAATGTTTCATTTTTCGTTTCGATTTACAGCATAGATACCTCGATGCATCTTGGTGTGAGTGATAATTGTTGTTAATAATGATAATAAATAATAAATACACCCAATAGTCACATACATAGTCCTGACCCCACACTAGGTGTAACTTGTATCGTGGGTATCAGAAACTACAAGAGACTTTCGGTCTCACAACACCCAGACCCGAAACAAATATATATGGGTCACACAGACATTTGTCTCGGTGCGGGAATCGAACCCGTGACCTCACGTTTCACAGCCGGCTACTCGCCCGCTGCGCCATGGAGGCTGTCTTCCTTCTCCATTTTGGAAGTCTGTCGAAAACTAGATATTTAATCGTAGGGTAGGCAAGCAGTCACGAATTAAAATTATGTACATATATCATGTAGAGGTAATACATGTTTATAGTGATTCTATTCAACAAATTAACCATCACCATCTAGTATTTATTATCCTATGTTTGTCACTTTATTTCATATAACTATTTTTCTGAAATGATAAACTTTTGATGGAAACGCTTACTGGCAACCCTGAGGATGCATCTATCGCGCTTGTGCGGAGGCGGGGGTGGGGGATGGTGGTGACGCGTGGCTGTAATTCGTCAATACGTGGTCACGTGCATTCGGCCGGGGATAGTCTGTGGAAAAGCCCGGGCAAGCCGGACTGTTGCACACGCTGCGCCGAATTGTGCACACAGCTCGCGACCCAGATACTCCGGGACGTCACAGTTCTAAGCTGAATACATTATCAAGTACCGCTGTCTTCAACAGGTAAATATTTATATAAAGTTTGATGGATTTTGAAATTCTTCGCGACGTTGATAGTTATTTGTACTCGCGGCGTACTTGTATGTTATTTTGCGTTATGTATTTTTAGGGATATTTCTAAATGGTTTTATGGATTTTAATTCATTACAGCATTGAAGCTCTTTAGGCAAGAAGCTTCGCATAACAAAACATAAGCTCACGCCTGTATCCCCGAAGGGGTAAGCAGAGGCGCACTAGCGAACTAGAACACCCACATTTCGCCGAGCTTAGTTCTTAGCTTCGCAATGTCCGAATATAAGAAAAATCTCCAGTCGCCGTTAGAAAGACTAACATAATTATTGTTTATGGTAATATGTTAGGTTACAAGTTAGAAAAAGAAACTGAGAATATGTATTTTTTAATTTATTGTCATTTTGCCGGCTATTCTGCTAACTTTGGCGTTTTGCTGCGACGATAATATCATCACGTCACAATACAGTTCAGGATCAAAACGCACAAACTCGAGCGCGCACACATAGACGAGCGCACACATAGACGTGCGCACACACATATACATCGCGATCACACATACCCACTCGCGCACACATCTACAAACCCACACAAAGGATCGTGCACTCATTGCGTCCCAGTTACCATGACTGACTACCCTGACCTGGCTTATATTTTAATCTAGCCGACGGAATCAAGGACAATTTATACAATGCGTTTAAATACTCATACAAAAAATGCTGCACTTTGAGCAGATTTTCTCTTATCAACGGACTTCAATACCAGGAGGTTTTCAATTGGTATTTTTTTACGTAACCGTGTTTTGTAGCCTCTTTGGTCTAGAGGCAGCGTTTAAAGCGTTAAATCTTAGGTTGCGCAAAGATTTTTTTTAAGATTTACCCGGAACTAGAACTTCCGAACGGAAATGACGGCAGGCGGTTGTAAAAATTAAGGCGGAATCGTTTCTGCAACATGTTTGAAAAAGTGCGTTGCACCGACCCCACAGCGACGTGGGATAAAGGCAGCCAAAGAAGCATACATATTAATCACACTAAGGAATTTCCATACAAAGAAATTGATCTCAAACTTCAGTACTGACATCAACGACTTATTACAATGCGAGGGCGATTATTACAATTTATGACCTAGGTCATAACTTTTGGATCAATGTTTGTGATATGGTCCCGTCTATATACTGTTGAATGTCTTTGAGTACAATTCATTCCGATATGTATGGCAATTACAGCGTACCTAAGCTTTGCCGTAAATATGCTCAAAAATATAAATTGGGCGTAAAATATACTACTAGACTGGTCGCATAGGAGCAACCAGCCATGCAATGGATTCTTTAAAACTCGAAGAGAGAAAAGAGAAGAAAAGAGCTTACTTCAAGATCCAATATAAATTAGGTCAAGATTGATGTGATTTTGAAGTGGACTTTTCCCGCCTGCTGACCCGTAGCTGACATTTAAGTTTTAAACTTTTCTTGTAAGTAAGATTAACGAACGATGGGTGAAGTAAATACAAGCTGATAATGTTGATGATGATGACGAAGTGAGATTGATTCTAAAACTTTTGTTCTTACTTTTATACGAGAGCGTGCTAAACGAGCCATGGGGGTTATCACCACGTTTTACAGCACTATTATTATAATAATACAGCTATAGCTCAGTTGGGAATAGTAAGGACTGCCGAGACGAGTGTCGGAGGTTCGAGACCAACCCCAAAATCCAGCATACATCTCTGACTTACCAAAGAAATGTTAAGCGTGTTTTCTGTAATATTACTGTCCCACTGCTGGGCACGGGCCTCCTCTACTAATGAGAGGGGTTAGGCCTTAGTATCCAATGCTGGCCTAATGCGGGTTGGTAGACTTCACATACCTTCCAAATTCTTGTAAAGCTCATAGTTTTTAAATACTCGAAATTAGAAATTGTGTTGAAATTTTTTTTCTAGCCTATTGGGTCTGATTCAGTACATTTGTAAATCAACTATGGGCTAATTAATATTTTTTTTTTTTTTATAGCAGAGGTTGGCAAACGAGCAGATGGGTCACCTGATGGTAAGTGATCTCCACCGCCCATAGACACCCAAGACATAAAAAGAATCATGGGTGAGTTGCCAACCTAAAAGGAGGGAATGGAAGAAAAGGGAAGGGGATTGGGAAAGGGAGTGGGGAAATGGGCCACCGGAAATCTCACTCACCGAACGAAACGCGACAACAAGTTGCCACTTTACGTCGGTTTTCTGTGAGACAGTGGTATCTAACCGGTTGAGCCGGCCCATTCGTGCTATAGACGTTACTGTCTACAGCGTGGCTCTACCACTTGAAAGCATACACAAAGCCGTTCCTATGTTAATACTCGGTTAGCGTATAAGCCGCTTCCTTGGGCTAGCGGTAGCGTGCATGGGCTGTGGATCGAGAGGTCATCGCTTCGATTCCCAGGTCAGGAATGACGTTTTTCTAACACTATTACCCGGGAATCCCCATAGGAGGGTTGATAGCAGACAAAAATTAAATCAAATCCGTCCTGCGAAGGGGTTGAAAAAGGGTGTTGCACTGACCCCACATTGAGGTGGGATAACGACAGGTAGAATGAAAGTAGTCGATTCGCGTATATTCCCGCTCCGTTTAATAAACATGTGAAAATATCATTTTTCATAAACGATATTTCGATATTGAATGTTTTCGGGAACTGTATTAAAGCAAACAGACATGCGGTTTCCGCGTATGTTTGCGATGCACAACACACACGCATCAACCCTTTGACGCTACATTTCTGTTGATTTAACCGTTTTTACAAATCGTTTCATCATATGAACTGCAATTCAACTTCTCTTTATGCTTTTACATTCGCCGGTACCGGTAATTGATATTTCCAACTGAAGTACGCAAAGAGTAATGCCAATAACTTGGAACAAAGTTTACCGTACATACATAAACTCACACCTATATCTCCTAGGGGGTAGGCAGATGAGCACTAGCGAACTAGAACACCCACATTTCACCGAGCATAGTTCCGTCGCAGATGTGATAGACGGCTAGCCTATCGCCATATCGGGCACTCCGGTCTGATATTGAAAAATCCAATATCATTTAGCCCGACCCGGGGATTGAACCTGAGACCTTAAGACGGTAGTGGTGCCGAAATACAAGTACGCCACCGAGGCAATCTTTACCGTGTTATTATAAACTACATCGCAGTCGTGTAAATGTAACAGTTGCCCACGGCTCCGTTCCGGGTCTCGGACGGTCCCCGTCCATTCTTATCCCAGAACCCCTAATTTCAACAGACATCAGAAACAGGAGGTTCTCAATTCATCGGTGTATTTTTGTATTTGCTCCGGCAAAACAAAACCGATTTTATGATATTTTAAGTCGGTTATAGGTTTTTCCAGGCCGCTTCCAACAGGTCGATCTGGAAATCTTTGGGGGAGGCCTATGTTCAGCAGTGGACGTCCTATGGCTGATGATGATGATGATGATGATGATGATGATAGGTTTTTAATGTTATGATAATTCAAACAAAATTATTTATTCACTAGTTACATAATTTTCTGGATGTGGAACAATTTTTAAATTCGGTCGAGTAGTCGTACAAATCTATTTAAATGTATTTTTATGTTAAATTCTTTTCTATTTTGTAGTTTATAAGTTAGAGGGAGACACACAGTTTTTAAAACTTTTTTTTCTGTATCATCCCACAGGTGGGCAAAGGTTTCCCCCCTCTCCTTCTATTTCTCACGATCCCACGCCATCACGAGCCATTGTAGCTCAAACTTACAAGTGACAATATCATAAACTATTGCCTTGAATAAAAATCAAATATAGAAATATGTCAAAATATTTAAACCTCTATTCATGGATACCCAGCACGGTACCACACACTGAAAAATAATCATCGTTCATTCAGGTGCATGCAGACATCCCTAATTTTATTTATTTCTCAATTTCTCAGCGTCGGTCCATAGAGTAAATCAATCATTTAATGTTTATTTATATAGTCCTGATAGTTTCCGAGTAAAATAACTGTGACATTTGGCTCCAATACTGAAACGCTACTCAACTTTCACGGCTACTTACATTGTTTTACGTCATACAATTTTCATCGGTAAGGCGGCCTCAATTAACATGACACGACCTCAAGTAGCGTTTCAGTATTCGAGGGTTAGACGGACTAACGGACATGACGGAATTAGGTATATTGGTAACTTTATGGCATCTTTAAAATACAAACATACATATAGATATCCAAATGGAGTTTATCATAGTGGTATTTATCCCCGAATACTGAAACGCAACTCAAACAGTTGAGTAGTACTTTATAATTCGAGGCCGCCTTATCTATCTTTGAATGGGGCAAAACAATGTAAGTAGCCGTGAAAGTTGAGTAGCGTTTCAGTATTCGGAGTTTAGAGACAACAATCTACTTGCGACCATTATTGAAAACATCTCTGCTTCATTTACTCTCATTACATTCTTCATACATTAATAGGATACTTGTGACTTGACGTTCCCCGAATATTTTCGACATGGACTATCCTCCGCACCTAATCCAATACATGCAAAAAATTTAAAAAGTTCAAAAAACTTTCATTCGTTATTTATTTAAAAGTTTTTTTTTTATTATTCGTACTTGTATCCAACTTTATATATTGTAGGAATGGTAGACTACCGTATGTTAGCAGTGCGCCGTAATGTCAGCCTGGTATCTTTATTTTTTCGCGATTTTTTAATAAAGTTATACTTATTATGAGTCGTTAGTTTTACATTGTATAACAACAATAGGAAATTTGCATGTATTTTAGTTTATTGTATAGAACTAGGTCCCAAATAAACTCACCAGAAACTAAAACATTAAAATATGCACAAATCATTTAAATATCGCAAGTCAGAAAAGGCCGTGACGACACCTCGTAGAAATGTTATAAGCTATGTATTTCTTTAAATAACGAAGTAAAAATGAGGAAGAAGAAAGATAAGGACTTCCAAAATCTAATTCATTAATCACAACATACTAAACACAACAACAATTTTCGGCAAAATTCGGAAAATTACTCCAACTTGGAAACACTGCTCTATGATTGTTTATGCAATGACGTCACTTGGGTTTTGCAATTACGTTCCATTATACGTAATTTATAAGTAGGATATTTTATAAAATATCAATTATTTTATACTACAAATTTCATGATAGCACATTTTATGCTTTTGTTTATCGATTTATCAACAATTTCTCGTTATAATTTTTGTGCAAGTTCCCCATTCAAGGCATAAAAAACAGAAATATTATACGCTTAATTAAACCGAACACCTTTCGGTTTACGTATCTACAGTTTCTAGTCTTGATGTGTAATGGTTCGTATCGTCAACAGAAACGCCATGTTTACGAAATCCAAGTAATTTACATATGTACGCATGTACATGAGTTCACGTATTTAAAAGGTGTTGTCAAAGCGAACTAGTATACCCATTCACAGCTCGCCGAGCTTATATCCGTCTCTTTATGTGCCTTTCGCCGTATCAACTGACCATGATAATAATTAAAGTTTAGCAAAAACTTTAAACCGACTTCGACCGACAAAACTATTGAACCGATTTTGATGAAACTTGCACTATTCTCTAAGTTGGATGATACCTAGTCCAATAAAAAAAGATTTATCGCAATCCGATTATTCCGTTTCTGATGCATATTTATATACGTGAACATACATACATACATACTGTTTAGAATCCCATATAGACTATGTTGACCATATGTTGTGCTATTCTAACAATATTACATACATTGTCGAATTGATAATCCCCTTTTTTAAGTCGGTTGAAAACTGTTAATACCAATCTTATTTGAACCCAAAATAATTGAGTATTAGGTATATGTGGTAATAAATAATCATTAATGAGAAGGGACTGCCTCGGTGATGTGGTTGTATTTCGGTACGACTACCGTCCTGCGGTCTCGGGTTCGATTCCCGGGTCGGGCAAAGTGATACTGGAATTTGTGCCCGATATGGCGATAGGCTCCCCCCTACCACATCTGGGCCGGATTCATTATTGCACCTTTGTCTACCCCTTCATGGATACAGACGTGAGCTTTTGTATGTATGTACATATGTAATGTGAAGGGAATCGAATCACCTAGATTAGATTTATATAAAGAAGTCTTCAAAGAAAGGGAAAGAACTACTACGAAAATATGTATATATACCTGCCTTATTAGTATAGCTCTTAGGCTAAGAACCAGGAGGTTTAGTTCCATTCCCAAAATATGGACTTAAGGCAAGTAGTGTTTTTCTCAATAAATAAAATTTCACATGGGTCGCTACTCGAATATGTACCCTCTTTGGTCTGTCAATCTCTATCACCCAGACAGAATTACGTCTAACAAGATTGTGGGTGCAGCTGTGGCGAAGGGTGACAACTTTCAAAAGTAAAGACGATGTTACATTTTGTCTTATTTATTATTGCTATGTATAATGCCCGTTTTATTCGAAATGTTTATAAACGTAATCTTGCAGGAGTCGCCCCAGAGCTAGAGTAGTTCTGCCTTGAGCCTCTGGGGGTACAAGCGTGCGTTTATATTATATTGAGGTATCGTACAACAGCTTAAGGTAATGAACCCGTGAATAATACGAGTGCACAGCTAGCTTCACTCGCTAAGTGCGTACATTTCCTTTATTCTGTATAGTTCCCATTTCCCGCAAAGGGTTTCTCGTATAAATCCCAATCGTAGAGGGATATCGTGTAAATGCTGCTTGTTTTCATCTCACGACAAATGTATTCTAAAATGCTTACATGTTTGAGTCCGCGCAGCGCGGCGCAGCGTGGCGTGGTGCGGCGTCGCATTGCATTAATGTATTGTAATTTGTAACCTAACTCTTTAGTATCTTTGCTTTTATTTACTACACGTCGCTGCTTCGCTCTTTTAGTGAAGGTATTTTAGACCGACTTCCAAGAAATAAGATAATTGATAGTACAGTACAGTATATACAATTGATATTACTTTCGTTGATTGAATAGTAGTGACTATCAAATTCAACCCGATTTAGTTACCCGCAAATATTTTAAAGTACAAAAATTCAGCGACCCTTAGCGCATTTAAAATAGCCAAAAATAATTATTATAATAAACTGCAAGTATTTATTGCGTAACAAAAAAATATAAAGCTGAGGCTCACAACATTTATATTTTTTTTTCAGTTACATACAATAGCAGAATAAGTAATAGAAGCACTCGTTGCAGATACATAATTAACTTTTTGTTACTGATTTCTTAACTTTACGCGAATGCTATTCATTGAAATAAAACTATTTCAGTCCAACCCGTTACCACAAAGACTGCAAAGCCTTCGAAACGTCGGGAATAAAAATTAAAACCAAATCGTGATAGAATCCGTAAAAATAGTGTTATTTCAATAATTAATTGTTATAATTGGCTGTACTACAAATTAATAAATTAATTATGAAGCGCACTTTGTCGTCACTCTTGTACTGGGGGGAGGGGTTTACCACCACCTCTTATAGCAATATTATTACAATTTTGCTTGTTCCGATTCCCGTACAGAAAACGTAGTAAGATTATAATAACACTGCTATATGAGGTGGTGGTAACTCCCCTGTAGAGTTTTTCTCGATTCTCGAAATCGATGACAATTTACAGTTTCTCCATAAAGGAGAATGCCCATATCGAGTATACTTTGACAGATATATGTAGTAGTTTGTGTCTCAACAGTGATACCACTGGGAAATAGAGAAAAAAAAACCTAATGTTTGGTGCGAGTCTCAGCTAAATCTGTATTGGGAAACAAGAATAATTAATAGATTTCTGCAATAATTAAATACACCATTTTTCATTGTTACTATGGTAACTTGTCAATAATCAAATAGTCCTTGAAGCTAAGCCTTGAAGATATGAAATGTTAAAAAGCTAGTACACACAGATGACTTGTTACCGTGACTCTTGTGCAGTCTCGAGAAATGCAAAGGGAAATGTTCCAATGTCACCCAGTCCTCATCTCGTCGTCGCCTCGTAACTTCACGCATACATACGAGTATGTACAATGACTTATGCCTCTATCCCCGAAGGGGTAGGTAGAGGCGAACTAAAGAATTAGAACACCCACATTTGGTCGAGCTCACTTACGCCCCATATGTGATTGGGGGCAAGCCTATCGCCATTTCGGGCACAAAAACCAGACTTCGGGCTGATTGATACTCAGAAATTCAATATCACTGCGCGACCGGGGATCCAACCCGAGTCGTCATGGCGATGTGCCTTCGTCATCATCGGGCGACTTTTGTCACAGTGATTGTTTCGTCTCTATGGGCTGAAAATGTATGGAGTCACATTTAATACATTTGAAAAGGGTACAAGAGTGACGAAAAATCACTCGTGCCCACATACCCTTATATTAAACAACCCCTTCTCGTTATTTTGACAGATTACCTGAATAACAAACCAACGTCGCCGTAGCAACTGACCATAGTGTATAGGTATCCAAAAAGTATACGTTAAAGAGTCTAGATATTACGTACTAGGAATTAGAGATGTGTAGATTCATTACCTAAGTAGACGTTACTTAAGTATCGATCAACTAGCATTTGCCCGTAGCTTCGCTTGTATGATGAAGATTATCTCGGTAGCGCCTGCATACATTAAATAGTCATCATGATTCACGACTGGGGCGGAAGGTGGTAAAAAGAAAACAGTGAAAAACAGTGATATTGTAATCCTGACAGAAAATATAGTTATCGAAGATTTAGCTAGTTCGGAAGTACATACCTATATATTCAAAGATTACTACGTCCATCCCTAGAATGAAAGTAGCAAGATAGTATTTAGTCTAATGATGAACCGTAGCTCAAGTGAACAGTATAATTATGTATTAACTAATGTAATGTATAATATGTGTTACGTCAGAAGAGGAACGCTAGAGTTCTTGGTCAGGTTTTTCTTCAAGTAAAAATGCCTTCCGAAATAGTGCTAGATTTAAATAATTATTAAAGGCAGCGCCTTTAAGCTGCAAATCGTAAAACCTGGGTTTTCAACTTTTTCAATCCGAAAAATCATAACATAATTGCGTGGGATTAATTAATTGTTGCGACGGGTTCGACCGAAGTAACTCAAAGCAACTAAAATACGCTCGGCACGATGTAGGTGTTTTATTTCACCTATGTTTATCCCTTTGGTGGCACAGCGTGAGCTTATGTACGTATGTAGAATAAACGAATCAACTAATAATTTCTGTGTTGTTTGTATCAATCTTTGCATACTACTTGCATTGTGATAAAACATCCACAATTATGTCATTAGTACCTGTGCCGAAGAAAATGCAAGGACTTTGCGTGGTGTATGCATTGGTTCTTTTTTGTTTTGCGTTAAAAACAAGCCACCCATATGTTACAGAATTCTTTGCATGACTAAAACACACTTAAACCTGACGTACATAACGGCAGGCTGCTGTAGTCTCTTATAGGTAATATATAGTACATTATAAAAAACAGGCGAACAAAAGTTATCGATTATTGATGACATATATAAGTATGTGTAAACCTCTATAGATATGTCGTCAATAATCGATAACTTTTGTATATTACATCCCTACTTTAGCGGTCACTTTAGGTTAAATACTTTTTGATGCCAAGCTGTATACTTCAAGTCTTTCCAAAAAGAACATTAACAATGTCATAATATTGTTATCTGTCAGTTTTTGGCGGGAATTCTGACGGTGCAGGGTGGTCGCTTGTTTTAATGATTCCGTATTCTAGTCTTAAGTTGTGCTTGTGGTTTAAATGTGATGTGAATCTAAGCAATAAACATCAACGAAGATGGACAGTATGTGGAAGCTTTGAAATAAGTGATTTTGGACGCTTTTTGTCGGGTGGATGGGTCGACCATGTTCGACTCCTCTGCTGCGAGAAAAACGTCTGAAAAGCATCAAACTGGAAGGAATTATCGCCAAAACTCCAGCAGGGCCTTGAAATCGAACACATCCGATTTCATTGCACTTGTGAAAAATTAGATATAAGCAAATAAAGAAATAAAAACCACTTAAGACGAGGCTGTATGGGCTAGATCCCTTTGCCTTCCCGAAAGGGAAAATTAAAAAAAAAAAAATATATTGTTATCTGTCATCCAATGGCAATGAAATGGTGTTAGAAATTCCCAATATTTTTCAGATTTAGATAAGTTTAGGCCATAGTTTCTTAATAATTGAAATGTGGATACTAAAATATCATTGGTGCATACGTTTTGCAATAGAAAATCTAGGGTATTGCTTTGTAATTCAATTTAAAGTGTACGATGAATGTCAAAATGTATTTTTTTTTTTTTTTTTTTTTTATTTTATTTTTTTTTTTCAAATATTTCTTAAACTCCAATATCAATTGAACCCAAATTGCTACAGTAGTATTTATAGACATCTTAGAGTAGAATAGGCATAATTTGATGTTGACACAACAATCCTGAGATGAATACTTTTTCCCATATAGGATGGGCATTCTCCTTTATTAGTTCGTTGTAGGTTCCGCAAAGTGGTGCTGCTAGTCAAATCTATAGACAAAACGCAAACTATCGTCACTTTCGAGAATTGAGGACTGTCAATAAAAACTCGCACTATAGTAGGATTGCTAATTAGACCGAGTAAACTGACATTTCGAATGTTGCCACTTTTTCATGAAATTTAAATAATGTTGCGGTAAAAAGATCAAGATTATTTAAACATTTCAATTCAGTGCACCATTTCATTCTTTCATTTTCTAAAATCCAACTCAAAGTCGTAATTCCAGCCTAATGTGTGATTAGCACTGCACGTCTATGAATTATAGTCATAGTAAATTACTGCATGCTAAGTTATGGCATGTCTACTGGAATTATAGCCATTATAAACAAAACTTACAATAGCTATGAATGTCCAGGATGTAATTTTTCTCAAATAATAAAAGTAATATTTGTAATTTTCATTATTATTTCGCGTATCTGTTGTCTTTATTTACACAGATATTTAGTCAAAGGGTTAAGCTGAAATTTCTAAAAATACGCAATAAAATTATAATTTTGCAAGCAAGTGCTGAGTTTTTCTTTCTTTGAGTGATTAAAATTGAACTAGATCAATGACATTTCGATCTGTCAGTTTACTTCGTTTAATTAGCAATCGGACTATAGGGAAATGTATGGAGATGCACGTCATGACGCGACGTAATTGGCTACTTTCTGACAAGTGACAAAAAATCGCGGGCTACCTCTTACTATTTTAGGGTTCCGAAGCCCAAAGCCAAAAATTGAACCCTTAGAGTTTCGTCAAGTCTGTCTGTCCGTCGAAACGCGGATTAGCTCAGAGACTACTAGTACCAGGTGGCGCAAAAGTTGTCACCAGATGTTCTTTGACTGCAATTTTTTTATAAATGAAAATCTTTAGTTTTGCTTTTGAATTGCGTTTATCTAATGTCTAATTGTTTTTCATTTGTAAAAGACTTGGTTAAAACGTGCCTCTTATACGCACTATATTCGCTACACAACTTTACTGTATATCTCAAACTAGTTGTGTACACTTACAGCTCCAAAGGGTGACTAACTCAATAATGATAGCTCCCGCTCTTTTATACCTTTTGCTTTAGTTAATAAAGAAATACCTTCTACAAATATATGAATTACTCTGAGGGTAGTTGAAATAAATATAACTAACGTACTACCCTTCAATATCGTGTACTAAATCCCGACAATTATCCGAAATCACTACACATTAATTAGAAAAAATGATGGCCAAGTGGCCGCGGCCAGAATTGATGAACATAAATAAAGGGTTTTAGACATTCATTACTCTAAAGCTTACAATTCACTTATTACAGACCATACATAGCGTAAACTTATAAAACTAACAATTATTTCGAGATAGTGCGTAGGAACAACGGTTGGACTTAACTGAGGGTAGTATTTAAAAAGATAGGACAAAGTTAAAACATTGCACATAAGCGCCCGATTTATGGAATTTTCCATCATCCTTGCCATGGACATTCTCTTTGATGGCTTCAAGAGTCTGAGGATTGGTGACAGACTCGTGACTTCAAGAAACCCCACAAAAAGAAGTCTAGAACGGTTCAATCGGGCGATGTTGCCGCACACTGCAAATTACCAAAACGAGAGATTAGGCTATACAGGCTTAACGTTGTATGTAATCCAAAGATGACACTTCACCGTCCCCGAGAGTATTCACGTGTAATGTAACAATGCAAGTATTGATTGTGAGTAATAAGGCATTGCATAAATAACCATCCAGTCGCTAAAGCTAGACCCGCTGGTACGGCAGTCCTGGCTAGGTATTAGACAGCCTCCGTGGCGCAGCGGGCGAGTAGCCGGCTGTGAAGCGAGAGGCCGCGGGTTCGATTCCCGCATTGAGACAAATGTTTGTGTGGCACACAGATATTTGTTTCAAGTCTGGGTGTTGTGAGACCGAAAGTCTATCATAGTCTCTGATACCCACGATACAGGTTATACCTAGTGTGGGGTCAGGACTAAGTGTGTGACTGTATGGTTGAATTTATTATTTATATCTTTATCCTATCCTATATTATTCTACGAACGGGATAGTAGGCATGGCTACTGGCGCCGGCACGTGCCAGTAACTGAATAACTATATACCAGCATTTAGGTTATAATACTGTACCAGATGCACAGCAAAATGAAGCACTCTCTAATTATAGTACTGTGCACGATTTCTTGTTTTTAGGGCCTAATTCACCCATTACCCATAGCACAGATTGAAATATTAATAGTCACAATACATGAGGTAATCCACTGTTCCAAATTAGTGAGTAACGAACCTCATCACGCTAATGAAATAGATACATAATAATCACAACTTTAAAACAGAATCCAACAATATTGTCGAATCCAAAAGTATATTTGTGCCATTTTTTTCAACGGACTTCAAAAGGTGGTTCAAAATTCATCGGTAAATTTATATATATTCCCGTAAATGAAGATGGATTTTCAAGATTCTTCTTGTGTTCGATAAAGCTTTAAGATTAAAAGGAAGGTCCCGTATACATTTTTATACGAAAATATATATAAATTCAACGATGAATTAAGAACCACCTTTTGAAGTCCGTTGAAAATAATGGTACAAATATACTTTTCGATTCGAATCTGTTTAAGTTAACGTGACACGTCACACGACCACGTTATGCATTTCTATTGACATAGTGAATGGGGGTTAGGGGGGCATTGTGATCAGATCACATAATATTAACTGTGCCGTGTGATTAACTAAGTTACGGCAGGACAGCCAGCGTTTCGGAATAATCCAGTTTACATTGTCCAAACTGACTAGCAACAGAAATTAATATCGTAGCAGCATGAAAGGAATTCAATTTTCACTAATTAACGTGTACAGTATAGTATAGGACGTGCAGAGATTTGGATTTTCAAAATCGACCTGCCTTTCACACGTTCCGATATTTCCGAGAATTCCAGAACGCTACGTCGAAATTGCCAATGGTAATATTTTTTGTATCCAATATACATTGGATTTTCCGGTTCAAAGCTAGTTATAAATCTTTTGAGAGACTCTCGTTGTTCATCACTCTTTGTATTTTTTTATAGTCTTCTTATGTAGACTCACACTCGAAGTATATTGAATTACAAAAAGTAGTTCTGAGCTTAAAGCTCGCTTATCATTAGCACGTCCGTGCTGACAACGGCCGATACGACGTCATATTATATTCTTTTGTCGTAAATCGTCGAAGCTTGTTATTAATTGTGATTTCCCGTACCTACATCCGTGAACAATAGTACCCGCCGGTGGCAGCTCGTATCGATACGTTGTTAAGAACTAGAGAAGGGCTTATTTGCTTAAAATTAATAATAAGTTGAAACGTTATGCTTATTTAAATAAACAACTTATTTTATTGCTAATTAGCTTAATACCTTATTAACTTGATTAATAAATACGTTCAAGTAATGTGTAGGTGGCGGCCGTATGGCGAGGTTGTAACTCTACAAATGTTTCTCATTAACCATTTAACTTTTTAACGTTAATTGTTTACCATATTTAGCGTACTTATTGCTTATTTTAAAAAGCACAGGTTATCTGCTTTCGTTTAAACGCCTCTATTAAGAACAGTGGCCCGAGCATAAATAATTTTGACAATAGTATTCGAATCATCGCATCGAGCTCGACTCGAATAAGATTTCCAAACTCTTGTTGAGTTTTTTGAGATTGTGGTAAGTGAATGAAACATCGACGGTCTTGCTCGAAGAGGCTGTCCCTCAATTATACCTAGTGTAATTTTCCATAACTGAGAATTCTAAGAATCGTTACAATAGTTCCAGACAATATCGTTATCTTTACGCAGCGTAGCATGATTCCGGCGCCCACTGATAATATATACTGTTTGTCGATAGTCGCTAGTTTTTCAGTGTTGCACTGCGCTTACTACCAGTAGCTCAACCATGAGGGTTTTTTTGACAATCCACGCTAGCAACTACATAAAATAATTTGTAAGAAAAACCTTAGTTCCCCACGTAAGCGCTAGAGACGTTTGGGTGATTTCCATATAAATATATACCGGAGACGCTAGCGAGAAATGTCAAAAAAGTCATGGTTCATAGTCACTTTACCGTGCTCGCAAGAAAAAAACTAATATTTATAATGTAATTGTATATAGATAGATTTTTAAAAAAATCCATTGTTCGTTATACCGCATAATATATAACATTGATTGAATAATCATTCTTAAATACATAAACGACACACGATTAATAATTTTCAATACAACATTTTTTCACAATTACGAATCTAATTTGATAAGATATGTGCTCTCCGAAGGCGTTATTTATTTAAGTAACGATCACAAATATCAATTGAAATGAAAGTGTAGGGAGTCGACAAATAAAATCGGGTAACTATTAATAAAAATACACCGACAGCAATATGAAAAGTTCCGGACGTTCCGGAAAAGAGTTCTTCGGTTTACCGGTCTTCACGATTCAACGCAACGGATTCACAAAGCGTTCTTCCGTTTAAATGTGTAACATATTTTTGTAAACTATTTCTATAGAATACTACATAACCACTGAACGATTTTATTAAAATTTTCGAAATATTCTCTTTTTGCCGACAACAGCCTCTGTGGTGCATCGGGCGGATACCTGGATTTGAAGCGACAGGTCGCGAGTTCAATTCCCGCATCGAGACAAACGTTTGTGTGACCCACAGATATTTGATTTGTTGCTGGTCTGGGTGTTGTGAGACCGAAAGTCTCTCGTAGTTTCAGATACCCTCGCCACAGGTTACACCTAGTCTGGGGTCAGGGCTATATGTGTGACTGTATATTTATTATTATTATTATCGTTACAAGTAATGTAATAAAAGAAAACGAGTAATTCGCAATATTTATTACATGATTATATGTAGTATAACATTCGCATCAAGCAAAAACGAGGGTTTACAAGTCGCCACGGCAATATTTCATTATTTTTCTATTAACACTAAAATAAAACTACATGATATTATTTTCACCAACTAACTATTATTCTAAGAATAATCATTTGAATTGTGCTACATTTGTAACAGTTATAATACAAAATCATTTAAGAGTTTTTAAAACATAATTCTTATAAAATAAGTGATAGTTCTATACATATTTTTTTAATTCTAGAGATGTACTGTTTTGAACGGATTTCCCGTAGAATGCAGTCCACTCGCCTACAATAATATGTAAAAAGTTAGTATATACAAAACACCTAAATTCCTACATATTATAGGGGCGAGCGTACCGTATTTTTGTCGAAAGTTAGTCCAAATGTCTTCTGTGGTTCTGCCGGAGGTGAAGTTTGTTTTGAAATAACATCACAACGAATATGTTCTAAAAAAAATCACAGATACGAGTTGCTAAATTTCAGTAAAACTGTAGTATGAAGGTGACATCGTATTTTGAAGATGTTGCTGAAGATTGTTCCGTGACGACGTCAGAGGAGGTTAATCGGCCCACATTTACAAAATTACGGGCACATTGGAGAGCCGAACATAAGGATCATGACAAGGGTCACCACAGATTTTGATAATATGTCTGTGATATAAGACCAATAACGATTTGCGACGCAACAGATACGATGGAAGGTGGTGGGTTTCTGTTTCGGCGTGCGTTTCTTTTTGGTTTTCGTATCGTTGTTGTCGTTGACGGGCGGGCAGACGGGCGGACGGACCGGCGGACGGACCGGCGGACGGACCGACGGACGGACGGGCGGGTTCAAGAGGTGCGGCCTCCACACGTCGGTGAGATGCGCTGCTGCATTCTCCAACAACCTCCGTTCTTCCTCACTTCCGGGCACCGCATTCAGCAACATCATTGCGACTCTGTGTTTTCGCAACAGTCTTCTTCTTCTCTCCAAAAAAATATGCATCCTTTTATCTTGTAGAGAGCGGAGATTACTTTCGGTATCACCCATTCGCGTTTGACTTTATAGTTGAATTTATAGGAATCAGTGGCACGTCCACCCGACTCGCGAGGTAGTACAGGACTGTAGGGGGTGGTAGTGGGAGTAGTGGAGGGCGGGCATCGCGAGGCGGGTGCATACAGCGCAGCCTGCCCCCCTCGCAAGGAGAAAGGTAACGCCAGTTCGATTAATATTAATACTTGAGCCATTTTACCCCGCGCATTCCGGATTATACAATCACGTCTCTATTAATAAAACTGTTGTTCGCTCTAGACTCTCACTGTAAAAAAATTAAACACATATTTTCATTATACTATTCACGGATTATTTTAATGGCGTACTAATTTAGTGAATCAATAAATATTATATCTATTTATAAAAATAATATTCACAATTTTCCTTTTTTACTGGTTTACTCTTTTATAATCTGTAATCCTTCATAATCTGTAACTTCCGGCGCCAACAGGTAAAAACAACAACAACCCTCATATAATAATTTCGGCACGCGTTCGCCTGATGTCAAGACGTACTCGGAAACTATTGGCGTTACATAAATATTTGTATGGTGAGTGACTTCTATGAACCGTTAGCCAAATATGGAGTAAAATAAAAAAAAAATATTTTCGGGATTCCAGACTTTGGAATGATTGTATTAAAGGATTGACGTAGTGGAGAAACATTCATGTCTTGTTACTTGGTGAATTAGACAAACCATACTAATACTTTAAGGCCTCATTAGCACGAGAGCTATTTCAACGCTCGTTAAAAAGCGTCTCAACATGTCTGTTCACATGAGTGCTTGAAAATCATTGTTGTCTTGTTTCTAATAAGGTATATTCTATATACCGTCCAACTTCCGACGTTTAAAAAACGCCGCGTTTTAAAAGCGTCGGCGTTTGAATAACTATACTAGAACTCGTATGTTCCATTTAAACGCCTTTTTAACGTACGTTGAAAAAGGTCTCGTGCGAATGAGGACTAAATGGGAAAGAAGTCTGTCAGTTATCCTCATTCGCACTAAAGCTTTTTCAATGCGCGTTAAAAAAGCGTCTCAACATGCGAGCTATGAGAGACACATACGAATAATACATACATAATTACAGAAGTGCGTCACCAATCAGACGTCACTTCTTGCGAAGTTAATTGAATTTTCAGCTTCGTTGGAGAGTTGAGGCTTTTTAGAAGTGTGATACTTTTAAATCGTTTTTAAGTTTTTTTTTAAGTTAAATCATAATAAGCGTTTTTTTTTGCAAATGCTCATTTGTCTGACTCTAGACTCTACCCTATGTAGACTGCGTGGCGTATTGGGCGAGTAGGCGGCGGTAAAGAGAGAAGCCGCGGGTTCGGTTCCCAGACGGACACAATTGTTGGATAATGCAATAGTTTCCGGGTAAATAGCTTCGACATACGGACGGACACGGCAAAATTATAAGGTTTTGGTTCCCACTTGGGATACAACCCTAAAAATCACTGGCCATAGCATACGCGTCTCAATTTAACATATTCATATAAAAGAGAGGAGTCATTTATTTTATGGACAAAATTGTGGTGGTAAATAATATTTATTCCGATTTCACTCTCTTAGCTTCGGGCCTTAAGTCAAACCAAACAACTTGGAATCAAAGGAGTACAGAGGTGTGTTCACTGTTCACGGGGACCGTTATTCAAAGTGAACAGAACGGGCGGCGGCTGACGTGAAAGGACACCGTAACTAACTCTGACTATAACTTGATCTGTAAATGCGCTGCAGTTCAGACCATTCATGACACGCCTTTAAGAATTTATAGAAATCTCCTTGGAAATATTGTGATATAAAGGGAATTCCTGATATTGCATTGCGCTGGAGGTATGCTAGCGGAATGCGGAAATCATTCTAAATACAAACACCAGAGATTTTTTTCATAACCACACTATGAAAATAGTTTAACGTATAGTAGCAAAACGACCAGTATTTTGAACAACAAAGCACTTGGTGGGACTACCCTGCGGTTACCATAAACCACTGGATGTTAAGCCTAAAGCTAGTTTCACATTTAGTCGGATCGACAGTCAATAAACTAACGAGTCTTAGGCTCCAGCCACGAAAGGTAGTGGATGATTATTAGCACATGTATTTAAATAGCGCTGTTCACATTATGGCGACCTGATAAAACTGTCGGTGACGGACACGGACAGCCACGATTTCGATAAGATTTTTTTATAGCAGAGATTGGCAAACAAGCAGATGGGTCACCTAAAGGAAGTGATCTCAAACTCCCATAGACACCCAAGACACATAAAGAATCTGGGTGCGTTGCCAACCTAAAATGAAGGAAATAGGAATTGGGAAAGAGAGGGGGGAAATTAGCCACCGGAAATCTCACTCACCGAACGAAACGCGACAGCAAGCTGCCACTTTACGTCGGTTTTCTGTGAGACACTGGTATCAAACCGGTTAAGCCTATTAGTGCTGTACACATTACTGGCTACAGCGTGGCTCTATCACTCAATACGACGATCCGACGTAATATTGGTATACCGCTTTGCATTTGGCCGTACCGACAGCTTAAAGTGTAAACAGTAACCCCCTTATTCATAATGAAATCTTGGTCTTATTGAAAGCATAACCCTACTTTTGCCTAGTTTAGCAAAAACAGAACTAATATATGCTTATCGAATACAATGCTTACAGAAAACATATTATTTTTATCTCTGGCAAGCTTCGAAACAGATACGAAGTCTTGGCTATATATTTTTTATTAATTGTTTCCAAACAATTAATAAAATATATATATCAATCTTAGATGGAGTTGTAGACTATAAAAAATTAATATCATTAAGAAAGAACATCAAACTTGAAACAGCTGATCGGAATCGGCCATGTTTTTACTATTGAACGTTGGCATTATGAATACAATTTTTATGAAACGTACTTTTGCGGTCTCTTTACGCTCTACTAAGTTATTATGAATAAGGGGGTAAGACGTTACCCGACAGACTGTAAAACTGTCGGTCCGGCCTTATGTGAACCAGCTCTAATAATACGTGTATGTGCGTATACTCATTATTATAACAATCCTTTTTGAGTTGCGAAGGGGAGGCAGTGGAGGTTTTGGAAAAAAATATACTGCCCGGGATTAATTATCTATATTGCGCGGTGCGTCCGGTTTTTAATCCCTCTTCAATTTCCATGGGTAATTTATTATTGGTGCAGACTGCAGGCTGACAATCCCCATTACGGAGATGGGTGGGTTATGACGCAAAATATCGAAACTGGTATTGTCAATTTCAGCAATTGAAGGGCTTGGTGGACAATATGACATAGTGGAAAAATAGTACATTTATATCATTTGAAGATTTTTACAAGTACTACTTTTTTCATTTTCACATAATATTATCCTCATAATAGTATCGATGAGGGCTTACTATGTAACAGTGTTTTATATTTTGCATCCTCAAAATATCTGAGGTCAGGAAGTGATGTAAAACCTTCTTAAAGGCCATAAAAACACTTATAACAGACCTATCATTAAACAATATTTTGTTTTATTTGTTACATTGGTTTAAAACACGTAAATTGATCATATCCAAATTCTTCAGGCTTTAAACTATAAAACTAAACGTTTTTTGCTCCATTTTAAATGATCGACGTTCGTTATTTTTTTTTTAAGAAATTTGAATTGGAACGGTTACCTGAGACTGGAATATGTGTATGATGTGATAGTCAAACACAGTTTTCAACACTTTTCGGCTTTAATTTTTACGATCGGCTGCCTGCTTGACGTCTGCTTAGTGATCTAGAACCACCTGCTGTTTGTATCCAGAACCTTTCGGTCCACAAGCCAATACATGCTGCCACTAAATCAAAGAGGCGACGTAAAGAAGTTGAATGCTTTCAATAGCAGTAAAACTGTAACTGAGCACTAAGAGATTGTACAATTCCACAGAGCGGGAAGGAATACAGTGGACGGTGGGCAGCCCTCCAGCAGCTGGGACTCCTGTTCTTCAACACCAACTTCGGCATCAACTTCCTACTGTACTGCCTCAGCGGGCAGAACTTCAGACGCGCGCTTCTACAGCTGACGCCCTGGCGGAGACACCGCACCGACACCCTCATGATGAGGAGGATGCGCACATCGCACGCGAGGGCGAGCCTCTCCAGTAAGGCACACTTGTTGCGTATGTACTGGCATGCGATGTTGCATCAATCACTATCGCTCAACTCTTTTTATTCATTCTCTGCAATGAAATAAAACTATTTTTACGAATTCTATGACGATATTAGTATGACCCGTGACAACGAAGACTGCAAAGCCTTCGAAACGTCGGGAATAAAAATTAAAACCTAATCGAGATAGAATTCGTAAAAATAGTTTTATTTCAATGTATATATATATTCGCGTAAACTTAAGAAATCAGTACATTCTCTGCAATTTAAACACTACATTTGATGCAGTGCGGTTTAAAAACACAATGATTACTGATGATATCGATGGTCAGAATTATGCCGGCCGGCATGCATGTTGCCTTCATTTTAAACACAAATACCAATTCGGTAGTATACATGCTCTAATCAGGTTTCTTAAGTGAACGAGCCACACTGTAGACAGTAACGTCTACATCACGAATGGGCCGGCTCGACCGGTTTGATACCACTGTCTCACAGAAAACCGACGTAAAGTGGCAGCTTGCTGTCGGTGAGTGAGATTTCCGGTGGCCCATTTCCCCCTTCCTTTCCCAATCCCTTTTGCCCTCCCCTTTCATTTCCTCCATTGAAGTTGGCAACGCCCTATGATTCTTTTTGTGTCTCGGGTGTCTATGGGCGGTGGAGATCACTTACCATTAGGTGACCCATCTGCTCGTTTGCCAGTCTCTGCTATAAAAAAAATCAAATAAATTGAAAAGATGCACGTAAATATTACATAACAGAAGTTATTATTCTAAAATCATAACCCATCATTTTGATTTTGTCTTAATCATGTTGAAATGTTATGATCTTTGTTCATTTTAATGATCATATATTTTTAAATCATATATTTTTATATGGTTACGAAAGCAAACCTGCAGACGGCCCACTTGGTGCCCCTGGTGGTAAGTGGTTACCGTGACGCACGGACATCAATAATGACAGAGGCACAACCAAACCGTATTATACTCTGGAAAGCAACATGCATCGGGTGGGGGAGTACGAAACGCAACAGCCAGCCGTCACTTCACGTTACTTTTATTTAGGGTTTATAAGTCTACAAAATGAGCGACACTGATAATGAATTCAGTTACATATAAAATAGGGTTGAAAATTGCATGAGACGATATAGGTACAGCGAAGGTACCAAGTACGCATTACCGATATTGTGCTTTGGTGTTTGGCTTATTGCATATTTTATAAATATTTGATATACTCGTATGTGAAGCTTTTGATGTGATGTAGTTTGTGTAATTCAATTGTTGTTTTGTATTTTATATGCGATGCGAATTTAAAATAATACTTATAGTAAAAGCTTTGGAGCTGCACCACGTCAAAAGAAAATACGCTACAGGAGTTTCGTTGCGTCGCGTTTTACACAAAGACTTCTATATACATATTTACTAGACAAGCTGTTTCGAAGTAAAATTGTAGCACATGATGGCGAGTGTTTGACGTTTCACGGCCAAGAAAAAGAGTAGATTTCTATAGTGAGTTAAGGTCGATTAACAGAGACTTAGTGCTCACATTCTATGTACCCAACAGCCAGTCTAGTAGTATACATAGAAGTCTTTGGTTTTACAGGTATGTTATAGAAAAAGCGAAGAAACAGACACAGTCTTTATACTTGAGCGAAGATTACGTGAGGTACAAAATATAAAAAAATTAAGGTGTACCTTGCGGACTGCTGACGGAAATTAATACTGAACATTATAAACATTACTTTCGATATTCACTTTAATTCAAATATCTATATACCTCTATATTGTGGTTGATGATGAAATTTAAACTTTCATTATTTTCACTAGTACAGTCACATAAGCAAAAAGAAATTAGAAGTAATAAGCTGAAAACTCGTATCCACTTTGGCGTTTTAAAAGTCGTCCCAAAAGTCTAATACAATTTCGTGTTTACGTCGTAAGTTATACAATATGAACGTCACAAAACTATTTTTTTTCGCGATCAACTCGGTTTTTATAGCTGGAATCACTCCCTATATATTGGTAAATGTAGTTTCATTTTGAAAACATGAACTAGGATCCCTTATTTATACAACTAATTAATATATTGTCTTAATTACTGAAAGTTGGGCAAATAACGTAACGTAAGCTTACGTCTGTATCCCCAAAGGGGTAGGCAGAGGCGCACTAGCGAACTAGAACACCCACATTTCGCCGAGCTTAGCTCCGTCCCAGATGTGATAGGAGGCGAGCCTGTCGCCATATCGGGCACAAATTCCAGACTGATATGGAAAAATTCAATATCACTTTGCCCGACTCGGGGATCGAACCCGAGACCTCAGAACCATAGTCGTACCGAAATACCACCACGCCACCGAGGCAGTCACGTACGCAGGCACGTATTGGGCAAATATTTTTTTGTAATACGATTTTCTCGGGACTACATGCCCCAGTGGAGTTGATACTATATCAGGCGGCCTGTCAAAAAATTTAATCCGAATCTCTTTTACAACACGTTCGAAGGTGGAAGGCCGGTGGGAGAAACCTCGTTTCATATTAACTTATTTCAAAGATTATATCAGTAAAATCACCTCATGTACTAGAAAGTTCCAAGGTACTTTATAGTGATTTTCACGAGATGTGATAATATTCATTACATTCCAGTTGGAACGCGGGAGCAATAACGTGCATATTTCTGGGAACTTGATATTAAAATATTGTGAAGGTTTTGTTGCGGAAAAGGAAACTATGCGCATGAACTAGTAAATAATGTTATATTCGTGAAATCCGGTGCATATGCGAGTTTATAAAGAATTATTTTGAAATAATAATGCCTCTATAAATCGTAATCGAACGAGTATATTTGCGGGCAAAATACTTGTATTTTCAACATATTTTTATTTCAATAGTCATTGAAATGGTATCAAATAATTCTGGCATGCAACTAGATACTACAGAAATAAATATCGCAAAGCGTTTTTTGTAATGCATTCAAAAATCCAAACATATTCGTTTCTAAAACTGATTGCATATCGACAAATTCCCAGTATCAATACATATGTTCTTTGTACTGTAGTGCGCGTTCGCAGTATATGGCATGTGGAAATTAATCCGATACTCATGTTTTCATATAAACATATTTTAAGTACTTTCGAATGATGAACACGACTCTTTGTAAATTTGATATTCCCGTGTTCATAAAACATATTTAAAATGCTTTTCAATTACCTGTACTTTATATTTATTTCAATAATTTCCAATGGAACCGAACCACTAAATAGCTTTGCGTGTGGAAAATATTTCAGTAACAGCGCATTGATTCGGTTCCGACGACGAATTCGAATTCTATATTTTACGAGTACCTACAATAACACTTAGAAATGTGCATTAGAATGCACTGACAAAAATCGTCTTTCTTATCGGGGCAATAACACTTTGGATCTATTTTCACATACCCAATACTTTCTAATGTAGAAAACGTTAGACTAACAAAAATGTTTTCAGTTAACATCCACAATAATTTATTTTAACCGCTCTAATTAAATCAGTTTGATACGCTATTACTGTTCATACGGCGGATTGTTCAAGCTAGTGGCGTTATGTAATTTATACCTGCACTGCCATGATATGAAGGGCATCCTATCCATTAATTAGTTCAAAATGATCGATCGAAGTTAATGTGCATTGCTTTGCTTTGAGCATTGATACTAGTGCTTAGCTGTAATTATTCAATTGCTTTGTCTAAATCAAAAGCAATCTGTTGGCATACAAGGGTCGTATAGCCGCAAAATTATATAGCGGCGATTCATTGATAATTATATGTTTATAACATAACTTTTTGTACAGCACCGTACACTTTTGCAATTTGAATAGTAAAGCGCGCTGTGGTCAGTCATGTCTACCTTAAACATAAAATGGCAGGTCGCTGTGGGGTTTCGTTCAATAAGCAAGATTTCCGACAGTCCCAATATGGTGGGATTTGGGACCCTGACATACCAATTATCTATTTCGAAGTTTGACAATGTAACCATAATTTTTTTTGGCAGTAGAGATGTCTTATCATCGAATGACATAATTGTTTATCGCGACGTTTTAATGCACAATGTATTGAATCCTGTAATACGTTAGTCTGTTAATAAGCTACCTTTGTCTATTCAAACTGCGGTGCCAATGTGTCATCGATATAGAGGTACACATGACAAAGGCATGTCGGCTGGGCCTTGATGTACAGGAACGCATGTAATACCATTGTTACTGACGAGTGAGAGTGTGGTTACTCGTTACCCTATAGAGAGCTTCGTTAGTCGAAATCTTGAGAGCGAATTACAACAATGTGAATCATAAATAATAGTTTCAGTGTGGAAACAATTATTTGGTATTTAATTGGCAGTTTCTGTGGCGCAACGGGCATGTAGTCGCCTGTGAAGCGAAAAGCCGCGCTTTCAATCTTCATAATCAAAATGCTTGACCCGAAAATATTCGTGTCAGTTATGGGTATCGTCAGACTAGAAGACGCCCGTAGTTTCTTATATCCAAAATACAGACAAGCCTAGTATTTCGTCAGAACCCTGTGCATAACTACTGAATACTGATTAATTGTAATAGATCGTTCAATTAATCTAATTTTAACGCGCTTTATAATAAATATTACATAAAATATTTTTCTATAAGATTATCATGTACCGTTCGTAAATAATAAAACGTTATATCTTTATTAAAATGTGTATTGTACACCAATGTACTGATGCGTTGCTAGTTATTTCTTAGAAGAGGTATTTTTTCCAACGTTTGTATAATAACATAGTTACAATTATGAGAAGGGAAGTCAAAGTCGATCTTAGTCAGTCCAATCTTATTCACAACATATCGGATTTTATCCGAAACATTCTGATGTGGAACGGCAAGGCACAGTAATAAGACTATAGGTAAACAAATCATCGTCCGGTCCCTCAGAGCTTATTAACCCTGGCGTTCGACGCACCCCTCGAAGAACAGCCGGTATTAATATAGTCCAGTACATTCTATGTACCTAGTATGCTAACCATCAAACTCGCAGACGCCGGACTAGAATAATAAATCATCATCATCAGCCATAGGACGTCCACTGCTGAACATAGGCCTCCCCCAAAGATTTCCAGATCGACCTGTTGGAAGCGGCCTGCATCCAGCGACTTCCTGCGACCTTTATCAGGTCGTCGGTCCACCTTGTAGGTGGACGTCCTACGCTGCGAATATTAAATATTCTTACGTAAAATAAATAAAAGGTTGGCTGCCTCGGTGGCGTGGTGGTATTTCGGTACGACTATGGTTCTGAGGTCTCGGGTTCGATCCCCGGGTCGGGCAAAGTGATATTGGATTTTTCCATATCAGCCCGGAGTCTGGAATTTGTGCCGGATATGGCGATAGGCTCGCCCCCTATCACATCTGGGACGAAACTAAGCTCGGCGAAATGTTAGTTCTAGTTCGCTAGTGCGCCTCTGCCTACCCCTTCGGGGATACAGGAGTGAGCTTATGTTATGTTTTATGTAAATAAAAGGTATTTTTATTTGAATGTAAAATATTAATATTCTGATTATTATTCGTTAATTTGTTGGTGTAGTGGCAGTGTATATGGACTACCTAGATAGAGGTCTTGGTTGAAATTACAAGTCAGCCATACATGGTAGACATCATAGAGACAGCCAGTTTTAAAGCTATGCCTAATCTCTTCAGAAACATGTCCAGAAGTATGTTGCGTCGATGCAATAGGCGCGGTATAAGCGTGGGAAGGTGGTGGAATAAGATATTTAGAAGGCTTTGTTTGAATCTTGTTTCAAACATCTGTAATGGTTCCAGAAGCGAAACAAATCACGATGAATCCGCCAAAACTAAGACAGATAGTAACCCTATTATAATCCTGCTGGCTAATTATGGTGTCCGGTGTATAGCTCCAATTCACTAATTGGTGTGAGGACCAACTACCCACACTATAAATTACTCGGATCGTATGCTAGCAAGCCACAACAGAACATGTATTTAACGAACATGCACTGAAGGTGATTTCAACATTTTTCATCTGTTTAACCCATACTGTGCCATTTCAACTTAACGCACACAGCGCCCTTAAAACGTATACTTTAAAAAATCTATGTATTAATGTCAGTATGCACTTAGCCGTAGGCTACACGTGAAATGATAGCTTTTGATGTTGATGTAAGATTAAAGGGTCTATTTTGATTTAGTACTTTCAAAGGGTTAGATTATTAAACCATTTCTACACACACTTACAAACATCAACAAAAATACATTATAACATATATGTTATTATGTATTATTATTAATTGTTTATAAACAACTACAATATTATAGATACATTTACTGAGGTGCAGCAGAGGGGGTACTAGCTTAGTGTACGCTGCTGAGACATAGCACTGATATTCACCTGAGCCCCTCCATGGTGCCATCGTAGAACAACAAAAGACTATTTAAACAAAAGACATTGTCGTGCAAAACTAGTAAAACTACTAGTAAACTAGAAAACCCTACGTAGAAGAGATACATATATGTTTATTTTCTTAATTGGCAAACGTAAACTATGTAAAATATTACAATAATACGCTTGAAACTTTTTAAGCAAGTACATCATCATAATGCGCAGCTTTTTGACACATACTGCAGGTCATAATGTTCCTCCTTTTTACGCCACTTCTCTCCCAAAGCAAGTAACTAAGAAATAAATATTGTAAACATTCTAGATGTTTCTTTCAACCAAAACATAGACGAAATATTTATAAATAACAGATTTTAGTAAAGACACGAGATAATGATTTATAAATAGGTGATCAAAGGGAAGGTCGGAAGGTCGCGTCTCGGGAATTCTATAAAGGTCAAGTCCTCGAAAGGTCGAAAGAAAATCATATCAATACAGAATCATGACCTTGGCACATTAATTTTCTGTCTTTTCAATTATGTAAAATAGAAACTTATGACTAAATAGCAACATAAAAACTAAATGCAAACCCCCTCTGCAACCTTCTTAAAAATGCGTAGTCTATTCCGTTTCAGTTAAAGTTTATCCTACGATATCCTATTAAAACTATCTCTACAATTGAAAATAAATTATAATAATTTTATGGATACCGTGTTACACGAATTATATTTAGTATTCATCGATACATTATGTAGGCACTGGCGACTAGTAACATCGACTTCCAGACACGTTTAGTAAAAAGTAAGTGCGAACATGATACGAGGTAATAAATTCAAATATGACCATAACTGCCACTTCACAAACAAGTGTTGTTGTTGGTTGTATGACTGTTGTTGGGTACTTCTTTTACAACAGTGTTTTGGGATCCAACATGATTGAAGTGATTTGCTCATTGCGATTTACACGATTCACAATTACTCAGTCATTTGGTACAAAAAATAAAATGCTTTGCAGTGAGCAAAAAAGTTTTATTTTTCATTTGATAACCTTTTATATATGTCGTGCAATTTTGCTATAATATTTATTTCTAACTACTATTATCCCATTCCAATTTAGGACGAACTTATACTTGTTAAGCATATTGTAGTACGGCTTTAGCCTACGACTGATTGCCACTGCAAATAGTATAAACTATCTGTTCACTGTAATACCCACATAAACATATTGTAAATTAAATATTTTGAATACTTGCAACATAATTATGAAATATATGTACACGTGCAGTAGGTGTTTTAAGTTCTATTAAATGTTCCGTATCAGCGGTATGTGTGGGGTGTTTTGCGTGCAAATACATCGTCCAGTTAATTACATTCCGACGGTTTGGTTCGAGCGAGGTGCATGATGGGGGAGAGTGGGCGCCGGGGGGGTTAGGTGTTTCGTAAAAGTTCTAAGCCGTATTGAGAGTTTCACGGAGGTGTTTATTTAAAGCTCTGGCTTGTGGCTGGGTGTCAGTACTTTATTAATATACTTAATATTTACAAATGCCCTTGCCATTGCCTGGTTTCTCTAATTAATAATTTGCCCATAGAATATTCGTGTACACCCGAATTGTTTCAAAGACTGCCATAGTGACCCACACTCCTTGTTTTTTTGTTATGGAGCATCCGAGTTGCTTCTTCCCTTTTCTTTGAAGAACCATAAATATGCCGGCAATGATTCTGGTGACAACCTATAAACTCAATGTTTGTCCCTGGTTTTTCTGGACTGCTCGTCATTTTGCCGCACTCGAATGAAAATGATTAATCTGTCAAATATCACGTCGAATTAAATAGCCACGGGCGGCTCGGCATCCGGTGGCCCATACGCATATGTAACATTGTGCCGCTTCCGACGGGTTAAAATTGAGTTGTATGTCGCGAGTACAGAATCCGGATCGGTTTCAGGATCATAAAAATTCAGAATGATATTTCTAGAATTAACATTAATATGTAATCTAACATGGAATCACGTCCTTTTCACACTTTTCACCCAGTGAAAACGGATTTCCACTCCCAATGAATACTTCTTTTGCTTTTAATTTTATTTCCCATGAACATCACTTTAAAACCTATACTTTCCATCTGAAAATACACGACAAATCACAAATATCTAGTAGAATGTACTGCAGAGGTTGAAACAAAATTCCATTATAACTCACACCGCGAGACAGCTATGCACCGGTGCGCGGTGCCCGCTGCCCACACTATTATCAACTTTGATGAAAAACTGCCTAACTCGAGAGTGTAACCTAAAAGGCATCAATATAAAAGGCTTGGAACTTGACTCAGTAGTTCAGTACGTCACTCGTTACACCGAAAATACCACCCAACCCCCGGCCGAAAACTAAGGGGTGACTCGTCAGTTATGCATTAAAGTGTGTACAATTACATACGTAACGGAATGGGTGGTATCATTCATAAAATGTGGTGGCGGGAGTTGAAAAGTCGACGACAGTATACATTCGCCCATTGGCTAGGTTAAAATTTAGGTCATTTAGGCTCAATTGCACCACTATTATTAACCTAGAGTTAGTCCTAACCGCAAGTTAAGTTACATGTCATTCATACATTTTCTGTCAATTTAGCTTGCGATTAGGACTAACTCTAGGTTAATAATAGTGGTGCAATTGAGCCTTAGTGAAATTCACTCACTTTCCAAATTCGTCTCACGCATTGAAGTTATTTTGTATTTATTCAATAAGGTATAAGTCGATACTACTGACAAGTGACAAGTACTTCTACTTCAACTTTTTTTTATATACGCGACCGCCTTGTCCATTAATAAATAACAAATTAAAACAATCCTTTTTTTGAACTTCGTAATATAAATTACAAAGTAACCACCATCCGTAATAAGAGCACAAACATATTCCATGTCGCCTAGCTACGGAGCCGTAGCGGAGTCTACGTGCTACAAGCCGTAGCGGCGACGTAGCACACACGCGTAGTGGTTAACCATTATTACATCCATATTGTTCTAAGACAACATTAAATTATTCTGCTCTCGGTACGCCACACGGCACATTTTGTATGTTTTACTTAATGAATAAAGTATACAGTATCTTTGAAGTCCGTCTAAAATGTTTTTAAAAATTACGTAACATTAGGCCCGTATCCTCCAAAGAGACAGAAGGGCACTACAACACCTTATCAAGATTATTTCCGTACCTTCACGTTATAAGTAGTGAGTTTATCGCCCTACCGATGGACGTAATATTTGAACCCAAGACCTCACAATTCTCAGCCTACGTACGCCACCACTAAATCAATGAATAACGAGAGTCTGAAAATGAAAATGTTAACGTTTAACTTTATGCCAATAACATGATATTGAAGGTTTGAGATGGGAAGGAAATATAAAAATACTGAGAGTAAAATTGTTAATTATGAAACGTATTTGACTGCTGAAATTCACGAAGCAAAGAGTTTTCCTCCATATTATGGACATGCGGCTACTGAGCAGCTAATTTATATTGGCAGTCTTTAAAAATCGCACAAGAAATAACTCTATGGCATATAGAAAACGAGTCACAGCATGCTACTTTCACCTCTACTTAAAAATTGAGAAATCTTCGACTATTTTCGCACTCAGTGAGCGCTGATTTAGGTGTAGGGGTCGACCGGGCTCGGACCACCGAGGCTTGGACGCAAAAGCATTTCCACCACGAAAGTGTGGAGGATAGGACAGTGGAGGGGGAGGTAAACAGCCCCGGTGCGCAAGTAGCGCGACCCCCGAGACCCGGCAGCCAGTCTCGCCAAACTCCCCGCACGGTGCAGCCCGCAATCGGTCAAACTGCATCGCTTGTCGCGAACCTCCCGCCTTTTTGTTCGTCTAGTTGTAAAAATATCGTTACGGTAACTGAGTTGGTGCGCGCCCGAAATAGCTTTGTTACTGAAAATACCGTAGTTAGTTTGTCGAATTATTGTTGTGAACATTTGGTGAAAGTGCATACAAATAGTAAGCAATATTATTAGATTTCCAGACTTCTAAAATGTAAGTATTTAAAATATTTTAGAAACAGCAGTGGCGAAGGGTCAAAATGTTCAAAAGAGAATCAGATGCTACTCTCTCATTTATTCCTATTTAGCAGCTGATTATTATGGAAACGCGGGTAACAATCGTGCTGTATGTACCGTTCGCCACCGGGGTGCAGAAATACATTGTCGCATAATACGAATATTATTTTAAAATCTTCGAAGTGTAGCGGGCGCATACAATGATTTTTTCAAAATCGATGACGTGAATTTAAAGCATTATAAACAGAAGCGGCGTGTTTTAAACCTATAACCTATATGAACCTCGTTTAAATTTGTGTTGAGATTGTGGGAAATTGCTTATTCTAGCAATCCATTAAGAGACGGAAATGATGACAATTGCGAAATGCCGCAGACGCTTGGTTTGTATACGACAATACGGGCCACCTCACACCTCGACGAGGCGATTGGTCGATAGGTCATTCGCTAAGTGCCTGCGTCTCACAAAGGATCCTTAGCACATCTAATGAGTACATCAACGCCGGCACAAACGAGCCCTTATCCCTATTTTCTTCAATGTGTGGTAACATAACGAAATTTTTCGCTTTACTTATAAATTCAGTTTAACTTTAAAACTATTTTGTCCTTTTATTTAACGTCAAACGTTTGAGGGTGATATGGACAAGACACTGTAATAGTTAAGTTTAAACTTTTTTTATAACATGTTGCCCGTGACTCCATTCACGTGAAAATTTATTTTCCCGGATACAATTTATTTTCCGGGATAAAAATCCGCCTATATGTTATTCTGATGTATAATCTATATACCAGCAGCCCGATGGGGGAACGACATTAAAGTGACCGCAGGAAATCTTGGATACAATTAGCGCAAAATAAAAATCAGTGGCGCAAGGGAGAAGAGGCTTATGCCCAGCAGTGGGCAAACAGAAGCTGACGATGATGATGATGATAATCTATATAACTGTAAGGTTTTATCAAAATCCATCCAGTAGTTTAAGCGTGAAAGAGTAACGAACATGCATACACACATAAACACACACACACACACAAACGTTCACGTTTATAATATTAGTAGGATATTTTGTACTTGTACTTGTGAGAACTATAACATTCTGAGTTCAAAACCCAGGGTCAGACAATCATAACTTATTTCAATGTTGAAAAACACATATTACGATGGAACAGAAAGAAAGAAAGAATTATTTATTGACACAAGTGTGGTGGCGTACAGGTACAAGACATGGAAACATATATTTAATTATACAAATATCTATGTATGTATGTATGTACCTAATTATTAAATATCAATTATCAGATCACCCAAACATGTGGATGATAATATATGTCCCACCACAACCGTGCCAAAAGGATCTAGATCAACAGCGATGGAATGTTGTGTACTACTTGTGCCATATGATTCTACCAATAAATATGTATTAATTAAAAGAGAATATCCGCTACACTTTTGCCATTTTACACCTTTAAACACTGCCGATCAAAGATTAGCGTGACTCGTGACCCAAACATTACTCCCAACAACTTTGTTACTGAGAATATTTTATACAAAGGCTACTAACAAAATTCTACAGGTGAAAATCATTTTTAAACATAATATAAAAGGAAACTTGGCGGACATACTGCACTGTGTCTACATTAATCAGACTATATTATTCAAGTCACTTCGAATACAATTGTTTTGGCCGCCGCGCCGCGCCGTCGGGCGGCAGAGAGTGCTCACGGAAGGAAAACTTCAAACTATCTAACAGTAGGCTTATTTTATTAGTTTTCAAATAATTTATGGAATAAAAAAAGTCTCGTTTGAAGATTAAAATAATTAACATTTGTATCACTGCTATCAAGACGCGCAACAACTTACACTTATAAATAGCTACCTAAATTCCTGTTAACGTAAACATGTTTGTCTAAGAACGACCTTTGTTTATTAATAAAATTAAGCAGAAGAAGCATTTGTAATTTTTGTTAAAATATTAATGTCTAATTTTTTAGATTTTAAAAAAATATTTGCGTAATTTAATCTATTTAAGAATATACCTACGCTGTCTCTATTAGTTTTCCAAACTAAGGAGAAATTGTTCTATAAGAGTTTAGAGATAGTTTTTAAGTTAATTTATTTACTTGGCGGTGTTGTATTTTCCTTATAGATTCTATAAAATGTTTGCCCAACGGTAAACTGACGAGCGAAGACTCGGTAGAATTCATTTTTTACTTAAAATGAAATCTCTAGAGGTATGTTTCCACCTTTAATTGCTTCAACAATATACACTGAATTATTTGCTACGAAAGTAGTGTTTGTGCTCTGGTGCCTTGAATTGTCTCACAATTTTCTAACTCGTACTTTCTAAGTTTGAAAAAGGTGCAACATTTTTCGATTTTAGCAGTAGTTATATCACCTACAATTGACTTTTATAGATGTTCCATTTTTGCCGTTTGGCTGCGGAACCTTAAAAAGGTATTCATTTGATGCGATGAGCACTCGCATCGTAGTTTGCCGATCTCTTTATCCGATTGACCACTCAACTGTGATGCCAATTAAAAACTTTCCTTCACTTGAAGTGCTCGAGCGGAAAGACTATGTAAAAATAAAATACTTGTTTACTTAAAAGTTATGAAAGCAGTACTAGTGCCGTCGTTTAGAAATAATAGCTAACAGTCTGAAACGTAGTCCTTCCTCCACATTAGGATAAGAGTATGGTATCGTATCAGAAACTACGGAAGACTTTCTAAGAGGTGATGGTAACCCCCCAGAACGGTGAGAAACTCATATTACAATATCTGAGGAATGAAGAATATTGCTTCTCTAGCAAAATGTAATTCATGGGATTAAAATAATTAATAACAAATATACTCAGCGAAATATAATCCTCACAGCTATGCTTAGCACAACTGAAACCTATGATCGTATGCATTTTGAAGAACGTCGGTTAAGTTTATAAACTTATGATTTTTAAGTTTAAAGTTTAGCGTCGAAATAATAGCGTCGAAATATACATATTGTCTTGCATAGAGTGTTTGGTACACGGCTTCGAGCGACGGGAGCACCGTCGAGTCGAGAGATAGGATCACAGGAGTGAGTGGTGTGACGCGCGTTTTGTTTTTAATGTACCATGTGGTACCATGACTATAATTCCAGTAGATATGTAGTTACTAAGCATGCAGTAATTTACTATTACTACATGCAATACTAATAACACATTAAGCGGGAATTACAATTTTAAGTTGATATTTAGAATTTTGATCTTTTTACCGCATCGCTATTTAAAGATGAAAAGGTGGTAACATTCGAATTTTTCGTAAATGGCATAGTGTTTTTACTGTAGCCAAATCAAATAATTTAATTTTATTTAATAATTCAGAGTAACTTTAAGGGCGACTTCAGCGCTATTACTAATTTAGAGTTAAACCCAAACTCGATTTATCCCATAGCCCACAGCTATCTTTAAATAAAGATTTGGGATTATCATTATTATTGGGATCGATTGCGGAGTTGAATGTGGCCCTTAGAATCTATTGTAAATCTGTGTTTTTATAAACCATTTTGTTTTTTTAGTGTGCGACACACGTTAGAACTTTTTAGATTTAAAAAAAAAATATTCCAGACAACGGCGTTTAAAAAAATTTAAGTATATGAAATCGTCACGGAGTGTCTGTCTATGAAACTGTATGAAATACAAAAATATCGAAGATCTGATTTAGAAGGCATTTTCTCTAATATTGAAGGCATTCAGGCATGAAGTTTGTTTTAAAATTATATTTGTACATATATAATACAGCTTTAAGTGTGCTTTTATTGTTTCTTTTGCGATATTATAATTGTTTATGTAGAGGTAGATACATGTTATTTAGCTTATATATAGCTTAAAGTAGATGTCGCTCTACGACTTTCGTTGCGGCAGCGTTTCAATTCCGTTAATAATTCAGAATAGCGACGTATACATATCATGTACGAAAACACACATATAATACGATGCTGCTTCATAAGAATATTTTATTCAAATTGTATGACGTGGTCTCGTAAATGCAGAGTAACTGTGGAAATAGATAATTTCATCGAATAACGTTTTGTTCACTAAACCTAATTGAGATCTGTTGTTGTATATGCAACGGTGTTGATATGTTTATTATGGTAACGGTGAGTTTTGTTACAGCATCAGTGTTGAGCACGGAGGGGGGCCCGGCCACAGTGGTGGCGGTGAGCGGCGCGACCACCTCGCAATCCCAACACCATCTCCGGAGGGACGACGTGCTGCGTCGGTGGGTGTTCGACAACTCGGCGACTCGTCGGACGACTCCAGCATGTCCTCTCCAGGTAGAGACGAGAGAGAGGCTCGACGCTCCATCAGTCTGTACGACCTGCGCGAGCAACCCTGGGAGCTCTTCATGACGATCAGCCGTCGCTCGAACTCCGCGAGCCCCGCGCCCGATGCCGTACAATCTGTTCCCGTACAAGTACCTGCTAACCAACAGACGACCCCCCCCATGCGCTACTCTCACAATGGTTCGACGTTTCAACTAAGGGGCCGACCGAACCCGATGCATCACGTACCCGACCTCAGCCATTACTACCCAAACCGGCGCAGGAACGGTTACGTGAATCATTATCTCAACCACAGTGTGTACCAGATGCAGATGCGGGATCTTCATCGTCAGAGTCGTAATGTTGAGGAGGAACGGGCGCGAGCACCTTCCGAGCGAGGGGCCAGCGGGCACCAACGGCGTGTAATACCCGGGACATCCCGCGAACGTCAGCACGATCTCGAAAGACGCGAAGAAGACCGGGCCCGGGAGCAACGACGAGGTCGCCACCAAAGGCACGGAGACAATTCCGACCGGAGTCGAAGCCCCAGCACCGATAACGAGGAAAATTACTACCACCTGTACAACCATTTTGGTTAGGACTCAACCACAAACTTATGTGAATAATATGCGATGGTTGTTAGTAAAGGTTGTTTCAGGACTTGTATGAGTTATAAGACATTATTTAGGATAAATAGTCGATGTTAGGTAGAATTTAAAATTGTTTTTTGTGACAACGTAGCACAGGGAGCGCCTCGCAACGCGACGAGACGCGTGTTTACAACGTTATATCAACACTCAATATTTAACAGTCGACACCGCATACACCGTAGACACGTCATGAGCACCGTTCAAGTGTGGCCTGTGGGTCGTTGAGAAGGGTGTGTTGTTAGTTAATTTTACATTGAATATTTGTATTTTATACAATCGTTACATTATTGGGTTACTTCAATTGTAAAGCGAGTCTTAGGATTATTCGATTTGGTATAATTAGTTAATTATTTCATGTTATTTATGAGTACGTACAGTCCAAACAAAGAACAGCGCGCGATTTTTGCAGCATTTTCTATTCACAATTATAAATTATTATTAATTGAATAATATAACATAACTGATAATATTTTATACAAGTGGACTTTAATAACGCGAACACTAAGCAGCCAAGCATATTCAACTGTATGTAACTATGATCGCAGATCGAATGTTCGCGAACATGCGCTTGCGCGTATTTCTCTATCTGGTCTATGTCGACCTTTAGTGATTGAAAGAAAGAAACGATCGAAGGTATAAGTCCAGATGATACTATAAGTCCAGTAAACAGTATTTATCTATTTACATTTTTGTTACAATACTCATATAAGAACTTTATTGACGTTACCGCTCATGAATAGTTTATTCAAGCATTTATTTCGTATAAGCTACAATACGTAACGATTGTGATTATTTAATGCGGGTTATTGCTATTATTCTTAAGTTATTAAGCAGACAAAATATTTAACATTTTATATTTTAATTATTTCGTTTAGTAAAATTTTTTATCGATTTTATTCGCTCCATGGTGCATGAACAAATATATGAAAAAAAAACATACAAAAACCCAAAATAATAATAACCCAAAATAAATTATGTCGTCATAGTATAAATAAAGCAAACCCAAACCAATTATTATAACACTCAATTTATTCTAGAAATAATTCTTTCAAACCTTCAGGAATTGTGGACCTTTTTAGTAGGAAAAAATATAGTATTGTACTGCACACTTAGATAAATCTAGATTTATCCCAAACCTCAATTTAAATATAGAAATTATCTGTAGTATAATCGAGTCTAGATCTAACTAAAAATTAGTAATAGCGCTGCAAGACACCCAAGTACTGCTCCATCCGGTGGTAAGCGCCGTCCAAAACTGAGCGCAGTAGGTACAATAATGACAAATGAACTTATCAGTGTCTATGTTCTCTAATGCACTCTCAGGAGGATGATTATCTCGATTCTATTGCGCGATATTATAATTAATTGTCCCGATTCTATTGCGCGATATTATAAATAATCGTCCCGATTCTATTGTGCGATATTATAAATAATTGTCCCGATTCTATTGCGCGATATTATAAATAATCGTCCCGATTCTATTGCACGATATTATAACTAATTGTTCCGATTCTATTGCGCGATATTATAAATAATTGACCCGATTCTATTACGCGATATTATAAATAATTATCCCGATTCTATTGCGCGATATTATAAATAATTATCCCGAGTCTATTGCGCGATATTATAAATAATTGTCTCGATTCCATTGCGCGATATTATAAATAATTTTCCGATTCTATTGCGCGATATTATAAATAATTGTCCCGATTCTATTGCGCGATATTATAACTAATTGTCCCGATTCTATTGCGCGATATTATAACTAATTGTCCCGAGTCTATTGCGCGATATTATAAATAATTGACCCGATTCTATTACGCGATATTATAAATAATTATCCAGATTCTATTACGCGATATTATAAAAAATTATCCGGAGTCTATTGCGCGATATTATAAATAATTGTCTCGATTCCATTGCGCGATATTATAAATAATTTTCCGATTCTATTGCCCGATATTATAAATAATTGTCCCGATTCTATTGCGCGATATTATAACTAATTGTCCCGATTCTATTGCGCGATATTGTAAATAATTGTCACGTTTTTCTTGCGCGATATCGTAAATAACTGTACCGTTTTTATTGAGCGTTATTGTGAATAATATAGCAGCAATAGATCAGTTGGGTGTGGTACGGACTGCCGAGACGAGTGTCGGAGGTTCGAGACCAACCCCAAAATGGAGCATACACCTCTGACTTTTCTATGTTAAGTGTGTTTTTATTGTGAAATATCGCTTGCTATAACGGCGAAGGAAAACATCGTGAGGAAACCTGCATACCCGAGAATTTCTCCACAAGAAATTCGAAGGTATGTGAAGTCTACCGACCCGAATTAGGCCAGCGTGCTAGACTAAGGCCTAACCCCTCTCATTAGTAGAGAAGGTCGGTGCCCAGCAGTGCGACAGGGCTAGTAATATTATATTTTTTGTAATAATTTTCCCGATTCTACTGCGCGATATTGTAAATAATTGTCCCGATTCTATTGCGCGATATTGTAAATAATTGACCCGTTTTTATTGCGCGATATTGTACATACTTGTCCTAATTTTATTGCGTAAATAATGGTCCCGCTACAATTGCGTGATAATATAATGTTAATATCCGGCAAGCGCAGCGTAGGACGTCCACCTACAAGCTGGACCGACGACCTGATAAAGGTCGCAGGAAGTCGCTGGATGCAGGCCGCTTCCAACAGATCGATCTGGAAATCTTTGGGGGAGGGCTATGTCCAGCAGTGGACGTCCTATGGCTGATGATGATGATGATGATGATGATAATGTTAATAATATAAATTACATAACATAACACATAACAAATTATAAACATCCAATCAATTAGGTGGCTTTCTTTAGACTTAGTAGACCCTAATTCCAGCCACTCGGGTCGCTTTTTGCCCCGTGGGGGCACGGGGTTAAAGAATTTGTCCCCCGTCGCTAGGCAAGCGCATCGTAAAAGGCGATCAACCTGGCAGCTACTACTTCCAACGTAGTAGCGTTTTGCAGTAAGATCCTACTGAAACAGATCTTACTGCTCTGCTTACACCACCCAAGCAGTCTGCAACATCATAAATGAGGTTCGCGAATAGCTGTAACTTCGGCATTGTTGCATAAGGCCTGACGCTCTACCAAAATGAAACAGCAATGGATATTAAATCCATCCATAAACTCTTTAGTGTTGATATAATAAGTCCACTTTAAAAGTATCTCGTTGTGTTTATCGGTTAGCGTCAGCCTTAATACACCTAGCAAGGTGTTTTGGATCTCTTCGACTAGAAATCCCCTGAGGTGAGTCTCCATTCACCCTCAGCTCCGAACCAGCATGTAATCTGCACATCAAGGCTGGTATGGCATTACATTTCATTTATGTGGACCTACGTGCCAAATAATCAGTAGGCTTATAATATTCGCTTTTACACGTGCAGTCTTCGAGACTACAGTGTAGTAGTCCTTTGCACCTCTTGGGTTATACACTGAAGAGCCCAAGAGGTTCAACCTCCTCTCGTCACTAATTCAGTGGAGGTTCTATTAATGCCGCTTCTGTAATGACAGTTGGGTATGGTAAAAAGTCCATACAGATGAATATCAGGTCACCGTCCATTCATTATCGTTTAGTTTTCTTTCTCGGAGTAGCGTCTGACGCACAAAATCGCCTCATATATTGGCAAAAAATTGATGAAATCGTTAAAAATTCAAAATTTTAACATACTTTCGGTCAATTAAAATTATTAAAAGTTTGAAATATCATAATTAATGATATTTAAGAGGTATGTATTGTAAAGAAAAGACTAAATCGGGGACAGGGAATAATATAAAGTGCGTAAGAAAGACGAAGTCACGAGGCATTCTTGTATATTTTTTATTTTGTCTCTATATTACATTGAAAATGTTTCATTTGATTAAAGGAATCTCACTTAACTTTCTAATAATTATGGACCTTGCTTATAAAAACATGTTAGCTGAGCAATTTGTAAAGAATAGTCTGATACATTGAAATTAAACTATTTTTACGGATTATATCACGATTTGGTTTTAATTTTTATGCCCGACGTTTCGAAAGCTTTGCAGCCTACGTGGTCACGGGTCAGACTCGAAGACACGAAGGCTGCAAAGCTTTCGAAACGTCGGGCATAAACATTAAAACCAAATCGTGATATAATCCGTAAAAATAGTTTAATTTCAATGAATAACATTCACGTAAACCTAAGAAATCATTAAATAGTCTGTTACGTTTTTCCTTGTGTCACATTGTTCGAAAATTAAAAGGGACAGACTGTTCTTAACCATTTGCTCAGCTAAAATGTTTTTATAAGTAAGGCCCTATGTAATGAGTTCTAGTTTCTCCTTGATATTTAATAAGCACAGTACACAAATATACAACACCGGAATTAATTTTAGTTATTTATACTCTGTAGTCACTTGAGTTCGTAAGTGTACAAGCAGTGTGCGGACACGTGTGTATCTAAAGGGCTTTAGCGTAACACTGCGCCATACCGCGGTACAATTAGTTACTCCCATCATTTTAGTGTTATGAACATGTAATCGTATAGTGCATGGTAATTTAAGAATAAAATATTAAAATAACATATCGCCATGTTTAAAATAAACTTTGGCATTAGCAACATTTCAATGTTTTCTAAATTACGGAAGAAGACCTAAACCACTGGCATTACTAAAGGAGGCCTTTGCCCAGATGTGGGACAATAATAATTATATATGTTATGCTGAAAATACCATCTTAATTGAATGATAATAGTAGTCTCAGAAATATAATTCATTATATTGGTAAATATTAGTAATAACGTGGCGATGTTATTATATATTAGAAATAGTTGTAAGGTACGGCTGCAATATTTTATATAAGCTAATTTGACAAAATCTCCGACAATATTCAGCAAAACCATATCAACCCTATTATTGTCTAACTGGCGAAAGGCTCGTAAAAATATAAAAAAGATCGAGATAAAATTCGTAAAAAAATAGTTTATTTGAAATCAATTATTTTAAAACATTCAAAATATTCGCGTAAACTTTGGAAGTAAACTTGTAAGGAAAAAATGTCTACGAGTATATCAAAATAGTATTCTGAATGGTATAACCAACAATATAATAAACCTTAGATGCACAGTTCTTTGCAAATATCCTCCTAAAAAGTCGTCTCAGCAATAAAACAAAAAAAGATCACAAGTTTTAATTAAATCAACACAATTATAACCCCATGTACGTGTTATAAAGTAGCTTTTTAAACGAAATAGGCAAGCGTTCTTAGAATAGATCGCCGATAGAATTATAAATTTAAAAATTGGAATTTTGAAATTTATAATTCTATCGGCGTCCGAATGTATGCAAAAGGAGTGCTTAAGCACTCCTTTGCTGTCCCATTTTCCGAGCTTCAACTGTGCTTCTAGGTAAATAATATATCGATGAGTATAACACTAGTAGTTGCAGTCGTATGTTAGGTATATATGTAGGTGTAAGTTGTCATTAATTATCTCATGTGTAATGTTATCTTAATAGTATATCGGTTAGCATATTATTATGGCATTATAATCCAGTTGATTTACTAAACATCACGTATTTTATAGCTTGGCCTAACTTTTAGTGCGTTTGCCAGAATAATTCGGAAACAAGTCTTAGTATCCGTGCGAAAAACTAACTTAACGAACACTAAATATTTTTAGACAATCTTCTAACATATTGTGTTTAGAAGATAATGACACAGCTAAAATTACATAATTTATAATTCGCCATCGTCATGCGCACTGAAAGTGGCGAAGCTATATTGGAATCGATATAAATTTAAATGCACTTAATAGGAGACGAAAAATTGTATCCATAGTTACGTCTATTTATGCTTAATTTCTCTCTATATTTATGCTAAATGTAAGCTATTATATCATTTTGTAAAAAACGTATATTAACTTGGTTTCGGAGGCAGCCAGAGGCGGAGGCTCTTACGAGTTAAAAAGGGCAGAACAGGCGCATCTCCGGCACGTGACATGCGGGCGTATCAACAAGTAGTGAGTTATATTCATTTGCGATTATTCGGCAGTTCAAAATTCAGTAGAGTAGAGCGAGTGGGTAGTGTCTGGGCTAGAGTTATCAGGTGTGGAATTGTACGCAATGTTTAAATCTGTCCAGCCAAGATGTCCCATTTTGTATGATTTGCAACAGCTGGCAACGCTAGTCGAAGCTGTTAGCGTCATGAGCCAGGAGCATGGCGGAGGGCACCGCGACACGCCCGGTCGCTTCCTTCAGGACCCTAACAAAACTGTTGTTTAGTTACCTTCCGTGTACTCTCACTGTCCATCGCCAGGAGAGTCGCGGAGTTTCTAGTACTCGTAAGTTAGTTGTACTCGTGTGTTGCGAGCTCGTTGAACAAACATACCACACAAGATTTGTTACGCATTCAGTTTAGTGCAAAAACTACTTATTAATTATTTCTTATAGGCTGTGAATCTGTGAAGAAAGACACCATAGGTTTGATTCATCGAGACAAATGTTTGTGTGAACTAAATATATTTGTTTTAGGTCTAGGTGTTGCGAGACCGAAATCTTTCAATGTTCACACAAAATACTAATAACATGATGTAGGGTCAGGACTAAGTACCTATGTGATTTTTGGGTGTTATTTATATTACTTAACTTGAGTTTTCACCTCAATAATGTTACAGGGTAATTTATATATCAAACATATTTACTTAATTAGTTACAAGAGTCAAATGATTACCTCGTTCCAGTCATCGTTCCATTCATGTCAGTTTTATTTTGTATTTTAAGTATTATAAATATTTGACCAATCAAACTATTCCATCCTATTTGTGAATATTAAGTTGAATTACGTGCTTAATTATTTTTAAATAGATTATTTGATTATTATTTGATTAAGTGTTAGTATACAAGACTGACAAGTCTCTCGGTGGAGGATGCTCAAGAACGATTGATTACGCCAGGCAGACATAAAAGACAACTATTGCATTTATTTTCTAGTTATGAGAATCACATTTGATACATGCTGTTCATAGGTAATATAATAATAATGTGCTCACTTACTGTGATGATACGTACTTAAATGGGTAGCTTCTTGTGAGTACGTCTGTTCAACCAACACCTCACATACACGGCCATCAAAGCGAATTGTGATATTATTATAGTTATGTAAGATTATAGTTCTTTAGATTGGTTATTTCTTCGCTGACTTCTTTTGTTCAGTGGTTATACGCTTCTGCAGTTCATCTATTACATTTATATTTAGGTCATACATTTAGTTTTGTTTTAATTCAGTAGCTCTATTGTTCGTTTAATTTAGTGCAGAAAAAATATAGTGGTAGAAATGAAATCCCATTTTTAGAATCCTCATATTTCGAACATTTTGGATCTAATAATAATAATTCAAAAAGCAGTTGAATTATGTAACAAAATACTCTAAATTCATGTTATTTATTTGTGATACAGTATATATTTCAGCTAGTTAAATATTATTTAGCTCAGTATTCATTTTATTTTCCATCTAATTTAGATAATAGTATATTAATAACCATATATTAGCCGTTAGGTTAGGGAGAGATATTATAAGACAGGCTATCGGACATGTTGTTCACTTTCACAAATATTTGCCCGACTTAAGTTGAACTTTGGGCGTTTTGTAAACGGCACACGAGTTTCGGCAATTAGCAACTCTCAACTCTCTTAAAGACGTGTTTTGTCACTATAACTGACAACTATCTTATGGAAACTAAAATTATTCGTCTGCAATGCACCTTAAAGACTAGAACACATCAAAAGCGTGCGACAGACCCGATAAATACGATGTCGCATAGTTTTAATGTATTTTGGATCACCTTTAGTTCAGCAATATTTGGGGAAAATTTTCTTGCAGGGAACAACATGGCGATAGATAACCTATTGTAGCTTAACCATTTGTTTTGATGACATTTCACTCTAGCGACTACGTAAAGAGTTTGTATGACAAATACTCGAACGCCTACAAACGGTTACAGAGGGAAATTATGTTTTTCATACGAATTATTATATTACGTAGTTGCGTGAAATGATAAAAAAAACTCCTGGTCGAGTTACTGGTAAATGTATGGCATGGCGAAGTTATATCGTAGCGATGGCATTAGTATAAGTACTGGCGTCAGCGAATGACATGGCTTTACTTAGCGAATTCTTAGCTGGCGATACTAATATGTTATTATGTTGTAAGTTCATATTCTTTGAATACCGACATTACATGATCTTCCAACAGGCCAACACTTTACATTAACTGCAAACTTAGATACAGAACAAAATAATAAATACACAATTGTATTCAATTTTCAATACCATGCTTTAAAATGCGGCAGGATACAGTTTAAAAAACACAGGTCCTCACAGAAAACCGACGTAAAATGGCAGCTTGCTGTCGCGTTTCGTTGGGTGAGTGAGATTTCCTGTGGCCCCTCCCCCCCGTCCTTCCCAATCCCTATTCCCTCCCCTTCCATTTCCTCTTTTTAGGTTGGCAACGCACCCATGATTCTTATTGAGTCTTGGGTGTCTATGGGCGGTGGAGATCACTTACTATCAGGTGACCCATCTGTTCGTTTGCCAGCCTCTGCTATAAAAAAAAAAACAATAACAAAATGAAATATACACGAACTACCTAGTTACTCGTGGACTGTTGGACGGACTGCTAGACTGTTGGTCGATCTTGTAGAGCTAGTATCATTCTAATACAGCTTTGTCAGACGGACTGCAAGTGTGGTTATGAAGCGAGGTATGGCTGTGGCGGGTGGTTGGGTGGATGTAACAAGCGTGTGCGTTCCTAATTCACTGCAGATAACATCGTGCCATAAAATGATCAACTGTAGAGGTGCGAGCAGGTATCATTTTGACCATCGAAATGGTATCGAGCTCGCTGCACACCGATGGTACTTGATTAATTTTAAACAAATATCAAAAGTGCGCAACGAGTTCGATTCGAAATTGATTCAATACCTCTAATTCGTACTTGGGCATCATATATCATCAAACAGTTGAGTACAATGATTGTGCTTATAGTCTGTCTGTTTGTTAACTGTTTATTTTATATATTGTTGTGTCATTCCCTGACGTTGTAGGTTAGGAACCATGGCTTTCACGCATCGTGCCCCTTATTAGGATAGTTTACGTCAATGGACAGCGTGTTACGTGCACGCGGTGCCAAGATGGACGCCCGTTCCGCCCCGTGCTACTCCAAATATTATACATAATCATATCCAATATATACATATATATCTGTATTTATATCCTTTTCGGCCTTTCCTTAAGTTAAAGACACCATATACAAAGTCTAAAATAATAATGGCTTTGTGTGTTTTCATTATCTTAAAGAAACGTTTGTTGAAAAGGCTTTGTATCTTAGAGTTGGGAGGTTACTTGGCACCTATTAGTACAAACTAAATTTACATACCATATTATGCGATATATTTAATATAATATAATCTACCTATTAGATGATATTACTTTTTGAAGAAGATTATATACGAGCGTGATGTTTTAGGTTGGTCTTCTACTGCCGTCTTCTTTTCACGGGGCCGTGACGAGGACGCGACGACTCGCAGAGCGTAGCACCGACACATCAGAGATTAATGGCCTAACGCCCTACATTGTACATATTATTATAATGTATTACTTATGCGTATTATATTATTTACTATAATTTTACGGTCTGGCTCATTTGTGAATCAATATGCCAAATAAAATTGTAAAATTATATTTAAGTGAAAGCGTATTCCGTTAGATAATATTGTATTTAGTGGTATTTAAAACTTGTATGTGTATGATCTGATAGAAATTATTAAAATTGTATTAGCGTAACATTACACATGGAATCATTTCCTTAATCTATATTATGTACTCATCTCATACTCAATAAATAAAATTATGTAATCAAATGTTTTTTTTATTTATATTTACAAACTTCCTTATAAGTTATAAATAAAATAGTTACACCTTTTTGAAATATGCAATGAGTACGATCTTTTGAAAATTTATAAAATATTTTTTTTAAATATCTCCGAATAAGAAAACTTCAGAAACTCTTACTCCCCTGTCTCCCCGACACTCTTTTCTATTCCAACATGATACTTTGCACATATATCTATAACCTATTCTTTGTGACCGCTCCATTGAGCCCTAAACACGATACCTCTGTAGTATATTAGTGAGGAGCTACTAGGCTATTGTATTGCCATTAAACTCACAGAATACTCTGAAAATGAGAAAACAATATCCATCCAATCCGTAAAGAACTAATGATCTTCGAACGGATTAACAGATTTTTTAAATCTAGGCTAAAAACATTCTCGATCAAGTTACCTTACCAAGAATAAATAAAAACCGGGCAAGTGCATGCTGCATACTGATCACGCACAGTGCAGGGTTCCGAAGTAAGGGTATCCAACTGTTACTTAAATATAATTTTATTAGACATAATTTTAAGTGTATGGTCCATATACTCATATTTACTACCTGTTTTACATAACTAACAACTTTATATAAGTGATATTGAAAATAACTTGTACGATTTTTTCTTTTTAATTTGGTGGTCTATTACTCATTAACTTGTAAAGCCTGCTTAGCCGCTATAATTTTCCTTTAAAATTCATTATATTTTCTACTACTGTGAATTTTTTCACGTATCCAAAACCAACCGTTTCGGAAATAGAGGTGGGGACGCCCTACTCGACCAAATTATTTCACTTTAAAGTATAATATTTCGCAAACAGAGCCTCTAATAGAAAAATGGTTTTTGCAAACCCGCCTAGTTATTGAAAGACCTATCCAATGATACCCCACATCATAGGATAGTGGAGAAAAAAAAATCACCCCACTTTACATGTAGGGGAGGCACCCTAAAAAAATGGTTTCAAGATTTTATTCCAAGACTTACTTAGTTTCATAGATATGTATTCTCGTGCCAAATTACAGCCCTCCAGTACTTATGATCTCTGAGATAAACAGTGTTCAGACAGACAGACAGACGGACATGGCGAAACTATAAGGGTTCCGTTTTTTGCCATTTGGCTTCGGAACCCTAAAAAGAAGAAAATTGGTTTATTCGTTTAGACGCTGTGATGCTAGAAAGCGACACCGATACATAGTGGGCGGTTAAATATTTGTTAATACTTCTAAGAAGAAAATAATTTTTATGGGTGGTACATTTTTAGATCACCAATTAGTCGCTTAGCTTATTTACCATTTGCCATAATATGAATTGATTATGTATGCAGTCCGCTTCCAACAGGTCGATCTGGAAATCTTTGGAGGAGGTATATGTTCAGCAATGGACGTCTTATGGCCGATGATGATGATAGAATTATGTTGATCATTCAGTTGATCGGTCGCTCGTAATCAGGAGCCGAAGGAACCCCGTATGAATAGCTTGTTTGGAGGTCGGTTTCTTCGTACACTAAAGTATTTGTAGCCTGTAGATCGTGTTTCTTAATAGAATGCGATCGACCTCTGACTGGACTCCTGCACGATACGATTCTACAAGTGTACGCGGTTGCCACGTACCACAGTTGGTTGGTTACAAACGACACTGCTCCTGATTCGATTCGATTCGATTAGCATCTACATGGGCTTATGCATATCCATCTTATACCATTATCTATCATGTTATATGTTTTCTATGTATCCATATAGTAATTACTGCTTCGGTGGCACGGTTGTATTTTGGTATTACTACCGTCCTGAGGTCTCGGATTCAATCTCCGGGTCGGGCAGTGATATTGAGTTTTTGAATTCAGTACCAGCCTGGAGTCTAGAATTTATGCCAGCTAAGGCGATATACTCGCCCCTCTCACATCTGGGATGGAATTAAGCTCGGCGAAACATAGGTGTCATAATTCGCTACAGATGTGACGTTACAGATGTGAGCTTATGTTTAATATAGGTACTTAAATAATATATGTAGGTACATTAACGCGGGATATGAGCGAGTAGTAGATAATTTATGATAGATTAACGGTTATAATACTAGCCTGACATTTAAAGTAGCCGAGGTGGAGTCGGCCTGTTGAATGTAAGCACACTGTTCAGAGGTAGAATTATTTTGGCACCGAGCCAAACGGCCAACCTGTTGGCCTCATGATCAACAGGTTATAAGATACACAAGGTTCCGTGACAACACTGTCACAGGTATGCTAAGGATGTGGAGTGGAATCAACCCTTTTTTTTATATGTGGCTAATAAGATTTACCTTAGTACCTACATACCACCGGCTAGCTGTTTGATCGCGAAACACAACCGTGGGGTCTATGGGAATAAGCTCGCTTCCTAGCCATTTTGGACGGCTGGGCGAAATGTGGGTGTTCTAGTTCGCTAGTGCACCTCTGCCTTTTCCTTTGGGAATACAAGCATGAGCTTATTTATTTAAAAAAAAAAACCTTATGAGCTAAAAAAATGTCCCAAAAAACTATACAAACAGTTTGACTGCGGGATCAATTATAATAACAATTCTTACATTATACATCATGGTTACATAATCTATGAGGTTTTTTTTGTTTTAAATATGTATATATAAATGTTTGCATTTCATTATCTTCCTCTGTAGCACCACAGGGATTTTTTACACATAATTTTCAACTCTATTTTAGTTGCGATAAAGTTCAAATTAATCAAATGTTTTGCTTCTAAATAGGCACCTGACCCTCAGGTGTTAGACCCTAACTCTTTACTATTGCACTGTGTCAACGTTATGAACATTCCTTCTACGCCCCCCGTGGGGTGTGATTGGTTACGCCCTTTATCTTTTGCCTAACTATCCTTAAGATTTATGGCATATACTAGCAAGAGACCCTATAACAGAGGGTCCCTACAGACGTTAGTCGACCGATACATCTATGGGCCCCACTTCGAGGGAGACAATTATTGTCACACCGTGCTGTGGTGGGGTCACAGCCCATTGTCATATTGCGTAGTAATGCTTGGGGAAAATTAATATAATACAGTATTATGTACCTCTACATACATTGACTGCCGCGGTGGCATAGTTGTTTTTCGGTACGACTTCTCTCGGTTTCGGGTTCGATCCTTGGATCGGGCAAAATTATATTGTATTTTCCAATATCAGCCCGGAGTCTGGAATTTGTGATCGATATGGCAATAGGTTCGCCCCCTATCACATCTGGGACGGAACTAAGCTCGGCGAAATGTGGGTGTTCTAGTTCGCTAGTGCGCCTCTGCTTACCCCTTCGGGGATACAGGCGTGAGCTTATCTTATGTTATGGGTTTTCAATATCAGCCCGGAGTCTGGAATTTGTGATCGATATGGCGATAGGTTCGCCCGCTATCTCATCTGTGTGTAACTTGTTACACCTTGGTATTACCACGTAAATACGCAAACGACATACATAGAGCTGATCCCCCACTAGTTTTAACCTTTATCATGTATATCAGGAACTACTTCTTACGGTCCCACAAAACCCGGGCCAGTAAGCAAATATTCACCTCGGCCCGGGAATGGAACACGTGGCTACCAGTTTACAGGGTACTACTACTCAGTCGCCATGCCACGGAAACTGCATAGATACCATTGCACATAAATGTTACCAGTGAAATCCCCTATATAATCTTTATAAAGTACAGGCAGAATTTACTCCGACCTATATATACATACATCTCAAACTTGACTATACTTAAGTATTTGTATAGTAAGTTTGAGATAATTCAGACTGAAGTCTAAGTACGCTTTTAAACATATTTAGAACTTTACTAACTTTAGCTCGCAAATACTCTTAGACCTCTATAAACCGGCGATGTCGCATCTCAAACCAATAATTAATTAGATTTGCGAAATTTACATAAAAACCGTTCAGTATTGGAACGTTCGGAACACTCCCGGCCGTCTAGAACTAAATGTAAGTGAATTTCAATTTCCTTCGACGACAGGTAACAGGTAAACCACTTTACTCTTCAATCGCGGCTTCCGTTACCGCCTCAACGACGACGTGGCGCTCAAACTAATTTAAACCTAACACCTTCAATACGACTAATTTATTAGAAAATGTTCAAAGTCAGCGTTGGTTTAAAAAATATACATTCCCATTCTTATTTGGTTCCACCGTGCCAGCGGTGATTTAGGTAAACACTTCGAATAGTAAATGAGATTCCGTTTCAACGGCGGTTTAACCAATTTATGAGTTTAGTCCAGGAATCCATTCAAATTTTAATCTATTTTGTTATAGCACACATGATGGTTCAACGTCGCCTCTTTGGTCTAGCGGTAGTAGGGCTGTGGACCGGGAGGTCCTGGGTTTGATTCCCAGGTCGGGCAATAGTTAATTTAATTTGCCCGGTATTGGACCCCTCAGAAGGGGTTATCGATAGGTAGGCGGCCGCTGTAAATAATAAAATATTTTCTGCATCATGCTTGAAAGTGTGTTGCACCGACCCCACATTAAGGTGGGATAAAGGCAGGTAGAAAGATACATGGTGGTTCAATCGATAGATGTATGTCCATAGGCTTCCTTTATCTGTGGTTCGTCGGTCATCTGACTACAATTCAAGGATAACGTAGCTATCTCTCTTTGAAATAATTTTCGTTATCAACACCGGTCAATCAAGTAAAATTTAATTGGTTCTGAAGTTTACTCCCGAGACAAGAACTCATATAATAATTGTCTCGCGTACAAACATTCTTTCTTTCTGCCCGGCGTTATCCCGGCCTTCTGCCCGGGTCCGCCTTCCTACTTAAACGCTTCCTCGCGGACAAGTATAAATTACAAAAATGTATTTATAGATTTAGGTTGTATTTAATACGTATTTCTCTTTTATTATTTATTTATTTTAAGACAATTACAGTCCAGTTTAATTTTTTATATAAACCAAAGACTTCTGTGTATTTACGAGACAAGCTGTTTCGAAGTAAAATTATGGCACATGACGGCGAGTATTTGACGTTTCACGGCTAAGGAAAATAGCAGATTTCTATAGTGAGTTGAGGTCGATCAACAGAGACTTAGTGCTCACATTCTATGTACCGAACGGCTTGTCTAGTATTATACATAGAAGTCTTTGATATAAACATCCTTGGTTTGAAAAGCGAACGTTAACAGTTTGGAAATTGTTTTAATAACGATTGAAAAGAAAAAACAAAGTAGCTAAAGAAACATTAAATTCTTCACTTTATAATTACCTTCTACATACACATGGCATTGGATCGTGAGATATCAAATAAGAGGGGGACCGTTTGCTCAGAAGTGGGATTATATAAATAAGGAAAAAATAAACTTACCTTAATTAAAACTGCTCTTGTGATGAAAAATATAATCTTCAAGCAGATAGGATAAACACCGTCCCCAACTTAAATCACTATTAGGAATAAATTGAATGAGACTCACCTTGAGAAAATACAGTATTTTAGTAAATATACGAGCTTCATAGAGCATCCGGGGTTAGCCCGATTTGGGAGGGTGTCACACATATTTATTATGGTGTGAACAGTGACGTGCATTCCATATAGACAAAGAGACAGTGTCTACCCTAACAATTCGCTGTTTACATAAATGGTAATGAAAAAAATCGAATTCAAATCGTTAAAGTAGCAATTAGTGCCGTGATTATGTTTAAAATCGCCATGGAGATGACAATGATAGTAATGGTGATGTAAGAGTTGAAGAAAACCATTTTATACGTTTTTGTCTACCCTGATCGGGATGTCTGTGCACGTCACTGGGTGTGAAAACTCAAAGCATACACAATATGGGCAAAGTAATTTAATTTTATCAATATTTTTTCAATACGCAGCAATGACACGTAACAATACATAATTTGCTATATAAATCTACATCATTATTACAAAAGTATTCTACTTATAAAGTGAAAGAGAGTCAATCACGTACATCTGTAGCCTGTATAAAACTTACCCCCTTATTCATAATAACTTAGTACAGCGTAATAAGACCGCAATAGTACATTTCATAAAAATTGTATTCATAATCGTTCAATAGCGTTAAAACGTTCCAACGTTCGATAGTGAAAACATGACCGAATCCGGTCAGCTGTTTAATGAATAAATCATTAAATTCTTTCTTAATGACATTAATTTTGTTATAGTCTAGGATCCCATTTAGGATTGATATATATTTTTAATTGATTGTTTCCAGCCAAGACATCCTATTTGTTTCAAAGTTTGCCAGAATAATATTTTTTCTGTAACCAGCAACATTGTATTCGATAAACATATTTTAGTTTTCTTTTAGCTAACGTATGCAAAATTAGTGTTGGTTTTTTTTGTTGTCTGACCCGTGACAACGAAGACTGCAAAGCCTTCGAAACGTCGGGAATAATAATTAAAACCTTATCGTGATAGAATCCGTAAAAATAGTTTTATTTCAAGTAGGGTTATGCGTTCGATAAGACCAGAATTTCATTATGAATAAGGGGGTTAGATTATAACGAACCATAAACCCGTTGGAGGTAGCACATACATATATATGTTACATAAGCCACCGGTGGCCGAGACGCCCGTCACTATTTAATTCGGCCTTGTCAGAAAATAATACAATACAGTGTGTCGAAATATACCAGAGCTTATAACAACACTAATACCGTAAATGTGTGTCATCGACTCTTCCGCCTAAGACTGACATCTTATGGATAAATAGATAGTACAATTAGGATAAACCAATGATACTAACTATATGGCAGTTTAACTATAAGACTATAGGACAAATTGTAGAGTGCACGTTAGATATTCAGTAAACAAAAACATGTTCTTAAAATGAAAAATATGATGCAGGTTATTGTTGTATTGTAACTTGGAATTTGCAACGCACTTCGTGTTCAACACACCTAAAAGCCGTCCAACGGGAAAATAATAAAAATATGAAAGTGATTTTTTAAAATGTTGCCAAACGCCGCGCTACAGCAGCCATTGTTAATTTTCTCTTATCTGCATACAATATTCAGTTTAAAAGTTTAAATTTCACTTTAACGTGTTAAAATTGTTTTGAGTCCACGTTGTAGCTTTATTTTTAGTGTTTTTACATTAACGATGGATGTTATTCAGTTGAGATTATTCTTAGAAGTAGTATACTAGATGATAAATATGAAACAACTCATTTCATATGGAATTTGTATCGCCTTTTTATACAGACTTATATTGTGACGAAGAGTCCATATAATACCATTCCTAATCTCTTATTGTAGCAAAGTTTTCAACCAAAGAATAGTTTTAATAATTTAGTGTAAATTAATTATGCAAAGAAAACTAGCATCCGCTTTTCTTTTGAAAATGAAAAAACCCACGAACCGCACTTTATGTAACACGTGGCATTTACAAATGATGTATATCCATACAAGTAATATGAATAAGAGAGTCACTACAACCTAACATATAAACTCATTAGTAACTTATTGCAAAAGATAAATATAATATCGACGTAGTTTTAGATGAAACGCGTACCTCAGGTATTATATCAATTCTAGTCATGGTGGTAGTGTGTATAAACATTTTAGGTATTTTGCCTTGACTATGTCCGGTAATGATGTCTACGAGTATGTATTGTGCATGTGCGTGTGTGTCGCGGGTACTCACCGGCCTCGTCGTCGGCGGCGAGCGGCGGCACGGTGCCGAAGAACCGCTTGTCGAGCAGCTGCAGCAGCTGCAGCGCGCTCTCGTGCACCGGCGCGCGCGGACACCCCGTGCACATCAGCGTCACGTTGATGATCGCCGTGTAGTGGTCGCACGGATACTCCCTGTCACAAAACAAATAACACATATAGAGATACAACTCATTCAACAAACAGTTTTACTCTGTGATCTTAGTCTAAAGATTTCTCTGTCGAGCTGGTCAAATTTAACAGTTTAAAATTTATAAACGTTCATTAAAACCTAAACGTCTCTGTGCTTTACTATTATTTTTGACGAAAGATATTTAATTGTTTATAGATGTACTTAGGACATATAGTCAGATGAATAAAATTAGAACACTCAAATCGATTGCCGCAAAGAACGGTATCAAATCTGAGATACAATGTGTATATGGCAGATTCTAGGTAGGTATACTGTTCTTTCCGGCAGTCGAAATATCACCACCCCAGTTGTGATGGGGCGACTTTATAAGCTTTAATTTCAAACCAGTGCTAAAACTAAACTGACTCCGGGTTAAGCAAAAAAAAACAATATCACTTTACCTAGGGGCAGAACCCCGTAATTTAGTACAACTATTGCATACATAATACAACTACCTAAAGGAAGCAGTCTGTGTACTCATAGCCAAAATCAATCTGATGGACTGTTCTATGTTCACCGGGTTGCGCTGCGTTTGCAATGAAGGATAAACGGATATGTAGTCGCCTGCAGAACAGCTACAAACGGGCACTAAAGTTCATGTGCGATACACCGTGTGTTTTGTTCAACGCCCGGGGCTAGATGCGAGCTAGGTGGGTCGCCGCCGCCGTGCCGGGGTGGCGCGGTTAGGGGGGCTCTCCCCATTGCAAATGCGGTTTCAATAAAGCTTTTTTGCCAATTCCATGTCTAATAACCGAACTAAACAAATGTACATGCACACGAGAACTTCGTTTAAGTCTAAATATTTGGAAACGATAATGACTTAACTAACTTACTTAACTTAACTAAAACTTAACTAAAAGCAGCAAAAAAGAAAAAGTCATGCTGGACGACGTCGAACTAGAGTACGTAGAACACTATATATATTTGGGAAAGCAAGTTTCTTTCCTTAAAACAAACAACGAAGACGAGGTCAATAGGAGAATCGCAAGTAGCTGGAACAAATACTGGGCGCACAAGGAAATTTTAAAAGGTAACTACGATCTAGACATGAAGAAGACTGTCATGGATACCTGTATCCTACCCTGCTTGACCTACGGCTCCCAGACGTGGACCTTTACAAACAAGATTAAAAACAAAATAACAGCTTGTCAGCGGGCAATGGAAAGAAGCATATTGGGCCTAAGAAAAATTAACAAAGTAAGAAGTCAAGAAATAAGAAAAAAGACAAAACTCACAGATGCGCTCAATCAAGCACTAAAACTAAAATGGCACTGGGCCGGCCATGTGGCGAGATACACCGACAAGAGATGGACCTTTAAGAGTACCAAATGGACCGGTCCACAAGGAAAGAGAAAGGTGGGAAGACCACAAAAACGATGGACGGACGACATAATAGCGGTGGCAGGAAGAAACTGGATCAAAATAGCTCAAGATAGGGAAAAATGGAAGAAACTGGAGGAGGCCTATACCCTGCAAAGGGGTTCCTATAAATAATAGTACAGTGTATATATGTATGGGTATGTGCATGTACGTGTGCGTGTATGTATATATGTATATGCATGTGTGTGTATGTGTGTACATATATAAATATATATGTATATATATGTATATATGTGTATGTATGTGTATGTATGTATATGTGTATGTATGTATGTATATATGTATATACTTATGTTTAGATATGTATGTGTGTGTGTATGTATATATATGGTACGGTAATAATATGTATATGTCCACACTTATATTTTTAAAAAATACTTACATTATATTAAATCGCTTACTAACATCTAAGGTTAAGAACGCATAATTTGTATTTTTTTTTGCTTTAATAAGATTTTTATAGGAAATAAATAAAGGCTATCATAATCATAATCATAATGACTTAACTATATCTAAACGAACTATATAAAGAATAGTTTTGTTGAATTTTTGTTTGTGACGGACCTTTATCCAGTTTTCGACCACTGGAGCATTTTTTTTAAATTTGCACGCTTAATTCAATTATTACGGCTACTTGCAGCGCTATTATTAATATAGAGTTACACCTTATCTCGAATTATCCTACAGCTCACTCCTGTTTGTATTTGCCGAGTTCCGGTATCATCGCACGCTTAGCCTTCAAACTGTGTTGCAAATTCGCGAGTTTCAAACAACTATTACGAATAGATTAGCTTTGACCTTGTAACGGTTGTCAGCGTTGGACTACAGGAACCGATGTAGTGGCCTCTCAGTTACTTTCTTTACATTTGAATTATTCATTTAAAGAAAGTAGATACGATTGCTTTCAGAACATTGTCGTACTTTATCGAGCAGTGGACTGTTGAATACTTTCCATAAGTAATCTTGGGTGTATATAAATCAAAATTACTAGTTTCGTCTACCTAAAATCTATTTCCGTATTGGTTGTGCTACGTTGTGTACAATTTTTCCTACAGCATAGTTCGGCTCAACTTGAGAGAATTGTTTCTCAGGATAATATATCAGCTGGCTTGATGTTTTGTGAGTGAGCTTCCACAATTCCTATTCCATTAATATTCACGAATCTACTAGATGACAATTGAGCTAGTGTAACCATAACACGAATAACTTTCGAATTTGTATGCTGTTCGTTGGTGTTCAATGCCAAGACAAAACAAAATAGTGTTACGGTGAAGTTTCAATACTAATTTGTTCCATCATGATCCATTCAGTCGAACTACGAGGAACCACCAACCACCCAACCACGGGCAATGGAGAAACATAAAAAAACCGGCCGCGTGCCAGTTCCATA